>JAWWNI010000811.1:1200000-1800000 GCA_034642065.1 Darevskia nairensis | reverse complement strand
GGAGCTCAGCCATGGTTTGGCTTAGCGTTATCAGTAATATCAATATCAATAAAAAATTTATTCGACCGTCAGTCAGAAAGCACATATTATTACAAACGTCTAAACATCTGGAAAAGCGTGACACTTAGAAACAGCAAAAAGTATATTATACATTTAGACCCGTGTCAATACAGTCAATTTTAGCCTTATGGCGCTTAAAGGCCAAAAAAAGAAATTTGGCCACCGAGAAAGTCGTTGTTCCAGTGAACTTGTTCAGCAAATACAAAACCAGTCTTTCTCTGTCTACTGGGCTATGTTGGCATAGGAGTGGAGCTATAAGTTTTTGTCTAAGATCTGCATAGAATGGGCAGATCAAAAGAATATGTTCAGTTGACTCAACCACTCCCAGAGCACAGGGGCAAAGTCTCTGGGCGTATGGGATTCCCCTAAACCTTCCCCACAAAACCGCCGATTCCAGAACGTTTAACCTAGCGGCTGTAAGGAGCCTACGGTATTCCACATAGTGGATTTCCGCCAGATAAGGGGCTGGTGAAATCTGAGATTTCTGTTGCCCCCAATACATCCCAGGTTTCACAAGAGCAATGTCCTCTTGCCTAGCAATATGTCTGAGCATTGTCTTGTGGCCTGTCTCACTCCAAACAAACCACAATGGCAAGCCAAGGACAAAACTTGGTGGCTTGTTTGAAGGGAGACCCAACAACGAGGCCAGATTCATACAGAACAGTAAAGCAAACTGGTTTAGCTCTCAGCAGCTAAACCAGGAGAGGACAATAAATCACTGCAGCTTTCTCCATGTTGGCAGGTCATAGTGCAGCAAACAGCACGTTCTTTACTTCCCATAGCAATACGAACGCTGTTTCATGGTTGTTTAGGTCAGTGTTTCTCAACCCTGTGCCTCCAGATGTTTTTGGCCTACAACTCCCATCATCCCTCGCTAGCAAGACCAGTGGTCAGGGATGATGGGAGTTGTAGGCCAAAAACATCTGGAGGCACAGGGTTGAGAAACACTGGTTTAGGTAATTACATTCTTGCAGCCTGATGCAATAGTAACCTGTGTTTATCAGTGATAAAGGTAAAGGGACCCCTGACCATTGGGTCTAGTCACGGACACTCTGGGGTTGCGGCGCTCATCTCGCTTTATTGGCCAAGGGAGCTGGCCAGCATGACTAAGCCGCTTCTGGCGAACCAGAGCAGCACACGGAAGCGCTGTTTACCTTCCCGCCAGAGCGGTACCTATTTATCTACTTGCACTTTGATATGCTTTTGAACTGCTAGGTTGGCAGGAGCAGGGACCGAGCAACGGGAGCTCACCCCGTTGCGGGGATTCGAACCACTGACCTTCTGATTTGTGGTTTAGACCGCAGCGCCATCCGCTTCCCATTATCAGTGATGGTTGTAAGCAAAAGGAAGCAAATACCCGCTGCTCAGCCAGTACACATGTGGTGGTTCTTAACTCTCACCTTTCTGCTGATGCCAATAATCTCTGAGGAAGCAATACTGAATTCAGTTGTCCCTTCCAGCCCCCAACAAGTGAACACTGCTGCCTCATTCAACAGTAACAAGTTGTAATCTTCAGTGATTCTGGAAAAGCAAAATTTTAAGGTATTGGTGTTTGCTCACTAACAGTAGCACCTAGCCAGTGATGGCTAACCTTGACACTCCAGATGTTTTGGGACTACAACTCCCATCATCCCTGACCTGGTCCTGTTAGCTAGGGATGATGGGAGTTGTAGTTCCAAAACATCTGGAGTGTCAAGGTTAGCCATCACTGACCTAGATGGAGAAAATAGAATCAGAGTACAGCCAGATACATTTCCTTTTCATCCTTTCCAGTGTCACCGGAATACCATAGTTTCAAAGGATTGTTCTTGTTAGCAAAAGCACCAGGTGTCGCTGTGATCTGAAAAAGATGTGAGGTCTACTTTGCCTCTGAAGTTCTAATGAAAAAATCTTTTCCCTCACTCCCTAGTCTTGCCTGTTGTTGGCTGCTGAGAAAGACAGGTTGCCAAGGAATCTGCAAGTGACCAATTTATCACTAAGAGAGCTGTTTGAGGTTTGTCAAAATCTTCCAGTAGAAATCCTTTACTGGGGCCTGGGTGAATGGAATTAGGAAATGGATTTCACCAGAGGGCTTGCATGGATGGCAGGTAACATAGGTAACCGATATCTGTTTTACAAACTAAAGGGTGTAAAAGGAGCCTGCATGCAGACCAGAAAACTTAAAAAAAAACCAAGTACATTACTAGCTTGCTTTAACAGACATGTCTGATTTTCCTTAATTGTGGGTGGACGTGGATAACAGGGCTTTAGTTTTATTTAAGGCAAACATGATGCTTAAATAAAATGAAATTTGTATCCAAATTATATTGCCTAATCATCAGCATTTCTATGTGGTGGGTTTTTTTCATAATACAGTGATGATGGAGGATCGAGATTTTATGTGCACCAAGTGACCAGAGCCTTAAACATTTATTCTTTGTTTCTCTTGAACCAGAAATATGTCCTCTTTGGCCAGTACGAAAAAATGGAAAGGGTGCCCAAACTGGTGGAATGGCTTGTCTCCCTTGGAGCAAATATAAGAAGTGTTGGAACCTATCCTCTTCATGCTATCATCATGCTTTGTATCAAAGCAAGTAAGTGCTTAATTTTTATTTTATTTTTCCAAAATAAATGATGTCCTGAATGGTGCTGCAGGTAATTTGGAGATGAATTTTATATGCAAAATCCGTGGCAAAGTTTCTTTCGGAGGTCGCAAGAAACAAAGACCATCATGCTCTAGACATAACAAAATGACTACCTCGGTCTCTATCGGTCTCTGGTCCTGAATGGGGTAGCTGTGCCCCTGAAGGACTAGGTGCTCAGCCTAGGAGTCATTCTGGACTCACAGCTGTCCATGGAGGCGCAGGTTAATTCTGTATCCAGGGCAGCAGTCTACCAGCTCCATCTGGTACGCAGGCTGAGACCCTACCTGCCCGCGGACTGTCTCGCCAGAGTGGTGCATGCTCTAGTTATCTCTCACTTGGATTACTGCAATGCACTCTATGTGGGGCTACCTTTGAAGGTGACCCGGAAACTACAACTAATCCAGAATGCGGCAGCTAGACTGGTGACTGGGAGTGGCCGCCGAGACCATATAACACCGGTCTTGAAAGACCTACACTGGCTCCCAGTACGTTTCCGAGCACAATTCAAAGTGTTGGTGCTGACCTTTAAAGCCCTAAATGGCTTCGGTCCAGTATACCTGAAGGAGCGTCTCCACCCCCATCGTTCTGCCCAGACACTGAGGTCCAGTGCTGAGGGCCTTCTGGCGGTTCCCTCACTATGAGAAGCCAAGTTACAGGGAACCAGGCAGAGGGCCTTCTTGGTAGTGGCGCCCGCCCTGTGGAATGCCCTTCCAGCAGAGGTCAAAGAGAACAACAACTACCAGACCTTTAGAAGACATCTGAAGGCAGCCCTGTTTAGGGAGGTTTTTAATGTTTAATAGATTATTGTATTTTAATGTTCTGTTGGAAGCCGCCCAGAGTGGCTGGGGAAACCCAGCCAGATGGGCGGGGTATAAATAATTTATTATTAATTATTATTATTATTATTATTATTATTATTATTATTATTATTCGCCTCTTGTTTGGTTGTCTTAACTGTATCTTGTTTTGAAACTGTTTTGTGGGTCTATGGACCGCAATATATATATATATATATATATATATATATATATATATATATATATGCAAAACATAAAGCTATGGTCCCATGAAAATGGTGAGAGATGGCATTATTCAGGTCTGACCTACAATATAGGTTGGCCAACCTTTGGATGGGGGGGCACTTGTTGGGGGCAGCGTAGAAGTAGTTATGTTATAAAGTGTGGTGCCTTCCCCTGCTCAGTATATTAGAGTATCTGTAAACTGGACTTAAAGAGAAAATGAACCCCAAGGCAGGGAGATGCTGTAAAAATACTGTACCGTCAAACTAGAGCGGCGCCATTTCATATTCTGGACTTGATTTGTGCGACTTGTGCCAAGAACATTGGCCATCCCTGCCCTGCAAGGTTCTTTGCTATACACCAACTAGACTAGAAAAAGCCAAGCTGGGAAAATAAATTATATTGCAAAGATACTTTCCTATCCTTTTTTATATATATTCTGGAAAGGTTAAGCACAGTCTTCCCCTTAAACTGATGGGCGTATGCTTTTCTTCTTTTTAATTATTTAGATGGAAACCACCTTTTCAGATGGTTATTGAATTATAAGCCTGAACTGAAGGATCTTATCAACCAACAAAATGAAGAGGGGGCCACAGTTCTCCACGTTGTAGCATCTCATTCAGCTGGGTATCCTTTGAAAAGTAAGTGAATAGTTCAGTGTGTGTGTGTCTGTTTAGGTTGGAGGATGGATGGCGGCTAACAGATTGAGGTTGAATCCTGACAAGACAGAAGTACTGTTTTGGGGGGACAGGGTGCGAGTGGGCGTGGGGGACTCCCTTGTCCTGAATGGGGTAACTGCCCCTGAAGGACCAGGTGCGCAGCCTGGGAGTCATTTTGGACTCACAGCTGTCCATGGAGGCGCAGGTGACTTCTGTGTCCAGGGTGGCTGTCTACCAGCTCCATCTGGTGCACAGGCTGAGACCCTACCTGCCCACTGACTGTCTCGCCAGAGTGGTGCATGCTCTAGTTATCTCCTGCTTGGACTACTGCAATGCGCTCTACGTGGGGCTACCTTTGAAGGTGACCCAGAAACTGCAATTAATCCAGAATGCGTCAGCTAGACTGGTGACTGGGAGTGGCCGCCGGGACCACATAACACCGGTTCTGAGAGAACTACATTGGCTCCCAGTACGTTTCCGAGCACAATTAAAAGTGTTGGTGCTGACCTTTAAAGCCCTAAACGGCCTCGGTCCTGTATACCTGAAGGAGCGTCTCCACCCCCACCGTTCAGCCCGGACACTGAGTTCCAGCGCCGAGGGCCTTCTGGCGGTTCCCTCACTGCGAGAAGCAAAGCTACAGGGAACCAGGCAGAGGGCCTTCTCGGTAGTGGCGCCCTCCCTGTGGAACACCCTCGCAGCAGAGGTTAAAGAGATAAACAACTATCTGACATTCAGAAAATACCTGAAGGCAGCCCTATTTAGGGAAGTTTTTAACCTGTGATATTTTAGTGTATTTTAATATCTGTTGGAGGCCGCCCAGAGTGGCTGGGGGGACCCGGCCAGAGGAGCGGGGTACAAATAAAAAAATAATTATTTTTATTTTTATTAGGTAACCTGGTTTTTGGACAATACAATATATTGCAAGTTTAATTATTGTTCTCCTATTCTTTTTACAGAAACCCTAGAAAGGGCTAAGGGCTAACTGGGCCTAACATTGTGCTTTTAACAGAGACCGGCTTTTGTGCTGCTGCATTTTGAACAGAATAATCGAACTAGGAATTGGCTTTCCTTGCGACCATCTCTAGTGGACATATTCTCATAGAATTGTAGCATGATAGTTTCTGCAAGTTTTATTTTGCCCACGAGGTGGCAGTGGGAAAACAAGTGTCTGTTCCAGCATTAGGAGTAGGCTTCTAATTCATTCTAGGTAGATCTACTCAGAAATAAGCTCCATTGAGTTCAGTGGGGCTTACTCCTAGGTAAGTGGGTTGGCAGTAGTAAGCACCATCGTGTTAATGGAAGAGATTTTCCCAGAGCCACTTGGGTGACCGAAAAGTTGGAATAACATGAGTAATAAATATACAGCTGTCGCAGAAAGGGAATGAATAATGGGATAAAGACGTGCTCAGGAAGGACTGTATTTCACTAATAGAACAACGGCTCTGGGCATAGAAGGTCCCAGAATCAATGGGGCCAACTAAACCTAGGAGTTCCATAAGATTGGAGCCACCATTGAAAAGCAATAATTTTGTGCTCCCAGTATTTTTGAAATAACAATTTGCATTGCTTTGCACTAGTCTTGTGAGGGAGCGGGAAAGCAGGTGTCCTGTTGGCTTCCTGTCTTGCAATCCTTTTTGAGATTGAAGGGGAGAAACTCAGCATCTATCTGTTCCATTTGAAAAATGCACCTATATTCCCCCCCCCCTTTTTGAAATGTATCAGTCTAGTGGGCACCCAAAATGTGAATCCTCCACCATATATTTCTCAGCCCAACTTGGTGACCTGGGAACTTTTTTCAGTTTTTGCTATCCCCTTTTCCCTGCGTGACAGACCAGGGGTAGATGAATGAGTGGCGTGTTTTGGTGTTTCTGGCAAGCATGGATTGCAGCAATCAGTTACTCATTGGTTGCTCTTTGGACAAGTTTCAGAACTGCTGCATACGAGCTCCACACAGTTCTCAGAGGTTCTTCCTTCCTGCAAGTGTCAAATCACAAAGCTGAACTCATGACGTGGAGCCTGTTGTGATTCAAGAATATTGCAGGCTCCTTTTATTTGTTTTGTATTTCAGATCTGATAGAAAATGTCGTGATGCTTCTAAACGCTGGCGTGGATCCAAAGATCTGTGATGCCCAGTCCAGGTCTGCTATGGATATCTTGAAAAAACACAAGAAGTTCAGGGTTATAGATATAATCAGCAAGCACATGGAAAGGTGTAATCTACACCGGGATGAGTCACCAGGTACTTCAGAGGCAGGCCTGCTTGTTCAATTCAGTAATAACCCTCACTTGGCAAAAGTGTCCTCTTTGTTTTCTAGGTTGGGTCTCCATCTGTTGTTGGACTACAACTCTCATCATTCATACCTAGCAGGTCAGGGATGATGGGAACTGTAGTCCAAAAACAGCTGGAAACCCTGCTGCAGACGTAACACTTAACCATTATTCAGGGACTGGATGTCATGATCATTCTGCTCTTCTCCGTCTCTCTTAATTTCATCCATGTCCCAACTTCCCACCCCTAACTATGGTTTCCTGTTAGGTTTTTGCAAAGTGTTTTTGTCGCCAATGCTTTGAAACTGGGCTTTGATACTGGAAACCCAAAGCTACTACACAGTATGACAGCTATCAGTACCGGTGCAGAGGTGAGACAAGCATACATAGGCCGAGGAGATTTGTGCAGTCCTTCGGGCTTGTGGACCCGCTACTGTACTACTACTACTACTACTACTACTAATAAACTTTTATTTATATCCCGCCCTTCCCAGCCAAAACCGGGCTCAGGGTGGCTAACAATCATCAAACCACAAACAGTTGAAATAAAGATATAAAATACACTTAATAATATCTCACCAGTTGAGCGACAGGGCTGCATGGTTGTTTTGGTTGATACATATAATTGTGTGTTGTTATGTGCTAGTGATGGAGCTTTCCCCTAAAGCTCTTTTGGGAAACTCTGGGTTCCTCTGAAACTTTTCAGGTCATCTTCAGAGAAGACGCCAGACACTCTTCTCTGAAAGAATCTTGCTCACTCCTACAATTCACAGCGGCTGAGAAGTGTTGGGGGTGTATTCTAGGGCAGGGATGGCCCTCCAGATTTTTCAAGACTCCCGTCATCTCTGAGCACTGGCTGGGGCAGATGGGAGTCTAAAAACAACTGGAGAGGCACAGGTTCCTCAGTCCTATTCCAGGGCATGCTCTTCAGTTATGGGCCCAGTGCTGAGGCCCAACAACTATCTACAGTGGTACCTCGAGTTACAAATGCCTCAGGTTACAAACGCCGCTAACCTGGAAGAGTTACCTCGAGTTGAGATCTTTGCCCCAGGATGAGAGCAGAAATCGTGTGCCGGCGGTGCAGCGGCAGCAAGAGGCCCCATTAGCGTAAGCGCGCCTCTAGTTAAGAACAGTTTAAGGTTAAGAACAGACCTCTGGAACGAATTAAGTTTGTAATTAGAGGGTATCACTGTATTTGTTGTTTAGTCGTTTAGTCGTGTCCGACTCTTCGTGACCCCATGGACCAGAGCACGCTAGGCACGCCTATCCTTCACTGCCTCCCGCAGTTTGGTCAGACTCATGTTGGTAGCTTCGAGAACACTGTCCAACCATCTCGTCCTCTGTCGTCCCCTTCTCGTGCCCTCAATCTTTCCCAGCATCAGGGTCTTTTCCAGGGAGTCCTCTCTTCTCATGAGGTGGTCAAAGTATTGGAGCCTCAGCTTCAGGATCTGTCCTTCCAGTGAGCACTCAGGGCTCATTTCCTTCAGAATGGATAGGTTTGATCTTCTTGCAGTCCATGGGATTCTCAAGAGTCTCCTCCAGCACCATAATACAAAACATCAATTCTTCGGCGATCAGCCTTCTTTATGGTCCAACTCTCACTTCCATACATCACAACTATCTATAGGCAACACAAAAGAGTTATGTGTCCAACAGAAAGAGTAACCCATGAATGTTTCCTAGAATTTTCTACAGGATTTCCAAGGCACATTACATTGATGTGTTCCTGAAGAGAAAAACAACAACGGTCTCATGGCATAGCAATTAAAAGATGTTACCCTTTTTAAATGGCATAATTATATAAGCATGATTATATGCATGAGGTATTATCCCAAGTTGTCACAGCTGCCTCTTTCAAGATGGTTGCAGCGGAAGATTTTGGATGACGGGAAAATTGAAAACCACTAGTCTTTGGGAAATATATGGCTATTGGAAGCAGAAATGTTTGGCCACTTCACTATTGATTTTTTTTCCCTTCATATCCCCTTATCATGGATTACAGATCCATGAGCTCTGTTCCCCTCGAAAAAGGAGAGAGAGAAAATGTCTCAGAAACCTTTTCAATGTTGTTCCCCACAGAGCAGACTGAAAGCACAGCCCCTGTAGACAACGTTGCCTTGCTCCATGATGCTTTTGAGCAGTTTGTGAGGTTTTGTCGTTCGGAAAACAGAGTGCATAACATCGGTGTATTGAGGCATGAGAAAGTTCAGAGGCTTCTGAACCTGCTGAATTCAATAAGAGGTAAACATGTTTCATTCTCAGTACCTGATATATGCCAGGGACATGTTTGAATCATTTCCGAAACACAAGGATGACTTGGAAACCAAGTAAAATGTTTGCTATAAAGGCCAATCCTCCACTACTTAATATTTCTAGAACTTGAGCGTTCATGTGCTTCATCTAAATAACCTATTTTGGCAGTTGTTCAAGTCTTGCCCCCTGTTGCTGTATGTAGGAAATTAGCACACCGGGGGATATTTTACATAGGAGCAGTTTGAAACACAATCCTCTGCTTGCTATCTACCTGAACGTTCTGAAGGCTGAATATTTACTAATCCATTTTAACTGCTTTGTTTTCCTGTCCTGATGTGCTCCATAAAACTCCAAACTGACAGCTGCATTCCTGATGCATGTCCACTTTCGGTCTTCAGAGGGTTCAGCATATCAGATAGAAAGTCTTAATTGCAAAGCATTTATATTGTCCTCTAGGCGGCAAAAGTTGTCCAGTTGGATATTTTAATGTGCTGTGAAAACTGCTTTTCTGTGAAAGGTAACCAACTGATTCGAGGAACATAGAGAATTGTATTGCATCATTGGATTAACAAAATAAAAGCACTTGTTGTCAGATGCTATAGCTCCTGCCTCACTTAGAAGCCTTTCAGTGCCTGCCAGAAAGTTTGATGTACCCTAGCACTAGTTTGTGATCTACAGTTTGCAGCACATAGGAGGCACCAATGGAATCTTTCTGAGAAACAAAAGGGAAAACGATGTTGTATTTTCATTGCCTTCTTACTTCCTTAAATAAATTGAGAACTAAAATGCCACATTGGCTATTTTGCAGGTTTATGGGGAGTTCAGTTTTTTCTTCCCTAGGTTTGTAGCTTTTTTAACGCACAACTGTGTCAAGTGTTTTGAGGAGGGCAATCAGTGCCCATCTTTCTCATACCTTTCTT
Source organism: Darevskia nairensis (assembly GCA_034642065.1). Taxonomy (NCBI): domain Eukaryota; kingdom Metazoa; phylum Chordata; class Lepidosauria; order Squamata; family Lacertidae; genus Darevskia; species Darevskia nairensis. The sequence goes on along the minus strand of JAWWNI010000811.1, from coordinate 1,790,197 downwards.
GTGCTAAGCAGCAATTTGTATGTCAACGTATTCAGTTGGCATTTAAATCAGATAGAAGTTGTGATATGTTATGGAAAGAGCAAAAGGCAAAAGAGTTTTGGATTTTTCTAGAACAGTGAAGAGCCGCCTTAAATTTTCACCATGTCTAAATCAGATTAGAATTTCCAGTTTACATCCAGGCCTACTCAGAAGTAAGCCCCACCGGGTTTGATTAGGTTTGATTCAGTGAGTACAGTATCCAGAAGAGAAACATACATCACTTGCCTCACCACCCCCATGACTACTTTTCTGGAAAGCGGGTTAAAGTAATTTACAGTGGACTCTCAGGTTACGTGGGTTGCAAATGCGGCAAACCCGGAAGTGTATTCTTCAAGGTTTCGCTGCACATGTGCAGAAGCGGCGCCTCTATTTGCGGATTTTTCGGGGTACGTACGAACCCCTGGAATGAATTATATTCGTATCCAGAGGGTCCACTGTATCTCGGTCTTTAATGTGCTCCACAAACACAGCACACTGTACATGCCAGCAGAAGCATAACCGTTCTCAGACAGCTGGAGGGAAACTTCCATACAACTAGGGAAAAAGTGGGTAAAATGCTACCTCTTTTAATTGTTCTGAAAACTACATCAAAGGGAAGAAAAGGCATTTTAAAAAGTGTCAGGGACTGGCCCGAGCCAGGAGGGGCGGTGGAAGGGCCAGGGGCATCAGGAGGCTACCCATGGACGCCGGATGAGGTTTTGCGCGCATGGGATCAGGAAGAGGCAGCGCCCAGGCTGTCTCCAGAGGCAGGGAAGGAGGTGTGGAGAAGTGGGAGTGAAGGGCTGTCTCCGCCTGTGCTGACGGAAGAGCAGGTGGCGAGGGAGCCTATGGGAGCAGAGGAGAACATGGAGACGGAGGGAGAGCGAGGGCTTGAGGACGTTGCGGGAGCCTCTGCAACAACCTCCAGGGAGGATGAAAGTGAAAGGGATGAGGGCAATGGAGGGGCCAGCAGGGTCAAGAAGCGGAAGAGGAGGAGCGAAAGGAGACGTTGGAGTTTCAAAAGGCTCTTATGCTGGGGGGAAAAGCGGAAGCCCTTACTTGGAGAATCTGAGTCGTCAGAGGAGGATGAGGAACTGTAAGCTTGTTTGGTGAAATAAACTTGTAAATAAGTTACATGGACTGCCGAGTCGCTTACTCTTGAGGAGGACCCTTGTCCCCCTCACAAAAAGCTAGGAAAATAAGAAGGGAACAAATGAGAAGAAAGGAACTTGGATGGAACGAAACCATGGGGTGGCTTCAAGACATGTTGGTTGCATGAAACAGGTTGACCACCTCTAGACATGCAATGCTCAAATCCAAAGTGCCAAGGAATTTGTTTTTTTAGTCAAGTGTATTTCAAAGATCTTGTTACTTTTGCTGGGCATAATGGCAGCCTTATTTTTACTACTTTCAGAAATTCCTGAAGAAATAGTTTGTGACATTCCTCCTGCATGCGCCAGCAGTTTCATAAAGCTGTTGCTGGAGAAGCAAAGGTGGCATGAAGTTATGCTGCTGCTGACCCGAAAAACCACAGGGAGTATGAGATTGGGAGATGGCCTTATTAAGAACTGTAATCTTTCGGACGTTGACATTGGCACTGTCTTGAAAGACATAAACAGGTCAGATGGGCGACGGCTGCATCTCGTGAGATGCTTGATCCAGAGGGGAGGTGAGTATTCACAGATACCAAACTTTCCTTGAATATCTGAATAGCTCTTTGTTCTTGAGTTAAAATAATGCCAGTCTATCTCTTCTGCCTTTAAAAAAAATAAAAATACAGTCGTACCTTGGAAGTCGAACGGAGTCCGTTCCAGAAGTCCGTTCAACTTCCAAAGTGTTTGAAAACCAAAGTGCGGCTTCTGATTGGCTGCAGGAAGCTCCTGCAGCCAATCGGAAGCCGCGGAACCCACGTCGGACGTTCGGCTCCGAAAAGAACATTCGAAAACCAGAACAGTCACAGGTTTCGATTGTTCGGGAGCCAAAACGTTCGAGAACTAGGCTTTTTGAAACCCAAGGTATGACTTCAACTATAAATAGCCTTTTGTGGCTGCTGAACTATGGCGCGGAAAAGCTGTGGTATTATGTTGCATAATAAGATGGCACTTTATGTGAACAGTAAGGGTAAAGGTAAAGGGACCCCTGACCATTAGGTCCAGTCATGTCCGACTCTGGGGTTGCGGCGCTCATCTTGCTTTATTGGCCGAGAGCCGGCGTACAGCTTCCAGGTCATGTGGCCAGCATGACAAAGCCGCTTCTGGCGAACCAGAGCAGCGCACGGAAACGCCGTTTACCTTCCCGCCAGAGCGGTTCCTATTTATCTACTTGCACTTTTTTTGCGTGCTTTCGAACTGCTAGGTCGGCAGGAGCTGGGGCCGAGCAACGGGAGCTCACCCCGTCGCAGGGATTCGAACCGCCGACCTTCTGATCAGCAAGCCCTAGGCTCTGTGGTTTAGACAGAAGGTCGGTGGTTCGAGCTGCATGACTGGACCTAATGGTCAGGGGTCCCTTTACCTTTAAGCTTAAGAGAGAGGCTCCCATAATTATTGTATTTTAATATTTTGTTGGGAGCCGCCCAGAGTGGCTAGGGAAGCCCAGCCAGATGGGTGGGGTATAAATAATAATAAATTATTATTATTATTATTATTATTATTATTTATTTCCATACCTCTGCCCTGTTTATCATGGGGCTACGCGATGAAAGCTGCCCTTTCATCTCATTCTCCCCTCCAACCTAAATGCTAGTAGGCCAAGGGCGGCTTGCATGCAGTCATAGCGAAATGCATTGTGCCTTTTCTAGAACTGTTGAAATTTAGCTGCTGTTTCTCCGATCCACACTTGTAATGTTGGTATTTGTAATATCGTTTTCCAAAGCGTCACCTGAGGGGAGTGGAGCAGGCCATGAAAAACCGCTTCAGAAATGTTTAAAGAGCAATGATTTTGAGCTGGCATATGTCCTCCTGAGCTCTGGTGCAAACCCACGCCATATATCCATGGTAGAAGGCGATACCCCTTTACATGCTGCGTTGTCCATTTATTTTGATAAGAAAGGTAAGGACTTTGACTTGGTACTTTTGTTGGTGGTGGTTTATTGAAATAGTTTATAGCCTTCATCAGCCATGTTGATGGCAGCTTCTCCTGCCATCGTCCCACCATTGCAAAGTCAGTGGCATGGTGTGCAAAACCATCAGAAAGGGGATGGGAACGTTCCATAGCTCAGTTTTCGCTCCATAACGCACACTTTTTTCCTCCTAAAAAGGAAGGGGGGAGTCTGTGCGTGTTATGGAGCGAAGGCACTGGCCGGCAGCGGGATCCCTCGGCTGCCACTGCAGTCGTAAGCAGAGGGATGCCTCTGCCACTGGAGCCATGGTTCCCGGCGGGGCGGGAGAGGAACGGACAGCCCAAAAGCAGCGCTTTCGGGATGTCCGTTCCTCCCCTCCGCGCCCGCCAGGACAGCGGGAAAGGGGGCGGGAAAGGAACGGACAGCGGGATGTCTGTTCCTCCCCCGCCCCTGGAGAGCACAAGGAGGGAGGGAGGGAGATGCTTCCCCCTCCCTCTCCTTCCATCCGTCCTTCCTTCTTTCTCTTTCTCTTTCTCTCTCTCTCTCTTCCTTCCTTCTCTCTCTCCCCTCCCCCCTCCCCCCCAGCCTTTTAGAGGAGGAAAACCAGAAAAAAATATTTTTCTGGTTTTCCTCCTGTAAAAACGAGGTGTGCGTTATGGTCCGGTGCACGTTATGGAGCGAAAAATATGGTAATTAGGAACAAATGAACCATAGCATTGTGTGGAGAATCTATACTCTGGAGACGACAGAGTAAAAAAGGAACACAGGGACAACCTGTAGTGTATGCAGAGTGCAGCTCTTGAAGCACCCTTTCTCTTCTTCCACCCCACCCACTCCCGAAAAGGAAGAAATATTATTTAAGGTGGGTCAAAAGGATTAAAAAAAAAAGTCACCTAACACTCCCTAGATCAAGAGATTGCAGAACTCTGAACTTGTTCCAAGGCTGTGGAGAATTCCTTCCGCTTGGAATGAAATATCTGCCCTCCATCGCTTTCTCTCAGGCCAGGAAATTTTATTGTATCTGGTAGGCAGCATCTCATTAGAAGTAAGTTAACTTGAAGGATGGAAACAGAGATGGTTATGAACCGCTTTGAGCATTGTACAGTAGGGATAAAAAGGATCAGCTTTAATCTAAAATATTACTGTGGCTTGTGTGAATGAAAATACAAAACTTAATTTTGTATATTTTGTTTCCTCCCACCCCCCCTCTAGACGAGAATGGCTTGCATTTATTGAGTCACCTTCTAGAATTGTATGATTCAAATCCATCCACATTTTCGTATCTTAGTCCCAATAGGCAAGACAAGAATGGGAACACAGTAATGCACATTATTTTTCAGAAAAACCTAACAAAGCACGTTAAGAAAATGTTAGCCTTGCTTGCAAAGTTTGAAATCAACTTGAATTTAAAAAATAAATCTGGCAGAGATGTGCGTCACAGAATTAAAAAAACCGATCCAATGCTTATAGCTTGGAATGAAGCCGTGGCTGAGAACAAAAAGAGGTCCCGACATGATACAACAGGGCATCAAACTAAAATACTGAAATCCACTTCTGCTTGCGGCAAGTCGGAGCCCCAAAATCCAACCCCTTCTTCAGCTGCACGGTCATCCAAAATGCCGTCTGAAGAACTGCCGCCAGACACAGAACTTAATCTATGCGCTGTTTCCCATGAAGAGGAAGAGGCAGAGGTTGCTGGAGTTCAAAGCTCTTCTTTCAGAGATACCAATAAGCCATTGACTCTGCGAGATTGCCTTGTGCAAGCAATCACACAGTTAATCCAGAAACTCGCACTGAGTGAAGTCTCAACCAAAGTGAACTCAGTGGCATCCCAGGTACCAAAGCAGGCACCTTCCATGACTAGGGTTGCAGATGACAAGAGCGAATACCGGCAGGCATGTGCCCACGAGGCTTATAATCCTTGCCCAGACCAAGATGGATTGGGGGAGAAGGCGCAGAATGAGCTTGAGAAGGCCACAGCAGAAGAGGAAGGAGACGCGGAAGTCAATAGACAGCTTCAGGAAATTGAGACGTGCCTTCAGGACTTTGATAATATGACATGGGAAATTGAGTGCACCTCTGAGGTGCTTAAGAAATTAGGAGACAAAAGCTTCCCTCACCATATGAAGAAGAAAGTAGTGTTGGCAATTCAGCAGCTAGGAAACGGCGAATGGACCAAAGGCTTACAAAAGAGGCTGAAACATTTGAAAGGTGACATTCAGCTCTACGAGGCGAAGTTGGACAAAGGGGCCAGGCTCCTTTGGGAGCTTGCCATAGACTTTTCTCCTCGCTGTAGCGAGGCTGCGGAAAAGATAATAGAGAATGAGAATTCCACACACCCCACAGAAAAAACTGGGAGGGTTTACACAGAAATCATTAGGATATGGGACATTGTGCTTGATCACTGCAAACTCAACCGAGCCATTGACCGCGCTATCGACCGGGCCGTTGACCTTGCTGCTGACCGGGCCGTTGACCTTGCTGTTAAGCTTGCTGCTGAAAAGATATGTAAAGCATACAATCGTGGGCTGTCCTGTATTTTGAGGAAAAAGCTTAAAGGTATCAATGCCACTCCGATTTCTTCTAACTTGAATATACAAAAGCGCATTCCTCGCATATATGTTGAAGATACTAAGCCAGAAAAGTTAAAAGATCATGTCCTGCCTGAGTACTTTCCCCCAGCTAGTGCGGTGGAAACGGAATACAACATAATGAAATTTCACAGTTTCAGTACTAACATGGCACTTAACATCATCAGTGACATGACCACTGCTGTTGAATACCCCTTCAGAGTGGGCGAGTTAGAATATGCAGTCATTGACTTGAACCCCAGACCGTTGGAGCCAATCATCTTAATTGGACGGAGCGGAACTGGGAAGACTACTTGTTGCTTGTACAGGCTTTGGAAAAAGTTTTATTCTTACTGGGAGAAAGCAGAGTTGGCAGAAGGTCCCTTGTTGGTCAGACAGATGTGGAACAGATTGAAATTTAATATGCCTTTTGAAAACAGCACTGAGGAGGAAGATAGTGAAAAGCAAGATGGCAGCGACCCCGCTGATTCATCTGAACTGGAAACATCTCTAAGTACAGATGAGCAAGAGCAAGATGAAGACGACCAGGGTTCAAATCTAGGAGACCCAGAAATGAATTTACGGTATGACTCTGATGAGGAACATGCTGCAGAAGAAACGGACAAACTGGAACACTTGCATCAGATCTTTGTTACTAAAAACCATGTTCTGTGCCAAGAAGTTCAGAGGAACTTCATTGAGCTTAGCAAGTCTTCAAAGGCAACTAGTCATTTCAAGCCCCTTGAAGCAAATGTTCACCGACTTCAGGATGTTAAAGACGAAAATTTTCCTCTCTTCTTCACATCCAGACAATTGCTGCTCTTCCTTGATGCCTCTATGCCTGAACCATTTTTTCTGAGAAATGAAGACGGAAGTCTTAAGCGCACCATTGCTGGATGGTCTACTAAAGAAGATCTCGCCATCTCAAATTGGCAGGAGGAAGAGGAAGACGTTGACATTGAAGTAGATTATGATGAGGATGAAAAGGTTGCAGAAGTCCATATTAGAGAGAGTGATCCGCGAGTCTTTGTGACTTACGGTGTATTTGCTAATGAAATCTGGCCCAAAATGGTAAAAGGCAAATGTCCCTACAACCCAGCATTAGTTTGGAAAGAAATAAAATCTTTCTTGAAAGGGTCTTTTGAGGCTTTAAGCAGCCACCAAGGCATACTTACAGAAGAGGAATACAAAAAACTAGGACGGAAGAGGTCCCCAAACTTCAAAGAAGACCGTAGCGAAATTTATCAACTCTTCAGCCTTTACCAACAAATAAGATCACAAGGAAATTATTTTGACGAAGAAGATGTCTTGCACAAATTGTCTCAAAGACTCTTAAAGCTCAGTGATCTACCATGGTGCATCCATGAGCTTTATGGGGACGAAATTCAGGATTTCACCCAGGCAGAGCTAGCATTGTTAATGAAATGCATTGATGACCCGAATGCGATGTTCCTGACTGGCGACACAGCACAGAGCATTATGCAAGGAGTTGCTTTTCGTTTCAGTGACTTGAAATCGCTTTTCCACTATGCCAGCAAAAACTCTGCTGACAAGAAGCAGAGTATTGTTAGAAAACCAAAAAGGATATACCAGCTTTATCAGAACTACAGATCTCATTCAGGTATCAAAATCTTAAATCTATATACATATGCTACATGGGGTGGGCTGAGGAGACAGAGGTTTAAAAGAGAGGATAGCTGTACTCCATTAAGCTAAAGTTCCTTCAAAGTATTCAGGTTGAACAACCTAGAACAGTGGTTCCCAGTTGGTGGTCTGCGGACCCCAAGGGATTTGTGTAAGCCACCCAGAGGGTCTACGACACCATTCACATAACAAATACTACCATAAAAATATCATCGTTTTTAAAAGTCAGGGTTTTTTTTTGGCTTGGCTTTTGAAAAACAGGGTCCACAGTACTTAGCTAACGGAGAACCACTGATCTAGAATGAAAACGATAATTTCCAGGCTGGGTGAGAATTTATTTTAGTTTGTTCAGATATCCTCTGTAGTCTTATACTGAAGCACTGCTTTACAGAGGATTTCCCTATAATTCTGCCGTTTGACCTGTGTGATTTCTCTTACCCATCTTTGCAACAGTTCTCTGAGGCGGTCTTGTGATTATGGCATTTCTTGAACGGAGAAAAGAGGTGGAGAACCATTGCTCCCAGTAAAGCAATGGCTGACCTGGAAGCTGGCCCTGGTCCAAGGTCACACAGACAACATACATTTAAAGCACTATTTTAACAGTCATGGAGAATCCCGAAGACTATAGGCTGAGACCCTACCTGCCCGCGGACTGTCTCACCAGAGTGGTGCATGCTCTAGTTATCTCTCGCTTGGATTACTGCAATGCGCTGTATGTGGGGCTACCTTTGAAGGTGATCCGGAAACTACAACTAATCCAGAATGCGGCAGCTAGACTGGTGACTGGGAGCGGCCGCCGAGACCACATAACACCGGTCTTGAAAGACCTATACTGGCTCCCAGTACATTTCCGAGCACAATTCAAAGTGTTGGTGCTGACCTTTAAATCCCTAAATGGCTTCGGTCCAGTATACCTGAAGGAGCGTCTCCACCCCCATCATTCTGCCTGGACACTGAGGTCCAGTCCCGAGGGCCTTCTGGCGGTTCCCTCACTATGAGAAGCCAAGTTACAGGGAACCAGGCAGAGGGCCTTCTTGGTAGTGGCGCCCGCCCTGTGGAACGCCCTCCCTTCAGATGTCAAAGAGAACAACAACTACCAGACCTTTAGAAGACATCTGAAGGCAGCCCTGTTTAGGGAGGCTTTTAATGTTTAATAGATTATTGTATTTTAATGTTCTTTTGGAAGCCGCCCAGAGTGGCTGGGGAGACCCAGCCAGATGGGCGGGGTATAAATAAATAATAATAATAATAATAATTATAGTTTCTTTGTTTTTAAGAGTGCTGACATTGCAGAGCGACAGTTCCCAGCACCCATAACGAGCTACAGTTCCAAAGATTCTCCATGACTGTTGAAGTAGTATAATAGTGTTTTAAATGTATGGGGTAGATGTAACCCAAATCAATCCCACATGACTTCCCGCAGAACTGTTGAGGCTTTTGGTGACTGATGGTCATAGCTACTGTTGTGCAGGATTGGGTACTGGCACCAGCTTGGGTTGGTTCCTTAGGGTCTAAAGCGGTGATTCCGTTATACCCTTTCTGCCCCTTAACATGAGTTTATCAGAAATGTGGAAGGAGGATATATGACTCGACCATGTTCTGCCCTTCTCTGTCCCCTCATGTGACCACCCTTGATGAAGCAGCTTTTAAGCCATAGCTGTAAAACAGCTTTGTGTCCCAGCTGTGGTTTTGAGCTAGGCATTTGCTAACTTTTCAAGATTAATGTTGTTCTTTCAGTTACCCTTTTATTTTGTTCCCCACCCGAGAGAAGACAACTTTAGTAGGTCAATTCTACTTGCTCATTATCATTTGCAGGTATTCTCCACTTGGCCTCGGGAGTTGTTGACTTGCTTCAGTACTATTTCCCAGAATCCTTTGATCGTCTTCCTAGGGATTCAGGCCTCTTTGATGGGCCCAAACCCACCGTCTTGGAATCTTGCAGTGTTAGCGATCTGGCAATTCTGCTGAGAGGCAACAAAAGAAAAACACAGCCGATAGAGTTTGGAGCGCATCAGGTAGGCTTTTCTCAGCATATAGTGTTCTGTACCAGATCAGAACGTTGCTGTTTTCACTATTGTAAATGACAGTGTGCTGTCTTGAGTTCTTTGAACAGCTTTTCAGAATGTTAATAAAACTAAGCAGGTCTGTAGTAATTGAGAAGTCCACTTGTTTTTCTTATTTATTCATTTGGGAGCATCAGAATACATTGCACTTGTAAATTATAGACACCAGGTCTGAATCTTCAAGAAAAATCCACATCCCTAATTTCAGATGGAGGTGTTGGAAACTGTTCCTGGATAACTACAATAACCTAGGCTCCTAAATGAGGCTATTCTTCTCAGTGATAGGATCTGTCTAGGCTTATCGATCACCAGAATCTGAAGTCCTAGATTCAACTTCAGGCAACTTTCTACTTGTTGTTGTGATAAAAAGTCAACGGAATCTCTTCATCACATAATTTTTACCTGTCCCCTGTATAGAGAGGCTCGGGCAAAATTACTAAGACCAATAACTCAGAAACTTATTGGTATGCCAGCTGAGTCTCCCCTTGTCTTACTCCTGCAAGACAATGATTCTTATATAACCCTGCAGGTGGCAAGGTTTTTAAATTCTGTTATATCCCAAAAAAGGCGTTGCGGCCAACTACACGACCAATAACATTTCTGTTTCCTGCCTCTTGACTGCAGTTTCAATATTATTGTGTTTGAGCTATATTTGTGTTAATCGGCGATAGCCGTGGTATGGTCCTCTGTGACTCCGGTGGCTCAAGTGTTTACTGTATGTTGTAACTTCATGTTTTATAATGCATATTTTATGTTTTTATGGGCTTATAGCCACAATAAACTTGAATTTGAATTTCTACTTGTTGCATTATCTTCATGGGTTGCTGTGGTTTTGGTGATCTAATGTTTCCCATTTTGATTGCAGGTGATTCTTGTAGCAAATGAAATAGCAAAGGAGAATATCCCCGAGGAACTTAGTTTAGCTCTTGTGCTCACAATTTACGAAGCAAAAGGCTTGGAATTTGATGATGTGCTCCTTTACAACTTTTTCACAGATTCAGAGGTATGTAAAATACACACAGAGAGAGACTGGATATCATTCATTTCTCTTTAGGGGAGAGCTGAACAACTCAAATAAACCAGGTTGACTCATCATCCTTTGTTCCTCCCAATAACAACATGTTCTTTTATCTGCTGGTTTGATTTCCATCACATGTGCTTGTTTGTACTAAATGGTCCCCCCCCCCAATATCAGCACATCTTAATTTATAGAATATATTCAGGACCAGTGAAGACGTTGACCCCAAGTAAATTGTTTTGGGAATACTTGACAAACGAGTTCCACTTAGCTTATAGACGGAGTCATTTTCATATCTGAGATTGGATAAGGGATTTTTGCCCAAGATGGAGGGTTTCTTTGTTTCCTTGCGCTTTGTGCTTTTGCTCACTGATTTGAAGATTCTGGATTGTTTTGCTTTCTGAGGTTGACTTCAAATGTGAGTAAAACTGAAAACTTGGTTACAGCTTTCTGGGTGCAGTAGTGCTATTATAGCTATGGTTTTCTGTTCTCCCCACCCCTTAGGCTTACAAAGAATGGAAAATAATTTCTTCTTTCAAACCTCCCTCTCCTTTACCTGAAGAAACCAAAATGGTCATTGAAACGCCCTTGGAGAAAGTTGCTGATGCTCAAGAAAAACTTCCTGTTCTGAATCCAGAAATGTACAAGGTGATTACAAAATAAAACCGGAAGCACTCATCATGTCCCTATTTTTAAACCTATTTTTAAATAAGCCTTTGTGACCGTTTTGTCTCTTAATCAGCCTGTAGAATAAATAAAGAATACATAGGAATCTCTGAATAGTTGAAATCCCAATGTTTGAGGACTAACCGAGAATCCATTGTCTTAAATTGGATACAAATTGTGCTAATAAAAGTACATTCCAAGTTTCGCTTAAGTATCTTAGCGTCCAATAGAACTACAACATTACAATATATTGCCCTTCTTTCCTGGGTTACACATAAAAATTGCTGATTGGTGGGCAGGCAAGTTAATATGTGAACTTCAAGCCTATAATGAGGTTTTGAACATGCACACCAAATTACCTCCTGATTTCTCAGACTTCTGGGAAAATAATTGTGTTATAAACAAGCAGTATATTCCAAACAGGCGAGTTTAAACCAAAGGCCACACTTGGCTTTGCAATCTAATGGCATGTTAGGTTGCACTAGTAAATTTATTTTGATTTCTGTGTCTTCAAACATGGTGTCACACAGTTTGATTTCTCTTGATGAAACATTAGTCCAAATGTATTTAGCTGCAGCACTGCTCTTCATGATAGTCTTTTGCACATATCAACATTGTTTTCCTAGATGCTTAATGGCGAGCTAAAGCAGTTATATACTGCTATTACAAGGGCCAGAGTCAATCTGTGGATCTTTGACGAAAACAGTGACAGGCGTGCACCTGCATTTCGATACTTCATCAAGCGAGAACTCGTTCAGGTTGTCAAAACAGAGGAAGATAAAGGTAAGGTCTATGCTACAAAATTCTGCAAACTAGACTGTCTCATAATTAACATTTGATTTTTGCATAGAAGGTGCAAATAATTAAGGAAGGAGAAATTTATGCTTAAATGTTTTTTATTGCCTACATTTTAGGAAATTCCCAATGACTTCAATAATGTTAGGGCTAGTTTAATGAGCTTAAAAAACAGCCTTCTTGTTTTTATCTGCAGTATCCATCCTCCCCAACCAATATGGCCAAAGGTCAGGGATGATGGAAGTTGTAATTCAACAACATTTGGCAGACACCAGGTTGCGGAAGTCTGACTTAAAAAGATCTGTGTCTAATATATCTCTGATTTCTTCTTATCTCTGTCTCTTCAAGAGTTCCTTGGAACCAACTCACAACTGACTGCAATGCTAATGAATTTAAACATACTAGGAAAGCATTGGCTAAAGCTGTCACATATCCAAGAACATTTATATCTGTGGTCAACAGTTAGCTTTGTCAGAGGGCCATTTTGAGAAGGGATTGTGAGTTGGGGAACCAACGTCCCATTTTCTCCACCCCAAAGCTGGCCTTACAGTCAAGAGAACAGCTCAGATGACTGCGTTAAAAGTGAGCTGTCACAAGGATTTTAACAGTGCAACAATTCCTTCCATCCTTGTTTTGCCTCCTAGATTTCGATGACAGCATGTTTGTTAAAACCTCAACTCCAGAAGAATGGATTGCGCAAGGAGAATATTATGCAAAGCATCAGTGTTGGAAGGTAAGTTCACAGACTTGCTTAAAAGGGAGGGCATTTTAGGAAAAATATATTAACTCTGGCAATTAAGCATAGAAGTGAAATTGCAAACAAACACAAACAAACAAGCAAACAACAATACAGAATAGAATTATGCTAGCCCGTATACCTGTAGAGCAGGCACCCCCAAACTTGGCCCTCCAGGTGTTTTGGGACTACAATTCCCATCATCCCTGACCACTGGTCCTGTTAACTAGGGATGATGGGAATTGTAGTCCCAAAACATCTGGAGGGCCAAGTTTGGGGATGCCTGCTGTAGAGCTTTTTTTTTGGGAGGGGCAGGCTTCTGCTAGGGTGGGGCAGAACCTCATTTAATTGAGTATTTTTTTAATGCTTTTCAATAATTTTGCAGATGAGGCATGGCAAAATTCCATGTGTGTGGCCCCTCTCATTCACAACTGGGAACACACCTGCAGATCCCGTTGAGTCGCTGTGTTTAAGTCTGTATGCCCTGTTGATGTTTGCTGTACTTAAAATGGTGTTTTTCCCCTTCTTTTTTGCAGTGCAACACAAAGGCTTACTTTTGTTGCTTTCATTGGTAAAGTGTCACTCAGTGAAAACTATATAGCAAGTAGACGGATAATTGTGGAACTAATTTCACATTTTGTCTTTGTTGTCATGTACCAGTGTGTCATAGCTGAATTGGCACCATTTTGAGAAATGCTTAAGAATTAAGGCTAGATCTAGTGCTGCTTTTGTTTTTTAACCAGTAGTTTAATTAACCAAATGCTATAGAGCATGCTCAACTTGTTTTGGGTTACCTTTGGTACACTTGAAATATTGGGTGTGCTTCTCTCTCTCTCTCTCTCTCTCTCTCTCTCTCTCTCTCTCTCTCTCTCTCTAATATAGAAAAGCAGTGTGTTTTGTAACTGTTTTCTTTTTTTGTTTGCCGTTTGGATTTAATATTAAGATTTTTTTTTAAACCGATTTTCTTGAGAGGTTTGCATGTACATTTAGGAATGGATCCAGATGTGCTTTTCCAGATGCAGAAGGCAGCTAATGCTTATGGAAGAGCAAGGGTTACAGAGTTGTGTGCAAAGAAATGAAACTAAATTCAAAGATGCTGTTCTTCTTTGCTGTAGAAGCCTGCCCTGCTACATAAAGCACTGAGTGCCAACGTTTGTGGAACAGGGCTTGTTGCTATTTTCCTTCCATTTACACTTCTTTGGATCCAACTCTGTCGTCGTTTGTTGCTCGATTTCTTTGCACGCGCGCTAATTGCATGTTCAAATTTACAGCTTAAGCCTTAAGCCAAGGTTGGGCAAATGTTTGGGTTGAGAGTGAAGCAGATGGCCTCAGAATATGGTGGACTACCTTTCCTTAGAGGTTTTTAAGTAGAGGCTGGATGGCCACCTCTCATGGAAGCTGTGGGACGAGCCAAATGACCTTTCAAATCCTTTCCCAACTCTGATTCTGCATCTTTCTGCAGTTTATAATTAACACGAAGTTCACTGCTGCAAGATGTGGAGAGCGATACCTGCTTAGTGTTGGAATTCCATTCCCCCACTGTGCAGATATGTGGGATTGTTTCATCACATGTAGAGATGTGAAGGCCTGGAAAACCCCCGGGAAAAATCAGGGGGAAACGTTTTCCCCCCGTTTTCCCCCTGAAGCCTTTTTTGTTTTTCCCCCCGAAAAATTGAAAAAATTGTTTCAATCCAAGCAAACATTCAGTTTTTAGAAGGCCATAATAACTGTGATAATGACAGACACAACAGAGTAGATGCAGAAGCAGAGACTGAAACTGATACCGTATTTTTCGCTCCATAACGCGCACCGGACCATAACGCGCACCTAGTTTTTTGAGGAGGAAAGGGGGAAAGCCCCCCTTTTTGAGGATCAGTTCAAAGTTGTGCATCTTCTTTTGGAAGAAGAAAAGCCCCAGTTGCAAAAAGATCAGCTCAAAGCCCTTTCTACAGTTTCCAAACAGATAATCTAATCAGCCAGTCACATGTAGCTGGGGAAACCAACAGCCTCCTCTGCAGGAACGACCTTATCTCTCCTCCCTATCTCTTGCTGATCAGCTGTAAAGCGGCAGCCTTATCTCTCCTCCCGATCTCTTGCTGATCAGCTGTAAAGCGGCAGCCTTATCTCTCCTCCCGATCTCTTGCTGATCAGCTGTAAAGCGGCAGCCTTTCAACACCCCCTTCTCTCTTTGTAAAAGAAAAAGCTCGATCTTCTTTTGGTCCCTGGGCAATTCAGCTCCAGGGACCATGCATTCGCTCCATAACGCGCACAGACTTTTCCCCTTCCTTTTTAGAAGGAAAAAAGTGCGCGTTATGGAGCAAAAAATACTGATCATTACAGCTCAGAAAATGATTCTGATTAAATTTCATGCCCATTCATTGAAATTTAGTCCCACTTCCTTCTTCAGTTCTTTTTATGAGAATGTTTTGTTAAATACTGTGGAGAGGAAATACGAATAATTGTTACTTCTGGATTTTAAAAAATTGTTTTGTGGAGGTTCCCCCCCCCTAAACTAGTAAACAGTTCAGGAGATTGTTGCTCCATTTGTTACAAAAACAAATATTATTTTAAAAGTAAATTCTGTTTGTAATAATTGTTTGGATACACTATATTTTTAATATGCTAGTTGTGATAATTTTATGCCCATTAAAATTGTCCATAGTTATATTTTATGTTTCTAAAGTAACAGAATGACTTTCAATCTGGAAAAGAAAAAAGAAGTGCTAATGTAGCATTTTTTTTTTCAATTTTTCCGAAAATTTCCGTTTCCCCCTGAAAAAAACCTGGGTTTTTTCCGAGCTTCGAAATTTCCAGAAATTTTACATCTCTAATCACATGTCTGTGTTTACATTCCATCACTGATGGAGTCATGGGAGCGGATGTTGTTTTTACACTGTTCCGTTCTGTTGTACTGTTGTATTCCTTCTCTCTGAGGAATAAGAGAGAGAAGGGGGGCCATGGTTTCCTTTGTCCTGATTTGTATATAATAAAAGTAGCTTAGTACTCATGCCTCAAGCCTAGCTCTGCTGTTATTGACTCTGCTAAGTCAATGTGTGCTCATCGTCTCAAGACATGAGTCACAGAAGCGCGTGGGGAAGTAGGTTTCCCGCCCCGACCTGGCCACAGTGATCCATGCGACGATCACCTCCAGGCTTGACTACTGTAATTCGCTCTACGCGGGGCTGCCCTTGAAGCTGTCCCAGAAACTCCAGCGGGTGCAGAATGCGGCAGCGAGGCTCCTCACGGGGTCCCTGCCATGGGAGCATATCCACCCAGTGCTTTTCCAGCTGCACTGGCTCCTGGTGGAGTACAGGGTCAGATTTAAGGTGCTGGTTTTGACCTTTAAAGCCCTTCGCGGCCTAGGACCCTCGTACCTACGGGACCGCCTCTCCTGGTATGCCCCACGGAGGACCTTAAGGTCCATAAATAGTAACATTCTAGAGGTCCCAGGCCCTAAGGAAGTTAGATTAGCCTCAACCAGAGCCAGGGCCTTCTCAACACTGGCTCCAACCTGGTGGAACGCCCTGTCTTATGAGACCAGGGCCCTGCAGGATCTGATTTCTTTCCGCAGGGCCTGTAAGACAGAGCTGTTCCGCCTGGCCTTTGGCTTGGAATCAATTTGATCCCCTCTCACCTCTTTCCTTTTTTCCTCCTGAGATGGAACTCCTATTTGGGGACTTCCCTGGCATTTTTCTGGCCCACGTAGGACCAATCTGGATAGTCGGCCTTGGTGAAGATTTGACGGTTTCTTCCCCAAATAGTTTTTGATTTGAGTTTCCACTGAAATGAGGCTGCATTTTAATGTTGTTTTTAATCTTGTTTTTAAGTTGTATTTTAATCAATTGTTTTTATATTTGGTGTTAGCCGCCCTGAGCCTGGTCTTGGCTGGGGAGGGCGGGGTATAAATAAAAATTATTATTATTATTATTATTATTATTATTATTATTATTATTATTATTATTTCCTGAGCGGCACAAAGAAGTGAGAGACGGCATTTGCCTGGGGGCCCGTCCTGCCTTGTGGCGACCCCCCAACACTTAGATGGTTTTCAACAGATAATCCATGGAAGGTCTATCTGTGGC
The DNA here is from genome assembly GCA_034642065.1 of Darevskia nairensis. NCBI lineage: Eukaryota > Metazoa > Chordata > Lepidosauria > Squamata > Lacertidae > Darevskia > Darevskia nairensis. The sequence continues at coordinate 1,773,547 of JAWWNI010000811.1, read as the reverse complement.
TATTTGCTATGGTGACTAGATGGAAGCTCCATATTGAGTTTTGTTTTGGGGGTGGCGGTGGGCAGCAATAGTGAAGAAGGGCAATGATCTGCTTGTGGGCTTCCTACAAGCATCTGTTCGGGCACTTTGTGAAGCCTTCTAGCAGCGCTGCTTTTTTGGGAAGCATTGGTATCTCAAATGGCTGCAGGTCAAGATACTGTTACAGGCGCAGGAGCAAGAGATGATTTAAAAAAACAACAACACACCCAACAATTAGCAAGCCTACTTGGTCTGTTGTCTGCCATTCAAATAAGTGGGTAGCACTGCTCCTCTGTTAAGCAGCCAGTGCTCTGGATAAATGTTATTTTCCTATTTCAGGTGGCTGCTAAATGCTATCAAAAAGGAGGAGCAACTGAGAAGGAAAAACTAGCCTTGGCACACGACGCTGTGCTTAAAGTGCAGTCGAAGAAAATGAACCCCAGGTAAGTGTTTTCTAGACGTAAAAAACATAAATCTGATTGACTGTTTTTGGTTAAAGGTCAGTTGATGCATCACTTGTAAACACTGGTTTGCCGCAAACACTGCCCTCCCCCAACTTAAGCACACAGGAGCAACAAACCATAATTCTTGGTTTAGTGTTCATTTAAGCCAGAGATTGGTTGTTTCATTTCGGTCCAAGCAAACCGTGATTTGCAGCCCAAGGTTCAATCTTGCTTTGTTCTTTGCACTTGCTAGTAGAGAGTCACAAGAGCAATCTGCGTATTCGTGGTAAATCATTATTTGTGGCTTGCTGTGACTTGTGAATTGGCATGGCGGTGATAGGGAATCTGTGGCAGTATTATGCTTCCTATCTTAGATGCTCTAAAAAGTAAATATCTTGCCTTACTCTAGAGTGCACACCCAGCTCTTTAGGATGCTGCTACCACCTCTGCTGCCTACAATTATCATTCCACAAAGTTTCTCAGTCAGACTTTCTGCTGCCTGGCCTTTCCATATCTAGAGCTTCCATTTGAAGCCAATGGAACAAATTTGTCATGACTACTTTACTCCTTTTTGCTTCCAATAAAGACAGTTGTGATGGATGTAACATGGACCATGGCTTGATTCAAAAAGAAGACTTGAGGTCCTTTTTAGAGCCACAAAGTCACTTTATTATATTTCTTGCCTGTATGAAGAGCACGTGTTGGAGAATCTGTTTCTATCACAGCTTGTTAATGTTTTAAGATAGCTAATGGACCAAATTGCAGGAGGCAGTGGAAGACAGGAGTGCCTGGTGTACTCTGGTCCATGGGGTCATAAAGAGTCGGACACGACTAAATGACTAAACAACAACAACAACAGAATTACAGTGGTACCTCGCCTAACGAATAACTCGCCTAACGTATTTTTCGCCTAACGAATGACTTCCGGTAAAACAAAATGGCCGCCGCAAACGAATTTCTTCGACTTAAGAAAAGACATCGCAGCCGCTTTTAATAGGATTTTTTCGACTAACGAATTTTTGAATAGGGTTGCTTCGACTTACGAATTTTTCCCCAATGCATTCCTATGGGGATTCGCCGAACGAATTTTTTCGACTAACGAAAATTGCGTCGGAACGCATTAAATTCGTTAGTCGAGGACCCACTGTAAATACCTTGAATCAATTGGCTGCCTATTTTTCAAAATGTGATTGCTTTGTTTTATTTCTCTCTCTCTATATACATAAACAGAGAGAAGCAAATGGAATATATGGAACTGGCTAAAACTTACCTAGAATGTGATGAACCAAATTTGGCTCTCAAATGCCTAATCCACGCCAAAGATTACCAGCTTTGTGCACAACTTTATGAAAAATTAGGAAAGGTAAATGTGGTTTCCCCACTTCTTTATTTTTTATTGTCCAATTTATTTTGGGGGGCTCTTTAGTATTTCACTATGGGAGAGTAAGAATTCCAAGTTGATTTATCTCTGCTCATCAAAGCATTGCGTTGAGAGCTATTTTAACAGTTAATGGAAGTGACATTTGACTCAGGAGAGCTGTTTGGGTCAGTATATTTTATCCTACGGCTACTCTGCATGCAAAAGGTTTCTTATTTCATGTTTTCTGTTGTTCATATTACTTCACTTTTGCATCGTCGGTAGGCAGATTTGAAAGCTAGCTTGGTGTACACCTGGTTGCCCCAACAGAATATGTGTGTTGTGTGGATATGGGCGTATGAAGCCTTAATTTTATGTAAGTGGGTGAGACTTAATTTGAGGTCAGCCAGGGGGAGGAGCAGAGGGCAGGAGGAGCAGAGGGCAGGGGGGAGAGAGTGTGGTGAAAGTCTAGGAACTTGTAAATATTTTAAGCTGGCCCTTGTGTTGTGTGATGAGGACAGACAAATCAATTTCCTTTGTGAGAAGTGTTAAAAGGGAGAAATTTGTCACAGACAGGGCTGTATCACACACACATGCACATGATTTGATTTCCTTTACATTTGTCATAGGGACCCAGGTGGCGCTGTGGGTTAAACCACAGAGCCTAGGGCTTGCTGATCAGAAGGTCGGCGGTTCGAATCCCTGTGACGGGGTGAGCTCCCGTTGCTCGGTCCCAGCTCCTGCCCACCTAGCAGCTCGGTCCCAGCTCCTGCCCACCTAGCAGTTCGAAAGCACATCAAAGTAGGAACCGCTCTGGCGGGAAGGTAAACAGCGTTTCCGTGCGCTGCTCTGGTTCGCCAGAAGCGGCTTTGTCATGCTGGCCACAAGAACCGGAAGCTGTACGCCGGCTCCCTTGGCCAATAATGTGAGATGAGCGCCGCAACCCTAGAGTCGGTCACGACTGGACCTAATGGTCAGGGGTCCCTTTACCTTTACATTTGTCGTGGTACACTTGGTGACTTGCTGCTGAATGTGTATTTATTCACTTGAAATATGTGGTGCTTGAGTAAACTCCGGGTGATAACTAAACTCCTATCTGATGTTTGATGATAGCCTATTAGCATAAGCAGGTTGTTTCATCTTGCAGTCGGCCTAGCCCTATTTGCTAGAATTAGAGAGGTGTTCCCAGCTATTGTATGCTCGAGGTAAGCATCCATGTGGTGTCATCATTGTACAGGTGAAAGAAGCGGCATATTACTATAAAAGAGGACAACACTACAAAGACGCATACAGATGTTTTGAGCAGATGCAAGAGTTTGATCTAGCTCTTAAAATGTGTTGCCACGAGGAGCTGTATGAAGAAGCAGCAAAATCTGTTGAAAGGTCTGTATTTAAAGAACCTGTTTCATAAAAAAAATAGCATTTCTTCTGCCTTGCCAGTTTTTTTTTGTTTTTTTTAAAGATTGCTGATTTGTGTCCTTGGGTTGCAATGCATGCCATTTAGAACCACATATCTAAATAGCCTGTGAAAAAGTTAATACTGTACTTGGAAATATAGTTTAAGCCTTCGTTAGGCAAACTAAGGCCTGGGGTCCGGATGCGGCCCAAACGCCTTCTAAATCCAGCCCGCGAACGGTCCAGGAATCAGCATGTTTTTACATGAGTAGAATGTGCCCTTTTATTTAAAATGCATCTCTGGGTTATTTGTGGGGCCTGCCTGGTGTTTTTACATGAGTAGAACAAGTGCTTTTATTTAAAATGCATCTCTGGGTTATTTGTGGGGCATAGGAATTCATTCATATTTCCCCCCAAAAAATATAGTCCGGCCCCGCACAAGGTCTGAGGTACAGTGGACCTGCCCCCATGCTGAAAACGTTTGCTGACCCCTGGCTTTAAGCCATTTCTACAGGGCATATACAAAGATCTAATAGAAAAGTAAAAAAGAAACAACGCCCAGTACAGTACTTTTTTGTTTTTAAATCAGCTTTGAAAATCATTCAGTCACTCAACCAATGAGCTGATTGTACTAGCCAAATGCCATGACAATTTCATTACCGTTTGCCAGACTATAAACCATAATATGAAATATACACCAATAATAAAACCAAACACCAGTAATACGAAGAAAGGGGAATTGGAAATATTGTCAGCTACCTCAGAACTGGCTCAACTTCACATTAAGCTCTGAGTCTCCAGAACAACTTGTAGCAGTGTTCGGTAACATCTCATGGGATGTTAAGTTGTGCGTCTACTTCCAATTCCCTGTTGAAGTTTACTTATATATGTCTTGTTTCAGATATCAAAAGTTGATGAGAAAAGAAGGACTGCCCATTTCCAAACTTTCATACACAGCAAACCAGTTTTATTTGGAGGCTGCTGCCAAGTACCTGCGCACAAACAAGATGAGTGAAATGAAGGAGGTGCTGTCTCACCTTGACACCGAAGACCAGCTTGTGTTTCTGAAAACGCACAAATGCTTTGCTGAAGCTGCTGACCTGTTGAAGAGGGAAGGCAAAGATGAAGAAGCTGCAAAGCTGATGATGCAGCATGGCTTTGTACTGGAAGCAGCCAAGCTCACTAACCAAAAGGAGTTCAGGGCATCGTGTCTGCTTGCTGCAGCCCGCCTTAGTGTGGCAGGCATTTGTAAGGTGGAAAACGTCAGAGTCATCTTGAGCGAAGCCTTAGATCTGTTTCAGCGAACAGACCAAAAGTCTGGTAGCGCAGAGGCTACCTATTTGATAGGACTTTTAGAGAAAGACTTCTATACGTTGGAGAAGGCCTTTGGAATGTTTTTGCGTGTGAATCACAGCGCTGGCGCTGTGGAAGCTCTGTTTGGAGCAACAAGCTGTGATGTCGAGAGTGAGGCCATTTTGGGATTAACCTCCTATGGAATCGAAGCCCTTCTAAATCTGGTCAAAGCTTTAAAAAAAGCAGGCACCAATGCCGAGAAGGAAATGGTGAAATCCTGTTTTGAATACTTTGGAATTGTGCTGATAGACGGGAAAAGTTGTCAGGTCTCCCAGAACGAAGCAGGCTGTATTCTAGAACATTTGTCGGAGGGTTACAACCAGAGAGAAAAGAGAACAAGTGATCAGCTCAGTGTGAGCCTGGAAGAGGTGAAATCTGCACTGAATAAACATTTGTTGAATAGGCTTACTGCCATTATTCACCATTTACATGGTTTGAGCTTCCCAAATATTTGCACAAAGTTTATTGCAGGCTTGAAGTGTGAGGACGAAACCTGTGAGGACTTCCATAGCGCTCTGTCACGTCACGAGATAAAATCTATATTTCAGTGTAAAATGCACCTGGCTGCAATAAATGGGCTACTGTTGGAAGCCAAGCAAGTGTTCCCCAAAGATTTGCTTCATGAACCCAATGCCATTGATGAGCTATTGACCGCTGATAAGTATGCACTGTGCAAATCTCTTATCAATGCAATATTTCCCAAGCATTTCCACCTGAGGATGGTATCCGAAAATCCAATGGCATGCAAACAGATCCTGAGTCATTATCGCTTTAGCCATAAAAATTATAATCCTTGCAGGATGGTTCTGAGAGAATGCATCCGGTCTGAATTTAGAAACGAGACGGCCCAGAACAGGAGAGAATCGACGGATTTGTGGCTGAGAATGATGCAGGTCTTTGCCTTTACTTCCACTTACCCCGAAGAGTTTGAGAGACTCCTTTCCAAAGAAGAAGATGACTATAATAGAGAACTGAAGATGGCGGATGAAAGGGGGAGAGGGAGATCCAAAGGCATAGAGGGCAGATATGGGATGCTGCTGCCTGATAAATATGCAGGGAATGCTGAAAGCACATACTTGTGTTTCATCAGACTCTTGCAGGACTCCATGGACCAGCTCTACATTCACAGAAACATTGAGCGGTGCAGGTGGCTGTTTTATCGTTTCACGAATGTCTTGGTGAAGAAATGTGTTGACCCGTTAATTCCAAGCATAGGAAACACTGTGGCTTTGCTGGAATTTCAGTTCATCCTGTGTTGTGCTGTCCTCATGCACCTCTGCAAAACCATGACTCTCTGCCTTCCCAAGAGTTATATTGCCCTCTTCCATTACTGGGACTATTTATTCGCAAGAGGGGACCGATGTAAAGACGCCTTCACCTTTTCTGTCATACAGGAGTATAAGCCACAGGACACAAAGCAAGCCATAAAGGAATTTAAGGTTCACCTGAGATATTTAGCCGATGTTCTGTGTGGGTATGAAAACTTCAATGTACTCTTGGATGCTTTCAGTGACCTTGGCTTCATCATGTCTGGGGAAGCTGAGCGCACTGTGGTGCTTTGCTTAGTGATGTTGGTGAATGCTGACCAGGTGCTTGGTTGGAAATATAAAGATCTTTTAGCCAAACATTTTCCCACCCTCCGAGAAATGCTTGCAGATCTGAAAAGGGACTACCCTTCCAAGGTGCCTGAAAGATTGATTAAGATTGTGGATCTGATGAGTGAGACTTCCAGTGTTAAAGAAGTGGTCGATGGCCTCAAGGAGCTGCTGTTTTGTCGAGATACAGAGTTTTTAGCGGACTGTTGTTGGAGGTGGGACCCGAAAGGAACAAGGATTGCTAAGTATGAGAACAACAAACCTGTCAGAGGTATCTATTTTGAGGTTGCTGACTTGGACAGATTTGCATATCTGAGCCAGGCAAGGAATTTCGAAGAGGCAGAAACAGATCTTGAAAAGGACATGTACATTGAAGAGAGAGAAGACCCATTAGCCAATATAGCATCGATAAGGCAGCAGAAGCAACAGCAAAAGGCTTGTGCTAAGCGGAAGCTGCGGGGCCTTTTCTTGTTTGTCTACTGTTGCATTAGATGGAAAAGGATTTCCTCTTCAAAGCAAGAATCCCCGGATATGGCATCGGGAGTCTTCAAAAAAGCAGACATTGACCCAACGCAGTGTGACCTTTGTGGAGTCAAATTTATCCAAAGGCCTGCAAACTTTGCTGCTCAGACAGAACCTTCTGAAAAAGAACCCACAGAAGTGACAACACCCACGGAGGCAGACTGGGAAGAGAACATGGACAGAAATGAAATTTTTGCTGCTGGTGAAACTTTTGAAAATCACATCATCCTGGACGAACATGGAAATAATTTTGCCTCTTACCAGAGGTATTTTGAGTTTTTCAGAATTAAGGTGGAGCCATTAATCCGAAAGGGGGTGGATGTGATGGAAAGTATTGCGGATAACACGTGCATCAAAGGCCACTTTGCATCTAATGAGCAGTCTAATCACATGCAAAGTAGAATCCAAGTGGCTATTAAGAAGATTTCTGATATGGTGGAGGACATCTATAGGAGAAAGGCATGGGCTGATGGTAAGCCATTTCAGTTGTTTCAACGTCTATCATTGCAGCAGTCAGGGAATGTTTTCCTTTGCAGGCAATGATACTGAAATGTCATTCATAAAAATTATTTAGTGAATTCTGGCAGAACCCACACTATGCAGATGTGATTTTTCAACAGCAACAGTCCACTCCAGTAATGAAGTGTTAGATCTAATGCCTAGCGCTTCATAAGGAACCAGCCATCATGCACATATACAGTTAAATAATGGCTTGCCCTTTCAAACAAAAGTAGCGATTTCCTGCCCACCCCCTGTCCCAAACGTCCATTGTTTCTACATTCCAATAATAATAATAATAATAATAATAATAAATTTATTATTTGTACCCCGCCCATCTGGCTGAGTTTCCCCAGCCACTCTGGGCGGCTCCCAATCAAATGTTAAAACAATACAGCATTAGATATTAAAAGCTTCCCTAAACAGGGCTGCCTTCAGGTATTTTCTGAATGTCAGGTAGTTGTTTATCGCTTTGACCTCTGATGGGAGGGCGTTCCACAGGGAGGGCGCCACTACCGAGAAGGCCCTCTGCCTGGTTCCCTGTAGCTTTGCTTCTCGCAGTGAGGGAACCGACAGAAGGCCCTCGGCGCTGGATCTCAGTGTCCGGGCTGAACGATGGGGGTGGAGATGCTCCTTCAGGTATACAGGACCGAGGCCGTTTAGGGCTTTAAAGGTCAACACCAACACTTTGAATTGTGCTCGGAAATGTACTGGGAGTTAAATGGGGTGTTACTCCTTCCCATTACACCCATGGTCCTAATTGGTTACATCTTTTTGTTTTATGTTTTAGCTGAAGAAACCATGTCCAAGTTGGCTAGCAATTTGAATTCTAATTTAGACAAAGCTTCTAATTGGCTGAAGGAAACGGAGTCCCGCCTACTAAAGGAGGAAGGTATGTTTTAAATCTTAAGTACATGCAGCTCACTATATAATGTTACATCTGTTAAAAACTGAACCTTGTATTGTTTAGAGGTGAGCAGTACTGTGGCTTGTAAGAATAGTGATATACCATGCTGGCAGCCCATTCAGTTACTTAGCATGGAACTTGTAATTAGAGATAGTGGATTCAGTATATATGCAGCCTTATTGCCAGGTCAGGAGCTTTCCTTGACTAAATTCTTCCTTTCTTGCTCAACTGCTGAAGGGACATGTGGCCTATGGCATGGCAGACCTTGCACATAAAAAGTGGGGGGAACTGGGATGTAAGCCTTCCTAGCAAAGAAAAGGGAATTCTTTAATGTTGTCTCTCGCACAAACCCATGGGCCATTTCACATTACATGTGCAACAGATCTATACAGTCTTAATTGAAGACCAGTTGCCAAAGTGAGCACAGTTGAGTGCTTTCCATAGCCATGGAGAAGAAGGAATTTCAATGGATGTGTCAGGTTCCTTTATCGGTTGTTCAATAGAAACGCCAAGCCATTTGTCTTTTAGTTCTTTTATTCAGTGCCAAGCTATATACAGTGCAGAGCTCAGTCTTATCACGTCTGTTCACTCACTAGCAGAATCCGGAAGTGCCTCCCTCCGGTTTTGGCGCCAACACCACAATCTTGGCAGCCTAAATTGCCTCCTCCTCCTACGTAATCTATGCGCCGGACCTGACGTCTCTCCCTCCGATCTAGCCTGCTGGGTGGTGCCAGGTCTCCCAGTCACTAATTGCTTCTCCCCTGAGGGACTGCTGGTTTCACTCGAAGATGAATCTGTAGTTAAAACAGGTGGCGGCTCTCTATAAACACTCAGAGCTGGACTGGCAGGGGCAGGCAGATCCCTGACAGGATATGTCCCTTGCCATTCATTATCCAGATAAACACGGTATTGTCCTGTATTTTGTGTCTTGTCAGGAGCAAAGCCCTCACGTGGTGATCTTGCTTTGTGTTGTTTTTGTTTTTTTCATTCATCCCCATTCCCCTTTTCTTATGTTGGCAATGTGGTAGCGAGCCAAGCTTCAGATTCGATGCAAATAGCGTTGGGATTGTTACCAACGACAAAGTGAACAACAAGGCTGTGGGATCCCACAAAACTGCCCCCCCCCCCGGATGCAGCTTAGTAAATATTTCTTGGCACATTGTTTTGTCTTTAAAATTGAACAATTCTTCCTCTTTTAGAGTTTGACCATGACAAAGACTTGGACAGTGAAGTGAAATGCGAAGAGGACACTTTTGAAGAGCTGCACCCCAAGAAGCCCTCAAAAAAGATGATGAAGAGAAGAAGAAAATAATTAATAATTACTATTTTTTTTTTAAGCTGAGGTTTATTCCTCCCTTGATTTGAGTTGTATTGTGTTTACATTTTATAACTTGAGTATTGAAATGTAAAAACACAAATTAAATTGGAAGGTGAAACCTGCCAACAAAGGTTCCCCCCTCAGAGTAACTTGGATAGAAGGTTAGCAGTCGCCTTATAGTCATTTAGGGTTGGGTTTTTTTAAGTACTCGAAGAGGCTTAAAGTAGAATAGAGCCAATTCCACAGCAGGGAAAGAATCTGGAGCAACATATTTAGCAGGGAGTCCCATGTCCCTGCTGGTACATAAAGTGGATGGGAGAGGACACAATTCAACTCAGAAGTGGAGGGGTAGATGCTTAGGTTTTTTGGCTCATCTCCTACTTTCCCCTGTAACTCTCCCCTACCACCACCGGTGTCCTAGATGGATATTGGTTGCATTCAGGGGAAAACAAGTCTTCCTATTTTCTGTTCCCCCATTTAAAATTGCACCTTCCCTCTGCTACCTCGCAGTTGCTGGCAAAAGTCCAGCTTTTGAAAACTCCTGCCATTTTTAGATGTGTCGTTCTACCTTTCAGAGCCAATGCATAAGCAATTGGGAGTGGAGGGAGAGGGAATAATCCTTCCCCTTCCGTTCTCAGCTTCTTTACTTTCCATTTTTAAATATGTGCCTGAAAGCTGGGCTAGGAACGTCCTCAACAACAAGAGAGGTTTTTTTGGTGTGTTTTTTTTTTGTTTCATAGAATTTTAACTTTTGCAGAATGTTCAGAAATACCTTATGCAAGTGAGAAGCAGCTGCGAATTTGTGAAGCTCAGCCTCGTTCTTCCTTTTTCTGGTGTCTCCTGGAAACTGCAAGGAATAACGAGAGTGCTCATTTTTCTTGCAAACTTACTTTTGATATCAACTGTTCTCCTACATGTGTCAAAAAGATAATCTTTCTCTAGAGTTTCATTATGGTTTATATGCATTTTAAAGAGATTTTTTTTATACTTTTACAATTCAAAAATAAAATGAAATACAGCATTGTACCATTTTAGAAAACAAAACAAAACAAAATAAATATTGGTGTTTATAACTGACTCATGCCTTTTTTTCTACAGAGGTTGTAAAATCAGTTTTAGAGAAGAGTGACCCACGAGAGGCGAATACTTGCATGCTTTTTCCAAAGTGCTTGTGTGAATTGAATGCGTTCCGTCGAAAAGGGGTGGGTGGCTTGAAGTACATCGTGAGGATTTCTGACTCCCAACTTGGAAACAACAGCATTGCTTTTCGCCCCCCAGTTATTCTGCTGAAATGAAGGAAGTATGCCGGGGCAGGGGCATAAAGAACAGGCGCTGGTGTGGAAAAACGTAAGTTCGATTGAATTCTGATTTAAAAAAAGAAAAAAACCTTTTTCCTGATCTCAGAATTATTTGATTCTAATGGTATGTTTGGCTTGGCTCAAGTTAGTAGATATCAGGGGTCCTAGTAAAAAAAATAAGCTTGAAGTCTGCCCATCCCTGACATCTATTACAAGGGGAAAAATATTCTCCCCAATTTAATTATTCCAAGAGATCAGTAGAGGTCAGTGCAAGCTTCCTTTGAGGGAATTTTGCCTGCTGTTGGTACTCTTCGCACTGAGCAGCTCTTGTCAACAATCACCTTCCATCTAAGGAACCCAAAACATAGTTTGGGGGCCACTGGGGTTGAGGATGTGCATGCGATAATGCCAGTTTCAAATAATTTTTTAAGCAACACTCTTTTAAAATGTACTACAGGAATGTCACCCAAAGGAATAATAATAATAATTATTATTATTATTTATTTCTACCCCGCCCATCTGGCCGGGTCCCCCCAGCCACTTTGGGCAGCTTCCAACAAACATTAAAATACATCAAAATGTCACAGATTAAAAACTTCCCTAAACAGGGCTGCCTTCAGGTATTTTCCAAAGGTCATGTAGTTGTTTATCTCTTTGACCTCTGCTGGGAGGGCGTTCCACAGGGCGGGCGCCACTACCGAGAAGGCCCTCTGCCTGGTTCCCTGTAGCTTTGCTTCTCGCAGTGAGGGAACCGCCAGAAGGCCCTTGGCGCTGGATCTCAGTGTCCGGGCTGAACGGTGGGGGTGGAGATGCTCCTTCAGGTATACAGGACCGAGGCCGTTTAGGGCTTCAAAGGTTAGCACCAACACATTGAATTGTGCTCGGAATGTAATGGGAGACAATGTAGATCTCTCAGGACCGGTGTTATGTGGTCCCGGCGGCCACTCCCAGCCACCAGTCTAGCTGCCGCATTCTGGATTAATTGCAGTTTCTGGGTCACCTTCAAAGGTAGCCCCACGTAGAGCGCATTGCAGTAGTCCAAGTGGGAGATAACTAGAGCATGCACCACTCTGGCGAGACAGTCTGCGGGCAGGTAGGGTCTCAGCCTGTGCACCAGATGGAGCTGGTAGATGGCCGCCCTGGACACAGAATTAACCTGCGCCTCCATGGACAGCTGTGAGTCCAAATGACTCCCAGGCTGCGCACCTAGTCCTTCAGGGGCACAATTACCCCGTTCAGGACCAGGGAGTCCCCCACACCCGCCCGCCCCCTGTTCCCCCAAAACAGTACTTCTGTCTTGTCAGGATTCAACCTCAATCTGTTAGCCGCCATCCATCTTCCAACTGCCTCCAGGCACTCACACAGGACCTTCACCGCCTTCACTGGTTTTCTGATTTGAAAGAGAGGTAGAGCTGGGTATCATCCGCATACTGATGAACACCCAGCCCAAACCCCGATGATCTCTCCCAGCGGCTTCATATAGGTATTAAAAAGCATGGGGGAGAGGACGGAACCCTGAGGCACCCGACAAGTGAGAGTGATTGATTACAACAATCACTTCATCTGCAAATAACACTATTCTTCCTCAACAGCTTTGTATTATGATACGTGTGTGTGTGTGTGTGTGTGTGTGTGTGTGTGTGTGTGTGTGTGTTGTGGAGGGGTAGAGGGGTAGAAATAATATGTTTTAGAATTTTAATATGAAAGCTGCCTTTGGCAGAGTATCATTTGGAAAGGTGGATTATTATAAAGGTTTTTTAATCAGTAAAATACTTAAGTGCTTCAAATGTCAAAACCAGCTCCTGGAAACTAATCAGAAACCAGTGCAGACCACATAAAACAAGCATGGCAGTATTAACCACCAGCCCCCTGGCTACAGCTTTGAGCAGAAACTGCAGTTTAAGCTGCTTTTTTTAAGAGCAGCCACGAGTTAGTCCATTCAGAGGTCATTATGGCATGACTGGCAAGGCTGTTTGGCGGCCGGGGGGGGGGGAGCAGCACTTGCTACTGCTGCCTCTTCCACATTTAGCTGAAGCATCAGATTAACCTCATCAGAAGCTCAGCAATGAGCTGGTTTACGTGCAACGCAAGCCAAACCATGACTAAACGCAAATGTGTGGGTTCCTAGAGAGGAGATTGTAGCACCCAGTTCTCCTTTTATTGTGTTGCTCAGAGTGAAGCCATGATTTGGCATGGCATGCCATCCAAACCCAGGCTTGTGGTCTTTCTCCTTCAGACCAACAGAAACTCTTAAGCCCAAAACCGAACCACAAGCCAGGGTTGGGTGGCATGGTAAGCCAGGACTGGAGGGAGGAACTCAGGGCCACATTATTTTCTAAGTAACCTGCTGGGGGCTGCATGCCAGTGGTGGTGGTGGTGGGGGGTCAGAGGCAAAAGTGGGTGGAGCAATAATGTGAATTTTGCCTTTGCACAGTATGCTAGTTTCTGCTCATATTATGTGTGCATGCTCTCAACGTGTTAAGTATCACGACCAGTGTGTATGTGTCAGGGGAGCTGGGCTGCATCCCCCATGTGGTCGTGCGAAATAAGAGTCCAATCAATCAAGCTTTTGAAGGTTTTAATCTAAACTAATTGCTTTACAAGCGGAGCAGGTCGTAAACCTGCTCATCCATCATCATCAGATTCCGGAACTGGTTTCCTTCTGTTTTCCCGCCAGGAAGCCCATCGGGGAAAGCGGAAGCACTTTGTCGTCCTCCTCCTTTTCCTTTCCCCCTTTCCGTAATGAGGTCTCTGACTGCTTGACTGAAGCCTCTCCACCGCCCCTCCCTCTCCACTGCTTTGTCCCGAAGGGGAACTCGATGAGTCAGTCTTCAAGATCGGGGGCTGCTCTCGATAACTGCTTAACGCTGGACTGGAGGAGGGATGCAGCCCCCTGACAGTATGCATGAAAGCGGAAAAACTTGAATGGGCAGGCATGTCTCTGTCTTTTTGGCTGGAGAAGCTTTGCTTGGACTTCATTAACAAAACGGCACCAAACTAGCACAACACTTGGGCAGCAGTTTGCAATCAAATCAGACAAGATTGGATTCTGGGGTGGTACAAAACGTCGGGTGTGAAGCACAAAACGAGCTCAAAACTTTGGCACCTGTTTAGAGTCAATCGGACAAGGTTGGATTTTTTTGGCATTAGCTTGTGACCCCAATTTTCTGTGTCAATTACTTGGTTGGGGGCCAGCACAAAATGCGGGGTTCGCAGCACGAAATGGCATGAAACTAGCAGTAAAGTTTGGCATCAGTTTGGGGGATCTGGAATTTTGGAGTCACACGTTAATGACGCTCTTTGAGTGTTTCCCTTCTAGAAGGAGAAACTGTGCCATTTGCACAACAGGATACTATGCTTTCATACATAGGTTTTTGAAAATAGTTTTAGGATCTACATCAAGTCTAAGCACTAGTTAGCGAATACAGTTTGCTTTTGTTTCGGCACAGCTGCCGATTTCTCCTGAATCAGTTAATGAAGTATTTTAAATCAGAAACCTAGAGTTGATTAAAGAGTTTTTATTTCAGTGATCTCACCAACAGCCCACTGCCCTGTCTAGCACTACTTAACACTGGAAAGAGTGCGTTTTTTCTCTGGCTCCTCCCTTTAAAATAAAATATAAAAAACCTCTACGGATTGGGCGTTCCAAGTGTCCAGATTTAGTACTCCAGTGTCATGGTGGCAGTCATAAGTTACATACATTGCCTTGCAGCCTATATCCCACCTTACAAGGTATAAGGGCTTATTTTATTACAGCTACTAAGAAGCCATTTCTTCTTACACAAACATGCAGCATTGCAGCAAGCACATTCATCTGTGATTAAAACCAACTATGTGTGTGGGTGGTTGTGGAGGAGAGCTCAATATCATCTCTCGTCTCTCATTTTTAACCAGCCAGCTTTATTCTTAAGGAAGAAAACAAATCTCTCTCGCTAGCGGATGGAGGAGGGAGTTCAGAATCTATTATGTCATCATTCTGGTCTTTTGTTGCTGCTCCTGCAAGGGGGTGTGTGCACTTATGACAAATTAGGAGCACAAAAGGATGAATTTTAAAAACCCAACTGCACAATGAAAGAAAGACTCAATTTTATCTGAAGTTTATTGAGTGGCTTTCCTGTGTAGAGCATAAACCATATTATCACACGAAATGAAATAGAGGTCTGCGCTCAGAAGCAGGTCTGTTAAATGTGCGTAGGATCGCACATCTCGGTGCATCATCTCTATGCTGTCAAAATCCCCACATTTGCTGTTCAATATGCTGTTAAGGGATGCGGGTGGCGCTGTGGGTTAAACCACAGAGCCTAGGGCTTGCCGATCAGAAGGTCGGCGGTTCGAATCCCCGCGACGGGGTGAGCTCCCGTTGCTTGGTCCCTGCTCCTGCCAACTTAGCAGTTCGAAAGCATGAAGTAGGCTACAAGTAGAAAAATAGGTACCACTGCAGCGGGAAGGTAAATGCCGTTTCTGTGCGCTGCTCTGGTTCGCCAGAAGTGGCTTGGTCATGCTAGCCACATGACCTGGAAGCTGTACGCCAGCTCCCTCGGCCAATAATGCAAGATGAGCTCCGCAACCCCAGAGTCGGTCACGACTGGACCTAATGGTCAGGGGTCCCTTTACCTTTACCTGTGCTGTAAAGTACACATTTGAACCCTACCTGAATAAAGAAAGATGACCATGGGCCACGATATCCTGCGCATGTGGTCCACCTGAAGTGTGAAAAACTCTCTGTATTTGGGTCATTTGATCCTTCAGCAAGCCCTTAGTTTCAGTAGCTTTGGTCAAAGCAGCCCTGTGGTTCAAAGAAATACCACAGGCTTTACTGGCAATCTCGACAGTCATGATCCCTTGAATTCTTAGTGGGAAATGGTGGCTCTTGACAGTCAAATAAGGTCCATCGTAGGGTCGACTGCGAGGCCAAGGACAAGGTGGCATCTCTCTCTTGCCCGTCTCCCACTGAGCATACAGAAGCTGACAGGACTGGCTCTTGAATCTTGCTGCTAGGACTGAGGGCAGCAGGCAAGGTTAGGGGGCTCAGGGTAGTCCCCCCCCCCCACATGTACCTTGCTACCTGCTAACTATTGTATATCTAGGTCTTTTTAAAGCAACATTTTGCCGATGAAAATAGGGATGTCCTATTCATAGAATCATAGAGTTGGAAGAGACCACAAGGGCCATCCAGTCCAACCCCCTGCCAAGCAGGAAACACCACCAAAGCATTCCTGACAGGTGGCTGTCAAGCCTCTGCTTAAAGACCTCCAAAGAAGGAGACTCCACCACACTCCTTGGCAGCAAATTTCACTGTCGAACAGCTCTTACTGTCAGGAAGTTCTTCCTAATGTTTAGGTGGAATCTTCTTTCTTGTAGTTTGAATCCATTGCTCCGTGTCCTCTTCTCGGGAGCAGCAGAAAACAACTTTTCTCCCTCCTCTATATGACATCCTTTTATATATTTGAACATGGCTATCATATTCCACCATAATAAAATAATATTTTTATTATTTATTCCACGCCCATCAGACTGGGTTGCCCCAGCCCCTCTGGGCAGCTTCCAACACATATAAAAACGTAATATAACATTAATTTTTTTAAAAAAAGCTTCCCACTACAGGGCTGCCTTCAGATCTCTTCTAAAGGTTGTATAGTTACTTATACAGGGGTCGCATAGCTCCATACCCTCCAACATTTCTCCAACAAAAATAGGAACATGCTAAGGGAAAGCGGGACATTCTGGGATCAGATCAGAAACCGGGACAGCTTCTGTAATTCCGGAACTTTCCCCTGGAAAATAGGGACACTTGGAGGGTCTGCAAACACAGCCTCAAGCAGCTGGCTCTCTTAGCTCAAGGCTGGGCAACGTTTTCTTAAACTCGAGGGCCACATACATTCAGGAGTGATCCGCCATGGCCTCATGGTGACTGTGGGCAAGGCCAAAGCCAAGAGTGTGTGGAGCCATCCCTGGCTCCCTCTCTTCTTCTCTCCACCCAGAGGGCTGTTGGAAAAGGGATTGATCGCTCTTGGACCGGACTGCCGGTTTGCAGATGGCCTGGTGTGGACCATCAGCTGTGACAAATGTCATTTTAAGGTCAGGTGACATTAATAGGATGACCTGAGAAGAAAACATCCGCCATCCACTTTTAACTACTACAAAGCTTCTCTGCCCCCATTTAAGCCAGTGGACAAAACAGACCTCTCTCTCTCCCCCCCCCCAAAAAAATTCATGGGTCCTGAATAAAATGGGGGAAGTGAGTGAGACAAAATGGTTGCAGATACCGCCACATGTCTACAGAAACCCAAATTCGGACTTCTTAAACCAGCAGGGAAGAAAGTGCTTCATGATCTCTGACGGCCTTCCTGTGGAGCTACCATTTCAGTTCTGTAGCTAAGAAACGGGCCGATTTCTCTGTGTGACTTCGAGCGGCCAGAGATGTTTGAACAAGCTAGCCAGCACCGTTTCGTTTGAAAGCTTTGGGGAGGGAGACCCTTTCATGAGCCTTTTTCAAAGGAAGAAAAATCTATGGTTGTGCTGTACTTGTGCGCATAGGGAATCCTGCAGAGCCTTATCTAAAAGGCTTCTTTTTTCCTAAACATAATGCTTCTTGACAAATTTGTTGTCGATTTTAATCCTCTTCAGCCTCTCCCCTCCTTCTGAATGCGACTTGTATTAATGGAAAAGACAGATGACTAGAGCTATCTTGACTCCCTGTTTTTTGTTGAAACTAAGACTTGAGGAAGACTATCCACAGGGCATTGTAGATGATGCAGATAAGTTGCCATGGTAGCAAAGGAAGAATCCCCAGGCTCCTGGCCTAATGACGAATTCTCCATGGCATGGGGGAAGGGGGGGCTATTCCTAATAAGCAGAGAGGGATTAGAAATGGGTTTCCCAAGTCTGTGCAGATAAACTTTCCTTCTGCAATTCTTTTGGCAACACAAAAAAACCTGTGTGTTGCACTCTTTGAACAGAAACCAAAAATGAGCAACACAATGGCCAATGAAAGTAGTGTATATACATTTTTTCTTCTTGTAAAATAACAGAAAGACAACGGACAGTGATCCGGTATTGCCACTGTTTCGTTTGTGTCTTCTTCAGCATATAATAACTCACCATACAATGAAATTTTTTCAAGGAGCAGTGGTTACATATTTATATGACCACTGCTCCTTGAAAAAATTTCATTGTATGGTGAGTTACTATATGCTGAAGAAGACACAAACGAAACAGTGGCAATACCGGATCACTGTCCGTTGTCTTTCTGTTATTTTACAAGAAGAAAAAATGTATATACACTACTTTCATTGGCCGTTGTGTTGCTCATTTTTGGTTTCTATTCTTTTAGCAACAGCACTCAAAACACTGATTTTGTAGTGGTGGTGCTTTAGGGGTTTTTTGTATGTATGTATGTTTGTTTGTTTTAAGGAAGGGGAAACGCCTCTTAAAACTGGGTACAAAACTTTGGTTTTGTGGAGTTCTTTTCAGAACATCCTGCACTTTCTCTCCACCAGTCTAAAGGAAGATCTGTGTCCATTGGTACCTATTGAATGTAAGGTGAATTTAAGTACAGTAGTTTGCTGGCTTGCTTTTAGCCAAGTTCTTGAAAAATCCAACCAAGAAATGTTACACAGCCCCACTTCATTGACTTTAAAAAGACCGTTTAGCAATTTTTTTCTTAACAAAATAGTAAATGAAATGAGCAAAAATGGTGTATGGTTTCTCCCCCCCCCCCCCATGTCATTTGTTTATCACAAAAATAGCATAATAAATGTGGGGAAACATCTATAACATATGTTTCATTATTAGTGGTCAATGTACAAGTTCTTAGTTCATGAATTGGTTTAAACAATTAGGAAGAAAAAAGGGGGGAGGGGGAATGGTGAGTGGGGTGGGGTAGGGTGGTTATGCCTCTATTCTTCTACTTACGGGGTGTGTGTGTGTGTGTGTGTGTGTGTGTGTGTGTGTGTGTGTGTGTGTGTGTGGTTTTGTGTCAATGTTACTTGTATTGATTCTCTTACTATTCACTTGTTGTATTTCCTTGATGGTGAGAGAGGTTTGGGGTGGGTTAGGGTGTGGTTGGTTGTCTTTAGTTGGCTGTAGTGAGAATTTGTTTTGGGTGTGAGCGGGGTGTGAGTGTTTATTTTTGAATCAGGTTAGCCATATTGATTCGTACGCTGTTAGCGGATTCTTGTTGTTGTCTTGTTGGGCTGTGTATGTGATAAAGGGGAACCATACCGGGGTGAAGGCGTCTTTTTCTATTTGTCCCTGTGTCAGTTTCAGTTTATTGGTTAGTTTTTCTAATAATGGGGTGGTTGGTTTTTTTAAAAAACATATTGCAGCCCATTACTATCCATTTTTACTTTGAAGTTAGCTTCATTCATTTCCACAGAACTTGCATCCAAAAGGTTAGTTGTTTTAGGCTTGCAAACTATGCAGCCAGACTGCAGTCCTATGTACACGTGCTTCAGAATAAGAGCTGTTTGACATTGGAACGGTTTCCCTCCGGAGATTGTGGACTCTCCCTCCTTGGAGGTTTTTAAGCAGAGGCTGGATGGCCATCTGTCATGGATGCTGTAGTTGAGATTCCTGCATTGCAGGGGGTTGGACTAGATGACCCTCGGGGTCTCTTCCAACTCTGCAATTCTACAATTCTATTATTCAGTTCATTGGGGGCAAGTAAGATATCCATGTGTCAAACTGGCATCTGTTCAGGACTGCTCCGAGTCACCCAGTGACTTGTCGTAACAGCTTCGTGGTGAGTTCTGGCACATATTTTTCTTGAAAAGAAAGCAGTGGGATAAATTATTTTTTTGGTCAGGATTTTTTTTTTTGGGGGGGGTCAGGGACTGAGAGAGTTAAAGCCCTCATCTCCATTCTCTATGATCAGACTTCCTCTCATCTTTTTTACATTTTTTAAAAACTGCATGTTTATTGCATTCAAGCAATTCCCATGACACTTCTAGTTTGGTCTTAGCGGTAAAACAGCCTGAATGCAAATTTGAGTCCTCTGCCCTTTTCTACATATTCATATATCAATATGACTGATGAGCAATAACATAATAATGGAGAATTTGTGCCACTTTGTGATTGCTTCCCTCCCCCACTCCCAAAATTGATATGTTAAAAAAATATATGCACGATGCTCCAAATTTCTGGATTTGTTTGCCATGTCAGAATGACGCCGGCAATAGTTTTCAATGCAGTATAATTTTCTGTATAATAAGACAAATTGCTCTTTGTTATATAATGTGCACAGCAAATTAACATTGTTTTGACCTTTTTTCTCTTCCCCAAGCACATGAGCGAATACAGCCCTAAAGAGTTATTTGGGGGCACTGGCAATATCAGTTCTTCTTATTTTCTAACAAGGGCCCCCTTCTCTGTAGATAATAAAACAGATTTATTACAGAAAGTCGGTGGCGGGGCTTGCGCACTCTGATGAAATGAATCCTAATGCTCCGCATTGAAATGGACTCAAGCAGCAACAACCCACATGTTCTCAGTTTATGCGCCCGAGGCCGAGAGAGACCTGAGAAGACTGCTGCGTGACTCCCTTGTTTTTTGGGGGATAACGTCGCGCATCAAAGAGGATGCCCTTTAGAAATGTACATCTGCAGAATTTATTTTCCCTGGGGTGTGCCTAAATTTGGAAAAGAGGTTAATGTGGACTCGCGTGTGCTGAAGTAAACACCATGTAATCCCTTCAGTTTTATCGTGCGTCTCCCCCCCCCCCGGAAATGAGAGTTGGCACTTTTAACTCTTCACTAGTTAAGGATTAATCCATGCTTTTTGCACATCAGTGAGAGTCCTTCTCTCACCCCTCACAGAGCATTTTTGTTCTGTGAACTGCCTTAAGACCTTCGGGTATAGGGGGTGGGGTATATAAATTCAATAAATAAATAATAAATATCCCCCCCCTATATGTTAAAGGTAAAGGTAAAGGGACCCCTGACCCTCAGGTCCAGTCGTGTACGACTCTGGGGTTGCGGCGCTCATCTCGCTTTATTGGCCGAGGGAGCCGGCGTTTAGCTTCCGGGTCATGTGGCCAACATGACTAAACCGCTTCTGGCGAACCAGAGCAGTGCACGGAAACGTTGTTTACCTTCCCGCTGCAGTGGTACCTATTTATCTACTTGCACTTTGACATGCTTTCGAACTGCTAGGTGGGCAGGAGCTGGGACCAAGCAACAGGAGCTCACCCCGTCGCAGGGATTCGAACCGCCCACCTTCTGATCAGCAAGCCCTAGGCTCTGTGGTTTAACCCACAGCGCCACCTGGGTCCCTCCCTATATGTTAGGGATTTAAAATTGTTTATTAAGGAGCTGCAGCGACAAACCAGCAACACTCCCTGAACCTGGAGGCGACTGGAACAGCAGCCACATCTCCTGGACCAAAGGCAGACAGACAAATGTAAATCGAGGCATTTCATTATTTAGCAAGAAAAAAATTGACCTTTGGCTTAAACGGTGGAAGAAGAGAGGGATCGTTTCTATGGTGGCAAACCAAAGAAGTATACTTGGAAGTGATTGGCCGAGGTGGGAATTCAACCGCATAGCAGGTAGCTTGTGGGATTGAAGACAAGATACAGATTCTACTAATCGCTATCTTGTTCCCCATGAGTCTTGTCTACATCTGGCATAAGCCAAGGAAAAAGAGTAATCTATTACACTTGCACCTCTGGGGCCTATGAAGGTGAAGAAGCCCTCAGACCGGTCTTTAAGGGTGCCATGGAGGTTGTATAGGCCGTGGTTAATGGCAAGTTCAAGTAGTACGATGCCGTCCCTGTTCACGACCTTGTCGTGGGATTTCCATGGAATAAACGCCTCCTCGTCGGGAGAGCATTGCGAGCTAGCTATGAATGGCTTTATGTCTGGTCTGATTCTAGCGTTAAAGTCCCCCATAAGGAGGATCTCTGAGTTAGGGAATTCTACCGCTGTCTTTTCCAAAATGAAGCTAAGATCCGCCCAAGTATGGGTTGGTCCAGGTAGGGAAGAGGAAGAAGCGTTGTACAAGTTTATGCACATGAGGCCCCCAATAAGACCCTTGGCTTATGCAAATCATGAAAGTTCTCTTCAGTATCTAATTGGTGAGAGGCCCTTGAATGAGTATTGCCCTTCTTTGGGGTTTAATGCATGTATTATATATTATTATTATTATTATTATTATTATTATTATTATTATTATTATTATATCTTTTAAAACTGACCGTTCCTCATTTTCTGTCCACCTGACATAAAATGAGTTCCCCACAGGCTCCCCATTCCTAGTTACTAGTACAGTGGTACCTTGGGTTACATACGCTTCAGGTTACAGACTCTGCTAACCCAGAAATATTACCTTGGGTTAAGAACTTTGCTTCAGGATGAGAACAGAAATCAGGCAGTGGTGGCACAGCGGCAGTGGGAGGCCCCATTAGCTAAAGTGGTGCTTCAGGTTAAGAACAGTTTCAGGTTAAGAACGGACCTACAGAACCAATTAAGTACGTAATCAGAGGTACCACTGTAATACTACCGGTATATATATTAGTAAAGATTATGCTGAGCTGCTAATTGTATAAAGAGGTGGCACAATCTTCAGTGTTTTCTATTACTTGTCATTGTTTAATGCCGTTTCCTGTTTCTTTAGGTGTTTACTATATGTACTCAAGTTTGTGCCTTGTTCTAGAGTACAAACTTGCCCATGGATTTATTTCTCTAGACAGAAGTCTTGCGCAGTCCCTTTTCTCTGCTGGTGTCTCGTGGGGTCAGGGCGGAGTTCCTTATGTAACCTTTTTGTACCCATCACCTGCGCATAACATCTTGCTTGCTTGCTTTTCCTCCCAGCTGCTTGTTTGTGGGTAGGCATCCAGAAGTTATTTTGCTGACATCTGTGTCAGCACAAACCAAGCGAGGAATCAGGCAGGTGAGAATGCAGCCTAGGGACTTTGCCTGTGGGAGGATAAATACATTTCTTCTACATTCTTCTTCCCCAAAGAGGCATTTCCTGAGTTTCTTTTTTGCCCTCCTGCAGGTGAGATTACTTTAGTACCTAACTACCTCCTGCAGTTAAAAGGCAGACCTGAGGCAATGATGGATTAATTAGGTTGTTTTCCTAATTCCTCGTGGCATGAGATAATTCTTCTCCCCCATCCACCTACCAGAACTGGACGCCTGTCTGTGCTAAATACCTGGGACAGGTACCTAGCTTGAACCCACCTGGGCTGGGAATTTTGCCTATTCCTATTAACCATCCTTAGAATAGGTTGTACATGTGAAAATGCTTTAAAACCGTAAAGTACTCGCAAGGCATGATTTCAGTCATCTTTAAAGTGACCCTTTAAGGTTGGCCTGTTTTATTCCCATGTTTTGGGTAAGGAACTGAGCCCTAAGGCAGGTATTTGGTACCTCGGAGGCCTACGGACAGCATCTGATCTAGGTTGGTTTTGGCAATTCCCACGCACAGGGAGCCGAGCTGAGGGGGCGCAAAATTGAGAAGATTCGTTTGGGGACACCAAATTTTGGGCTTGCCGTATTACGAGAGGTTTCCAAAATTCGCCCCTGCTACAGTAGCTGGTGGATAGCATTGCCCATTCTCCCCGAGTATTGGTCGCACTGGCTTTGGCTGATAGGAACTAAACTACAACAAAATTAAGGGCCACAGATTCCTGATCAAAGGGCACCAAGCGAATGAATGGCTGGCGGAGGTCAGATATGAAGGGGTTGGTTCCACACACTTCTTCAGAGTGTACATAATACCTGCATTCAATAATAACAGAGAACCCAGACAGACAACCTCTTGCCTTCCAGTGTTCCCTGTTCTTTCTTTTGAAGGATCTGGTTTCTGGGAAGTTTCTGGAGAATATATCACCATTATTCGGCACCCTGTGGAAGCACCGAGTTAATTCCACTTTCAGCAAATTGCAGGAGAACAGTGCCTAGGCCAGGCATAGGCAAACTCGGCCCTCCAGATGTTTTGGGACTACAACTCCCATCATCCCTAGCTAACAGGACCAGTGGTCAGGGATGATGGGAATTGTAGTCCCAAAACATCTGGAGGGCCGAGTTTGCCTATGCCTGGCCTAGACAATTCAAAAATGCCTTACTGTGGAAAGCACTAGATACTTTGTGGTTCATAGCTCAGTCTCTTAGCTACACTAGCTCTGCCCTGAAAGTCACATTGAGCATTATTATTATGGAGCCCTGTTTCTTACTTTCAACTTGATTTAGCCAGCAGCGATCGCCCCAAGCAAATAAAATACTGAGTTTGTTAATTCTCAGTTTTACTGAAGGTAAGTGAGACAAAACGAGAATTGGTCTAGCAGATTGAATGCCAAGGAGAAGCATGCATTCATTTCTGTGTGTGATTAAACCAACTGAATCCTGTTCATTTTAAATACCCTGCATAAGAGTCTGTGCTGTAATAGCATTTCGTGATGTTTGCAGGCTAATAGTATTTTCAAGGGCATCAATAACTCTGAAAAACAATATCTCCCATGAGATGTTTGATCATCTACCTCAGAGCAGTAAGTAAACAGATATGCACCAATTAAATGTGTACATAGCCTCACCTGTATGCAGTCTGTAAGCCCTACAAATACGTTTTATTGTTTCAACATCAATGGGACAGCTGCAGGGCTCCTAAAAATCCAGTTTTGTGTCAAGTTGACTGAAATTTCTTACCCTTCAGGAGAAAATGCTTCTAGATGATATTCTTTATTGAAACTGAGAGTTTTCTGTGTATACCATTGCATTATAAATAATAAATCTTACTGAGAGTTTGTTACTTGGTTTATATAAATAAAACATGGGTAAACAGCTTTTTCCACTAAGTTAGTAGTGCAGCGGCTGTCATCTGAGCTTTGGTTATCTGAGACTCCTAGTTGCCCAAAACTCAGTGTGCCCTCTATGTCATTGTAACTCTGTAGATAATGCTCTCCTTAATTTTATTAGGATAGCTATAAATAGATCTTTGTGCAGGCGTGGCATACTTTGTGCATCCAAGGTGGCGAGGGCAAGCAACACGGGAGGGACTAGCAGCTTTGATGCCCTTTTTGAGTGCTTAGATGCATCTGGCTATACACCGATAGAATCAACATGCTGGACTAGTGATACTCATGTCTGGGTATCGATTTGGATTCAAGTCTCTCAGTCCAAAACAAAGGGTTGTATCCAAAGTTAGTTCTACCCAGCGTAGACCTATGGGCGTTACTAACTTAGGTCCATTAATTTCAATGGGTTTACTCTGATTAGAACTCAGTTGGAGGCAACTCACTCTACATCCCACTGGTTCTCCTGTGAGTCAAAAAGACAATTCTTACATACTTCAGGTGGAGTTTTTATTTTCTGAATATTTTGGTAGTGTCTGACCCATTCAGACAAAGAAGCTTTTAGTGTGTTGATTCTTCCAAGCAAGCCACAAAATTTTCAGCAGCTGCAGCAGCTATTCCTTATTTTTCACAACTACTAATGGTGCAGAAGAGACCCAGGTGGCACTGTGAGTTAAACTACAGAGCCTAGGGCTTGCTGATCAGAAGGTCGGCGGTTCGAATCCCTGTGACGGGGTGAGCTCCCGTTGCTCGGTCCCAGCTCCTGCCCACCTAGCAGCTCAAAAGCATGTCAAAGTGCAAGTAGATAAATAGGAACTGCTCTGGCGGGAAGGTAAACAGCGTTTCCGTGTGCTCCTCTGGTTCGCCAGAAGTGGCTTTGTCATGCTGGCCACATGATCCAGAAGCTGTACGCCGGCTCTCGCCCAATAAAGTGAGATGAGCACCGCAACCCCAGAGTCGGACATGACTGGACCTAATGGTCAGGGGTCCCTGCACCAGGGGTCCCTGCAGGTGTTTTGCACCTTTAATGGTGCAGAACACCCAATTTCTTTTGCATCCGACTACCCTAATTCTTCAGTCTGCTCAGAATAATCATTACAAATCATAAAATAAAAACCAATGATAAATTGGGGGGGGGGATATCTACCAGGTCAAATTAGGAATTTGCTTTTTGAACTTAATTGTTTCTGTTGCCTGTCAAAAGGCAGGCAGTAAAGGAGCCAGGTGCTTCCTCCTAGGCAACTTGTTCCACAATCAGGGTGCATAAGTTCAGAAGACCCTCCCTTGGCATGTGAACATGGGCAGTTTTAGTTCTGCACAACACTGGTTAGCTTCAATAGCTCGTAATTGTGCTTCCATGTACAGGAGCACTCTCTCTGATTACCGGATGCTGAGGGAAACACAGGTGGGTTTGTCATCTTGCTGATGGATCTTTTTTATTTATTATTATTTTATTTATTAAAGTTCTGTACCGCCCTTCCTCCGAGGATCGCAGGGCAGTTTACACTATAAAAACACAGGAATACATGCCATAGTAATGAGAGCAGCACTATACAGAATGCATTGCAATGCAGTGGTACCTCTGGTTAAGTACGGTACTTAATTCGTTCCGGAGGTCCGTTCTTAACCTGAAACTGTTCTTAACCTGAAGCACCACTTTAGCTAATGGGGCCTCCCGCTGCCGCTGCGCCGCCAGAGCACAATTTCTGTTCTTATCCTGAAGCAAAGTTCTTAACCTGAAGCATTATTTCTGGGTTAGCAGAGTTCTTAACTTGAAGTGTATGTAACCTGAAGTGTATGTAACCTGAGGTACCACTGTAATCCTGTCTCCAAGTTACAAGAGGCCTCTGGTTTGGCTACAAAGGCCTCTGGTTTGATCCAGCTTGCCAGTTTCAATTTTTAATTCACTTCTCCCTAACAAATATTTACTTCATTAATACCAGGTAAGTTGGGAGAAATTCGGCAATTACCTAAAATCACAATGCCCCACTATGAAGTCGTGGATCCACTTTTAAACATTCCGCACAGAAATTTAAAGGAAGACAAGATAATGAGATGTAAGAAATGACGAAGTAAGAAAGAAATGCTAGCAGCGCATGAAATTAGAATGACGCTTTTACTCTGAGTTGTCGACAAGTGGAAGTCAAGAAAACGGTATGAATTTACTGAGAGAATGATAAGAAATTGGAAGATAAAAATGACATATTAGTTAATTTAACAACTTGATAAATTTGATAAACGTGACTAACGGTGATTAAGTAAGGCAAGGGGAGAAGGATGGAATATATGCGAAGACAGGAATCTATGTATGGACATTTACTATTAATTTGTGAACTTCACTAGACGCTCTTGATATTTCTGTTAGTTTTGGCTGATTTATGTCTTGCTTATTTTTAGAGTGTGTGATTAACGATTTGTTTGCGTTAATGTTTTGTTTTAATTTTGACTATAAATAAATGATTTTAACCCCCCCCCCCCAAAAATACCGGGTAAGTGGAAGATATTTTGTCTGGATTTGATAAGCTCAGTACCAGCCTGTCTTTTTTTACTCGTATATAGACAATGTTGCAAAAAAAAATATGATTAATTCATCAGGACAGGATAAAAACAGTGTTTTTGGTAGCTTTAATTAAAAGGCATAGCACTCAACCCATGCAAATTATTATAATTGTGATTTGCAGCGTATTGTGAGGCATTCTTCATGAGGTACATCTCTCTCAGTGTGCAGCCTAAAGATAGGGGTCAACACTGTGGCCATAATTGCAGCTCAACACAAATCACACATAATAAGGTCTATGGTGCAAAAGAGCACAGAATGCCAGGCAGTCATAATTTCTACTCATTTTACTTTTGACATGCAATTGGGAGATGACACATTTGCCATTAAATAATAATAATGTATCTATTGAGAATTCTCCAGCACAGTTGATTTAAAAACGACCACCCACCAGGATACTCCCTGCTACACTTTGGTTTCTAATTATCTTGTGCTCCTGTGGATTAATTAGTTTAAAACTTGTGGCAGTGTCAGGGGCTAAATCTTTAACCTTCCCAAATGATTGTATTTCAAAGTTGTCAGATATTCTACAAGTGGGGCCTGCAACAAAAAGTTATAGTGCAGAGTCTCTACCGGTTCAGGGTTCCAGCTGCCCAGCTGATGCCTTCTTTCCATTGCATCCCCTTCTCCCCAGATTTCCACCCCCCCAAAAAAAAGAGAGAGTCAGCCACTATTCTGTGACAGCTGAGGATGCTCAGTGGGCTGTTTTTGCCATCTCCAACATTTTGCTTTTCCCTTAAATATTTTGTATTTCTGCAAACCTAGGAGTCCTACCCCCAGGCTGCCGATACCTCCCTCTTGTGTTGGTGTTATTTGAATTACAAAGGTATCTGCATTTGGAGACCAAAGTTTGCTCTTGGTATATAGGATCTCAGTCTAATCGATGATGTAATTATTAGAGGATCTAAGTAAAGGTAAAGGGGACCCCTGACTATTAGGTCCAGTCGTGACTGACTCTGGGGTTGCGGCGCTCATCTCGCTTTATTGGCCGAGGGAGCCGTCGTACAGCTTCCAGGTCATGTGGCCAGCATGATTAAGCCGCTTCTGGCGAACCAGAGCAGCGCACGGAAACACCGTTTACCTTCCCGCTGTAGCGGTACCTATTTATCTACTTGCACTTTGACGTGCTTTCGAACTGCTAGGTTGGCAGGAGCAGGGACCGAGCAACGGGAGCTCACCCCGTCGTGGGGATTCGAACCGCCGACCTTCTGATCGGCAAGCCCTAGGCTCTGTGGTTTAACCCACAGCGCCACCCGCGTCCCTCCATTAGAGGATCTAAGCAAATGCAAAAGGGGGCAGGGCTTCTGTCCCTTTAATAGTTGTGTAGAAGAGATCATTTATCTCACCTGGATCAATATTAAATGTGCAAGAGTCTTGTCCTCTGCTACATCTGGCCAGGCTAGCGTAGATAGCTCAGTTGCTTAAAGCATGGTGCTGATAATGCCAAGGTTGCAGGTTTGATCCCCCGTATAGGACAACTACATATTCCTGCAATGCAGGGGATTGGACTAGAATGATCCTTCCAACTCTTTGTGTCTATAATCTGAGCCAAGGAGTCTTATTTTTCAGAGCTAGCACTCAGTTGAGGAAGACAAGCAGAAGCACAATGGTTTCTGGATAGCTATCTCCTGCTAAGGAAGTTCTAAGTCCTGGATCCTGAAGTCACTTGGCCAATACAACACCGCTCCTGTTCCCTCACAGACCCCAGGAAATGTTGTTGACTAAACATGCAACCACCCAGTTCACACATTCCATTTGCCAGTGTGTGTCCACTCTGGGATTTGATCATGAGAAGAAACACCTTTCTATGAATTATCCCTACTGAGTCTGGTGAGTTGGGTCTGAATGCTAGGATGAAGGCAACATATCGATTTCCATAGTTCCTCTCCCCCGCACCTGTTGTACAACCGATGCTTCTTTTGAGGTGCATCAGTGCATGTTGCACTACTTCTGATGCCGCCTGATGAGTGTGTATGTTTTGTTGCTCCATGTGACAGAGATTGCACTCTGAACATATTGTAACCCACGACTTCTCGGAGTAGTGAGAAGTTCCAGGCATGTTTATTCCTGTTTGGCTTCCTTTGGAAGGAAGCCACTGGAAGCTTCTGGCATTTTATAGCATTTGTAAAGTGTAACTATTTAGTAATATTTTACAAATATACAGGGTGAACATAAATGGGAGCACACAGCTTAAATACGCCAGCAGAAAATTCTCAGCTCTCCAAAGAGGGTCATCCCCTCCAAAAAGGTGTTGTTGTTTTC
Source organism: Darevskia nairensis (assembly GCA_034642065.1). NCBI lineage: Eukaryota > Metazoa > Chordata > Lepidosauria > Squamata > Lacertidae > Darevskia > Darevskia nairensis. Next base: position 1,744,232 of record JAWWNI010000811.1, on the reverse strand, counting down.
CCCAGAATTCGCTTCCTCTTTGCATTTTCTCTCCAAAAATGTAGTCTGCCTATGAATATGCTGTTATTAATTTTTCCACACATGCCTAGCTTGCCCCTTACTCATGCAACGCAATGTTATGCTGGGTGGGGGGACATGCTCACCGAGATCCCTGGGCATTGTACCCCCACTTCAAATACCAGCCTATCTATCAACTCTTTCTATTGCTAGTCATCGTTTCGCTTTCATTAAAGCACGGTTTAATGTATTCCCCTCAAACGTCCTTTTTCATAGATTTTCTAGGGGCCAAGTTTCAGTCTTATGTGCCTGTGATAACGGTTCGATTGAATCTCTTCATCACATAGTGTTTGTCTGCCCCTTGTATTCTGCCGCCCGAAAGACTCTATTACTTCCATTAACTCAAAAATTACCGGGGTATTTGGAAGAGTCTTACCTTGCTCTTCTGTTGCAAGATTCAGACTCAATTATAACCCTACATATGGCAAAATTTCTGACATCAGTTCTGACACTTAAGAAACGCAATGGATTGTTATATACAGCTTGAAATTTTAATTTAATTTTTATCATATTTTATTCAATTGAGTATCCCTTTTAATCTATTTTACTGTTAGCAATTGTAAACCAGACTGTGCTGTTTCTGTTTTTGGTTGTTATGTCTATGGGCTTAAAGCCGAAATAAAATGAGTTGAGTTGACTTGCCCCTTACTCAGGCAGAAAGGGGAGGGGAAAAGAAGAATGACTTACAGGTACTTTCTCTAACAATCTTCTAGCCTTTTTGGACCGTTTACCTCTAATTTCCCTAACATAAGATCTGGCTGACAATTTTTCCAGTGATCGTCAAGGAAAATTTGCAGTCATTCTGGCCCCATTAACCCTCCCCTATCCAGCTCCCGCCCCTCAACTCTTACAACGCAGCTGTTTGGGAGCCGTGCTGTTGCTGTGCAACTGTTCTTGCTTTTATGAAGTGTGCTATTGTTGCAATGTATATCAGTGCTGGAAGCATAACATTACTGTACATATGATATCATTTGAGTGTTCTTCTGGCCTTGTTTCTGATGCTAGGCAATTATTTTGTCACACCCTCTCTTTTATGTAAGCAGAGTAAGAACCATTGCCCTTTTTAAACCACCCAACAGGTGCTGGCTCCCTTAGGCCATTGCTCTGGAGTTGTATATCTGGAATAAGTAGCTAACTTCCATCACGCTCCACGTTTGACTGATGGCAAAATTGGAGACGTAGCCATGGTGGCTGATAGGAGGGCACATACTGCCCCCTGCCAAACGCCTATCTTGTTGCAGTGGCTCCAGTCCTGTTTCACCCGAGAATATTGTTTTATGGTTACGTCTTTTGAAACCAGGGGCAGGGAACCTCCAGGCCGCAAACCAGCTGTTTAGTCCTTTGGCCAAATGGCAAAGCATCTCCTTTGGCCACAGGGGTGGTTGCCCCGGGCGCAAAATTGTTAGGGGCACAAAATTTCACAGCTGCATGCTTCTATTGCTGGGCTCCATTCACAACGGCTTCTCCATGCGAACCAGGAAGTGCTCTCTCCAGACAATGGAATGACTCTTCTTTCCTTATCTCTGCGGCTACAATCTTTTGGGTGATGCAGATACCGTTCCACGCGGCCCCGGGCACTGACAACCCACACTACACCACTGCTTTGGCAGATGCCCTTAGTGTCCCTATTTTCCAGGGACACTCCCGGATTTACGGAAGCAGTCCTGGTTTCTGATTTGATCCCGGAATGTCCTGCTTTTCCTTAAAGGTAAAGGTAAAGGTACCCCTGACCGTTAGGTCCCGTCGTGGACGACTCTGGGGTTGCGGTGCTCATCTCACTTTATTGGCCGAGGGAGCAGGCGTACAGCTTCCAGGTCATGTGGCCAGCATGACTAAGCCGCTTCTGGCGAACCAGAGCAGCGCACAGAAATGCCGTTTACCTTCCCGCCGGAGCAGTACCTATTTATCTACTTGCACTTTGACGTGCTTTCGAACTGCTAGGTGGGTAGGAGCTGGGACCAAGCAACGGGAGCTCACCCCGTCGCGGGGATTCGAACCGCCGACCTTCTGATCGGCAAGCCCTAGGCTCTGTGGTTTAGACCACAGCGCCACCCGCGTCCTGCTTTTCCTTAGGACGTCTCTATTTTCATTGGAGAAGTGTTGGAGGGTATGGAGTTATGTGACACCGCCCCCCCCTCGAGCCAAGGAGATAAGTAACTGTACAACTTTTAGGGGACAGTCCTGTACAGGGAAGGGCTTTTAAAATGTTTTCTTACATTTTTATATATGTTGGAAGCTGCCCTGTGTGCTGGTCCCGTGGGGTATCCGAAAGGCGAGGTCCAAGTCCGGTCCATGGTCAGAGGTGCAACGTAAAGGCAGTCCGTAGTCACTGAAGCTGGGTGCAGGGCAGGAAGTCAGGCAAAGTCAGGAACTGGCAGGCAAGCAGGGAACCAGTGCAGGTCAGGAGCTCAGGCAGGAAAGCAGGATAGGTTTCAAGCAGGAACACTGGCAACCAACAATGTTGCTCCTGCAACTTGGGGCTGGGGCTGGCCGGCTTTTATCGGCCCCGAGGCAGAGGGCGGCCCCGATCCTCTGGTGACTCGCCTCTCCTGGCTTGGAGGCGAGCACTCCTCCTGTGGGAACTCAGTTCCCTTCGCCTCTCTGCCCTGAGCCTCTGCAGCTCAGGAGAGGCTGGAGGGTTACCGGACCCAGAGGCAACCTCAGCTTCCCCTGACGGAGCTGGGAGTGGAGCACCTGCAGGCAATGGGTCCTCCATCCCATCAGGAGCCAGAGTAGACTCAGCAGATGCCTGCCCCTGAGGATCCAGCACAGGTGAGGCCCCTTCAGACTCAGGCCCCAGCCCCGGCTCTGCTGGTTCTGGAGGCGGGGAATCCTGTGCAGGCTGGGATCCCTCAGGTTCAGCATCTGAGTCTGAATCCCAAGCCATCACAATTACGTTTTTATATATGTTGGAAGCTGCCCTGAGTGGCTGGGGGCACCCAGTCAGATGAGCAGATGATGATGATTACTATTATTATCATTATCATTATTATTATTATTATTGAATAGCATGCCCCTATTTTCACTGGAGAAATGTTGGAGGTATGCTTTGGCAGGAGGCTGCCGGCTGCACAGTCTGCACTTTCAAAGCTCTCACATATCCAGTGGGAGATTAATCAGGCCAGGTCAGGCCAGCTAACAGCCTACCAGTACTTGATCCATGTTTTCAAAAGCATCCCCCAGGCCACTCACTCACAAAAAGAAAACAGTTGTTGTTTTGCACCACCAGCGGCCCTTCAGATAAGAAATAAGATCCCCCCACTCTTGTTAACATTTTATATAAATGTCCCTTTGCCCCTATGGTATAATGTATATATGTTTTGTGTTTCAAAATCCGGGATCCCTCTAGGTAACAAGTGGCGGCAACATTGGATGTGTCACGCTGCATTCCTAGACGCACTCACTCAAGAGTACACCCCACTGAACACAGTGGGGCTTAATTCTGAGCAAACGTGACGCAGATTGTATTGTAAGAGATTTCATTTTGCCAAAGAATGTCTGGTTTTGGTCTGGTTCTTAATTTGCTCCACAACGCGGCAACTGAATTGTACTCCGTCAGCCAGGAGTAAGAGGGGGATTAACCCTTCTCATGACCACAACTTCAGCCTAGGTGGAGGAGAGTGCATTTTACAGAGCAGGATTGGTGGGTATCAGAGGGATCAAGTACCCATCCCTTTTCCCTATTCTTCCCTATAAATGTTCCTTTTGCCTCCTCATCTGTGTTTATCTTTACAAGTATGAGCTTGGGAATACATGTTTGCTAAAGTAATGTGTGCTTCCACTCTAATTATCAGATCAAGCTGCTAGTCCCTTGTGAGTTTCCGATTGTTGGCTGCAGTTTAATTAAAAAGCTTTCCCATGCACCACTTCAAAATTACATGTACGGCTTACCAAACAGTCTATGCGGGAGAATTTTGGACCCCACCCCCACCCATCATGCTATGAATGCATTGAAATCAATTTCTGCCATATATGGTACTTGTTGGTATCCATCTGTCTCGGGAGACAATGGAGGAGTGCGCCTTTGGGAGTGAAGTCACACTGTTGGAAGGTCGCAGCGCCTGCTGTGGGTGTAGATATGGAAGAGACATGTTTTGTTGCAGCTGGGGCAGATGAAGGCATCCAGTCGTGCTGCTGCAGATGAACCAGGGTGTTTCTTCTCTCCATGCTCCTCCCAGGGGTCATTCCTCCCCGGGTCCCTGTTGTGGATGCACAACCTGACTGTCTGTCTCTGCAAGGGATTCTCTCATGGCAGGGTTTTGCTGCTGCCTAGTCTGCAAACATCCACAACTCTATTCAAGCATTACTTTATCTTTAAAGGACACAGGAATGTCATTAGCCAGCCCTGGCTGCTCGACTGCTGACTCCTATGTTGAATGCCATTATTATTATTATTATTATTATTATTATTATTATTATTATATTTGTATACCACCCTTCATCTGTGGACCCCAGGGTCATTCACCTGCTGTGGAGCACCTGCAGATGGGGCAGATTGAGGTGGGGGAAGGCAACATTTTTCAAGTTGTTTAAACAGAATAACTATCTGAATAGGTGTTAAAGCTAAAGTGACCCCTGGCCGTTAGGTCCAGTCGCGGACAACTCTGGGGTTACGGCGCTCATCTCGCTTTAATGGCCGAGGGAGCCGGCATACAGCTTCTGGGTCATGTGGCTAGCATGACTAAGCCGCTTCTGGTGAACCAGAACAGCGCACGGAAATGCCGTTTACCTTCCTGCCGGAGTGGTACCTATTTATCTACTTGCACTTCGTGCTTTCAAACTGCTACCGGTAGGTTGGCAGGAGCAGGGACCGAGCATCGGGAGCTCACCCCATCGCGGGGATTCGAACAGCCGACCTTCTGATCAGCAAGCCCTAGGCTCTGTTGTTTAACCCACAGTGCCACCCGTGTCCCTCGAATAGGTGTTAGATCAATCCTTTTCAGCTGGCGGTATTTCAGGACCTGTGAGGTGACTGAAGTACAGGACAGCTTGCTGAAAAGCAGCAGCGTCAATGCACTCTGAACAAGATTATACGATTCATAAAATGTCTATAGCACCCAGTGTGTCATCGCTGCCAGGCATCTTGCGATTGGTAGGATCAATATCATAGTACCGAAGAGGATTAGAGCTGGCAGGCACTGATATCACATTGCAACTTGTGAAGGCAAAAATATTGCACCAGAAGAATTTGTATAGCAATGAAATTCCTTTCTGTGTGTGTTTTTTTAATGTCATAACTGCTTATAAATTGGTTTTCTACTGAAGCTAATATAACAGACAAAACAACCACTTTTATTTTTATATTGTATTATGTGTCAGGTGTCTGCTGATCAGCGGGGCAGATGGTAGCTCCCAGGAGCTGCAAAAATTAAATGGGCTAGCTTTAAAGTTGCATCTTGCACACACAGACAGCGGTACTGTATTTTGTAAACAACCAAACCATTTGGCCCGTGCTGAGTCTGTAGGCTTGATCTCTGCAAGCTGCTTTCCCCAGCTCTGTTTTGGAACAACTATTTGCAATAGGCAAGCTCAAAACAGAGTGCAGGAGGGATTACGGTGGCTCTCCGGAGCACAGGGCCATTTGTTCAGCTCAGTTCTGTTGCCACATTTCGGTCTTCCTGGGTGAGACTCTTCAATATTGAGGTTATGGCTCAGTGACAGGGTTGACAAAGGGCTTGTGTCCTATCCCGTGCCATTCTGTTTGAACCCTTCTAACTTTTTGTGGCCATCCTACAGCAGGGCTGGGGAATTTGTGGTTGCCCAGATGTTGCGGGACTCCAACTTCCATCACCCTAAGCCAGTGATGGCTAACCTTGACACTCCAGATGTTTTGGAACTACAACTCCCATCATCCCTAGCTAACAGGACCAGTGGTCAGGGATGATGGGAGTTGTAGTCCCAAAACATCTGGAGTGTCAAGGTTAGCCATCACTGCCCTAAGCCCATAGCTGTCAACCTTCCCTTTTTTGGTGGGAAATTCCCTTATTCCAGCATCGTTTCCCCACTGTTTCTCTTTTTTTGGCGGGAAATTCCCTTATTCCAGCGCCGTTTTCCGCTGCTATCCCAGATTGTTAGATATCCCGTAAATTTCCCGGATTTCAAAGGACGCAGCTCCTCTCCCTCCCTGCCGGCCAGGGAGGCTCCTCAGCTGCGTTGCTCGGCTGTGTTGCTCACCAATAGTTACAGAGAATAGGATGTCATTAGACAACAGCACTGTTTGTGCTTTGCTTGCATGTAAAATCAACCACTCTGGCCCAGCCCACAAATACACTCCTTCCAAAAGAGTGTTAAAGGATACAAAGTCTGCAACACGTTTGTATAATAAGTCATTAGTGGATGCCAGAGAGCCAAAAGAGTGAACCTGATCAATCCCCCCATGAAGAATTGATGCTTTTGAATTGTGGTGCTGGAGTCCCGTGGACTGCAAGAAGATCAAACCGATCTATTCTGAAGGACATCGGCCCTGGCTGCTCACCGGAAGGACAGATCCTGAAGCATCGCATGAGAAGAGAAGACTCCCTGGAAAAGAGACCCTGAGGTGGGGAAAGATGATGGTGTGTAGCCTGGTGTAAATTAATTTGTAGCCTGGGGGGATTACCGCGGCGTGGACTGTCCCCGAGAACCGTAGACTGTCCCCGGGACAGGTGAGGCTGCTGATCCCTTATTTTCAAATCCGAAAGTTGACAGCTGTGCCCAAGCCAGCACAGCCTAACCTCAGGAATGATGGGAGCTGAGCTCTAGCAACATCTGCAGGCCACATGTTCCCCATCTCCATCTCAGTGGGAGATGAAATTACTCCCTTCCCTGCATCCCTGTCCCCTCCAAAGGTAGCCCGAGATGTGGCGCTGACACAAACCAACAAAAATACCGGGTATTTTCATTCTGGTGGGGCTTCACAGGCCAACACTGTACGGCAATACAGTGCAACACTCCTTGTTTGACTGTATTGTACAGAATGGGGGGAGTAACAGTGTTATCATTAGTCATCCTTGGAAGGAGAGGAGAGCAATGAAGTGACCGTGAGATGCTGCGTAGAGAAACAGAGGCAGGCGATTGCTATAGTAACTATGTAGGTCAAACAACACCAGGGCCAGCCTTACCATTAGGCAGGGGAGGCAACCCACCACAGGGAGGAGATTCTTTTTAAAGTATCAAGTAGAAACAGTTTAATCCATTTAGCACTATTGATTGTGCCATTTAGCTGCTCTAGAAACCCTTTTGTGGTTGCAGAATAGTGAATATAATATACCTTTAAAGCACATTCAAAACACATTCTTACCCTCAAAGAATCCTGGGCACTGTAGTTAGTTAAGGGTTGCTGGGAATTGTAATTCGGTGAGAGGTAAACAGCAGGTAATTCTCTGAGGAGATCAGAATTTCAAATGCTTTAAAGGTATATCGTGTACACAGGCTAAATAAAAGCTGGATTTTCTACTTCAGTTTCCAAAATGTCTTCGGCTGCCTTTTGATAGCAACATGAAACAGGGCCTTAATGTACATAGACGGGAATTTATTTAAGTTCTAATTAACACGGGTGGCGCTGTGGTTTAAACCACAGAGCCTAGGGCTTGCTGATCAGAAGGTCGGCGGTTCGAATCCCCGCGACAGGGTGAGCTCCCGTTGCTCGGTCCCTGCTCCTGCCAACCTAGCAGTTTGAAAGCATGAAGTGCAAGTAGATGCAGGTACCACTGCAGCGGGAAGGTAAACGGCGTTTCCGTGTGCTGCTCTGGTTCTCCAGAAGCAGCTTAGTCATGCTGGCCACATGACCCGGAAGCTGTACGCCGGCTCCCTCGGCCAGTAAAGTGAGATGAGCTCCGCAAACCCAGAGTCGTCTGCGACTGGACCTAACGGTCAGGGGTCCCTTTACCTTTAATTAACCGCTGGGTAAATTACAAAGCAAATTTTAAAAATGTTAATGCATGGCCATCATTGCTAACCAGCCTCTGCTCGTTAGAAACTGGACAGGTCTCTCAGTGCTGCAGGAAAATGCCCACATTTTACAAGTGGCAATTGAAAATGCCTATACTGTATGTGTGGGTGTGTATGTATGTGTATGTATATATATATATACATATATATATATATAATGTTTCTCTTTTTAAAATTGTGAAGAAGAGTTTTGAAAATGTGGAGGCTTGGAAACGTGGAGGTGCTGTGTGGCAACTGCACCCGCAACTAGTCCCTGAGTCAGTTATTTATGGAGCTCCACCTTCCTCCAGTTATGTTCCCCAGTCCTGGATTGTGGCTTCAGAAAGGGGTGAGATCTAAGTGGGGGAGAAACAGCAGGGTGATGGAGAAGAGGAAAGGCTTGAACTCCCCTTCCCATCATCTGCCACTCAGGCTGTACAATTTCACAGATTTTTTGCCAGATTAAACTGATAGACGGGTGAAGTTTAAGGTCCTTTCATCACCCAATCCAGGTCAAGCCATTTCTTGAGACGGAACAGCACAACACCCATGCGAGTCCGGGTGGCTAGTACTCAACATCAGTCCAGTCCTTTTGACATTTGAGTGGGGGAAACAACAACCTTACACCTCCATAGTAATCAAAATAAAGCAACAGGAAATTAAATAACTAACCATTTGCTGCCCATTCGTGACACCCAAAATCCAGTACCTGAGGCAGCTGCTTGACTCTGCCTACTAGGAGGACCGGCCCTGAAGTGATTGCCCATAGGTCAAATGCAAGCAACTACTTTTCATCAGCAAAATGTTTATTTTATTCACTCATATTCATCATAGAGGATTTATGAGGTGTTCTGGGAGTTTTTGAGTCTGGCATTTCAAAACGGCAGAGCAGCTACAGAAAAATAAGAGGGCAAGGGGGAAGAAAGAACACTGGGTCTTCCTTCTCTGCTGTGTCTGCCACGTTGGCAACATGACAGGCAGACAACTGAGAAGTTAAGTTCGCAGCATCTTAATAGTGAGTAAGTTGCACAATGGCGGGGAGACTGGACCAACCTGTCCATGTCTGAAGATATGCCACTGAAGTCCTGCTGCTTCAAGCACTGGCCAACTCAGACGTGCGTCATGATGCAATCATAAAGGAGTGGGCTTTTCAGTGGTGGCACCTCAGCTATGTAATGCTTTCCTCCAAGGAGTACATCTGTTATTTATATCACACTCATTTCAGCACCAGGATCTTTTGTTGGCATCCGCCTGTCTCAGTCGACTGTGCAGTTTTTACCAGCTGCCTTTTATTATGTTGCTAATTTTAAGTGTTTTATTGTTAACTGTTAGTTAATGCATTATCTATATATTATTACACACTGCCCTGGAGTATGTTTTGCTGAAGGGCAGGTGAGAGATGTTTCAGATTAAGTATTGGCCGGTCACATAATTAAAAGGTGGAAATGCTGTAAGTGTAAGGTGAACTGTGTCCCAGGAGCTAGGTGGTAATGAGTCTTGGCATTAAAATGTGGCTGAGCAGTGGCTCAAAACACAGGGCTGCCATATTGCTATCCCCATGAAAGGGAATAAGGGAAACAGGAACAGTTGCTCCTGGAAGCAAACAGCTGTGTAAGAAGAGGCATAAGTTGCTCAGGCACTGGGGAAAGCTGTGCTTCAGACCTGTTGAATTTCCGCCTGCCACACAGCTGTTGAGGACCCAAACGACAGGAACAGGAAGGAAACGGCAGCAACCCTACTGCTCAAAATTATTCATCATTGGTTACATTCACAGTCTATCTCTACATTCATAGAATTGTAGAGTTGGAAGGGACAAGAGTCATCAATGCTTCCCAAACTTGGGTCTCCCGCTGTCAATTCCCATCATGCCTGACCACTGCTTCTGCTAGGTAGGGATGATGGGAGTTGTAGTCCCGAAGCGGCCGGAGACCTAAGTTTGGGAAACACCGACCTCCTGCAGTGTAGGAATTTAATGTCCAGCGTGGGACTCGAACCCACGACCCGGAGATTAAGAGTCTCCTGCTCTACCGACGGAGTTATCCTGAGTGCGTTGCTGCAATCTGTGTGTGTGCCTGCGCGATAGGCAGGCAGACATTCAACAGGTTCAGAAAGGCAGCTTTTCCCTGGCAATGCCCGAGGAGGAAAGCTTCACCTGTTGGAATTCCGGCTTGGCGCCGGCAGGGTGGCAACACAGCAGCCTGCGCAAAGAAACCCAGCGAGAGGCTGGATGAGATTTCGGAGCCGGGCGTCGAAAGAAGAGCGGCAGGAGGCAGCCAGCCAGCCTCCCGGGAAACCGACGCCGCCGGGCGGGGCGCCGCCTCCGCGGGGAGCGGTGCAGCCCTCTGGGCGGAAGAGGCGCCGCCTCGCCATCTCGGGCTCGCGTCTGCCGCCAGAGCGAGAGGAGACGAAGGAGGAGGAGGAGAGCGACGAAGGGACCGAGCGCAGCGGGGACCATGCCTGCCGCCGCGCCGCCGCCCCCCTTGCGCCCCGCCGCGGGGCCGGCGCCCCCCTGCGGCTGCCCCTGCTCCCGACACCATCCCGGTGAGTGGTGCCTGCCGTGCGCCGCGGGGAAAAACGCCCCGCGCCCCGTTTCCTCGGCAGGGCAGCCGGGGCGACCCCCTTGCCTCCCCGCCCCTGTGGGAACCCCGCGCTCCGTCTCCTCTGCCGCCCCCTCTCCAGGTGTTATATCTGCTGCGTGAGTTTTTCGCGCGCTCCCCTCGGCGGGAGTTTCGCTGCCAACTTGAGACGGGAGAGGGAAACGGGACGCGAGGGAACGTGTGAAATCCTCGCCCGCCTGCGCAGGATCCCTTTGAGACCCCACTCTACCCCCTACCCTACCACAACACCCTCTACCCTCTACCCTCTACCTCCCTACTCCTACCCCCCACTCCACCCCTCCTCTGCTCTCTATCCGCACCCTATTCCTTACCCCACCCCACCCCAGCCCTCCTCCCACCCTCTACCCCCACCCCCTACTGGACCCCCACCCTACCTCCACCCCCTCTTACCCTCTACCTTCATCCTACCCCCACGCCTCCTCCTACCCTCACCCTACCCCACCCACCCCCTCTTCCTACCCTCTACCCCCTACCCCACCCCTCCTCCTCCCCTTTACCCCCCACCCTACCCCCTCATCAGCCTCCTTATTGACCCCCCCCATTTATGTGCCCTCATTTGGTTAACCTGGGGTGGGGGAGTTGCGTGGCGGAGTTTTTTTGTTTTGTTTTGTTTTTTAAGAGGATCCTCGGCTTCAGCAGGTGGCGGGGGAATACCCGGTAGATCTGCTCGGGAGAATCATCTCCTGAAAAGACAATGCCTAGCTGGGTATCGACTGGTTTCTATCCCGGGCAGAGCTTGCTTCAATGCAGGAGGTGCCACAGTAGTTAAAACAGAGAATCGTAGAGTTGGAAGGACCCACGAGGATCGTCTAGTCCAGGCATATCCAGCTCCCAAGAGACTGTGATCTACTCCCAGTATAAAAAAAAACTGCCAGTGATCTACCCATTGTCATTGGAGGGAGAAGAGCGGGGGGGGGGGGGGGGTTGGTGGATTGCCCAGAGTTGTTGAGCTGTTTTTTGGGAGGATTGCTGGTCTGGGAATCAGCGTGTTTTTACATGAGTAGAATGTGTGCTTTTATTTAAAATGCATCTCTGGGTTATTTGTGGGGCATAGGAATTCGTTCACCCCCCCCCAATACAGTCTGCCCCCCCCACAAGGTCTGAGGGACAGTGGACCGGCCCCCTGCTGAAAAAGTTTGCTGACCCCTGAAGTCCAACCCCCTCCAGTGGATGAATATTTTTGTCCAACATGGGATAGTTAGCTAGCAGGAGTGCCAACTTGAATAAAGTATTGGGGGTTGGGTGATCAGATACAGTCAGGACCGGTGCTGGGGATTTTGGCGCCCTAGGCGAGGGGGCGGGCCACGTGACGTCATTGCGCATGACGTACGGTGCCCCGCCCCCTGCCCGCCAGGCGCCCTGCGCCGCCGCGGTTTTCACCCCAAGCTACTTGCTCCGCCGCTGGTTGGGGCGGCAGCGGGGGGCGGGGGGCAGGCTGGACAGTGCCCCCTCCATTTTGACGCTCTAGGCAACTGCCTAGTTCGCCTAAATGGATGCGCCGGCCCTGGATACAGTAGTTGTCAAAATTAGGAGAGTAAGCAAGCATGGGCAGAAGACAGACTTTGTGGTCCCTCGGTGACTTAATGGCCAATAGGGGCAGCACCACCTGTTGGGATTTTTGCAAAAGGATGCCGGACCAGATGAATCTTGGCCAGTTCCAGAAAGCCACATCTCTTGTTGCACCAGATTCCACTCTCAGGAGTCGCTTTACACAAATTAAGTGTCATGGAGATCCTTTATATGTTTTCCTGCTTTATAAAAATTTAAAACGCATCAGTAGATTGTGTGGCTGCTATTTTTGGGGGTCACTGTTTCTCTACCTGCTACTTACTCTGCTTCCATGTGATAGGCACAGGATAAGGTAAAATGTCTAAGACTTGTTGAAACCAGAAATCTCTTCCCCTCCAAACTATGGTACTTGCCCCATCTTGATAAGAACCTGCCTTGATCTACCTAGCTCACTGGCAGGCCCTGTCTACAATGACTGACCTTCTACATGCCAAGCAGATGCTCTGTCGCTAAGTGATGGCCCTTCCCCAAAGTGTGAATCAATGAGGACCCTTTGTTTGGGAATATTCAACCTTACCAACTAGGTGTAGGCTGGGAGAGGCACGAATCAGAGCTTGCTTCAGGATCCTGCTCTATCCTAGAGTTTACTTCTCATTAGAGGGTCATGCCTGAAAGCCATCGCCTTGGTGGCAAAGTTGTTCTGAAGGGCAGGGGCTGTTTCGGTCAGAAATGCATCTCCATCTTTGCAGGATAGTGAATGTAGTTTGTTAAAATTTGGGATGGATATACCTTATCTCATGGGTGGATAGTTCTTCAGCAAAGTGGTTAAGAAGGTGGTCCTTTTTATGTCGCCACCAGCTGGTTGCATGTTAAAATGGATATTAATGATGTTGGTTGTGTTCAGCTTTGTGCTTCCTAATGAGTTACTTTCTCCAAACGTTTATGTATCTTCCTTTTCATAACTTGGAAAATATTTAATTAGAGAATCTTGAAGTCGGCTATAGCTGTGGAGGGTGAAATATTTGTGGTTGAAATATTATTTCAGAGACTTTTTTTTTTTAGTTAAGTTTGCATTCAATGAAAAGCATCACAGTATTCTCATTTGCCCAGTTTCGAATTCAACAGCTGTATTAAAACTCCTTTTTGGGTGTGGCAAATCTGAGCCAGGGACACTTGGCCCAGTTCGCATGTCACATCAAACTACAGTTTAAAATTATTATTTTAATATGAATGTGCCTTGTGCTAGGAAATGCCGCTCAGAAGTTCTCTCTCTAGTCCTCCCTTCTTGCTGTGTCACCAAGAAACAGCCACTCTGACTTCTTGTGGTATCTAAACGTTGACTCGTGGTTTGTTTCTCTCTAAGCAAACCATGACTGGTAACCAACGGTTTGTTCTTGGTTTACTGCTTGTAGCTTGAAGAGAAACAAACCATGAAACCCAAGGTCCGGACATCACAAGCCAGGTTTTGCAAGAAGACCAAAGTGAGAACTTTTCAGCAGTGTGGGCGAGCACATAGTTTTTAAATACGTTTTAATGTGAATTTGCAAATGACTGTATGTTTTAATGTGATATGAGAATTGGACCACTGTATTTATGTGTTCTACAAAAAACACACACACACTATTTTTTTTGCTTGTCGTCATGATACACATTCCCATGGCCTGTGATGGGAGTTCACTGGAGTTCCTGTTAGCAACCCTTTGAGCAAATGAGCAAATAATTTATTGCAGGAAAAATAGAATCTGGTTTGTGTATACTGTTGGTTGAGTGCATACTGCCATTCATCCTTTTTTTGTTAAGAAAAGGACAAGGCGAAGACTTTTGATAAAACTTAGACAGGTGCCATTCAATTTCCAGGAATTTGGTGGATTGGAAAAACAACCAAACCTTTCAAAAATCCAAGTTATTTCAGTGTCATAGGGAAAATCAAGGATATCTTGATGTTTCAACCAGTGTTTGAAACGCCCATTGTTCTACCGGTAGGTGCATTTTGCAAAAGAGAATTAGTGCAAGCAGTTTCTGAGATCTGGGCGCAGTACTGCGGCTAAGATTTCAGATTAAAACTGCAGAGTGGAAGGAAAGGAGGACCCTTTTCTGCCTCCCCACTTTCATCTACTCTCCAGTCTAAAGACTGGAGAAGAGACCCTCTTAAGAATATTAAGGGGGTGGGCAGGGGAAGGACTAAACCATGTGAAAAATGAACATAATATTTTAGCTGCAGTTCATTCATTTTCAGATTTATATTTTTGCTATTAAAAACTGCGCCCATAACCTAGGTTTAAGGTGCCCTTTAGCTCCTAGCTTTCATATTTCTAACACTGGTTTCATTTCTGCTGAAAATGATCATTTTTACGTTTTTAAAGCTTGACTTCTATAATTCAGTAGCTTCAAATGAGAACAGAAAATGCCATACTTAAATGAGAGAACAGGTTTGGGACTCTACAGTCATTTTTGTGGGGAGAGGGGCATATTCGCACTCTGCATAAAATGAATGTGTTCTAGTTGCTTGAGAAACAAGCAAACAGCAGACTTTGTGAAGGTGCTAGCTAACTTCAGCTGTGTATTTTGTCAGTCATGCATATCTGCCTTTAGAAGAAGCTTAGGTTGTTAGTTTTGGCTTTTGCTTTCAGGTTGCCTAGGTTTTAAATGTTGAATGACTGGAAAGGAGTACACAGGACCAAAGGGAAAGCATTCCACGAAGAAGGGAAGGCGGCTGCGATGTGCAGTCTGGGAGCATTTAGCCTGCAGAACTTCTGCCTGGATCTCTCAACACTGACAGTGTTGTCTTTTCGTTTCGGCGACAGTCCTCCAAAAGTTGAAAAGTAATCTCTTTTAGGGACGCGGGTGGCGCTGTGGGTTAAACCACAGAGCCTAGGGCTTGTCGATCAGAAGGTTGGCGGTTCGAATCCCCGCTACAGGGTGAGCTCCCGTTGCTCGGTCCCTGCTCCTGCCAACCTAGCAGTTCGAAAGCACGTCAAAGTGCAAGTAGATAAATAGGTACCGCTCTGGCGGGAAGGTAAACGGCGTTTCCATGCGCTGCTCTGGTTCGCCAGAAGCAGCTTAGTCATGCTGGCCACATGACCTTGGAACAAACGCCGGCTCCCTCAGCCAGTAAAGCGAGATGAGCGCGCAACCCCAGAGTCGTCCGCTACTGGACCTAACGGTCAGGGGTCCCTTTACCTTTAATCTCTCTTAGGTTTTAGCTTCTCACTCTCTAATGGATCCAGTTGTCCCTTAGCAACTTGTGCGTATGATGTATACATGCTAAACTCAATACTGTGACGTAGGGAGAGGGTGGAAGCTTAAGATATTATAAATAGATGCCTGAACATTAAAGAATCAAGCTGCATGGATTGTGTTAGTGAAGTGGGCGGATAGTTAACACGAGTCTTTTATTTCCGTCGAACACTTAATAAAGAAATGCATATCTTTTTCATTATTTGGAGGTTCGATAGATGTCACCATGAAAAAAACCAATGTGAACAGTTAATATGCTTCCTTTTAATATGGTGTTTATGCTGTGCAAATATTTTTGCTCTTGACTTCAGAGCTATGAGTTAAAGGGAAAAATGCTCCTTTCTAAAAGCTATCTACTTCTCTTTCAGTCCATACAAGATACTTAATAATACTTAATAATAAGAGGAACAATGGAAATTTACTTTGGTATCGTGTTAAAATTTAAGTAGTGCCAATTTGGAAGGGATGGGTTCCTCACCACAAGAGAGAGAAGTGGCTGTATTCAGGGTCTATGTTCTGATCCATCAAGGTAATAATGGTTTGGAGCATTTCAAACATGCCCCAAACTTAGGTGCTTCCCCCCTCGTTTCTGGGTTTTCTTTAAACAACGCCATGATAGCTGAATTGGGCAAACGGTAATTAGTGCTAGTCTTCAAAACGCAATTTGAAACCATGGTTTGAAATAGCATTGTAAACCAAGGCTTGGACTTGGGAACTGACCATAGCTGCCTTATCAATCACCACTTCAAACTATGGTTAGAACAAATGGAGGAAGAAATTGGCATGTGCGACAGGAAGGTTTCTGATTGAGTCAGATGGAGTCTATGTAGACTCCTTTATCTTGAGACAGTTCAGTTAACAACAAAGAAGAACTGTTGTATGGCATACGTTTTTGTGGATTAGAGTCCACAAATTTATCAGAATCTTAGAAATGATCCACTTTTATGAATGTAAAATGAGCTTCAGTTGTAGCTCGAAGGGGTGGAAAGCTTTGGGGTTTCACCCCTATACTCCAAGCTTAGAGGTGGTCCAGGCCTCTTCCTTTTGTTTTCAGGAAAAAGGTGTCTTGTTTCTGGAAGAACAAATGACCAGACACAGTCAAGGCAGTTTGGTTCACCCCATTGCTCCTGGCTGTTTCTGATCCATGTGAAAAGACTGGGATAATTAGCAATGGTTTAAAGTGGTTTTTAATTAAAATGTTTTATCACCTTTAAATAAAAAACACTACCCTTACTGTTTTGCACTGAAGTAAGATGACCCACCTAGCAGTTCGAAAGCACGTCAAAGTGCAAGTAGATAAATAGGTACCACTGCAGTGGGAAGGTAAACGGCGTTTCTGTGCGCTGCTCTGGTTCGCCAGAAGCGGCTTTGTCATGCTGGCCACATGACCCGGAAGCTGTACACCGGCTCTCAGCCAATAAAGCGAGATGAGCGCCGCAACCCCAGAGTCGGACACGACTGGACCTAATGGTCAGGGGTCCCTTTACCTTTAAGATGACCCAGTCAACTCAATTTCTAGCTACAAGCCTGAATATTTACTTTGTGTACTGCTTTTGTTGGTGGGAGTTGCCACTGTTTTCACCTCTCTCTCTCTCTCTCTCTCTCTCTCTCTCTCTCTCTCTCTCTCTCTCTCTCTCTCTCTCAGCAAGGTACTTGCCTTTCAAATATACCAACACATTCCCTTTTTTGTTCTCGGAAAAAGCTATGCAAGGAATAGCAATTCACTCATAATGGATTGAGTAGGAGGGTGCTTGAGATTTGTTGGGGCAGACAGAGGGAAATATGAAGAAAAAGTAGTTGTAGTAGATCAGTTTGCAGATGGCTTTTTACATGAATTTGCTGCCAAGGAGTGTGGTGGAGTCTCCTTCTTTGGAGGTCTTTAAGCAGAGGCTTGACAGTCACCTGTCAGGAATGCTCTGATGGTGTTTCCTGCTTGGCAGGGGGTTGGACTGGATGGCCCTTGTGGTCTCTTCCAACTCTATGATTCTATGATCTGTTATTCCAAAATTTGGCATCCGTCTGTGTCAGAAGCACCAAAGTGATCTCTCCTTAGCCTCTTCTTCTCCTCCCAAAGATAGCCTGCAAGGCAGCGGAGGTGTAGGAGCAGAGTTTTCCTTCTCCTAGATGGGCTTCCTTCCCAGGTTGATGAGCCCCATCTGCCCCTCACTTCCCTCTACAACAGGCCTGTCCAACAGGTCGATCACAATCTACTGTTTGATCGTGGGATGTCAACAACTCTGGTCAATCCAATGGGTAGATCACTGCCAGTTTTTTTGTAGTGGGAGTAGATCGCAGTCTCTTGAAGTTGGACAGCCCTGCAGTCTACAACATGTGCAGAAACCACCTTCTTGACCATTGAACCCACTATTGGTCTTGTCTACTCATCCTCCATAGCCCATATTTGCATGCAGAGGAAATCCCTGACTCACCAAGGGTTTAAGACCCATCGGCTACCCTCACCTGGTTTAGCTGGCCAGTGGAAGCCATTCCTAGGATGTGACCGCCTGCCAGATGCTGACAGCTTCTAAGAGCCACAGGTGAGAGCTGAGTGCAGGGTGGGGACCAAAGGTGGACAAACTTCCCCAGAAGGAGCACCCCATGCACCCTATTCCAAAATAACTGTGCCTTAACTAGCATCTGACCTTGTTTACAAGGGCTGAAAAAAAGTGGGGGAAAGCTTTCAGAATAAATAGTGGCTTGGCCATTATCTTGGATGTGCAAAGGTAGGCCAAACAGGTTCTAGGTTTAGAATGATGTCAGTACCAACTCCAACATCTTGTGCAGATGTCTTTCTCCACCCTACCTGGAGATGACAGAAACCAAATGCATTGCATGCACAATATGTTCTCCGTTATGGGGCCTTTCCCATACCTTATGATTAAAGGTAGAAATAAATATGAAGAAAGGGGTTGTGCCTTTCTGCATATGCATATGCAGCCATATTCTGCAAACACCGAGGAATGAATGTGATTGCTAGAATGTGCTATTGGCACAGCAATTGGGGCCCGTTGGATCTCCGCATTTTGCTTAACCGGGGCATTTAACACAACAAACTTTGTGTTTGTTTGTTGCTAACTTCCACCCACGTAATAGAAAATTATGGATGTCAGTAAAATAGAATAAAAATAAAATCACAAACTGACTGCCTCTGGTGTCACAAGAGCAAGTTTATGCCACTTAGCCCTCCTCATCCCTTACTTAACATTTGTGATCTCTGAATAATTTTTGTATCCCTGGAGGGGGTGGTCTATATCATCCTTTAAATGTAATTAGCCATAGAACAATGCAGGGTGTTGAACAGACTCATTTAGAACCTGCTTCTCTTTTAACAAAAAACCCAAAGTCCAGAAGCCAGAGAGGCAGTCTGACTCAAGGCAGGCTTCCTGTGTCCCCTTTACTTGAATAGTTTATTGAATTATATACAGTCTATGGTGTCTGAAAGTTGTTTATCTTTCCTAGGAATAATTTGCTTCACTGTAAATTAAAATAGAACATTTCCTGACTTCCTTCTGTCCCTAGTATAATTTTATTTAGTCCAATTATGGCGCTAATGTGAGCAATTACCTATACGCATAAAGGAGGCTTTCAGTAATCCTTGTGAAAATGATCTGCCACTCAAGCAGCTTATTTGCAGAATTCTTAGGTCTAGCAACAATAAAACCACAAAGTTAAGAGAGAGATACAAACCCAGCACAATAAAACAAGCTCAGTATAATACTGTGTACAGCACAGAACCGAAAACACCTGCAGGGAGAGACTTTGGTAATATGGCGTCCTGAGCAGTCAAAATTTGGCATGTCCCCCCCCCCCCTACCGCCAACCATTATTTCTTATTTTCACAACAATTCCTTTTGGTCCAGTTGCTTTTAAAAAGGATCATATCAATAGGTACCTGGATAAATATAGGTGTTGTTGTTGTTGTTGTTTTATTTTATTATGCACCCCCTTGGCTTGGTGCCCTGTGTGTGCGATCACCTGCACCATCCTAAATCTGGTGCAGAACACCTATGAAATGCGTACATCAAAACTGCCAACTGTATCATGGGGACTTCAAAATCCAGTTCTTAAAAGACCCTGGAGGACAGAAGAATCTTAACTTAGTGCTAAGAAGGCAACAGTTAGGGAGCTTTGCTAGGGAACACATTCCATAGCTGAGGGGCTGCCACTGAAAAGGCCATAAAACTGGAAAATGTCATCTTTGGGTAGAAGGCACAATCTCTGGTTTTCTTATAATATGAATATTCCTGTTTTAACAAATGTGTTCCTTTTGTGTACAAATATGTTAATGTTAAAGCCTATTTTCAATATTGGCAGATGTTTTTATTCAGACTTTCTCTATGGATCTAGATAAAATCTGTTCCCCCTGAAGAAATGATCAATTACTTGTCCTGTCGTATAAAATTAAGTCGGTCTTGTTCGGTATATAAGGAGCTGCTAGATCTGGAGGAGTATTAAGACCGCTTTACAAGTTAATGCATAACATTGATTTCCCTTTGTAAGCTGCCTTGTTAGCAGTGTTTGATCTGTATCTCCAGTATTTAACCACTTAGTCCACTTAGGAAAAAAAAATTATTTTGGGAGTTACACTTCATCAGGTATTACAAGAATGTGTTGCTTTGGTCTCTTAAGGCGTGATGTAGTTGCGACTCTATTAACAAGAAATCTTGAATGGGCTGCAGAATCACGTGCTCACTACCTGCCCAGGTCAAATTTCCACATAAAGATTCTTAAACAAGGATTTTGAGCTATACTGGTTACGCAGCAAGCTTGTGGCCAAAGTAAGCAGTCGGGCAACCATGGAAATTTGCTTGGTCACCTGTATTAATGAAAGTGTGATGTGAGTTTCCTCCCCCTGCCTCACTTGCATTCTGAATAGTGCTCAAGGCTTGGGGGTTAACCACTTGTAAACTGGTCATCCGCATTAGCGATCCATGACACATGATAAAAGAGCAGAGAAGGTATATTCCCTGAACTATAGAGTATTTTGCATGGGTAGTCAAACTAAGGCCGGGGGGCCGGATTCGGCCCAATCGCCTTCTAAATCCGGCCTGCGGATGGTCCGGGAATCAGTGTGTTTTTACATAAGTAGAATGCATGCTTTTATTTAAAATGCATCTCTGGGTTATTTGTGGGGCGTGGGAATTTGTTCATTAATTTTTTTCCAAAATATAGTCCGGTCCCCCACAAGGTCTGAGGGACAGTGGACCGGCCCCCTGCTGAAAAAGTTTGCTGACCCCTGGTCTTGTGAGTAGAGTTGTCTTTAAAAGACCAGGTTTTAAGATTAGAAGTTTAATAATATTTCCGATTAGTGTTGCACATGGTGTGTGTGTGTGTGTGTGTGTGTGTGTGTGTGTGTGTGTGTGTGTGTGTTTTGAAAGGTTTAAATATTTGCTTATGTCTAGCATTTGTAACATTCAGTTATGCTTTCCTGTTTCAATAGTAACATAAAATGTAAATGTAGTCTAGGCTTTATTGCAGACCAAGGAGATGTCTGCTGAAATATACAGGATAGAGAGGAAGACGAAAGATGGGATTTTGCTCTCCAACATCAGCCATGTGGCAAATTGGTACATCTGCATTTGCCCTTGGGCAGCCTTAACCACAGTTAGAGCAGATGTGCTTCCACCTTCTGCTTTAATCACAGTTAAGGAAGTGGATGCAACTCTCTGGTCTGCTCCGGTTTCTTAAATTTGATTGACACCCAGCATTAAATTGGTACAGAGCTACAAGAGACAAGACTGAAGCAGTGAATTGAACTGTTTTGGCAGGTTCAGGTTACATTGAACTCTTCTTCAGACAGGAGTTAGTCTCAGGTTATACTAGCAACCTCTCAAGCTCTCAACACAGATGGTTTCCCCCTCCTTCCAGACCCTGGACAAATCTGGATTTATCCATTGCAGAATGGTTAGCTTAGGTAAGTAAATACGTGCGGGGAAGTCTCTATCTTAAATTTGATCTTGGAAAACTGTGGGTTGGGTGGGAGGCCCCACATTGCATGAAATCTTGATGTCTTGTTGTGCTCATAAGCCACTGCAAAGCCAGTTGTACTAATTCTGTATCTGCATACTAAATACGGCATTCTTAGATGGATAAAAGTAAATTTGAGCTCTCATATTTGCTCCTGTGTGCATTTCCCTCCATTTTAATAATTATTAAATTTAATTAAAAAAAATTAAAAGCCTTAATTTTTGCTTCCTTAAATCCCTCATTGCTGGCTTTTACCGGTATTTCTGCTTGCTGACCTAGAGTAAGAAGGCAGGTTTCCATTTCTAAGGTGCCGGTAAACAATGCCAGTGTAAAATTCACGTGCTGTAAAAGGATGCCTGCGGTCACATTTTGTTTCCATCTGACTAATTCAATACACTTGCTGTGTAGCGTCCTGCCTTCTTTGCTCCCCCTTTCTGTACAGTCTCGTGGACACACAGTGTACATTGGCCTTGCAAGTTGCCATTGTGAATAATTTACTTTAAGGAACAAGAGATCAAAGTCAATACAGTTCTAAAAGACTCAAGTTACATCTTACAGATAATGGCTACTTGCGCATTGCAAACCTGTGTACGCTACGCAAGGGAGCCATGTCATACAAAGGGCTGTTCTGAACTGTGCTCAGCTGAGGCATACATATGCCCGCGTTTCCTTCCTTTAGTCTGCTTTTACGCATACTTGTATGCAGTGATTTGTGGGTCTGTCACAGTGCATACCTTTGTGTACTATAATTTTAGTATGGTTGGGATTAATGCACTGACTTCAGTTGGGGAAGGGGCAAGAATCAAAGGCACTTGCAATTTAGTCATCAGCCTCGTAAATTAGCCAATTATTTTGCATTATAATGAAATAAATAATGGATCACTGGTAATATAAATTCAAACGTCGTTTTTTGGTAGCTATGCTCTTTCAAAGGCCTTCTGCATAATAAGAATGTGTTTTGATGGGTTTTTCTACTTGAGAAACTATTAGTAATAGAAATTCCCCCTCCCCCCTCTATCCTATATAATAAAGAGCAAGTGTCCCTGCTTTTCCGTGTGTCACGGAAGTGCGTTGTGCGCATGTCACACGGGGACGCAGGGATTGGACCGTGGACAGCAATAGACAGCAAAGGAGAGCAATAGGCGATGCCGCTTAGGAGGGGGCGGAGAGGGGGGCGGGACGACACACAGACACTTCCGCCTGGGCGAAACTGCACCGCCGCCATTGCCGGGGGGAAGCCCGCCGCCGCCCGTCTATGGAGGCTCCCGCTGCCGCCGCCCTCCGCTGCCCGCCGATGCAGGCTCCCGCCGCCGCGCCGCTCCCGCTGCCTATGGCGGCCGCTGCGGCCGGCGCTTGGCGGCCACTGCAGCCGGCGCTTAGCGCCCGCCGCCCGCCGGTGCAGGCTCCCGCCGCCGCGACGCTCCCGCTGCCTATGGCGGCCGCTGCGTCCGGCGCTTAGCGCCCGTTTTTAACAGGCTAAATTCACTAGTATAATAATAATAATAATAATAATAATTTATTATTTGTACCCCACCCATCTGGCTGGGTCTCCCCAGCCACTCTGGGCGGCTTCCAACAAATATTCAAATACATTAAAATCTAACAAAGCCTCTCTTCCCCTGACCCCACCTTCAATGAATTGGAGCAGGAATATAAAGAACTGGCTTCACTGTTTTAAAAACAAAATGCCATGTCTGACTCAAAAGAGTTATCCTTGTGCCCCAGCACACGCGCCGGGTTCCACCCAACTTTGGGGGGCTTGTCACACATGTGTGACGTCATGTGTTGGAAGGGGGACCGACAGGGTCCGTTGTGACCACAGGAAGGCCCGATGGGGGAGCCTGCCGCAATTATGCGGGACTTGCCCTCCTGCTTGAATTTTTTTGGGGTGCCTCGGCCTCCCCGGTCCCCCCGATGGCACCCCAGTACCTGGTAGAAGTTTTGTGTGTATTTGAGCAGGAGTCTCAAGTGGTTCAAGAAAGTCATGCAGGCAATGCCCAGAGTGTCTTCCTGCTTGTAAGGCTTTCTCTGTCTGTTGGATGTGTCTTTCAAACTTTTTAAGAAATACTCTTTGTGAGAAACGTTCCCTCACAAGCCTAGGTGAACTGATATTTTTGGGCTCAGTATAAGGCCCTCTTTGGGACCTTTTAACATACGTATAGTGAACATGCAGGATGAAGAAACTTCACCCCTAAGACTGTACATTCGGTCTTCTCTGTGTAATTGGGAACTTGGTGAATGTCAAAGCTCCCAATTGTGTATAGAGGTCCCTACTTGCATTTACCGGTACTTGTGTGCTCACAGGTTCTCTTCAGATTTTTAAATGTACATGCTTAGGTGTGAGGTGGAGTCTTGCCGCCATATTCCTCCTCTCCAACCCATGCACTTTTGTTCTTACTACACTGAAAATCTGAAGAGGGTTTGTGTATTGACTTAGCACATCTTAAAGTTGGGGTATGTCATTCAAATATGGGCATTATACCTAGGCTGTGAGGGATAAAGTATTCCTCTTTTGAGAACCATGTTCACAAATTCATAGTTTTGTTGCATGTATCCCCCTCAACAACAACAACAACAACAACAACAACAACCATATACTGTACACTACACTAACAAAGTACATTTGAGAAGAGAGGCCAAATTCTGCAGCCAATGTAAAACGCACACATGGATTTGCTTGAATTTTCTGATTTTGCATCATCTATTCCAGGCACGTCCAACAGGTAGATCACTGCCAGTTTTTAACTCAAAAAGGGGGTAGATCACTGCCAGTTTTTAACTCTGTAAGTAGATCACAGTCTCTTGGGAGTTGGCCACCCCTGTTCCATAGTTTTTGCTGCTCGACACCATTTATTCTTTTGGTCATATGTAAAAGGTAAAGGTACCCCTGACTGTTAGGTCCAGTCACGGACAACTCTGGGGTTGCGGTGCTCATCTTGCTCTATAGGCTGAGGGAGCTGACGTTTGTCCGCAGACAGCTTCCGGGTCATGTGGCCAGCATGACTAAGCTGCTTCTGGGAAACGCCGTTTACCTTCCTGCCAGAGTGGTACCTATTTATCTACTTGCACTTTGATGTGCTTTCGAATTGCTAGGTGGGCAGGAGCAGGGACCGAGCAACGGGAGCTCATCCCGTCGTGGGGATTTGAACCGCCGACCTTCTGATCAGCAAGCCCTAGGCTCTGTGGTTTAGACCACAGCGCCACCCACGTCATATGTAGGGGCAATGATTTATGAGAGACAGTAAAACCTCACCCTCCCTGTAGAGAAGTGTGTTCAACAACTTACATTCAATTTATTAAACCAGTCAACGTATCGTATCTCTCAAGCAGAGTTACACAGATTTCCCTGGCTTCAAACGCCTCCAGGCATTACCGAAACTCTCTGATATAACTTTACAAACAAAGAGACTACTGGGTTTGTTTGTTTTTTGTGCTATTGTGAAAATGTAGCATTACCTACATACCGGTAGACAATGTTCTTAAACTTTTGTCCTTAGCCCTTTTAAATGGGAGTCTATTCTGATCAGGACTAATAACGACATACCAGTGTTCATAATATTTTGCATGTGTCCCAATTCTCCAAATGATGAGAACTCAAGGGGCACAGTGTACACAGGTCCTATTCCCTTGGAACGAGGTCACTGGAGGAGACTTGCTAGTGTTTGTGGCGTTTGTGTTGGTGATATGTATACACATATACATATGGGTGTATCTGAAGAAGTGTGCATGCACACGAAAGCTCATACCAAGAACAAACTTAGTTGGTCTCTAAGGAGCTACTGGAAGGAATTTTTTTATTTTTTATTTTGTTTTGACTATGGCAGACCAACACGGCTACCTACCTGTAACTGGACATATATACAGGTTGAGCATAGGGGAATATATACCACTTAACTCAAGCAAATGCCCTAAATTCACTGCTCCCTCTTCAAATTCCGAGTGAAACCACAAGCTCCTGTAGGATCATTGCATAAAGCAGGCCACCTTTTTCTGTATGTCTTCTCACAGCTTAATTTAACTAAACTGCTTCTTTCAAACAGACACTGAGTTTGCACATTCTACAGCCGATTTCCAGATTTCCAAATTGCTCTCCCCCCAGAAGGGTCTCCAACAAATCTCTTGCACTTGGCCACTTTTTTTACATAACAAAGGAAGACCTGTTTGGCAGGTTTGACCAATTACACCAGGGGTCAGCAACCTTTTTCAGTGGTGGGCTGGTCCACCGTCCCTCAGACCTTGTCGGGGGCCGGACTATGTTTTGAAGGGGGGAAAAAAAACTACCGGTAATTCCTATGCCCCACAAATAACCCAGAGATGCATTTTAAATAAAAGGACACATTCTACTCATGTAAAAACACGCTGATTCCCGGACTGTCCATGGGCCGGATTGAGAAGGCGATTGGGCCGCATCCGGCCCCCGGGCCTTAGTTTACCTACCCCTGAATTACACCATCCTTCATAGCCGCACTTTTTAGAATTTACATTTTTAATATACTGAAATAAGAGGTTTGGGGACCCTCAGTTGGCAATCACAATTTAACAGAACACCTTTTATGCAACCTTATGTGAACATATCATATATCTAAGAATTTCCCTTCCTGTTTCCATTTTTGAAAAGTTACTTTCTCGTATGCACCTAGGGTAGTCATATCCTCTGACCACTGCGCAATTGGAGAGGATGACTGTTTTTCCCAGTACCGGAATGCTTATCCACCATAATTGGCTTTTGTCCCTCCATCAGGTTCCATAGGGTTGGGATATAATTTCACAAGATATTGATGTCCTTGAACCTCAGATATTTATCTGAGATATATTAAAACGGCTGACAGTCTCTGCCCCAAACTCTGTAATTTTAGGGCAGGGCCACATGTGATCTCTGAGTGGGTAGCATTGCCTGTGCTTCATATCTTTTTGGGAAAGCCATTGTGGGGTTTGGTAAGCTCTGAATATGACTTTTCGCTGTATAAGGCCCAGCCTGATACCCAGAGAGATCAATCTCATGGATGCCAGCATTGCTTTCCAGGTACCTGATTTTCCAGTTGACCAATCCTCTCTCTTACCAATTGAGGTCAAGCTGCCTTGTCCATTAAGGTTCAATGTAAAGATGCTATTGACTTAGGACGTTGTCAAAGCTTATTAAAGACTGGGGTTTCAGAGGTACTCGGTGCTTCCAGCTCAAATAAAATGGTCAATGGGTGTTTCAGTTGTATATGTAGCTAGCCTGTTGACTGTGGGAGGGCAAGAGTTTCCACTAGATTAGGAAAGGAGAGAAATCACTGGAAGCAATCAGTTGGTCCAGGTCCAGGTCCAGGTCCTAACTTTACAACTATCGTATCTCTGGAGTTGGAAGAACTACTACCGGTATATATGCTTATAGCTGGGGCTTTTTTTTCAGCCAGAACTTGCTGAAACTCAGTTCTGCCCCTCTCAGGTGGGTGCCATTGCCATTATAAGAGAACAAGGGAGGCGTTCATTGTGAGTTCCAGCACCTCTTTTCCATATAAATGATAGGCCAGAATGACTAAGTTGTATTTTTATTGCAGCACCAAAGTCATGCTGTGGTAGAAAAATGGCTTCATCACTTCTCTTTGTGTTGTTTCCATAGAGGGGATTGTGATATTTGCAATGACCTTGTCTGTAAGAACTTCTGAGTTAGAGATGTGCATGACATTCTTTGAAATCCAAAAACATGCTGGTTTCTATTTTAGAAGAGTTTGAATTCTCTTCCTGCCTTTTATTTTGGGAGTGGATGCTTTGTTTGAATTGACTCCTTTTCTTGGGATGGGAGAAATATCTTTACTATATTAATGTAGGCTGCTGGGGAAAAAAACAGCAGGTCACCAATAGCCTTAAAAGTAGAACAGGGTACTGAAATGTGTTGTTTCGTTTCCCTAAACTTCCAATTGCCGTGTTGCAGCCACTGGGTTATAACTTAAAGGGGTTCCAAAAGTCCTCCGTACTTTGTTTTATAGTGTGTTTTTCTCCACCAGAAAATATTCCAATGAAAGTTAGCCAAAAAACCCATGAAACAGCAGCTCAACATGGCACAAACACTAGGAAATAGAAAATTCCTTCCAGTAGTATCTGAAGAAGTGTGCATGCACACGAAAGCTCATACCAAGAACAAACTTAGTTGGTCTCTAAGGTGCTACTGGAATTAATTTTTTTATTTCTTATTTGGTTTTGACTAGGAAATAGACTTTAAATTCACACCACTGGCTTTTTAATACATATTTTGGATCTCTCTGTGCCATTCAAATGCCTCAAGGTCTGTTTTTGGTGCGAGACAACATATGTCAATATCTTCCTTGAAAATTGGGGTTCCAAACTGGACAAACGTACTCCTGATATAAAGGGACATGTTAAGTGATATGAATATGCTAAGAGTGATCAGTTAACAGTTAGCAGCTCTTTGGTCTGAGTGTCTTAGTTTTTGTGTCTTAGGCCCACCCAACTTGCAGAAAATGTTCATTAGAGGTTCATGGTGAACAAAAGTTCAACGGCTTTCTTTTCTTTTGCAGAACCTCGAGGATTTTTCGACCACTCTTTAAACTGCATAACGGAGAGAAGACTACAGGGCACTTGCCCACCAATTGGCCGCGGAAGTTTTGGGAAGCCGTTCTTTGGTACAAACTGTTTCAGTTCCCCATTTATTAATTCCCGGACTGGTTTCCACACAATTCATTCCGAGAACAGCCCGGTAAAGCCGAGGATTGTCACTGTCGTAAAACCTTGTGGGCACACAGTGAGGAAGATAACGCTGCTCCTAAATCGGCGATCTGTCCAGACATTTGAACAACTGATCGCTGACATCTCAGAAGCCCTTGGGTTTCCACGCTGGAAGAATGACCGTGTGAGAAAACTGTATAATTTGAAGGGAAGAGAAATCCGAAGTGTTTCTGACTTCTTTAGAGAAGGCGATGCCTTTATAGCTATGGGAAAGGAGCAGCTAACCCCGAAGAACCTGGAAGCGGCAATCCAAGAGCTTTTTCCTGACAACCCCTATGCACCTCGTACTGGAACCACACAAAACTGGGAACAAACTCAGAAACCCCAAAACAGGCTGTATGAAAAGTCTTCCAAATTGGAAAAGAACCTCGAGCCCGTAGCTGCCAAGAAATGTCTGGATGCCATATCTCCTAAATTAATTAATAGGCACGAAGTGAAAGCTCAAACCAAGGTCAGGCAAGAGGAGAAGGTGAGGACCAAAAAGAGGTGGGTCAGAGATAACTGGAATGAAGAGCAAGATGCAAAGCCATCTAGAAAAGCGAGAGAAAGCGAGAGATATTTCAATCCAGAGAAATGCCTTGAAAGTGAAGCAGAAAAGAGTTCGGACATGATAGTGCGATGTGAGAAGTGCCAAAGAGAAAGGGAACTCAGGCAAAAATTGCAGAAGGAAAGACAGACTGATCTTCCATTTGAGAGCAGGGACTTGAGTATGAGAACGTGTCAGAGATATCATGTAGAAAGGCCAGTAAAATTGAGAAATTGCAGGAAATTGTCAGAAAGCTCAGCGGAAGAGGGCAAAATTACATGGAACGATGCTGCTTGTCAAAGTACCTGGACAGCCCCTCTCAGCCATGCCAAAAAAGACTCGGAGAAGCAAAAAAGGAGCGTTGACAGAGAGCAAACTCTGGAAAGCCATAAGAATCATGATGAAGAACTGGGAAAGATGAAGCCCATAGAAAGTCAGCGTACCATAGTAGGAGATGCCTATGAATTAAAGAAGGAGCACCGAAAATGTTCTAGAGTGAACCAAAGCTGTTGGTTGATCAAGGGTTCTCGGACAGATACTGAGAAACCATTGAAAATTCAGGGGAATAGGGAAGAGGTACGGAAATCGAACGAGGAAGCTAATGGAGGAGAAGAGAAAGTAGGTCATAGCGAGGGTGAACTGATTAGGCATGAAAGGGACGAAGAACATAAAGTCAACAAAGAGATTAACAAGACGCGTAGGGCCAGTGACGCAAAGCTGAGACATGACATCTCAAGCAGAGCAGATGTGGAGAAGAGCTATGAGATCGGCAGAACCATTGGAGACGGGAACTTTGCTGTTGTGATGGAGTGTCATCACCGCAACACCAATCAGAACTATGCTATGAAAATCATTGATAAGTCCAAGCTGAAAGGAAAGGAAGACATGCTTGAAAATGAAATACTGATCATAAAGAGCCTTTCCCACCCAAACATTGTCAGTTTGATTGAAGTATTTGAAACCGATGCAGAAATATACCTAATCTTGGAGTACATTCCCGGTGGGGACCTGTTTGATGCCATAATCGAGAGTGTGAAATTCACCGAACGTGATGCTGCTCTCATGATAACTGATCTGTGCGAAGCTCTCGTCTATATTCACGGCAAGAACATTGTCCACAGAGATCTTAAGCCAGAAAATCTTCTGGTAAGTATTGGGAAATGCTCTGCAGGGGGCGGGGTTGTTGGGTGGTTGTTTTTATTTTGATTATATATTTTGTGGTTTTATATTCTGATTTTGTTCTGTGAACCGCCCTGAGACCTCGAGGTCTAGGGTGGTATATAAATTCAGCCAAGCAATCAACCAATATAATAATAATAATAATAATAATAAAATAAATAAATAAAAATAAATAAAATAAAATAAAATAAAATAAACTGAGGGTTTGTACTTGTTGGGTATGCTCTTTTTGGACAGAAATACTAATTTTCAGGAAATGGATACACACTATAGGGTGTGAATGTTAGGATGCTATTTCTGGAATGAGAGACGTGGAATAACTTCTAATATCCTTGTTTGGGACACAACTAATAATAATAATAATAATAATTCTTTTATTTGTACCCCGCCCATCTGGCCGGGCCCCCCCAGCCACTCTGGGCGGCCTCCAACAGATACAAAAACACATTAAAATATCACAGGTTAAAAACTTCCCTATGCTGACACCATATTGCACTCAGAGTTATACATGGATGGTACTGAAAATGCAATGTGCAGTGCTTATAAACCACCCTTGCAAATAAGTCCACAAAAACTACTATCCCACAAAACCATTACTGGCCTGCCTATCCACGCTTCTGTTGCTAATTCATGTCAGTTATAGTGACACCTTGAAAATTAACAATAATCAACCCTCTTTTCAGTATGCAAAACTTCTTCTGTGCCCTCTCACCTGTAGGTAAGTTGTACCTTTCTCTGTTATTCAGGCAAGTGGCTTTTTACAAGCCTGCTATTTGATATGGGTATATGCTGCATGGAGCTTCTGACTGGCAGTGGTTCTCTCTAGTTTGTGCACATATGGGGAGATTCTTAAGTCTTCAGGCCCTGGAATGTGAAGACTTCCTCAGAGCACATTATTCTAGGTCTTGCCTAGGAATACTAGATGCTGGGGGGTACAGTTTTTGTTTGTTACCATATTACATATTTTTGTGTTCTTATATTGTAAATCACCCTGCCATCCTCGGATGAAAGGGTAGCATAGAAGTTTAAATAGCAACAACAATTTTATTGTTTGTACCCTGCCCATCTGACTGGGTTGCTCCAGTCACTCTGGGTGGCTTCCAACATACAGTAGAACCTCTACTTACGACCGCCTCTACTTGGGCCCGATCCAAGTCGCGACTGCGGCAAACCCGGAAGTAAATACCGGGTTTGCCGCGATGCATGCTCAGAAGCAGCTCCTGCCGCCTGCACATGCGCACAACGGCGCTTCTACCAGCGACCCGTTTCGCCTAAAGGATGGGCCGCTGGAATGGATTATGGTGGTAAGTAGAGGTTCCACTGTACATAGAAATATAAAACATTATACATTAAAAAGCTTTCCTATACAGGGCTGCCATCAGATGTCTTCTAAAAGTTATGCAGTTATTCATCTCCTTGACATCTGATGGGTGGGCGTTCCACAGGGTGGGTGCCACTACCGAGAAGGCCCTCCCTGTAGTGTCACTTCTTGCAGTGAGGGAACCACCAGAAGGTCCTTGGTGGTGTTTAATGGTTTAACTTAAAGGTAAATTGGCACATTAAACAACTTTTGTGTGGCTTTGCTTTTGTTCTTTAATGAAAAATCCACAGGTTTCATAAGAGAATAACTCGTACTTGCAAGGAAAAATATACTGACTGGAACAGATACCTTATGTACTGGCACCTCATTTGTTTTTGTCTCTTTCTTTTTAGTCTGTGATACTGAAGTTCAGTGATTACATCTCTTTTCCTCCCACATATCTCCTCTCAAACTCGCAGCCGTACTTCTTCTACCACCCCCTTTCTTTGAGATTGATTTTCTGTACCCAGGCTTGAAAATTCAAGGAAGCTAAAACAATAAATAGCAGATTTATAGCCTCCCTCGGACAGAAAACCTTCCTAGCGAACCAGAAACCTGAACGTCCCCCATCCAAAACACATACTTGATGCATCTGAGTAAGAAGTGTTGATTTAACTGTTTGTTGTGGCAGGAGGCAGAGCAGGCAGATTCTGGTAGCCTCCAGCGATCGTCTAGGCTGACTTCTCCCTCCTCTCTGCTAGCTTTTGCAGCTGAAAACAGCCACATAGGTAAATTGAGGTGGTGGGGCCTTTCTAGTGATTACAGCGAAGATGGATGTGCGGTTGGGGACCAGGGAAAGGAAGACAGGAGGCAACGACCACCAGCAGCAGCCTGCTTCATCCCAGTAAAAGCACCCTTGGTGTGGAACTGGTGTTAGAGGTCCATCAGTGATGGGAGGGGGCATGGATATGTGGGTAGATGGGCAAAGCTTGAGAAGTGGAAAGTGGAACCAGTTGCTTCTGATGAGGCATATACCTGTAGTTCTACTCTCCATTACATGAATATATTTCCAGTTACAGGTAGGTCTGCCGTGTTGGTCTGCCGTAGTCGAAACAAAATTTAAAAAATCCTTCCAGTAGCACCTTAAAGGTAAAGGTAAAGGGACCCCTGACCATTAGGTCCAGTCATGACCGACTTTGGGGTTGCGGCGCTCATCTTGCATTATTGGCCGAGGGAGCCGGCGTACAGCTTCTGGGTCATGTGGCCAGCATGACTAAGCCGCTTCTGGCGAACAAGAGCAGCACACGGAAACGCCGTTTACCTTCCCGCTGCAGCGGTACCTGCGGTACTTGCACTTTGACGTGCTTTCGAACTGCTAGGTTGGCAGGAGCAGGGACTGAGCAACGGGAGCTCACCCCGTCACGGGGATTCAAACCGCCGACCTTCTGATCGGGAAGCCCTAGGCTCTGTGGTTTAACCCACAGCGCCACCCGCGTCCCCTATATTTGCTATTTAAAGTCCCTCCTTCCGTCTAGTCTGCCTGATTCTTCCTTTGAATTTGAATCACCCGACACCACCTGTTTAATAATCGTTCTGATAATGCTTTTGCATAGCATTTCAGCTCCTTGCCCACTCAAAATTGTACAAAGGATGAAACACATTGCCAGTTATAGAATCATAGAAATGTAGAGTTGGAAGGGAACCCCTGAGGGTCGTCTCTAGACCCACCCCCTGCAATGCAGGAATCTCAACTAAAGCATCCACCGCCTCTGCTTAAAATCCTCCAAGGAAGGAGAATCCGCCACCTTCCACACTTGAGATTAATTTGCATTACATAAGCACAATTCAATTTCTTTGACAATAGCAAGCTTGGAAATGGAGATTACACCTAGGTGCTAATAGAAGCTTAAGCGGTTATAAGAGAGAAGAATATTGACAAGGCTTTGTGCTGTTCCACTGGTTTTGTGCAGGCCTGGGAATATAGAGGGAGTCTTGTTCCTGCAAATGTTTTGAAATAATAATGTAGTATTGCCATCTTGTGTTGTAAAGAGATACAGCACAGAGAAATGCAAAGATTCCCAGCATGAAGCCATGGGCGCTTGTTCTTTCCCTGAAATCACTAGTGTCCTGCTAACCAGGTTACTGTAAGGACACGCACATAAATTCATACTGTAATTTGGAATATAGTTCTGTCACTTGAGATACAGTTACAAGGACCTGCCTTGTACAAATGATCCATCTAGCTCATTATAGCCTATTCTGACTGAAATTAATCTCCACAGAACCCTAGGGAGATGTTTTCCCCAATATCCTTTTTATCTGGAGTCCAGAGACTGAATCTGGGACCTTTTCATATACAAAGCTTTACCACTTAGGACTAAGCTATGGCCATTGCTCCAGAACACTGTCCAAGGTATTAAGACCCCCACTTGGAAAGGCCTGATGAAGTCTAGTTTACTACAGGGTCAGTGTTTACAATAAAAAAATAAATAAATTGGCAGGGGGGAATTGTATCTGTGGACTTTTACTGAACCAGCGAAGATATTTATAACCACTTCATGACATCACAGTGTTTGGCAAGGGAAACCTCACAAGTGACAGCCAGCTACAATATATATGATGTGTTTTTTCACACCCGTATGTGCTATAGAAATAAATGCTGCTCTTCATTTGGAAAGCCTGTGTTAAGGCGAAAGTTATTCATTTTCTTATATTCTTAAGGTGCAGCTTGTTCTGAATGTTTTTTTGTTCCTGCACAGGTCCAGCGTAATCCAGACAAAACTACCACATTGAAACTAGCAGATTTTGGCCTTGCAAAACAGGTGACCAAACCCATATTCACCGTGTGCGGAACTCCAACTTATGTTGCTCCTGAAATACTGGCTGAGACTGGTGAATATCAAGTTTATCTCTTTTAATACGCTCCAAGTAACCTAGTGCATTGTCCTATTATCCAAATATTTGTTAGATGCGGTATTGAACAAGAAATATAATTGGGCTTCTCATTATTATTTTTTCCAACAGTTTGCTGACTTCTGGATGAGGGCAGATAAACATACTCTAGGATACTGGGATCATCACTAACTTCTTTTTAACTTTTTATGTATCCCACTCTCTCCATATTCAGTTCCTTAATAGTGTTAGAATTGATGGACAGGCAGTACTGGGTTTCTTTTGAAAATCTGCTTGAAAACCACTGCTCTGTCAAGCTGTGTGGCAATGTTCCCTCTTGACTTTGTGGCATGAAAGCTTAGGTTGTGATGTTCTAAGAAAGGGTAGAAACCTGAAGCAGGTCGCACCTTCCTTGCTTTCTAGCAAAGTCCAGGGTGGATTGCATCCTGGAAGAATGCAATCACTGGTCCACACTGGATTCTCTCTCCCCCCCCCCCCAAAGTGACAGCACACTCACTGCTCCATCATCCTAATGTAAATAAATATTATTTATTGCATTAGCCATATGGCCATAGCACACAGTGGGAAACCAGGCGGAAACCCACCGCAAACGTACACAAAATACAACAGATACACCCTACACACTTTGCACAAATACACCTAAAAACTTTAAGTATAAAATCATGCTGAATGAAACAGATAAAACAAGAAGCAATAACAGGGCATGTCGACAGTGACTATGTCAGGAAGTTACATAGGTCTAGGTCTAGGGCAAGTTAGCCGAAGAGGTGGCCCTGAGTTTCAGTGCCTGCAAAATGTAGATAGCCACACCACGTGTGACCTAATGTGATTTGGAAAAAGGAGAGCTTAAAAAACTGCTGCTTATTCTTATGATGATTCCCTGCACATCCTATTTCTTCGCTAAAGGTGGTGTTGGTATTAGTGAATCTTTCAATATAGCACCAGCAGATTCTTTGCACACAACTTCCGTGCATGTTTACTTATAGAACAGGTTATTGGTGCTGTCCCGGGAATGGGAGATGATAGAAAAACTAGAGAAAGTTTAATGGGGATTCCCAAGTTTAAAAAGATTAAGAAGCACACAGACTGCACTACTATTGTCAGGATGCTGTCATTGGCTCCTGGCTGGTTGCCCAGGGAAGTATAAAGACAAGGGAAAGTTTCTTACCGTCCCTTTTTATTCCAGTCTTTACAGAAAGAGGCTATAGAACCCAGCCTCTTGGATAATACCGTTGTCCTGAGTGAATCCCAACCCCCCGTCTCTCCCACTTCCTCATTCGTCGTCCTCATCATCTCCTCTATGGGTGCTGCTACGTGCCCTCTGTCTTTGAGCTCTTTGCTCTCCTACTTTTAAGGCTCACCGGGTTCGGGGAGATGGAGGGCCTGGAATGCTTTCGAATGACAACGTGTCAGCCAGGGGTTGCTCTGGCTCTTCCACGATTTCCCAACTTTCCCCCTCATCTGCCTCTGAGCTGCGACCTCCCTCAAACCCCTCTTATAAATCTATACTGTCTTCCTCTTCCTCCTCCCTGGAAGGGTCAGGATGGGGAGGTGGTCTCCACCACCCCTCCTCTGCCCAGTCCCTGACAACTATGCACCCTTACATTTGAGTAAGTCCCACTGAAGACCAACGTAGCTTACGTCTAACTAGGCATGTATGTGCACTGCATGAGTATAATCTCTGTGCCATTTGAAACGAGATTTTTCATTTTACTCCAATATTTCATTTACATTTTTTAATGAAAGCTGCTCTTCCTTATAAACTAGTTGCATATGTTAACGATTCTGGATTTATCTTTCTGCTCCCATAGGCTATGGACTAGAAGTGGACATGTGGGCTACTGGCATTATACTCTATATTTTGCTTTGTGGATTCCCCCCCTTTCGGAGTCATGAAA
Source organism: Darevskia nairensis (assembly GCA_034642065.1). NCBI lineage: Eukaryota > Metazoa > Chordata > Lepidosauria > Squamata > Lacertidae > Darevskia > Darevskia nairensis. The sequence goes on along the minus strand of JAWWNI010000811.1, from coordinate 1,708,391 downwards.
GAGATCAAGAGGAGCTGTTTCGAATCATACAACTTGGGCATTATGAATTTCTCTCACCATACTGGGACAACATTTCGGCTGGTAAGTTTCCTAAAAGCAGCCTGGGGAGTTGATAGCCAGGACTGTGTGTGTTAGACAATTCTGTGATTTTCGGTGTGGTGGAGTTTGCAGCCGCTGTGTCTGTCAAATATTTTGATGAATTAGACCAGGCATCCCCAAACTCGGCCCTCCAGCTGTTTTGGGACTACAGCTCCCATCATCCCTGACCACTGGTCCTGTTAGCTAGGGATGATGGGAGTTGTAGTCCCCAAACAGCTGGAGGGCTGAGTTTCGGGATGCCCGAATTAGACCTACTAGTGTGTGCCATATACTGACTGTTACCGTATTTTTCGCTCCATAAGACACACTTTTTTCCTCCTAAAAAGTAAGGGGAAATGTCTGTGCGTCTTATGGAGCAAATGTGTGGTCCCTGGAGCTGAACTGCCCAGGGGCAAAAGCAGATCGTGCTTTTTAAAAAAAAAAAAAAAGAGAGAGAGGGGGTGTTGAAAGGAAGCCCGCTGAGCAGCTGCTCAGCAAACGATCGGGGAGAGAGATAAGGGAGAGAGATTCCAGCCCCGCCCCCTTGCAGAGGGAGGCTGTTTCCCCAGTGACATGTGACTGGCTGATTAGATTATCTGTCTGGAAACTGTAGAAATGGCTCCCATTCCTGAAGCTGCAGAACTGTGAGTTAAACCCCATAAAACAGGATTTTTTCCCTTTGCAAAGTAAGCTCAACAACTTTGAGCTGATCCTCAAAAAATGGGGCTTTTCTCCTTTGCAAAAGAAGCTGCAGAAATTTGAGCTGATCCTCAAAAATGGGGCTTTTCTCCTTTGCAAAAGAAGTTGCAGAAATTTGAGCTGATCCTCAAAAAATGGGGCTTTTCTCCTTTGCAAAAGAAGTTGCAGAAATTTGAGCTGATCCTCAAAAAATGGGGCTTTTCTCCTTTGCAAAATAAGCTGCAGAAATTTGAGCTGATCCTAAAAAAAAAATGGGGCTTTCCCCCTCTAAAAACTAGGTGCGTCCTATGGTCAGGTGCGCCTTATAGAGCGAAAAATACGGTAACTGTCGCCCCATTTCTCCAGTTTGTTCCAAACAACCTCACCGCTCACTGCTTTGTTCTTGCCCCCGGCAGCTGCAAAGGACCTGATCAGCAGACTCCTTGTGACTGACCCCCAGAAGCGCTACACCGCCCAGCAAGTTCTTCAGCACCTGTGGATCCACACAGCAGGGAAAAACAGCAGCAGGAACCTCCAAAGGGAGGTGACTATCAATCTTGAACGCCACTTTCTGAGCCAGCGCAAGGCTGAAGCCAGCAACAAAGACTCGTAAAAGGTGCATCCAGGTGTACTTAATGAGCCCACTGTAAAAGCACACTTAATCATATACTCTTAAGGACTGAGCTCAGGGGAAATCCACTATTCCTGTATGAAGACAAAGCCTGCTGTGCCCCCAAACTGATTGGCTAGTTTCCTGTGATGTTATGTGCCCCATTTCCTTCTTTCTACAGAGTTGTTTTTCTTAAAAAATACTTGGGGCAGGGGTGGTGGTGAACAGCCTGTTTGGGCAACCTTGGGAACCCAACCTTGAAATATTTTGGAGGAGGACGGAATTGGCCTTCAGCTTTCTGGTTAGCACATTTGTCACTGGCTCTCAAGATGCAGAAGGAAGCTGGGCTGGTCATAGCTTCGTGGTAGAGCATCTACATTGGACGCAGGAGGTCCCAGGTTCAACCCAGAGCATCTCCTGGTAGAACTTGAAGCCCCAGAGAGCTGTTGCCAGTCATCGTGTTCAGTACTGAGCTAGATGCACTGTGGGTCTGACTCTGGATGAGGCAGCTTCTTCAGTTTCTGGCCCATGAAATATGCGATTTTTGTTCTTGTTTTCTTTTTGGTACGTCTGTGTGCACCAAAAGGCTGCCTTAATGTTGATCTAGTTCTCTGAATGCTTCCAACTTTTACACCTGCACCTTTTCTTTGGAGTGAAGACGGCACGTCGTTGTTCGTGGAGGCATATTTTAAATAGAACTCACTTTGAAAATGCTACCTGCAAAGTCCTTGTTGAACTGTTAACTTAGATGGATAAGATTGATTCTGTTTGTAATCCGTCCACATGTTTTAATAAGTTTACATACTGGTCAGGATCCTAAGAACTACTTTTAAGTGTGCATGAGGACTTGTGAATGTGTGTGCCCAATGGAATTTTTTACTTAAAAGAGTAAATGTTTGTACAGTTGTACCTTGGTTGATGAACGCCTTGCGGCTCGAACGTTTTGGCTCCCGAACACTGCAAACCCGGAAGTGACTGATCTAGTTTGGTTTGGAACCCGAACGGCTGGTGCGGCTTCTGTGGCTTCCAATTGGCTGCAGGAGCTGCAGCCAATCGTAAGCCCTGCCTCGGTTTCCCAACATTTTGGAAGTCGAATGGACTTCCGTAATGGGTTCCGTTCAACTTCCGAGGGAACTTCCGAGGGAACTTCCAGCTTTCCAGTCTAGTTGGATCTGCCAGGCTTCAGAGCTTAACCTACCAGGCTTTTTGGAGCAAAACCACGGCCACCTTTCTGATGTTGAATATCAGGCTTCCCCAGACTAAGGCCCACGGGCCGGATGCGGCCCAAGCGGCTCATTTATCCCCGCCTGCTCTTACCGGTGCGGTGCGGCGCGGCTGCCCACTTTCGGGCCGGCGGAGCGTCGGAAATAGCTTGCGCGCATGTGCAAGCGTCATTTCTGGCGCACATCTGGGTCCATGGAGGCCCATGCGCATGCGCACAAGCTTTTTCCGGCATCGCGCCGACCCGGAGATGGGCAGCCACGCCAGATATAGTGTGTGCGCACGCATGGTTGCGTGCTCCTCCACCCTCCGGCCCGCCGTGCAATTGGCGCCGGAGGAACCGGCCCGAAGCGGGGTAAGTCTAGGGACCCCTGTTGTAAATGATGTCAGGCAAGGGCAAGTTCAAGCAGCAACTAGAATAATAGAATTGTAGGATTTGGAGTTTGTAGTGAGTCCAATCCCCTGTAATGCAGCAGCTAAAAAAGCCAATGCAATTCTGGGCTGCATCAATAGGAGTATAGCATCTAGATCAAGGGAAGTAATAGTACCACTGTATTCCGCTCTGGTCAGACCCCACCTGGAATACTGTGTCCAGTTCTGGGCACCACAGTTCAAGAAGGATACTGACAAGCTGGAACGTGTCCAGAAGAGGGCAACCAAAATGGTCAAAGGCTTGGAAATGATGCCTTATGAGGAACGGCTTAGGGAGCTGGGTATGTTTAGCCTGGAGAAGAGAAGGTTAAGGGGTGATATGATAGCCATGTTTTCTGCTGCTCCTGAGAAGGACACAGAGCAATGGATTCAAACTACAAGAAAGAAGATTCCACCTAAACATTAGAAAGAACTTCCTGACAGTAAGAGCTGTTCAACAGTGGAATTTGCTGCCAAGGAGTGTGGTGGAGTCTCCTTCTTTGGAGGTCTTTACGCAGAGGCTTGACAGCCACCTGTCAGGAATGCTTTGATGGTGTTTCCTGCTTGGCAGGGGGTTGGACTGGATGGCCCTTGTGGTCTCTTCCAACTCTATGATTCTATGATTCTAATGTAGGAAACTCAGCTAAAGCATCCATGACAGAAGCTATGGCGAAAAGGAAGACAAATAATGGGAGTGTACTCGCAATTCTTCCTTTGCAGGGACATTGTTCCTTTGTATCTCTGGCTTGAATTCAAACCAGGCTATAAATGAAGCATTGGGAGCTCACGCAGAGAGCACTCTTGGTTCCTTTCTTTGAAATTTCCTGCCCACCTGTCAGTGACTTGGCATGGGTGAGGTTATTACGGACCTTCCCCCAGCTGGATACAGTTTCCCAGGCCTGCCACGGGGCACAGTTGGCTGTTTGAGAAACATAAGCAAAAAGCTTCCTTGGGAATCTAGAATGAGCTGCGTGTTCTTTGGATCCTGGCTATTGAATTCAGCCTTAGTGTTATAATTTTCTTTGTAGATTTAAAGCATTTGTATCCTTTATTGTTGAAGAACTGGGACGGTTCTCCCTGTACGTGTTGTGAAACCTTGTTTCAAGTGTATTTAGATATATATAGATATACACAAATACACACACATAAAAATAAAATATTCTGGGCACGTAATAGAAAATATGAGAAAAGTCAATAGGATATTGTGCTAATAGGATGTGAATTATCTTCATAGCCTAAGAAATTTTATCCCCTTATAAATAGTGAAGAGTTGGAACATATAAGAACAAGATTCCTTTTCTTTTAGATATGGTATCAAACACAAGTCAGTCCACAAATCTACGCTGCAACAGATATTTCTATTTCCAATATTATGCAATTCAAATCTTTAATTTGTCATACTTTCTTTGGAACATCATATTTAAGTTGTTGCTTTGTATAGCCCATGGAAGAGAAAAAAACAATACGAGTATTTCCTGCTTCAACATAAACTTTAGCAGTGAGTCTGGCACTTCAACCAGGAAACTTTAAATTCTGAGGTTGCATACATTCCAGCCCCGGGAGTTTGCAGCATCAGCATCTAAAGCCACTGGGGTTGCTGGATTCGGTAAAAATGCTGGGAGGTTTGCCATCTGCCCTGCCCTGTTCACTCGCTTCTGTCTCCTTCACGTCAGGCTCCAGCTTCTACCTTTAACTGAATTATGACCAAAGCCAGCCCACCTATGAGGCAAGGGGAAGCGACTGCCTCAGATGGCAGTATCTGCAGGGCAGCAGATCCAGCCTCCAAGGAATGCATCGCTTGCAGCGATGGCTGCAGCATGGTCTTTGGAGGCCGGATCTGGTGGATAGAAGTGGCCTCCGCTTAGTTTCCCATCGCTAAGGAGGAAATGCCAGGGGCTGCCTTCTGGGGTCTCGGGGGGTGGGTGGGTCCTGTACCTGCCTGGTGTGATTCAGAGCAGGCCCCTTTCTCCCCCATTATGGCCTTTGATTCCCACTTTGAGTAAGGTTGACTTGATTCCCTCGCTTTCCCCCGATACAGATCTCTCCCCCCCTTTTGTTCCTGATGTAGATATTTATTCCCCACTTGATCCTGATGTAGATCTTTGCTCACCTTTTCCTCCAAGGCGGGCAGGATGACGCCATTTTGTTTTTCGCCTCAGGTGCCAAAATGTCTTGAGCCATCCCTGGTTTTGACTGTCTGTATCCCTGATAATAGGGACGCGGGTGGCGCTGTGGTCTAAACCACAGAGCCTAGGGCCTGCCAATCGGAAGGTTGGCAGTTCGAATCCCCCCGACGGGGTGAGCTCCCGTTGCTCGGTCCCTGCTCCTGCCCATCTAGCAGTTCAAAAGCACATAAAAGTGCAAGTAGTTAAATACCGGTAGGTACTGCTCTGGCGAGAAGGTAAACGGCGTTTCCGTGTGCTGCTCTGGTTTGCCAGAAGCGGCTTAGTCATGCTGGCCACATGGCCCGGAAGCTGTCTGCGGACAAACGCCGGCTCCCTCAGCCTATAGAGTGAGATGAACGCGCAACCCCAGAGTTGTCCGCGACTGGACCTAATGGTCAGGGGTACCTTCACCTTTACCTACCCCTGATATTGTGAGAAGCTGGTGATATGTAGGGAGAAATATGAAGACTGATCGATCGATCGATCGATCAATCAATCAATCAAATTGATGTTCACTCTAGAGAAACCAATTTTTCATGTTTCCAGAACAAAGTTCCAATTTCCCCAGCAACTCTGGTTACTACTTACAAAGGAAACAGAACCACATGTGTAGATTTAGCTAGAGCGTGGAAATGGATGGAAATTCATATGGAGCATGGAAGTGGCTGATTGCGACACAACTTGTCCAGAGCTTCACCTTTGCTATTTCTCCATCTTCAGTTTCACGGGGTGGGAGGAATCAAAGCCTGTTGCTAGGTCTCCGCTGCAAATTTGCCAGCACTCTTTTTGTCTCTCTAACTTTTCATCCCTTGTTTTTACTGTTCTAGATTGTAACACTGAAAAATTAAACAAAAACTCAGGAATATCTTTCTTGGTGGTGTCTGTCTGTTAAACAGTCCTCTCTCTCTCTCTTTACGGAATAGCCTCTGGTGGGGAAAGCTCGTTTTGGGAACTTTGAGGAAGGAAGCTGTGTATAGTAGACATAAATGTTATGGGCCTTAATCAAGCCAACATGGATTTACATTCCTGATTACTTATAGCAATGGGATTAAAAACCACGAATGATAGTTAACAGTATAAATACTTTTCACTAGATTTTGATGTTTAAACTTTGAGAATGGGACCGTTCACATTTCTCACAAACAAGCTAGATCAGTGGTTCCCAGGCATTTCTCTTCATGGACTATTTGAAAATTGCTTAGAGTCTTGGCAGACCACTTAATATTTCTTTCCTCTCTGTTGTAGCATGCTGTGTTAGATGCTGTATGATTTTTAATTGTCTTTTTAGAGACACACCGTGGACCGCCTGAATCGAGTTTATGGACCACTGGTGATCTGCGGACCACAGTTTGGGAAGCCGTGACCTGGCTCATTCTTCATGTGCCTGACGTAGTCATGTCCAAAATGGAGTACATGGGGAGTGTGTGGGTGAATAGTGGGTGATTTTAGTTATGAAATATACTCGGAGTCAAGTGTGGATTTCATGCTCTTTATTCAGCTCAATGGGCCCCACGTGATTGGTTAATTCCGGGATACTCCTGTAGGCCAATCAGGTTGCGGATTCACTTCCACCTGGCGATGGATTGGGTGGCTCCTGCGGACCAATCAGACTGCTACATTCTGGATCCTATTGTTCTAGGACCAATCAGACTGCTGCATTCTGGATCCTATTGTTCTAGGACCAATCAGACTGCTGCATTCTGGATCCTATTCAACTCAGTACATAACAAGTTACCTGTTCCATCTTTCCAGGAACTTGTCAGCCCAGCTCAATACTTGTACCAGCTCAGCCTGGAAGAAATATGAAGTGATAACTTAAAGCAGAGGAGAGGTAGCTCCATACACCGAGTGTTCCTTTTGGTGTCAAAATTAAACTCTTCCCCATGATGAAACAGCCATATTTGCTTATCTTGAAAACATACAGACAATGGTCTATTCAGCCCGCAAGTGGCATTCCGTGTCAGTTTATCTATTCTAATGCTGCTTCTAAGCTTTTGTTTCAGAAAGCTATCAATGGGGCTTCACCTACTTGGCTATTTGGAATTTCTGCATATAAAGGGTTCTGCTTGATTCGTAAGGTAAAGGTAAAGGGACCCCTGACCATTAGGTCCAGTTGTGGACGACTCTGAGGTTGCGGCAGTCATCTCGCTTTATTGGCCGAGGTAGCTGGCATACAGCTTCCAGGTCATGTGGCCAGCAAGACTAAGCCGCTTCTGGTGAACCAGAGCAGCGCATGGAAACGCCGTTTACCTTCCCGCCGGAGTGGTACCTATTTATCTACTTGCACTTTGAGGTGCTTTCAAACTTCTAGGTTGGCAGGAGCAGGGACCAAGCAACAGGAGCTCACCCCGTCGCGGGGATTCAAACTGCCGACCTTCTGATCGGCAAGCCCTAGGCTCTGTGGTTTAACCCTGATTAGTAGGCATTGCCAAAGTGACTTTTTTTCCATCGAGAAGTATAAGTTTTGTCCTTCATGCAAAAAACTACCCTGCGTGCGGGGATATGGGCTGGGCTGCCTGCTACACTTATGTCTCGCTGTACAAGAAGAAGAAGAAGAGTTTGGATTTGATATCCCGCTTTATCACTACCCGAAGGAGTCTCAAAGCGGCTAACATTCTCCTTTCCCTTCCTCCCCCACAACAAACACTCTGTGAGGTGAGTGGGGCTGAGAGACTTCAAAGAAGTGTGACTGGCCCAAGGTCACCCAGCAGCTGCATGTGGAGGAGTGGAGACTCGAACCCGGTCTCCCAGATTAGAGTCTACCGCTCTTAACCACTACACCACACCATGTCCCATTTACCCTGATGTTCCCCAGTTCCCCCCGGCTGGGGGACTGGGAGGGGTACTGTGCTGGTCCCGTGGGGTATCCAATAGGCGAGGTCTAAGTCCGGTCCAAGGTCAGTGGTACATGTAAAGGCAGTCCGAAATAACTGAAGCAGGGTCCAGGGCAGGGAGTCAGGCAAAGACAGGAATGGGTGAGCAAGCAGGGAACCAAGGCGGGTCAGGAGCTCAGGCAAAACAACAGGACAGGGATCAAGCAGGAACTGGGCAGCAGCGATGTTGCTCCTGCAACTTGGGGCTGGGACTGGCTGGCTTTTATCTGCCCTGAGGCATAGGGCGGCTCCGATCCTCTGGTGACTCACCTCTCCTGGCTTGGAGGCGAGCACTCCTCCTGCGGGAACTCAGTTCCCTTCGCCTCTCTGCCCTTCGCCTCTGCAGCTCAGGAGAGGCTGGAGGGTTACTGGACCCAGAGGCAACCTCAGCTTCCCCTGACGGGGCTGGGAGTGGAGCACCTGCAGGCAATGGGTCCTCCATCCCATCAGGAGCCAGAGCAGACTCAGCCGATGCCTGCACCTGAGGATCCAGCACAGATGAGTCCCCTTCAGACTCAGGCCCCAGCCCCGGCTCTGCTGGTTCTGGAGGCGGGGAATCCTGTGCAGGCTGGGATCCCTCAGGTTCAGCATCTGAGTCTGAATCCCAGGCCATCACAGGTACACGCCCAAGGCCTAAGCCAAGGTCTTCCTGCAATCACAAGTTTAATAAAGTTGTGGCCTAATTTTAATTCCATAACAAGTTGCCAGAGTCTTTATTCCTTTCTTCTGATCCCTGGGGGCTGGGGCTGTCGCCGCCTGGTCACGCAAAGAGATAGGACTGGGAGGAGAGAGAATTATTCACCCTGGGTTATGAAAGTGGAATGACTAAACAAGATAATTTACAGCTGATAATGGCCCCATCTTCGTATAGCAAGAATATAAAGGACGAGGTTTTTGTGGTGGTGTATTTTCCATGCCCGCTCTGTGGGGGAATAAAGCTTTGAAAGCTAGGATGGACCTGAAATGGAAATTCTGCCTCCAGTATTAAGAGAGGATTCCTAGCTGCCGTGCCTTAATTAAGTGTGGATTAGATGTCTGCTGCGGAGTTCAGCTGCTTATGAAAGGTCTCAGACCTGTGAATGATCCAAGGATGTGGGCGGCTTTGTGCCATGGTAATTTTGAAAGGTCATATTTGGGCAAGACAGATGCACGTTCTCAAGTTCAGGGCTGCTGCTTAGGCTGCATTCCGTTGTCCTTCAAGAAGCTCCCTATTGAGACTTTTCATAGTGCAGAGGAGGAAAAGACTTTTCGTATAATCAATTATTGACTAATGTGCTTTGTATCCCCTGCAGCCCAGAAAGGACTTGGCCATTCTCTTGGGCTGCATAACTCCTGGCGGAACTAGGCAGACAAAAGACTTAAGAAACCAGAGCTGAACCTGACACTTTCCTTTTCCACTGCTCTTCATTCTCCTCGCCTACGTGCTCATTCTGTGCCTGATTTGGATGGGATCCTGCCCTCTTTAACAGGTCTGAGACTCTCAATTTAAGGCAGGCGACAGGGAGGAGTTTCTGGTAGCCATCTTCATTATCAGCTGTAACAAGTGGGCGTGGTATAGCTGGCAGTGGGAATGCCATACATGTGTAGGTCTGCTATTCACGTACTTTGAAAAATAATAAGACTTTTGGACCCAAATTGGCTCTTGTAATTAGTGGCACAGTGGAGGGAGATCACAGATGAACACCGTGCTAAGCTGGAATGATACCATCTGCTGAAGGGCCAGGGCAACTGAATATTATTGTAATATATTTATTTATATCCTGTCTTTTACCTTGGCAGGACTCAAGGTGGCTTACAGATAAAAATAAGACCCACTTAAAACATATAATTTTTATTTTTTTTAAATTAAACAGGGATAGAATTATAATAATAATTTATTATTTGTACCCCACCCATCTGGCTGGGTCTCCCCAGCCACTCTATACATTAACTATACATATGTAAAATCGATTAAAACAGATGAACCCTCTCAGCTCTGGGAAGTGAGTGAGGTGATAACAGGGCTTTCATGTTTTACTACATATAGCGTCAGATTAGCATAGAAAAAAGTCATGTGACTTGATCCTAATAAATATATATTACGCCACACACTGTTATCTCTTTCTGTGGGATCATATATCCAACCATTTAGGACTTTTAGGAGTATATTAGTGGGTTCTGTTACGGCAGGCTCCTGCTCCTCAAAAATTACGACTACACCACTGCTTGCAGTTCAAAGTTGTCTGCGCCCCTCATTTGTTAGCTGTAGGATGTAACAATGTACTGTAGAGGCATTGGGCAGCTTCACGGTTTTCCCTGTATTATCATTTTTGCTGGCACTTGCTCTTGTGATTCGCTGGTCCCTGCAGCCGGGGAGAACTCAGCCGGTTCCCCCCAGATTGTGATGTCTGTGTGAACGCTAAGCGAAAATCACGGGAAAACAGTGAAGCCAGAGGTAGAACTCTGCCTACCTAGCGAGCTCATTGTCTGAGTGTAGCAAAAAGGTCATTACGCACAACAGAGTCATAGCTGTCAACTTTCGGATTTGAAAATAAGGGATTTTTTCAAATTTTCGGATTTGAAAATAAGGGATGCCGCGAGGGCGGTGCAATGGACCAAGTAGCCTCGCCACCCTGCACTCCAGAGGCTGCGTGCGAACGGGTGAGCGAAAGAGCGAGCGCGTAGACGGCAGGCAGGCTGTCTGTCTGGTTGGGCGTGAGGGTCTGGCTGCACAAGGCATGCAAGCTCCGCCCCCAGTCGGTCTCAGACTCCTTATTGGCAGCCAAGCAACGCAGCTGAGGAGCCTCCCTGGCCGGCAGGGAGGGAGAGGAGCTGCTTCCTTTGAAATCCGGGAAATTTAAGGGATATCAACAATCCGGGATAGCAGCGGGAAACGGCTTTGGAATAAGGGAGTTTCCCGCAAAAAAAGGGAGGGTTGACAGCTATGAACAGAGTAGTGGCAGTCTTGGGAGAACCCTGAGGTTTTTAGAAGTACAAAAACCCTGGGGGGGGGGACCTTAATTTGTGGGGAGGGGTTTCCAGACACTCACAATGAGGCCACAGAATGTGGACTCCCAGGTGGGGAAGGTGCTAGCGGAACAGACTATCTTGGAAAATAGTGTGGCCGTCTGGAACCCTGAACAGGATGATTTCACAATGCAATGTGTTGTTTTTGTTCCCACTTCTAAAACGCACAGAACAATGCAAAAATTTGGATGTTAAGACTGGGTCTAAATACAGTGGTACCTCGGGTTAAGAACTTAATTCATTCCGGAGGTCCGTTCTTAACCTGAAACCATTCTTAACCTGAGGTACCACTTTAGCTAATGGGGCCTCCAGCTGCCGCCGCACCACCGCCGCGCGATTTCTGTTCTCATCCTGAAGTAAAGTTCTTAACCCGAGGTACTACTTCCGGGTCAGCGGAGTCTGTAACCCGAAGCGTTTGTAACCCGAGGTGCCACTGTATGCATGAGCTGGTGGTGACCACCTTTTCAATAAAGGAAACGAGGATTCAGCTAAACAGCAGGGTAGCAAGCTTGCTTTGGTGAAGACATAAATCTCGGCTTCAGGCGCCTCTGAACCATTGAAGCAATTTATAAAACTTAGTCTTTTGCTGTGAAAAATGATTTCTACAGGATCAGTTGCGACACCTCTCAAAGAAGGGTTTCAGATCAGATGGGATGATTTCTCAGCAACGCTGTCGTCGTCATAGTAAGTATAGTCACTCTTATCAACGGAGACTGCCAGTCAATAAAGGCTATTAAAATACACTCTTTTTTAAGGGTGCAATTCTCTGCACATTTACTTGAGCGTAAGCTATAGTGAGCACAACAGGGATTGCTTTTGCATAAACACACGTAGTCCTGGATCTGGTAGGTGGGCCAGGCTGTTATCTCCACCACCCTTTCACTGGCCATCTTCAAAGAGGTACGCTAGACTGTCCTTTGCCTTTGTGAGCCCTTTCCAAAGTGATCCGATTCGATTCGATTCTTTATTTAACAGTCAAAGACCAGCTGATAAAACATTAATACAAAAAAAGTTAAAATTTTCCAACCAGGGTGATACATATTTGTTTAGGTATGCTGCAGCATATACCGTGTGTGTATTGAAAGCTCATGGTTATAATTAAAGATCAAACAAAGTGGAGTACCGTAGTGGTGCTGGTAAGCAAAGGCAACAACAAGAACCACTACACACCGGCTGATATTCAAATAACAAAATATAGATACTGTAATAAAGAATGAATAATATAACCATAAAGTCAAATACACTCATATACACATCATATATATAACCAAAGTCCACATGATAGAACCATTCAGCTTACGATATAGTGGACAAACCCAGTGCCAACACAAGATTCCAAAGCAAAGTTCCTACACAATAAGTAATAGATGGATTGCTGTGAAAGAACATCAAAAATGTCGACTGTATGATGCAAAGATAGATGCAGTCATCTTAAGTCCATTCCAAAGGAGGCAACTGGGAAGAACGAAGACCTGTCTTCCGGATTTTTTACAGGTTTCGCATTAGGCGCTTCATCAGTTCTTCATGGTGTATTGGATCAACCAAACATACAGATAATGCAGGTACAGCTTAAGATGGGTTTGTCCACTATATCATAAGCTGAATGGTTCTATCATGTGGACTTTGGTTATATATATGATGTGTATATGAGTGTATTTGACTTTATGGTTATATTATTCATTCTTTATTACAGTATCTATATTTTGTTATTTGAATATCAGCCGGTGTGTAGTGGTTCTTGTTGTTGCCTATAATTAAAGATCGCCATTAGGATCTTGCTCGTATCAGTGACAGCGCTTGTTCTCTAAGTTTTATAGCTGCTGCGCAATGTTTGGCCACTTTCATCGTGAACTCGGGATTCGTGTCTTCAATAAGGCATTTGAGACGCAGAGATTCATTTGGGACATTTTGTATAAGGGGGGAAATAAAAACCCGCTGTATATCGTTATAAAAGCGGCAGCTTAATAGAACATGGGCAACAGATTCCACCTCCGGTAGGCCACAAGGGCAAGTTCGTTCGGCATACGGTCTGCCTGCAAATCTTCCCTGTAGTAGGGCGGACGGTAATACGTTGAGTCTGGCAAGGGTGCCTTTCCAAAGTGGTATCTTGTGGCACCACAGTTTGGTGATCTCCGCAAACCTGCTTTTGACTGAGCCCCACACCTCGTGCCACATATTACTAGTTGTTTAAGGTTGCTGAGCCTCTCTTTTCTTTTTTAGGAACTTTTTGAGCTTTTTCTAAGGAAACCACCGAAATTGTAGAGGCGGTTTTTCATTTGACTTGCCTAAGATCCTGGACAAAGAACCACCTTTCAGGACAACCCCCCCCCCCCTCAGAGATGTCAATTTCGCCTTTGAAATCCCAGTAATGTCCGGGAAGATCTACAGACTTATGGCAGCCCTACAGTTACTGGAAATAACAGGATGGGGGGAGTGATCTTGTTCTCAGGTCCTGTTGTGTTGTGGGCTTCCCACGGGCATCTGGTTGGCCACTGTGAGAACAGGATGCTGGCCTAGATGGGCTGTTGGCCTGATCCAGCAGGCTGTTCATATGACATCAGGTGTAAAACACGTGGGTGTTTGTCTGGATGAAATGGCCTGGTGGGCCAAATGGAGAGGTCTTGCGGGTCTAATTTTGTGCTTTTATACTGTGTTTTTTGTTTTTGTAAACCTCCCCGAGATCTACAGATGAAGTGTGGCATACAAATTTAACAAACAAGACAGCAACCCCACAGTTCTTCACCCTGATTTATGTTGTTGTTCAGTCGTTCAGTCGTGTCCGACTCTTCATGACCCCATGGACCAGAGCACGCCAGGCACTCCTGACTTCCACTGCCTCCCGCAGTTTGGTCAGACTCATGTTGGTAGCTTCGAGAACACTGTCCAACCATCTCATCCTCTGTCGTCCCCTTCTCCTTGTGCCCTCAATCTTTCCCAACATCAGGGTCTTTTCCAGGGAGTCTTCTCTTCTCATGAGGTGGCCAAAGTACTGGAGCCTCAACTTCAGGATCTGTCCTTCTAGTGAGCACGCAGGGCTGATTTCTTTAAGAATGGATAGGTTTGATCTTCTTGCAGTCCATGGGACTCTCAAGAGTCTCCTCCAGCACCATAATTCAAAAGCATCAATTCTTCGGCCATCAGAATTTATAGGATTTATAGGATTGCACTGATTTAAAGGATGGCACTAACAATCTTGACTGATTTATAGGATTGCACTAATAATCTTGACTATGTACTCAAGAGTGGGGTTTTGAATCTTGATATAAAGCTGTCCCACTAGTCTCTCTGCTCCCTGCAAAGAGAAGGTAGTATAATCATTAATGCTGACGGTTATAGAAGCTCCACTTTTGATTAAAAGAAACGGGAGGGAATCAAACAAGCTTAATGAAACTCAGCAGGCTTGCTTTTTTGACAGTTTTGACACTGGGGTGGACACATCAGTCTGTTTTCAGACCATATCAATTTTGCATATGCTCATTTATAAATCTATTCTGTCCTGTTTCTGCATATATATTTTTGGGTGCTAAACGTTTCTTTCTAACCACAAAACATGAATTCTAACAATATATAGTGTCATAATGCATTTCTAAAAATAGACATTTTAAATGTGCATTTTTGGTATTCTATTTTTAGCTGACAACCGCACCTCAATCGTTGGAGAGGTGCAAAATCTCAAGGATTAACCATGCTCTAGTCTGTAAATTAGGTGGCGTGGGCTCTGCTCCTGTGCCTTTAATAACACCTTGCTACACATAAGATAACCAGGTCAAGCTTTTCTTGCTTAATTTCTGTGTGCTAAAAAGGTAAAGGTAAAAGACCCCTGACAGTTAAGTCCAGTCGCAGACGACTCGGGGGGTTGCGGCGCTCATCTCGCTTTACAGGCCGAGGGAGCCAGCGTTTGTGCGCAGACAGTTTTTCTGGGTCATGTAGCCAGCATGACTTAAGCTGCTTCTGGCAAAACCAGAGCCACGCACGGAAACACCGTTTACCTTTCCGCCGGAGCGGTATCTATTTATCTACTTGGACTTTGACGTGCTTTCGAACTGCTAGGTTGGCAGGAGCTGGAACAGAGCAACGGGAGCTCACCCTGTCACTGGGATTCGAACCGCCGACCTTCTGATCGGTAAGCCCAAAAGGCTCTGTGGTTTAGACCAGGGGTAGGCAACCCAAGGCCCGGGGGCTGGATCTGGCCCAGTCGCCTTCTACATCTGGCCCACGGACAGTCCGGGAATCAGCGTGTTTTTACATTAATAGAATGTGTCCTTTTATTTAAAATGCATCTCTGGGTTATTTGTGGGGCATAGGAATTCGTTCATCCCCCCCCAAATATATATAGTCCAGCCCACCACATGGTCTGAGGGACAGTGGACCGGCCCACGGCTGAAAAAGGTTGCTGACGCCTTGTTTAGACTGTGCGCTAGGTTTCTGTAAAAGGCAGAAAAGGAAGCCACAGACACAATGATGGTGATTCCAGTTAATCCTGCATTTCCCCCCCAATCTTTCTCAGTTTGACTGCATGTGTGAATGTTCCTCTACTGGGCACGGGTGTGTCCCTGCTGGTCACAACATGCTGGTCCCTGACATTCCCAGAGTTCCTCAGCAACACCTAATGCAACAGGGTTGATCCAGGGATGTTTCCACCAACCTGGCTGAAGCCCAGATTCCCCCAAATTGGCCTGGTTCTGGATTCAGCATTCGGCCAAATCTGATGTGTGCACATCGCTAGTTAAACCCCCCACTTTCTCATGTTTTAATGTGCCGCCATGTGCTCAAAAATGGTGCCTACAGGCTGAAATAACAGGGGCCGTTCTTCTACCACATTTGGATCTGAACGGTGGAGGGGAGAGTGGTAAGTTCATTCCTTCACCAGCATGCAAAGATGCCCCCTGCTCTATCAAATATATCAACCATGGCAGACATTCACAAGTAAGCACTTTGGTATGATGTATTATTACTGTCCTTTAAAATATAAATTTGAAGAGCCATCTGAAGACAATTGACAACACCAAGCAGAAGAGATCAAAGTCTTAAGTAATTAGGCAAGTGGCCTTTTCTTTTCCCCACGACGCCATTAATTTCTTGCGTTAATCGATGCTGTAAACAACTGAAACGAGTCTTTAGCGGGTGAGAAGAAAGAATGTTTTCTTTTGCACGGTTATGATTCCAGTTTGCCATTTGTGTGTTGAGGACACCAAGCCACCCCCCAAAATAATTCACACTTCAGACATTAATTTTGTTTGGGTTTTTGGCAAGAAATTTAGGGCCACAACTTTATTTAAATACAAATCACGTGAGTGGTTGCGTAGGCATTGGTTCTACCATGTCCCTAGGGGACACGAGCTGCCATTGGCAGGTATAAGGAAACCCTTTAAACTGGGGGGAGTTAACAGAGTCTGGGGGCACAGTCCTCCCTCCCCCCAGGGGTCCCAAGGGGCTCAAGCATGGCCCTGCATTCCCGAATCGGGATCGGACAAACTTATAGAGCCCCTTGGCTTCCTTTACCGGAACTCCTAACACCATCATCGGCTGTATGGCGACCACATCCATACACCGATGAATCAATGGTTTTAGGGCGACCACACCCATCCACCAATGAATCAATGAACCAATGCCTAACCGCCAACCTTACAAGTTGTGACTAGTTGCAATGTAGTAGGCAAAAACCACTGGCTCCAGCCAATATGCCAGATGGACAAAATTCCTACTAGGCCCCTGCCATCAAGAAGCAGACGACCCCATCACAGGCAAAGCAAGGTCAACACAGAGGCCTAATAAAAAAGGGAGAGGAGGGCGGGGAATCTGGAACACACAGCCAAGAGGCTGACTCACCGGCGTGCTGGGGTTATATAGGACCTGGGCTGTCCATCACCAAATTGCTACATGCAATTTACCCCAGCAACACCTAGCCCCCTCCCACCTGTGGCCACTGTCCACTCCTCCCTCTGACGAGCAGAGGGAGGAGGGGGAGGTGCTTTCCTGTCCCAACCACAACACGTGCTCACCCTATAGGTGAACTCGATTTGTGTGTTGAGGACACCAAGCCACCCCCCAAAATAATTCACACTTCAGACATTAATTTTGTTTGGGTTTTTGGCAAGAAATTTAGGGCCACAACTTTATTTAAATACAAATCACGTGAGTGGTTGCGTAGGCATTGGTTCTACCATGTCCCTAGGGGACACGAGCTGCCATTGGCAGGTATAAGGAAACCCTTTAAACTGGGGGGAGTTAACAGAGTCTGGGGGCACAGTCCTCCCTCCCCCCAGGGGTCCCAAGGGGCTCAAGCATGGCCCTGCATTCCCGAATCGGGATCGGACAAACTTATAGAGCCCCTTGGCTTCCTTTACCGGAACTCCTAACACCATCATCGGCTGTATGGCGACCACATCCATACACCGATGAATCAATGGTTTTAGGGCGACCACACCCATCCACCAATGAATCAATGAACCAATGCCTAACCGCCACAAGAGCACCAGCTCACCGCCAACCACTCACAAACCCAGCCAGGCCTGCAAGGCCCGAAAAACAGACTGCAACCAAAAATCATTTCCTTCTGGGGAAAGATGCACCCCATCCTGACGGAACAAAGAGGTTGCTGCAGAAAAAATGTTAGGATGAGCTATAACCAACCCGCCCAGGGCAGAGACCGTTCGGATGGCCGCACCATTGGTGCGCCTCTGGGCTTTCTCAACGGCTGCCTGGGAGCGAGCCCCCCTCCAATTGCGCCGCTGCAGAAGATGCGACCAAAATATCTGAACCTGGGGCAATTTGGATGCAAGCTCCTGCAAATCAGCCTGAATTTGCAGGCGCAAGGACCGGCAATCAGTAGCCGGCAAATCATTTTCGCCCAATTGAACCACAATGGCCTGAGGGGGACCCATCAAAAACACTTGCTCACGAATTAGAGGAAGCAGTTCACCCCACAACATTCCCCTTCTGCCCAACCAAGATAAATGAACATGGGGCGGAAGCCCAAGGTTGGACCCCAGTCCTGCTTCTCTGGCTCTGCCGCCGGCCCAATACACAATGCTGTGACCGACGATCCAAATGTGCACAGGAGCAGGACCTGAAATGAAAGAAAACAAACAGGGTGAGAATCACTTCCGCGGCCTTACGTAGGACTTGTAAGCATCAGACTTCCAGCGACCCAGGTCCTTTATTCTGTCTACAGACAGCCCCCAATGTGCCGCTGTCGTTGCCGCGCCAATACGGAAAGAATGTGGGGCAAAGTTAGACGCAGGAAATCCGCAGGCCGCGATGGCCTTGCACATGACCCTCGTGAACTGCTGACGCGTCAGGGGCAGGCCATCCTGGTGAACCAGGAATGGCCCAGCCCCTGCGGGGCGCAACTCTAAGAACCTGGCTGCATCCTTCACGGGGCAAGGGCCTGAAGCCCCCGTAGCTGGCAATCTCAGAACAGCCCCCCTGCCCTGCTGGTCAGTCTTCGAACTACGGACAGTCAGGGTTACCTCTGCGGCGGAAATGGCCACATCCTGCAGCAACAGCCCCCTGGAGCCGGTAATCAGTGAAGGCTCAAGGACCACTTCCCCAACCCGAAGGGCCCCGAAAAATGCCAAAGAAAAAGCAGCCGAAAACAGTCGCGCTTCATACTTGGACCAGCAAACCGACTTCAGCTTTACGCGCATGCTGGTCAGCAGGTCAAAAGTAACCGGGCTCCTTGCTGGGGTGCGAGATGGACCAAGTCTCGCCCAACCCTTCAAAGTCTGGCGAACTAGGAAACTAGAGCAAGGGTCTTTATTAAAAAAGGCTTTCGAAAAGAATGAAATAGCAGCTGCCTGCAATTTGATTGTTCTGGGGGCACGGCCCTGTTTAAAGAGGTGTGCCAAATACTCCAGAGCCTGATCTGTGGAGGGACGAGAGGTGAGTTGCCCTGCGCCAAACCGACCAGTAAAAGCTACGAAGTCGGCCCAGGCCTTCCTGTAGGAAGAAAGTGTGGAAGGTGCAATAGAAGCTGCTACTCCCTTCACAACTAAATGCTGCCAAGAGTCCACAGATGGGCTGGGAAGTATTCTGGGTGCTCCCTCGCCTCCGGAGCCAAAGATCTGAAGCGTTCCATCTGAAAGCGGGATAGAGCATCAGCAATGTCATTGGAGATGCCCGGGACAAAACGTGCAGAGAATACTATATTGAAACGTAGGCAGTGCAGAACAAACGCCCTAAGCAGGGAGGAAACTCTGGGGGACTTGGATGATTGCTTGGCTAGCACGCTCACCACCGCTTGGTTATCAGACCAGAAACAGATCCGATGGTCCTTGAATTCCTGGACCCATAAATGCACCGCCACTGCAATGGGGAAAAACTCAAGAAACGTCAAGTCCCGCGTGATAGCCTCCCCCTGCCAGCCCTCTGGCCAAGGCATGGCGCACCAGCGGCCTTTCCAGTAAACCCCAAAACCAAGAGAGCCAGCGGCATCAGAATGGACCTGGAAATCGTTGTGGAGGTTCAAAACATCCTGCCACAAGGATATGCCGTTGAATTCCTGTAGGAATACCAACCAGTTCTGAAGGTCCGCCTTCACCTCCCTCGGGAGACGTATACGATGAGAGGGCGCCCTAAGGCCAGCTGTAAGCCTTGCCAGGCGCGAACAGAAAGGGCGCCCGGGCGCCACTACTCTGCATGCGAAGTTCAAATGGCCCAGCAACGACTGAAGCTGCCTCAAGGTCACCTTGCGAAGGGGAAGCACTTCCGCAATAACCACTTTCAAGGCAGCAATCTTGTCAGCCGGCAGGCTTGATGTCTGCGCCACTGTATCCAGGAGAATGCCTAAGTAAACCAACCTGGTAGCTGGGCCCTCCGTTTTCTCAGCTGCCAGCGGAACGCCCAGTTCCGCAGTAAGGTCAGCAAAAGCCAGCAGGAGCCTGTGGCAATCGCCCGTGTCATTACTAGACGATACCAAAAAATCATCCAGGTAATGAGTGACACCTCCCAGGCCTGTCTTTGAACGCAGAGCCCAGTCCAGGAAGGTACTAAAAGCCTCAAAGGCCGCGCAGGCTACAGAGCAGCCCATGGGCATGGCTTTATCACAATAATAAGCGCCCTCAAAATAAAAACCTAACAACCAAAAGTCCTGGGGATGAATAGGTAAGAGTCTGAAAGCTGATTCTACATCACATTTTGCTAACAGAGCCCCAGGGCCGAATTTCCTAATCATTTTAATAGCGTCATCCAAAGACGCATACCTCACAGAGCAAAGCTCCGGAGGGATCATGTCATTTACTGACGTACCCCTGGGGTGAGACAAATTATGGATGAGGCGAAATTCCCCAGGGGCTTTTTTGGGTACAATCCCCAGGGGAGACAGATGCAGCTTAGGAAATGGAGGAGCATTGAAGGGGCCAGCAATGCGCCCCAATGCAATCTCCTTCGCAATCTTCTTCCTAGCCACATCCGGCAGCTCGCGCACCGATTTCTGATTAGTAGGATTACGTGCCACGGGAGGCGCAGACACTGGAATCCTGAAACCCTGGGAAAAACCTTCCCGCAGGTAACGCGCCGCTTCCACGTCAGGATAAAATAGAAGCCAATGTAGCAGGGGTGCTAAGCGAACGGGAGTCGGGGCCAGGGATGTAAGTAGGCTATTTGGAGGAGCCTGTTGCAGGTTGAGAGGGGGCCGACTTTGCAGGCTGCTGACCTCCCCCTCTTCCCCCACGAAAGGGCTGAAAACCCCGCCGACAAAACGATGCTGGGTGCCCCCCACCGCATTTCTGGCATACGTGTGGGAAGGAGCAAGGAGTCCTCTGACATGCCCCCCGGTTATAATTCCAGCAGCAAAAACGCTGACCTGTTTTTGCCGCGGGCAATTTGGCAGGCTGCTGCTCAGGAGCCGACTTGCGAACGTAAGGGGCCACGCAAGTGGCCCAAACGTCGCCGTCCCTCCAGTCCCAACGTGCAGTGATAATCTTATTAGCCCTAATCCTAAATTTTTTGTCGTAGTTGAGGGCGGCGGCCTGGCCAGCCACTGAATAAGCTGACCGGACTATCGACTGATAAACAATCAAATGCCCGGCCCTCAGGGGATAAGCCAGGGCGACCACGCCCGCAAACACTTGAAAGCAGTCAATCCACTTTTCAAACGTCTTCTCGACCTTCGCGGCGGCCGAGCGTTTTTTAGCCGAGGAGACCGCACCAACTGGGTCGGAACATTCATCCTCGGGGGGGGGGGGGCTAACTTAAAGATGTCGACGTAGCGACCCTCCAAAATCCGATTGCGGATTTTGGAGGAAAGGTGGGCACCTGGAATAATATCCTTAGTTCTATTAGTTGACACCGTAATCTCGGGGACCTGGACACCATTTAAATACAGCAAAGGGGCCCCATAACGTGCCCTATGGGAGTTGGCCCTACGTTGCCAGGCCCACCGAGGAAGGCCTGCGGCCCCCTCCCCGAAGCCCCAATAGAGCCTCAACTGTTGCCCTGTGTCTTCGTCAGAGCTGTGTGTGGAGCTACCTGAGCTCGAGGAGGACGTATCGTCTCGTCTCTTCCGCTTGCGACGGCCGCAACAGCTCTTGTGGTGCCGTTTCCCGCCCGAGGATGGCCTGGCCGGCGCCGGGAGGCAGTCATCAATGGAAGAATCTGACTCTTGCTCCTGATGCGGGGTGGCCACCGAAGTGAAGGACAGGCTGCGTGGATCTGGGAGGGCCGGTGCCACTAGAGATGCTTGTGAAGCACATTGTCGGGCCACTGCACCAGCAGAGGCAGACATAGCCGCAGCCGCGACATGCTGCCCCTTGCTGGTGCGCTTCCCTGTCGCTTTACGAGAGCGACTCTTCTTCCCCTGGGATGCCTGAGCCGCTGCACGACGAACTGCATCGGGGGTGGGCTCCACCTCCTGGCCCTGCTGGGAAGTACCTGGGAGAGCAAGCAAAGACACCTGGTGTGAGGAAGCAGCCGCCACGCCACTAGCAACCCGACTAAGCGAGGCGTCCATTGATGCAGCTTGAGCTGCCGCTGCACGTGCCCTGTTGTCTGCCTTCCGCTTCTTTGCCCCCGCAGCCCGTGCCTTGGCACTAGGCTTGGGAGGGGCTACAATCTGGGAAGCTTGGACGGCCTCCAGCACCACCCCTGACGGGGCAATGAAATCTTCCCCATCGCTGGAGGCGGTGGGGCTCTGGGACGCCTCTTCTTCCTGGGTACATTCAACTGTTCCTGAACCCTGTTGAGGGGTGGAACTGAATATGAGGCCGTCCATATCGGACTCAAACCGGGCCAGAGCCTCAGGATCATCAGCTAAGCTAGACATGAAAGCTGTGATACGGTTTAATGCCCCACCCGGGGCGGGGGACCGCAAAGATTGTGATGGTCCCTTTATGAGCCTCTTGGTAGGCGCAGCAACCTCAGCAGCCGCGGAAGTCATCTCTTGCGCCATGACAGCTGAGGGTAAAGCAAAAGACAATTCAATTACTCAACAGATTGGGTGCTTATAGGACTTAATATGCGGTCAGGCCTACCAGGCCCCAGGGTAGACCAAGCAATGAATAATATAACAGCACAGTGAAGAGTTAAATGATCAAATTAAATCACAATATGATTAAATTTTAGCAATAAAATAAAATAAAATAAATAAACTAAAACAAAATTAAAATAACTAGAATAAAATAAAATAAACAAGATAAAACCAATTAAAATAAATTAAATGAAAATAAACAACAACAACAAAAAAAGGTAAACAAATAATAGACTAAAATGAAACACAACCAACACAATTAAATCAAGATAACCAGGAACCGAATGAAAATCAAAAGAGAGAAAACCAGATAAATAAATAAATTGCTACTGCAGCGCTGCAAAACGGCCACCAGATGGCGCCAGTACACAGGCAGCAGCCTTTTCGACCAGCAAAATGGTGCTTCCCGCCAAAACACCGCCCCCGGGAAGGAGGCAAAATGGCGCCAGCTATTGCCTGCCTAGCACGGCCTCAGAGGGCCAGCCGAAGAGGCCCCAACCAGGAGCGCACGCCGCAGGCCGCGCAACGGCCGCGGCGGGAAGCGCTGACCCGGAGCGCTCAAACGGGATGGAAACAGCCCACACGCCTGAACGGGGGGGGGGGGGGCCCCACCGGCCTTCCAGGCAGCCGCCGCAGCCGCGGGCACGAAGCACCAGCCCCACTTGCCCGCGCCAACCAAACAGGCCTGGCGCCGGGTCAATTGGGCGCAGCCGACCAGGCCAGCAGTCCCAGCCTCGCTCCCCCCAGAATGCGACCAGGCCGACGGCGCTGCGGCGCGCGAAGGCCACCGCAGCTAAACCAGGCCGGCCAAGGGGTGCCTGCTCAAGAAGAGACCGGCGGCAAACCAGGCCAGTCAAGGGGTGCTTCCTCACGAGGAAGCGGACCCAGCCGCAAGCAGCGGCGGAAAAGCACCCCGCGAAGAGCTGCCCCAGCTCCTGGACGTGGAGCGCTTGACCAACCCCCCAGGGAGGAAGGGGGACCCCCCCGGGCCTAGGGGCTACCCCACGCACCCGTGCGTTGTGCACCAGGACCCACCACCGACCAGGAGCCAAGGTAGGGTTAAGATATCCAACAAATAAATGGAAAGGGAATGTGGGGGGGGGGGAGAGGTACGGACTGAGGAGAAGGGAGGGAGAAGGAAGAATCAGGAAAAATTAAGTAATAGGGAATAATACAACCAGGACAATGTCTCTCAACCGGGCAGCTCGATCCGAATAGAATCTGGAACACACAGCCAAGAGGCTGACTCACCGGCGTGCTGGGGTTATATAGGACCTGGGCTGTCCATCACCAAATTGCTACATGCAATTTACCCCAGCAACACCTAGCCCCCTCCCACCTGTGGCCACTGTCCACTCCTCCCTCTGACGAGCAGAGGGAGGAGGGGGAGGTGCTTTCCTGTCCCAACCACAACACGTGCTCACCCTATAGGTGAACTCGATTTGCCAGTTCTTGCTGTGCGGGCTTTGGGGGAAAGGGTGGCTCTGCATAAACTCTCTCAACAACCCTGGCATTCCTCCTTGGGGATTGTTGCTTCCTAAATGTGAGGTAGGGAGAGGGGAAGACAACCCCGCTTTATCAAAAATAAAACTGCCACTGCCCTACCACATAAATAAATGAAGAGAGATTCAGCCGAGCAATAATTCCATTGACATTTATTTGTAAGTGCCTGCAAGATCGTCACTTTTAATTCTCAAAGGGCTGGTATGCCAAACAAAAGGAACAGCATGTGATATAGAAGTTCCTCTGGCATTGAAACGGGAGGCGGGGGTCGTATAATTTGCTGGATGCTGTGTTTGGATGTCTGGTGATTGATAGAAAAGGAACACTTGGGAGAATGTAGAAAACTGCTAGAAAATGAGAGAAGCTTCAGTGTTGCTTTGATTAAGGTAAAGGGACCCCTGACCATTAGGTCCAATCGCAGATGACTCTGGGGCATAGCTGTCAACCCTCCCTTTTTTGGCGGGAAACTCCCTTATTCCAATGTCATTTCCCGCTGCTATCCTGGATTGTTGATATCCCTTAAATTTCCCGGATTTCAAAGGAAGCAGCTCCTCTCCCTCCCTGCCGGCCAGGGAGGCTCCTCAGCTGCGTTGCTCGGCTGCCAATAAGGAGTCTGAGACCGACTGGGGGCGGAGCTTGCATGCCTTGTGCAGCCAGACCCTCCCGCCCAACCAGACAGACAGCCTGCCTGCCGTCTACGCTTTCGCTCACCCGTTCACGCGCAGCCTCTGGAGCGCAGGGTGGCGAGGCTACTTGGTGCCATTGCACCGCCCTCGCAGCATCCCTTATTTTCAAATCCGAAAGTTTGAAATAATCCCTTATTTTCAAATCTTAAAGTTGACAGCTATGCTCGGGTTGCGGCGCTCATCTCGCATTATTGTCTGAGGGAGCCGACGTACAGCTTCCAGGTCATGTGGCCAGCATGACTAAGCTGCTTCTGGCGAACCAGAGCAGCGCGCGGAAACGCTGTTTACCTTCCCGCCAGAGCGGTACCTATTTATCTACTTGCACTTTGACGTGCTTTCGAACTGCTAGGTGGGCAGGAGCTGGGACCAAGCAACGGGAGATCACCCCATCGCAGGGATTCGAACCGCCGACCTTCTGATGAGCAAGCCCTAGGCTCTGTGGTTTAACCCACAGCGCCACCCGCGTCCCTTGCTTTGATTACTGTCCTGTTAATGAAGGATAGCTCTGAAGGTAGAGGGTGTGTCTCTTATTCGCAGGGTCGTGGGCAAAATATTCCTGCATTGCAGGGGGTTGAACTAGATGATCCTGGTTGTCCCTTCCAACTCTACAATTCTATGATTCTAGATAAATGTTTCTGAATACCATACCTAGAACAAAGGGGGCCAGATCCAGCAGGCCAGATCCTGAACCCGCCCCCCCGCCCCAACTTCATGCGCACTTGCCATCTTCTCCCATTATGTTGTCAAGGACCAGCTGGACGCAGAGGAATGGTGGCTGGCACTAGCTGGGGAACCCCCAAGGGAAGAAGGCTCAGAGCCCGGGGAATGGTGGTGGGACAGAGTAGGAGTTGTAGCACAGCAATTGCCCTTGCTATTGGTGAAGGCTTTCGCCCTCTCTCGATTTATCTGATGGTTTCTTGCTCGTGCAGCTCACTCTCAGTTCTCAGTTATGTCCAGCAGATGGAGCCGTTGGCAAAGGAAAAGGAAACTTGCTTTTCTTTGCTGGGTATTTCTGAGAACGAAATTGCTTTTCTATCGTAGGCTTAGTGTTTATGAATGCGGCTCCCATTTTGCTTTATTTCATGGAAACTCTCCGCATGGTTATGATGTTCAAAGCCTATTCACTGATTTTTTCCCTCCCAGTCTGCTACTGCTTTGGCACGATTACTCACCAACCCTTATATTTACTGAATCCACATTGGGGGAACATGCCCAAGATTCATCCTGAACTCCCTGACTACCCCTGCACTTCCTGATCCATATCTAGGGACATTGTGGACTACAAATCACATCGCCCATGACTCTTGGCTGCCTCATATGTAGTGAACAGCCTGATCTATATGTAGTCAAAGAGATCTGGCTACATGGTAATATCTCTTAGGCATAGCTGTCAACTTTCGGATTTGAAAATAAGGGATTTTTTCAAACTTTTGGATTTGAAAATAAGGGATGCCGTGAGGGCGTTGCAATGGCACCAAGTAGCCTCGCCACCCTGCGCTCCAGAGGCTGCACGCGAATGGGTGAGCGAAAGAGCGAGTGCATAGATGGCAGGCAGGCTGTCTGTCTGGTTGGGCGTGAGGGTCTGGCTGCACAAGGCATGCAAGCTCCGCCCCCAGTCGGTCTCAGACTCCTTATTGGCAGCCGAGCAACGCAGCTGAGGAGCCTCCCTGGCCGGCAGGGAGGGAGAGGAGCTGCTTCCTTTGAAAAAAGTGAGGGTTGACAACTATGCTCTTAGGGTAAACAAAGAAGATCTTGGTGACACTTTTGGGTTCCCTGCCAGCTTCCTCTGGCTTGAGGGTATAGTGATGGACAGTCTTCCCAGCAGTGTCCCCTCTCCTCTTGAGGCAGGTCATGAGGTCTAGATACTTTAAGGCTACAACGTCAGTTGCATTTTCTCCGAAAAATGCTGCCCTTTGCTGAACCAGTTGTCTGTTGTTGGAGAAAACATTCCGTGGGTTTTCAAATAGGTACAGCGTTTCTATGTCGGTTTTGTAGCCATGTAATCAGCTGGTTATCGCTTCCCTGCAAAATGCTGGCTGCAGCCCACAGGCCTCCGCCGAATACAATTCAGGAGAAAGCAAAGTGGACCTGGTAAAAAAGGTAAAGGGACCCCTGACCATTAGGTCTAGTCATGTCCGACTCTGGGGTTGCGACGCTCATCTCGCGTTACTGGCGGAAGGAGCCGGCGTACGGCTTCCAGGTCATGTGGCCAGCATGACAAAGCCGCTTCTGGCGAACTAGAGCAGCGCACGGAAACGCCATTTACCTCCCCGCTGGAGCGGTACCTATTTATCTACTTGCACTTTGACGTGCTTTTGAACTGCTAGGTGGGCAGGCGCAGGGACCGAGCAACGGGAGCTCACCCCGTCGCAGGGATTTGAACCGCCAACCTTCTGATCAGCAAGCCCTAGGCTCTGTGGTTTAACCCACAGCGCCACCCGCGTCCCTAGGGGACCTGGTAGATGCAGGCAAGTGAATGGGTCCATCTATCTTTGGGCCAGGTGAGAATGTTACTTTAGGATCGCGGTGCAAAGTGTCGACGGCGCCTGCGGGGAAGCAGCAAATGCTCTGAGACGTCAGCTGCCGAACCGGTGCAAAAGCTTAGGAATGCTGACCAGAAGCCTGTTTTTAGCACGCTTTCCCCAACATTCGTTCCGCCTTCGGTTCTAACCCCTTGTCGGTTTGTTTCCGAGAATGCGTTAGGCTAGCAGCCATACCTTGAATGGACATTCATGCCAATGCCTGTGAAATGAATGAGGCTAGAATAAGGAGACAGCCAGCAGTGTGCTGCCTATATGGCTTTTGTCTGAAGCACGCTCTGTTGTCCTCCAAATAAATACTCAGCTGCCAGTGCCTGACAGGCCTGGACAATAGCACTTTGCTGTAATGGATTCGAGGCCTGCTCCTTCTAACAATGTACATGTGTTGCAAGTACTTATCTTTTCGTGGCAGTAGCATCACATTGTTGTTCTGCATGGGTTTTAGACAGCCCTCAGGCATGAATTCACATAGGTGTGTGTGTGTGTGTGTGTGTGTGTGTGTGTGAGAGAGAGAGAGAGAGAGAGAGAGAGAGAGTCCAAAAAGTCTTTCCCACTTTCTGTCACATATTGCCTAGGTTATTCATTTATCTATGTTAGGTAAAGGTAAAGGGACCCCTGACCATTAGGTCCAGTCGTGTCCGACTCTGGGGTTGCGGCGCTCATCTCGCTTTATTGGCCGAGAGCCGGCGTACAGCTTCCAGGTCATGAGCGCAGCATGACAAAGCCGCTTCTGGCGAACCAGAGCAGCGCACGGAAATGCCGTTTACCTTCCCGCCAGAGCGGTTCCTATTTATCTACTTGCATTTTGACGTGCTTTCGAACTGCTAGGTGGGCAGGAGCAGGGACCAAGCAACGGGAGCTCACCCCGTCGCAGGGATTCAAACCGCCGACCTTCTGATCAGCAAGCCCTAGGCTCTGTGGTTTAACCCACAGCGCCACCTGGGTCCCTCCTTTATCTATGTTACTTGCCTCCTAATGTTAGGGTTCTATTAAAATAATAATATTTTATTCTTTTTCCCCATATAGAAAGTTACATTTGTTACTCAACGGTTATATTCCAATTCAGCAAAACTCGTGACCTTCCGCTCACCCGATGTTTATAACCCAAATTACATACAATTGAGCTTTAAGGTTCCGTCTTATCTAATTTCACCCTCTTGAACACGTTGCTTAATATATTCCGCCACAGTATTTTCTTAATAATAATAATAATAATAATAATAATAATAATAATTTATTATTTCTACCCCGCCCATCTGGCCGGGTCTCCCCAGCCACTCTAGGCGGCTTCCAACAAATTCTTACACTTCCAACCCCACTGTGGTCTTTGCATAAGGGACATAACTTATTATATAGACAAGAAAGTCTTCTTTAAAAGGTTCTGAATTTGTATCTTTCATCAGTGCTGTCAGTTTTGCCATCTCTGCTTATGCCAAGATTTCCATTGACTGTTTTTCTTCCTTTGAGGGTGTTCTCTCCTCCTTCTGTGCATCCTTTTCTAGTCACATACAGAAATACCGTTGAGGATTCCTTTGGGACTTTGCTGTCCAGCAGGAAGGATTCTGGGCTCTTGGGAAAATTCACTCTTAATTCCCCTCCCCTTAATTTCATTATAGATCATGTCCCCAAAGGCCTTTGTCTTCCTCCAGGTCCAACACATATAATAAAACGACCCCTTACAGTCCTCACATTTCCAACACTTGTTTGATACATTTTTGTACATTTGTGATAGCTTGTGGCTTTGGGCCAGTCATTATCTCTCAACCTAATATACCTCACAGGGCTGTTGTCACGACAAAACGGAGTAATGAATGTATGCCACATCTAAATCCTTTATTTCATTTATGAACTTATAATACACTTTCATTAAAAAAAATATAGCATGGTGGAGTAGAGCATATAAGGATAAAATCGAGAAAAGATCCAGGAAAACACCTCTAAGAATGTCGATAAAACACCAACAATGAATTGCGATACATTTAAAGAGAAGAAACCATGTTGTAAAGGCCTGTCTGAACACATAAAGTTTTCAAAAGACACCTGAAGGGAGGGAGGGGTGGTTGCTGCTGAACTTCTAGTGGCAGGAAGTTCCACAGGGCAGGGCCTGCCACAGTAAAGTCTCGGTCCCTAGTGGTGGACAACTGAACCTTAGGGGGATGCGGGAAAGGGGAGGGGATAAAAATATAACCAATAAATTAATATCAAAAATTGCCAAATCCTATTAATTTAATTTTATCTGGCTGTAACAGGAAAATAAACATAACAATGAAGAGGGAATTTTTTTGGGCTGGATAATGTGTATCCATGTGGTTCTTTTTAACTGAAACCGTCTCTTTATTTTGGGGAGTAGGGGGCTGGTGCCTGATAAGCCTGAAAGCAATGTGGCTGAGTCAGAAGATCACAAAATAGTTTTTAAAACAAAGAAATGTCTTGGTCGATGAGGCTGCATCCCTGAGAATGTTTCCTGATCCTTTGTGAATACATGCATACAATAGGGATGAAAACTACATGTAAAATTTAATTTACCTCAGGAATTAAAAGGCCGGAACATGTCGAAATCCAGATGGAGACTCTCAGAAGCAGGTCACGGCCACCTGACAGGAATATTGTTCTAATAATTATTTAATTTTTTAAAAGGACCATAGCTAACCTGCAAGGCATCCCGTGGCGGCTTTTGGATAGCAGATCTTGCCGCCGCCATATGTTCGTTGATGAGGCTGAGCCATATGGGATTCACAAACAGGGAAGTGGCTGTAACTATGACTAGTTTTGCATTTTGGAGTTCAAAACGAGAGGCTGTGGTAAACAGCTCTCCGAACATAATATTCATCGAAACTTCAGAATGCTTAAAAAAATAAAAATAAAAGTAAAATAAAATCCTCTCTAGGCAAACAGGGCCAACTTTTTACCAGAGTGGGATACCTTTGGTCAGTGGCCAGGGTTTATGGGATTTATAATCCAGGAACATCTGTAGGTACATAGATGCCCCACCCCTTATCTAAGTGTGGGCTTCCAGCATGGTGTAGTGGTTAAGAGCAGTGGACTCATAATCTGGTGAACCGGGTTCGCTTCCCCGCTCCTCCACATGCAGCTGCTGGGTGACCTTGGGTTAGTCCCACTTCTCTGAAGTCTCTCAGCCCCACTCACCTCACAGAGTGTTTGTTGTGGTGGAGGAAGGGAAAGGAGAATGTGAGCCGCTTTGAGACTCCTTAGGGTAGTGATAAAGTGGGATATCAAATCCAAACTCTTCTTCTTCTTCTTCTTCTTCTTCTTCTTCTTCCTCCTCCTCCTCCTCCTCCTCCTCCTCCTCCTCCTCCTCCTCCTCCTCCTCCTCCTTCATCCATACAGTCTGGACTCTGCTTTTCCCTTTACCACTTCAGGAAGATCTTTCTGTATTCCTGTTTTTCTGCTCCCCATGGCTTAACGTTGCTGGAGCCTTAATGTTGCTGGGGGTGAGCGGTTTGCGATTTAAGTGGCCTCGATGGTGCAGTGAGCTTTCCATCAGCTTTGGCTGGTGCTCCCTATCTGCACAGGGATAACACTGCTATCCTCAAGGGTGGATTGCTGCAATGAGCTTTATGTGGGGCTGCCTTTGTTTTGTTTTATGCTGTGTGTGTGTGTGTGTGTGTGTGTGTGTGTGTGTGTGTGTGTGTGTGTGTGTGTTTAACAGAGCTGTAAGACACTTGAAGACCTTTGGGTTACAAGCAGCTAATGTTCTTTTCCCAGCTCCCCTGGGATACTTACGAATGAACTGAAGAAATTCTGCTCAAATCCGTTGTGGATTTGACTTGGATTATTTCCGTTGACAAAAAATGTTTGCAATGAATGTGATGTTTGAGAATGAGTCTGCAGTTCGTAATCTGGATTGCTTACTGAAGAGGCTTAAAAATGCTGCAGATGTTATATAACACCTCCTTTGTCGAGTAGCATGATGGGATACTCACTTGGGCTCTGATGTATCTGTCCTAGTAGACAATGCTGAGTTGCACGGACCCGATGGATGGTCTGACTCAACCAGCTGACGTTATTGCTTGGTGAGATGAAGCAGTGTGTTTGCTTTATGAGATGGGGCAACAAACTTGTAGAAATGGTCTAGATATGAAACATCCTTTCACAATAACTTATGTTTCCAAAGATACTTCTTATGTGTATATATATATATATATATATATATATATATATATATATATATATATAGTTTTTACATATATTTTCCAAATATCGTTTAACATTCCTTCATATCTTATACAATATTTTTTGGACTTCCATCAACCACGGCTAAAGATTCCCAATTTTCATACCTTAATCTTATATTTTCATAATTCCACTATTACTTTTAATAATTTATAACCAATTATCATCTTCCTAATTTTTCCTGTAATATTTCATATAGTCCTCCTTACAAAACTTCTTGTAGACCTACTAGCGTAATTTGTTGTTTACAGTTGTTTTTCAAATAATTCTCAAATTTCTTTCAATCTTCTAAGAACCTCTGTTCCCGCTGGTTTCGAATTCTTCCTGTCATCTTGTCCAATTCTGCGTAGTCCATTAACTTCATCTCTGCCATTCTTCCTTTGTTGGTAATTCTTCTTGTTTCCATTTCTGTGCCAATAGTACTCTTGCAGCCATCGTCGCATATAAAAACAGTTTTTTAAATCTTGTCTACTAATATCTTCACCAACAATGCCAAGTAAAAAAGCTTCTGGTCTTTTTATAAATGTATATTTCATCTCATTATATATCATTTCCCAGAAGTTTTTCACTTTATTACATTCCCACCACATGTGTTAAAACATTCCTTCTTTTACTTTACATTTCCAACATTTCTTACTTATTTTATACATTTTAGCTAATTTCACTGGTGTAATATACCATCTATACATCATTTTCATTATATTTTCTTTCAAAGCATTACATGCAGTAAATTTTACTCCTTCTTTCCACAATTTCTCCCAGTCCTTTAACTGTATATTATACCCAAAATATAATATACCTCGGGACCCAGGTGGCGCTGTGGGTTAAACCACAGAGCCTAGGGCTTGCTGATCAGAAGGTTGGCGGTTCAAATCCCTGCGACGGGGTGAGCTCCCGTTGCTCGGTCCCAGCTCCTGCCCACCTAGCAGTTCAAAAGCACATCAAAGTGCAAGTAGATAAATAGGAACCGCTCTGGCGGGAAGATAAACGGTGTTTCCGTGCGCTGCTCTGGTTCGCCAAAAGTGGCTTAGTCATGCTGGCCACATGACCCGGAAGCTGTACGCCAGCTCTCGGCCAATAAAGCGAGATGAGCGCCGCAACCCCAGAGTCAGACACGACTGGACCTAATGGTCAGGGGTCCCTTTACCTTTTTATACCCAAAATCTTTGGGTATTGAAATTGCTGGGTGGAAGAAGAAGAAGAAGAAGAAGAAGAGGAGGAGGAGAGCATACACAAGGGAATCCACCAAATTGGCCTTTGTAACATCAGCTGAGTGGCTGTTGAGGTGGAGAATTTGGTGTGTGTCTTTTTAGCTCTCAAGAGCCTTCTCTGAATGATCTACGCACAGAAGCCTGTAAAGAGTTCATTTTATCTCAGAAGGGTAAAAGGCTGAGTCAGTTCCACTGGGATATGACCTTGTGTGGCCCTAGCTATTTAGTCTGCATCTCCCATCTGTTCTGCTAATTAATTGCTTCTCTCTATGGAGTGTGTTGCTAAAGCTGTTGCTCTTGCAAAACAGGGACTGGTCTTTCTGGTGCCAGAGGTCATGAGTTTGATTCCTCCTGAGGAATCCTGAGGGTGGGGTGGGGGGGCATACAGATACTGGTGCCTGTACATTAGGTCACCCTAAATCTGGAGGCTCGGGAAGAGGGAAATGCTATAAAAAAAATAACAACAAAGCTAGGGAGATTTCTTCTTTTGTTTCAAGTGCTTGAGGCCTTTCATTTGGGGATTCACGGACCCAGGTTCAAGTCTCGACCGGGATAGACTCTGGTGGCCAATTAGTGGGCAGTGTTGCTTGACACTGATTCTGTCCTAATTGAAGTTGTACGGTTTTCTCACCATGCTGCAATTACATAGGTTTCAGTTAACCATGGAGATAGACTTTGCCACCAGATAGCAAAGGACCTGATGGGATTCACTTCATTTCTCTGCGTGTGAAGTTTTTAAAATTAAGTTTTCCAAAATTTCACACAGGCATTTCGACACATAACAAAAACCTTTTCCCGACTTCTCACTCCATCTTCTATCTCTTAAACCTTAACAAAACTATTAGAATCTTTAATCCATTCTGTTGCTCATAGCTCAAATCCTGATCACGTTAGTCATATAATATTTCTTTAAATAATCTGAAAAGGGTTTCCATTCTTCCACAAAACTTTCATTATTAGTTCTCTCTTATTTTACCAACTCTGCCAATTCTGCATAATCCAACACCTTACTTATCCATTCTTCTTTAGTGGGGAATTTCTGCTTCTTTTCATTTTGTGCTGCAGTTGTAACATACATAAATAACTTAGGGTGGATCTACACACAGGAAAACCCCCCACTATAAATAAGTCAGAAATTAAATCCTTATAACTAAAGGAAAAAACACTATGGAAAATTGCTTACTTTTTTGTGTGCTCTCCAGCGCCATCTGGTGTTACATGTTTATAACTCATTCAAAACACTGTTTTTGGACGAATGTAGCCGAGTCCTTAATCATCTTTTTTGGAACTTCTGTCCCTATAATCCCTGAAAGAAAAGCTTCAGGTTTCTGATGGGATTCACTTCATCCGTGGTCATCTAATCAAGTGGGGAGAGGGAAACATTGTCAGATACAGCTCCTGTTTTATCAAGAGCACAGAAACAATCACAACGAGTTATATCAATGCTCTGTTAAGGCCAGCATCTCCTTTGCGGCAACAGCTTCTGCCAGATGGTCATAAGGGCATTTGCCAAGAAACAGGCTTCTGTATTGCTTAGTTCAAGCAATTGTTTCCCGAATCTTATATAAATCACCTGCCATGGAGTGTTCTGTACTGGGTACCTGGTAAATATGAACAGTTTATTGGCACTCCTGAAGACGCTTATTCCAGAAACATGTTATTTATTTTATTTATTTCATTTATGAACCGCCTCCTATGAAGCATCTCAAAACAATTTCACGACAAAGAGTAAGGACGATAAAAAACATCCACAGCAAAGCATGCAAAAACCATTGAAGCAATTGCATAGAGCAAAACGATGTCAAATTCAACACAGATAATCACTGTGATGAAAACCTTCACTTTGAAAGGTCTTCAAAGACAACACAGACGATGCCTTTCTGATAATCTAGTGGGAGGGAGTTCCAAAGGCTAGATGCTGTCACACTAAAGGCCGCCTTTCGTTTATATACTGCCCTTCCTCAGAAGATCTGCAGGAGGCCCTCCCCTTACAGAGCACAGTGATCGGTTAGCTCAGGCATAGGCAACCTTGGCTCTCCAGATGTTTTGGGACTACAATTCCCATCATCCCTGACCACTGGTCCTGTTAGCTAGGAATCATGGGAGTTGTAGTCCCAAAACACCTGGCGAGCCAAGGTTGCCTATGCCTGGGTTAGCTATATAAAAGGTGACATGCCATTTCAGATATGCTGGCACTTGTCGTGAACCGGCAGGGCAACGGGGAGGAGGAAGAGGATCCCGGTGAGGGGTGCAGCTGGGACTGGGACACACTGGGGATGGGGAAGGAGAGGTTGGTGTAGGGAGTACCTATGGGGTGATGGAGGATGATGAAGTGATGGAGGTCAATGCATCACCAGAGCCAGTCTCCACAAACGTGGTGGGCTCTGAGGCACAGGGAGCAGTGGGCAGGGTATTCCAGGAGGCTGAGACACAGGCAATGGCCCACAGCCCATCTCCCTAGCCTGCCAGGTGTGGCTCGCTAGCTCTGGGTGCTGATTCCTCAGCTGGAGTAGGTTCAGAGCAGGCGAGGGTCACCTGCTCCTCATCAAGCCCAGATGCTGCAACCAGCAGGAAAAGGACAAAACAGAAGCAGAGCTGAGGTGCTGGGTCAGACCTTGGCTGCTTTCAGACCTCCACAGGATTGCTTTGGGTTTGACTCTGGACTGTATCCTCCTGACTGCTGGACTTTGGACTTGAACCTCCCTTCCTGACCTTCAGGCTTTCTACTTCTCTTGTGTGGATCGACCATCAGACTTTGAACTTGGCGCCTTGACCTTAGCCTAGTTCATGACTGCTTATGATTTCTAAGTGTCTAATCACTGGAATCCCATGGACTGCAAGAAGATCAAACCTGTCCATTCTTAAGGAAATCAGCCCTGAGTGCTCACTGGAAGGACAGATCCTGAAGCTGAGGCTCCAATACTTTGGCCACCTCATGAGAAGAGAAGACTCCCTGGAAAAGACCCTGATGTTGGGAAAGATGGAGGGCACAAGGAGAAGGGGACGACAGAGAACAAGATGGTTGGACAGTGTTCTCAAAGCTACCAACATGAGTCTGACCAAACTGCGGGAGGCAGTGAAGGATAGGCGTGCCTGGCGTGCTCTGTTCCATGGGGTCACAAAGAGTCGGACACAACTAAACGACTAAACAACAATCACTGGAATAAGAGCCAAGAATTTGAACTTCGTCGCCGCATACAGTGAGTTTTCTACCATTACACCTGTTCCCCCTTTCACTACCCTGATCAATATGAAGTACAGCATTAATTAAAAAAGGGAATTAAGAATTAACCCCCAATACCTAATGGTCATTATGGTCCCTTATCATTCTATATAGTGGTTTTAATTTTATGCACATATCATTTTGAATTGGAAGGCATGGACTGAGCAAGTGGGCTGTGTTCTGCTTGGCACACCATCCAGGTGTAAAAGAAAGCCAGATCCTGCTGCTTTCAGGTACCTGTGGTATTAAATGAGGTCACATCACTGGATTTTACAACCAGAGGCATTTGCCAGGGCAGGTGAGGGAAAGATTAGGCACCTCCTTTCATCTGTAAATTGTTCCCTCAAAATGCTTTCTGGTATTTGCTTTAAGAGAGAAAGATGAAATGGAGCCAAGGTGTCTTCCTTGTAATGTCTCATTTCCCTCTTTTCTGCAAGTTGAGGTGATTTCCAGGGGACATGGTCTATTTTAGGGATAGGCAACCTAAGGCCCAGGGGCCAGATGCGGCCCAATCACCTTCTCAATCCGGCCCATAGACGGTCTGGGAATCAGCGTGTTTTTATATGGGTAGAATGTGTCCTTTTATTTAAAATGCATCTCTGGGTTATTTGTGGGGCATAGGGATTCGTTCATTCCCACCCCCCCTCCAAATATAGTCTGGCCCACCACATGGTCTGAGGGACGGTGGACCGGCCCATGGCTGAAAAAAGTTGCTGACCCCTGGTCTATTTTGAGTAGTGATGATGTGTGCTTAAAACACACACACACACACCTGAGAGAGCGAGAACCTGTTTAAAGGCACAGGGGCCCTTGTTATATTTAGAAATCTAGTTTGTTGTGATTATTTCTATGATGATATGGAAGGCATTCTACTTCAGGCAGAGAATGCAGATGGTCTGTGATTAAGCGATCTAGTGAGCTAAAAGCTTTCAAAACAGGCAGATTCCCTGAAGGACTAGGAATGGAGGCAGTTTAATTGAATTCAAATTACCATGACCAATAGATTTTGTGTGTTAACCAAGCTAAGCAGGTGTCTACATTAAGCTGTGGCCGTAGCAACAGATTCTGATCTATCTCTTTATCTACAGAGAGAGCGAGAGAGAGCCCAATGGAGATTGCTTATGGCACTTTCCTCACAAGTCTCTCTGTGGCCCAAATTACTGATTTGAGCTTCTCCACTTCAGGAAGATGCAGGGAAATGTCTAAAAACAACAATAAAAAGCATAATTTTGTCTGTCCTGGGAAATACCCAGCAGTTCTTTGGAATGTTGAGTGCAGCTACTGCTTCTCCCCCTTTTTGTTATAAATATTTACTGCAAATTCCTTAATTCTGCTACAAGAGAGAGAACACAGCATGGGGTGGCATTCAGTGATGTTTTACTCAAAGTAGACCCATTGAAATTAATGGACATGACTATCCATTAATTTCAATAGATGTATTCTGAGTAAAACTTTATTGGATGCCACCCACTGTGTGTGAGCTTATCAGAATTTATTATTCCAAAACATTGTGAACTAAGGCCTATGTTGAATAAAAGGGTCACCAGACATGTAACGCCCGTGAAGCCTTGAATAAGAAGTTGATTTCGCTGATATGCCAATCGTTCACATCGCATAAAATAATTATTTCAGAGGTGGAGCAATCTCCTTCCTGCAGTAGTAATTTTTGCTGCGGCAAGACAGTTCATTACCATGCTAGCAAGTGCAGTTTCCATCTGCCATAATATATTTTGGAAGGCAGGTTATATTGCAGTGAGTGCAGCTGTGTTATTGTAACCAAAATCTAATCCCTAGATTGGCAGCGTCTCACGAGTAGACCATGGACACGCTAAATAACAGTTGGCTGTTCTGAGCACATGGAAAAACAAGTCCCTGCCACCTGCCAAAGGAGGGGTTTCAAAGCAGCTTTCTCCAGAGAAAGTGCTCCAGGTGCAGGCAGGAGCAGGTCTGGAAATACCAAGACACTCGTGTTTGGGGGACTAGTACCTTCTGCCTGTGGGCTTGTTTCTGCACATCAGTTAAGCATGCTCAAAATCTCGGGCTGTTTGCACAGTTGCCATTCAACACGCCAGTGGAGTGTGGCAACGGAACAGAAAAACACCAGACAGTTCTAGGTAGGGTCAGTGCCTTTTTGTTGTTGTTGTTCAGTCGTTCAGTCGTGTCCGACTCTTCGTGACCCCATGGACCAGAGCACGCCAGGCACGCCTATCCTTCACTGCCTCTCGCAGTTTGGCCAAACTCATGTTAGTAGCTTCGAGAACACTGTCCAACCATCTCATCCTCTGTCGTCCCCTTCTCCTTGTGCCCTCCATCTTTCCCAACATCAGGGTCTTTTCTAGGGAGTCTTCTCTTCTCATGAGGTGGCCAAAGTACTGGAGCCTCAACTTCAGGATCTGTCCTTCTAGCATAAAGCAGTTCCACAGCTTATAGGTTACATACAGTTGTAATATACAGTCCTTCCAGCAGCATACTTGCAGGGTTCCAACACAGACTAGACCAGGGGTCCCCAGACTTACCTCGCCTCGAGCCGGTTCCTCCGGCGCCAATCACGCGGCGGGCCGGAGGGCGGGGGAGCGCGCAACCATACGAGCAACCATACGAGCACGCACTCGCTTTTTCCGGCATGGCGTGACACCGGAAATAGCTTTTGCACATGCGTAAACGTCATTTCCGGTGCACTTCTGGCGTGGTGCGGCACCGGAAATAGCTTGTGTGCATGGTCCTCCGCAGACCCGGAAGTGCACTGGAAAGGACGTTTTGTGCATGCGCAAAAGCTACTTCTGATGCTGTGCCGTGCCAGAAGTGCGCCGGAAATGACGTTTGTGCATGCGCAAAGGCTATTTCCGGTGCCGCGTCGACCTGGATATGGGCAGTTGCGCTGCGCCGTGCCGGTAAGAGCGGGCGGCGGGAGCGAGCGGCGGGGGTCGCCGGGGGCCGGATAAATGAGCCCCTCGGGCCGCAACTGGCCCACGGACCTTAGTCTGGGCACCCCTGAACTAGACTCTAGCCGAGCAAACTTGTTTCAAACTTGTGCTGAGTCACTCTAACATGCTTACCGGGTAACTAGTAGCAGTTGCAGGACAAACACACCCAAAATTAACCAGCACACCCCTTTTATCTGCATGCACAAACCCTTATAAATGAAAAAAAGTGTTTACGGTATTCAATAACATATGAATGGTGATGGAAGCATGCTTTCTGCTATGGAACTTTGAACATGCTTGCTTCTTTGCACCTGCTCAGCTTGAAGGTTTGCGGATAAACAGTTCAATCAAAAGCGGCAAAAGTCCCCTGGGCACTCTTCCTCCAAAGGCAAAACACTCTGCGAAAGTTGCTCAGAGCTTTCTACCACTGCCTGAGGAATAGGAAGCATGAGAGTTTACACAGAATCGGCACTCTTCATCTTATGGCTGTTGAATTCCCTTTGACTGGTAGGCAGCCCATCTACCTGGTGAGCCCCTGTAAAATATGTAGGAACTGTTTGCATCACCTGAATGCCAACTATAGCTTGGCACCTGGAGAGAGAAATAATAAGGCAACCTGGAGATTCTATCCATTTTTGTCAGTCTGTTAAAGTAAACATAGAGCATTTATTCAGTGGACTTTACTGATGTCACAATACACTGTTGGCTCCTGTTACCCATATAACTGTCAGTTTGCATTTCTTAGTACAGAAAGTATTGATCTCATGTGCATTGATCTTCCCTGTTCTGCTTAGATCAAGAGGGTTCTGGAAGGTTTCTTTCTGTGTGAAAGAAACCAGAAGAAGGTTTCTGGTGTTTGGGTTATTCCTTCTGGGAAGCTGAGTACAGAGCCAGTGTGGTGTAGTGGACTCGTAATCTGGTGAACCGGGTTCGCTTCCCCGCTCCTCCACATGCAGCTGCTGGGTGACCTTGGGCTAGTCACACTTCTCTGAAGTCTCTCAGCCCCACTCACCTCACAGAGTGTTTGTTGGGGGGGAGGAAGGGAAAGGATAACGTTAGCCGCTTTGAGACTCCTTAGGGTAGTGATAAAGCGGGATATCAAATCCAAACTCTTCTTCTTCTTCTTCTTCTTCTTCTTCTTCTTCTTCTTCTTCTTCTTCAGCTGGTCTAAACTGGTTCTGTTATCTCTTTCTATCAAGGTCATGCTGGCTATAATAGCAAGACCAGAACGAGCCTGGGTCTTCACACTTTCTCTTTCTATCTCTTTGCTCTGGTGTGATGTTCTGCATGCTTAGTGTTAAGGTTTTAGTCTTATCAGGGCGGATTTGATTTAAATCAAACTGATTTAAATCACGATTTAAATCACTAGTCAGTAAGGCTCAACGATTTAAAAAAAATAAAAAAAATCCGATTTAAATAAAAAAAATAATCTGATTTTTTTTTAAATCGTTGGTTTTTATCCACCCTGAGCCTTACTGACTAGTGATTTAAATCGTGATTTAAATCAGTTTGATTTAAATCAAATCCACCCTGAGTCTTATTATAAGTTACTGTAAGTTTAAGTCTACTGCAACTGGATTTCTTATGGACAGTGCCAATCCTGAATGTATTGGATTTGTGACCATTACCGGTATGCTCATTTGCCTTCAGTAGCAGTAAAGCTCTGCTGGATGAAATACAATTGCCTCTGGTTCACTGTTTGGGAATCTTGCAATGCGTTTAAGTTTTTCCTCCGCATGACAATAACACACTCCAGTGGAGCAAGCCTTTATTTATTTATTAAATTTCTATACCGCCCTTCACACAAGAAGCAGCAGCGAAATAATCTTTTTGATGACGAGATATCTCTGTTCTAGGTGCTTCGTACTAAAACTTGCATCGCCTCAAAGGCCTCAGACTGACCCTATGCATTGGACATAAATAACAAAACAACCTTCAATGGAAACACAGATAAAATTGGCAAATGTGGAAAAAAAATAAGTGTATATGTTTCTGGATGGACTTGCTGAAATATAAAAGTTTTGGCATGTGTAGCGAGGGCGCCTGCCTGATGTTAACTTTCCTTTCATGAACCTCCTTGAGTTAGCTTATCTTAAGATCCAAGCCAATGTTCACCACATAAATGTGGAATATTGGTCATCTTGTGGGCATCTTTATAAGAGGTTCAGGGTAGGAATTATACAGAAGTTCACATGAGTGTCACCTGTAAATGGTGTTTTTGATTGCTTTCCTATAAGACCAGAACCTTTTCTTTCTACTGACAGATTCTGAAGAGGTTTCCCCCCCACACCCACAAGTAGTATATAATGCTCTTAACTGTGTTTTCTCATAAGGCTTTTCTCTGCATTGGCTAAGACACACATTGTTCACCACTCTTGTTGTATTTTAAGGCATTAGCTGGGGATTTGTAAAGACAAATAGTGTTGTGCACAAGAAGCTAGTCTAAAGATAAGGTCTGGAAAGCCTTCCTTTCTCGAACAGGTGGGATCAAGTCAAGTCAAAGAAGCTTGCTGTGATATCGCAACAAAAAAAGATGTAATGAGTTTCACAGACCTTTGCAAGGAAGTATCTACACAGCAAAGGTTAAGACATTAGACACAGAGTTTGTTCATAATCCAAAAGAGCAGTTCTCATCATGAATTACAGTTTTGGCAGAGGATGATCAGTTTTGCCCAGCACCACCAATCCTGTAATTCTAGCCACTGAAAGCAACTAGAAGTCTTGAAGCTCCTTACATTTATTATGACACTAGCTGACCCGGCCACGCCTTG
Organism: Darevskia nairensis; assembly: GCA_034642065.1. Classification (NCBI taxonomy): domain Eukaryota; kingdom Metazoa; phylum Chordata; class Lepidosauria; order Squamata; family Lacertidae; genus Darevskia; species Darevskia nairensis. The sequence goes on along the minus strand of JAWWNI010000811.1, from coordinate 1,666,830 downwards.
CTGTGGCTATGTGTGTGAATGCTGTGGTGTTGATGGCTGCGTCTGTGGGTGGTGGTAGGAGAGGAGAGGGCCGGCTGCGGCTGTGGTGATGGTGCCCGGCCTGCCTTTCATGGCAGCTGCGGTGGGGAAGTGCGCAGTGGGTGGCCCAGGCTGGCCCTGACGGAGTCGTCGTGAGTGGCTGTGGAGAAGGGCTGGGGCCTGCCTTTCACGGTGTCGGGGTGGCTAAGGGGCCTGGGTGGCGGTTGGGCTGCGCCTGCATTTGATGGCATTAACGGCCCCCCCTCTTTTCTATTACCCTCTTCTCGGCCCCCCCTTTGTGAAACTGAAGAAGTCCCCCTGTTCAACTTCTGTCTGCCCCTACCCCCGTTTTCAATTACCCTCTTCTCGGCCCCCCCTCTTTTCTATTACCCTCTTCTCGACCCCCCCCTTTTCAGTTACCGGTTTGCGAGCTTGCAAATGGCTGACGGAGCTCTGAGGTTTTGCTGTGATGTATAAAAGCTGAGCCATTGTTTTGCTTTTGTAGCTGTAGTACCAGTATAGCCGTCGCTATATGTTGATGACATATAATGGCTGCAACAGTTTTTTGCGTTTAAACTTTATTTTAGGTATGGCAGGTGTGGTTTTTCTGAATTTTTATTATGCCAGATTATTTGGTAATGGTAATGGAACGCTGTGTCCTAATTTGATGCAATTTGGTCCAGCGGTTACGCAGCAAGGGTGTTTCGGACAAACACGCAATGGGAACATTTTTATATATATAGATAAACATTCCTGGACTAGAGTCTACCTTGTGGGTTTCTTATGCTCCACAAGACCCTCCTGCTAATTCACCGCAACCGTCTGAGTTATGTATAAATATAATCTATGATTCTACAATCTATATGAATAAATCCTAGGGATTGGTCTCCATTGCTTCTCTTGCACACAGTTCATACAGGAAGGGGCATTGCTCGCTGGAAGAGCAGATTTTTTTGTATCTTCCAGGTTCAATCCCTATGTCATGGAACACTTAGAGGACATACTAACCCAGAAGCTAGATGAGAACTTTATTGTCTCTCTCCAAAAAGAGCAGAATAAGCACAGGAAACTCCTGAGTCCACCCAGACACTACTCAGTCCAGTGCCACCTAGTGACCAAACCATATAATGACACTATCCACCCACACACCCTCACATGTCTGAGCAAAAGATAGCTGTTAGTGGTTTTTGCACTCGCACTGAGTTCTCTGGGGAATCAATAGTTTGTTTGCTAACCACTCAGTGAACTCGTTTTATTTTTAGTTTGGCTGGGGTTGGAGGATGAGGAAAACCCTACACTCAATAGCTGCTTTATCGTTCTGCCTGCCTTCTTAAGTAGAAGAAGGTGATATGGCTTCTTAGTCAAACAGATGTCTTGTCAAAAATGGACAGATTTAGCCCCCTGGCCTGGAAAGCACTTCAGCTTCAGTGGCTCTGAAGTGCTTACGCAAGGAACTCCTTTCCTGCTCACAGAGGCAGAATCCCTTTGAGGGGAAACAGCTTTTGTTTTCTTCTGAGCCATCTCTTCCATGACAAACTGGACCGTTCACAAGGATCTTGATGAATAAAGATTGTAGTTGTGGCACAGAGGAAGCACGAGGGATTTGGAAATTGTATCAAAATGGATCCAGACCATGGTCTCTCTTTGTTGGCATCAACATTTCCTGTGTGGGAACTAGGTGGGATTAGCTAATTGCTTGGCAGGGAAGGGATGTTCTTCAGGGTGGCAGATGGACCAGGGACAAGAAAGAGAGCTAGACAGAATAAGGCAGCAGAAAGAGAGGCAGAGAGAGGGGCAATATCTCCATCCACCAATGACTTCGGCTCCACTCAGTTTGGTTCTGGCACTATTCTGATTCTTGCCTCACCTTTCCCCAATATTTGGCCTCTGACCGATTACCCCCTATTTAAATATTAAAAGGGAATCGACTGTTCACACAAACTATAAGTGGTGTTGGGGTGCCATTTATGAATTCTTCCCTGAATAATAACCCTCCAAGTGTCCCTATTTTCCAGGGACAGTCCCGGATTTACATAAGCCATCCCGGTTTCTGATTTGATCCTGGAATCCCCCACTTTTCCTTAAAGGTAAAAGGACCCCTGACCATTAGGTCCAGTCGTGACCGACTCTGGGGTTGCGGCGATCATCTCACTTTAGTGGCTGAGGGAGCCGGCGTACAGCTTCTGGGTCATGTGGCCAGCATGTGGTTCTGGCGAACCAGAGCAGCGCACGGAAACACCGTTTACCTTCCCGCTGCAGCGGTACCTATTTATCCACTTGCACTTTGACGTGCTTTCAAATTTCTAGGTTGGCAGGAGCAGGGACCGAGCAAAGGGAGCTCACCCCGTCGCGGGGATTTGACCCGCCAACCATCTGATCAGCAAGTCCTAGGTTCTGTGGTTTAACCCACAGTGCCACCCGCGTCCCTTCACTTCTCCTTAGGACAGTGATGGCTAACCTTGACACCCCAGATGTTTTGGAACTACAACTCCCATCATCCCTAGCTAACAGGATCAGTGGTCAGGGATGATGGGAGTTGTAGTCCCAAAACATCTGGAGTGTCAAGGTTAGCCATCACTGCCTTAGGACATCCTTATTTTCATCGGATAAATGTCGGAGGGTATGGTAGAATGTTCCCTACCCTTGATTCTCAGTTTCGTCAGAAGGGGAACAATAGAGCAGGGTCTTGCTTCCACAGACTCCCAGAAAGTCTGATTGCAAAGCCATCATTGCTAATAAACACATGTCTCTTGCCTCTGGGTTTGGAATGGAGGACAAATCTTCGAGTGGTTGTGGGACCTCCAGTTGCTAATATCTGTGATAATTTCTGCCCTGCCACTCTAGGGTAAACTCACTGTGAAATAAAGGGATTTGAGTGTTCAAACATCATTACAATAGGTCAGTGTTTCTCAACCCTGTGCCTCCAGATGTTTTTGGCCTACAACTCCCATCATCCCTCGCTAGCAAGACCAGTGGTCAGGGATGATGGGAGTTGTAGGCCAAAAACATCTGGAGGCACAGGGTTGAGAAACACTGCAATAGGTATACTCTGGAGCCAAACACTCACTGGGCTGTTCAGCCTCAGTAATAGGACAAAGACTAGCGAAAATCTGACAAACTTTGCATCGAGTAGATCTAGGCTGGCTCTGTCAAATGAAAAGTTTGTTAGAACGGTAGAAAGGTTTAATATGAGCTCATTAGCTCTCAACAAGGAGGGTTGAGGAAGTGATATGTTTATGACAGGCTCTGCTTGGAGTCCCAGTGCACTGCCTCTCTAACTTGCTTTAGCTTTTTCAGCATTAGCAGTTGTCAGTTTTGGCACAACTTTTGCAAAGTAGATGACTTCTGAAGGGTTTACAAAAGGAAAAGAGCTGGAAGAAATAATGGCTTCTCGCCCTCCCCCCTTTTGTGTGTGATGTTCTTGCATCTCCCCGTTGGATAGCTAATCTTCATTTCAGTGGCGCCAGGCCTGGCACTAAAATGGGGCAGGTGGGGCAGGGACCAAGGGACCACTGACTGCCCCCCATCCAGGACCACAGCAGGATGTATTGGGCAGGTAGGCACTACTGCCATGCCAGCACCTTGCCACCCATGTTGGATAGCTCAGTCAGTAGAATATAAGGCTCTTAATCTCAGGGTTGTGGGTTCGAGCCACCATAGCTGTCAACTTTTGGATTTGAAAATAAGGGATCAGCAGCCTCACCTGTCCCGGGGACAGTCTACGGTTCTCGGGGACAGTCCACGCCACGGTAATCCCCCCAGGCTACAAATTAATTTACACCAGGCTACACACCATCATATTTCCCCACCTCAGGGTCTCTTTTCCAGGGAGTCTTCTCTTCTCATGTGATGCTTCAGGATCTGTCCTTCCGGAGAGCAGCCAGGGCCGATGTCCTTCAGAATAGATCGGTTAAATCTTCTTGCAGTCCACGGGACTCCAGCACCACAATTCAAAAGCGTCAATTCTTCATGGGGGGATTGATCAGGTTCACTCTTTTGGCTCTCTGGCATCCATTAATGACTTATTATACAAACGTGTTTCAGGCTTTGTATCCTTTAACACTCTTTTGGAAGGAGTGTATTTGTGGGCTGGGCCAGAGTGGTTGATTTTACATGCAAGCAAAGCACAAACAGTGCTGTTGTCTAATGACATCCTATTCTCTGTAACTATTGGTGAGCAACGCAGCCGAGCAACGCAGCTGAGGAGCCTCCCTGGCCGGCAGGGAGGGAGAGGAGCTGTTTCCTTTGAAATCCGGGAAATTTACGGGATATCTAACAATCCGGGATAGCAGCGGGAAACGGCGCTGGAATAAGGGAATTTCCCGCCAAAAAAAGGAAACAGCGAACACCGGCGCTGGAATAAGGAATTTCCTGCCAAAAAAGGGAAGGTTGATAGCTATGCGAGCCACACATTGAGCAAAATATTCCTATATTTCAGGGGGCTGGACTAAATGGCTCTCATGGGCCCTTCAAACACTACAATCCTATGATTCTATGTGGTGAGTGCATCCGTCCAGGCAGGTCCTAGGAGCCCAGTGATTCAAAGGCAGTGTAAAAATGAAAGCCATGCCTGACTCCAATTCCCCGCCACCACCACCATTCACTCACCCAGCTGCAGTCTTCCCTGCTAGGCACCTAGAGTAGTATCTGCACTTTTCGATGGGAGCTTTGCCGCTCCCATATGTGGAGTTGGCCACCATCAAATTACCCAACATGCAATGCCAGGTCGGGGTTTTGCATGCTGGGTCATTTGATGGCCATAACAAGCATTTCAAAAACACCAGCTTGCCCACCTGTGAATTGTCCTTGCTGCTGTTGTTTTTGTAGGCCTACTGAATTTTGGACTGCAACCGGGCCTGAGCGCAGGTACCTTTGAGTACTGTGAGAACAGATGGCTAGAGCTGCGATGAATTTTCAAAGGTGAAATCCTCCCTCTGTGAAAAGGGGCTTGGCGGGGTGAGATATTTCCTAGAGGGCCCCCTCCCTCAGCATCTGACAAGGGCTGTCATCTTCTGTATCATCTCCTGCTTCAGCAACTTTTAAAACAAACACTCAAAAAGGGCCTTCTTCACGCGATGATGTCATTCATGGGCGTACCCAGGGGGGGCAGAGGGGGCAGCTGCCCCCCCTAGAAGGCAGCTGCCCCCTCCCCCTAGAAGCAAATATGATCAGCATCCATTCAAAGCAAACCTGAACGACCATGGCTTGCCCCCCCCCCCTAGTTTTGATCCTGGGTACGCCCCTGATGTCATTACATATGTATCCATTTGGATTTGACTATACAATGTCATTTACACGAGGAAGAATAATATCCATTTGAGAAATGGCTCCAAAATGGCGGGATTTGCAAAGGGTCTCATTCTGCAGCAGTTCCTCCTCAATATGAGGTAAAGAGGAGCATCTCCACAGGTCTTGCATGACAATTAGGCAACCTTTGGTCCTGTGGGGCAGCTGCTCCTGGATGTCACAAAAGGGCAGCAAATGGTTTGTTATTAATTTTTTGTTACTGAATTTTTACTGAAGGGAAACGGGATTTTCTGTCTCCAGTGCCGGAATAACTTTAGTGGCTTTGGGTACTAGGCACCTGGTGGGGGGTGGGATGGCATTTGTTCCTCTGCCTCAGGCCGCAAAATGTCTTGGGCCACACTTCATGTTGACACCTTTCTTCTTTTTCATTACTTTCCCCCTCCTTTAATGTCTCTCTGCTTGTTGTGAGATATATATGTAAGTAACTTCCCACCAGGCTCAGTGCTAATTTTCTTAAGTGTTTATTCAGGGCCATTTACGAAATGTGTGGGTGTTGAAACAGCTAACTGGTGAGGTGGAGGAGGGAAAGAAGTAACTGTTTGAAACCAAAGGGCTTTTGAAATGTGTGAATGTAGTGTTGAAAAATAAGTAGTGATATAGTGGCGGATGGCCATGCCTAAAAATATAGGGGGAAAAAATCTATATTCAGACATGTTATGAGCTCAAGCTGTCATATTACAGTGCTATAGTGTTTTATATTTAGTCCTTGTTCTGTTATATATTTTGGGGAACACTGAATCCCTTGTGGAAAATTCTAAATGCAGTACATTTGCCATCACTATTTCCAGTAGTGCAACCCTCCATTATGTACTGCACTCTGAACAACAACAACAACAACAACAACAACAACAAATAATAATAATAATAATAATAATAATAATAAATTGCTGAATACTTAAATCTGGCAAAGGCAGATTTCAGCCACGAGGAGGTGCAAAAAAGGGGGGAAAATATAGATATGTTATTTGCACCTCAAATGTTTCATTTCATTTACATGATGTCATGAGCAGTATTTGGAATGAACTAGTTCATTTGAACCAAGCTCCCTGAAGGAGTTCAAAAAATTCTGAATTACCGGTACATCTGAAAGTGGTTACTGTAATTGCTGGATGAATTAAATTTATTTTGGGGTAGATCTTTTGATTTCTAGTTCATCTTAATGTCCCCTCCTCCCCACCAGCAGGAGGCCCAGACTCTTAGGTTTATTTTTAAAAAGTAAGTTAGAAAGCAAAATGTGGAGGCAACGTTCTAAAGCTTTTTATGCAAATAAAGAGGCACTGTTATTGCTAAGGTTGCTTATCACTTAATCACAGTTGCTAAGCAATTGGAAGCAAGGAATGTGAGGCATTTCACTGGCCTAGAGTGTGACCTATGCAGCACCTTATGCCTTGGTGTGGCTTTCTCACTATATGTCCTGATACCCTTAGGGGAACAGATGCGGCTCATTGGTTGACAGGGATGAGCTAATCCATCAATTCTGATATCTCATTTTTCCATTCTTAAGTCCAGTTTTTCACATTGTCACATCAGTGTGATTTTTTTAAATTAAAAAAAAGTTATCATGAAAATTCATGAGTCTTTTAGTGTGAATTTCTCCCAATATATGCATGTTTGTATGCAAATCTGCCAAACTGCTTACACTTGAGTTTGCATTTTTGTACATTTTACTTGGTTGGAGAACTACATTGCAAAATCCTGAAATGTGCAAATTGGGAAGGATAGTTGTGCTTCAGTTCTTGTATTGTTTCAGAAAATGCAAATTAGGTAGGTGCGAACTCTAGGAAAGGGCAATAGAACATTGCTCTGCATACATGACATCTCTTTTGACCCAGCAGCTCTGGTGATGGAGGTAGTCAGACCTAAGGTACCGGTACTCGCTTCCATGTTTGAGTTCAGTGGCACCTGTCTGTGCTGCAATACCTGTTGCACCCGTGCTACAAGCTGGCTACGTATTCTGCATGTACTATTCTATTAAAACTTTTTAAAATGCCACAGCCTCCTTTACTGAGCAGACTCTCCCTGTGAAGGGTAATTTGTGTCCCAAAGGGAGAGGATAGTCCTTGCGTGTTGAGGTCCCCCATTCACCCCCCAAAATAACACACACCACAGACAGTATTTATGGTTTGGTTTTTGGCATGATTTTGGCCACAACTTTATTGAAATACAAATCGATGTGAGTGGTTGCATAGGCATTGGTTCAAGCTATCTGCCCCCTAAGGGACAGAACCTGACAGCCATCAGAATGGGAGAGCACTTACTGGGGTTGAGATTATGAGTGGGGTCATGACTCTACAACCTGCCCCACACATGCTCACAGGAGCTCTTGCAATGGCCCTGGCCCCCAAGCGGAGGGATACGGACAAGCAAAGGTGAGCCCCTGGATTCCTTTAATGGAATTCCCCTCGCAGCAGCAACCATCGGAGGGGCAGCCACAGCCAGGCTTATCCCCTCCAGCAACGAACACATACGAACCAATGCCTAACCGCCAACCTTACAAGTTGTGACTAATTGCTATGTAGTAGGCGAAAACCAGAAGGCACCAGCCAATCAGCCAACTGGGAAAAATTCCTACCAGGCCCCTACCCCAACGGCAGACGGCCCCATGACAGGCATAGCAAGATCAACACAGGGGCCTAAGAAATAGGGAGAGGACGGGCGGGAGATCCGTTGCACGCAGCAAAGAGGAAGTGACCAAGCGTGCACAGGGGTTATAAACCCCAAGAAACCCAGGCAAAATGGCAACATTTACTTTTACCCAACAACAGCCCCAGGGCCAATCAGAGTTGAGGCCATAGTCCAAAAACTCCCCAGCAACATAGGGGGGTGAATTGCAGGCCCCACCGCAACACGTGCTCTCTTGGAGAACCCAATTTGTTGACAGCAGTGATTTACAAATATCACCTGCTATACATGGTACGTGGATATTATGGTTACTGCACCAATTTCTGTTTGGGGGGTAAAGAGCTTACAAGCCCCTAGACAAGTGACAACGGTATTGCTCTTTTGGAGAGATCCGAGCACATGAACTCCACCGCCAACTTTTGCAGATGAAACAGAATGCATAAAGACTGGCTATGAATGTCAGCAAAAGTTCAATGTTTGTTTATTACCCTTTGGAAAATTGCTTCGGCAAATTTATGCAGGTAGCTTTTCTGGCTGGATAAACATAGCAATACCACTTGGAGAAGCCCATCACATTTCTCACATCAATGGACAGCTTTCATCAGCTTTGCCCGAAACAGCCTCTGAAATGTCTGGGCAGTTAAAGTGAGTGACAGCTTTTACGGCAATGTCCATCTCCTCAGCGCATGCTGCCCATTCCTTGCTTAAAGCCTCTTTTGCAGAAGAGCACTTAGCCAACAATGGCAATCCAGACATTATCAGGAAATAGCAATGATTCATGACAGATATTATGTATTATGGGCAGAGAAGCATTACTTAGTTACTGACTGAAAATGAAGGAGTGATGGCAAACGGTCTCTTCCTTGGATACACAGGTAAAGAGCATAATAAAGACCGACTGCTCAAAGTTTGATTCTCTTTCTCCCTTTTATTTATTCCTGAAAACTTGATTTATAAATGAGAACACTTGTTTCATTATAGAAAGAAATCTATCTGCTCTGCGCCCCTGACAAAATGATTTGCTTCTAAGCTGTTCTGCCTGCTGATATGCATTTCCCAGCCACATTTGTACACCAGCTTGTCAGTTCCATAAATCATTACAGATAAGTAAATCCTTCTCTTAACCTTTTGGAGTGATAGCGTGACTAATGTTTTCTGAAAAGTATTCCTCCCAGTCTTGCTTGAAGGGACGGATGCGGATGACTCCGGACTCTGCATGACAGAACCAGCTCTAAGAAATGTGCCTCGCTCATTTCACAGGTCTTGCAAACCCCAGTCCTTGAATACTGTGTTATGCCAAAATTGTTAGCATTCATTGTATGATGCTCCAGCAAGTATTTAGATTATGAACTGATCCTTATTTAGGTCACCATTTACTAGGATTTTTCTGAAGTGGTTTATTTCATGATGCACCACAACCCCCAAATGTAGACACTCACCTGTTTGCCTCTCAAGCCATTTATCAGACTAGAACACAATTAATTTGTTTGCAACAATCTTTTATTTACTTAACATGATTTATATACCACTTAATCATCAAAAAGCAGTTTAAGCAGTTCAAACTTCCTACCTTGAGAAATTAGAAATCCTTTTCTCATTGATGTACCGTATTTTTCGCTCTATAAGGCACACCTGACCATAGGACGCACCTAGTTTTTAGAGGGGAAAAGCCCCATTTTTTGAGGATCAGCTCAAATTTCTTCAGCTTCTTTTGCAAAGGAGAAAAGCCCCACTTTTTGAGGATCAGCTCAAAGTTGTTGAGCTTACTTTGCAAAGGGAAAAAACCCTGTTTTATGGGGTTTAACTCACAGTTCTGCAGGAAAGGGAGCCATTTCTACAGTTTCCAGACAGATAATCTAATCAGCCAGTCTGCAAGGGGGCGGGGCTGGAATCTCTCTCCCTTATCTCTCTCCCCGATCGTTTGCTGAGCAGCTGCTCAGCGGGCTTCCTTTCAACACCCCCTTCTCTCTCTCTTTTAAAAAAGCATGATCTGCTTTTGCCCCATGGCAGTTCAGCTCCAGGGACCACACATTCGCTCCATAAGACACACAGACATTTCCCCTTATTTTTTAGGAGGAAAAAAGTGCGTCTTATGGAGCGAAAAATAAGGTAGGTTATATAGTTGCATAGATGAGTTCCTAAATGTCAGTGGGCTTGGTTGTAGCTGGGTGGAGTCAATAATAACAATAACAATAACAATTATTATTATTATTATTTATTTATTTATACCCTGCCCATCTGGCTGGGTTTCCCCAGCTACTCTGGGCGGCTTCCAACAGAACATTAAAATGCAGTAATCTATTAAACATTAAAAGCCTCCCTAAACAGGGCTCCCTTCAGATGTCTTCTAAAAATCTGGTAGTTGTTTTTCTCTTTGACATCTGGTGGGAGGGCATTCCACAGGGCGGGTGCCACTACCGAGAAGGCCCTCTGCCTGGTTCCTTGTAACTTGTCTTCTCGTAGTGAGGGAACCGCCAGAAGGCCTTCGGTGCTGGACCTCAGTGTCCGGGCTGAACGATGGGGGTGGAGATGCTCCTTCAGGTGTATTAGACCGAGGCCATTTCTTTTTAAAAAGAAGCAGTGGGCTTAAAAAAAATATTTAGGCCATATTTTCCATTTTATATATTTAGTTTTAAATTAAATTGTGAGCTGCCTTATGTGATGGGAAATAAATAAATAGCTAATTGCAGAGAGACACTATTGTGTTGAAAGAGGAGGAACAGAAAGGTGCTAACTAGATGACGGTATTTGTTGAACAAAACTAAGTTTGTGCTGGAAGTAGCTAAGAACGAAATCAGATGTAAAGTTTTAAGTGTGGCAGACGAGGGTTGAATGTGCACTCACTATCCTGGAAACCAGTCGGTGAATGTGTATTAAAACCACTTCCACTGTACTTAAGATGTTATGACTGACTTTGTCCTAATGGTGCCTGAGCAACTTACTCGGGAGTAACAGTTTAGGGTACACTTAGTTGAGACAGGGGATGTGGGTGGTGCTGTGGTCTAAACCACTGAGCCTAGGGCTTGCCAATCGGAAGGTCGGCAGTTCGAATCCCCATGACGGGGTGAGCTCCCGTTGCTCGGTCCCAGCTCCTGCCAACCTAGCAGGTTGAAAGCACGTCAAAGTGCAAGTAGATAAATAGGTACCGCTCCGGCGGGAAGGTAAACAGCGTTTCCGTGCACTGCTCTGGTTCGCCAGAAGTGGCTTAGTCATGCTGGCCACATGACCCGGAAGCTGTCTGCGGACAAACGCCGGCTCCCTCAGCCTATAGAGCGAGATGAGCGCCGCAACCCCAGAGTTGTCCGTGACTGGACCTTACGGTCAGGGGTACCTTTACCTTTACCTAGTTGAGACAGGGCCTTGGCTAGGTCTGTTGTGCAAAATGATAATATAGAATCATAGAATCATAGAGTTGGAAGAGACCACAAGGGCCATCCAGTCCAACTCCCTGCCAAGCATATAGTTAAGGAGGCTGACATGTAGGGCTTTTCCCATGCTTAGCCAGACAGGAAGCGTGGTAAGTGTATGATGTGATACCAGAAAAGTCCTTCTGCACAAGACCAATGATTCATCTAGCCTAGCATCCACTTTCTCACATTGACCAATAAGATGCCTTTATTATTATTATTATTATTATTATTATTATTATTATTATTATTATTTTTAATTTACTAACACAACATTAAAAATAATTTACAATCACAAAAATCCAAGCAAAAAGCACTGGGGAGGAGCAGAGTGGCATGAGCTGCACTCTGGGGGTCTACATATTTGTGTGGTCCCAGTGAGTCATAATTTGGCTTATTGTGTTATGTGAACCGGGCTAATAAAGCCATTAGCAGGCCTCGGTTAACAGTTCTCACGTCAGAATGTGAGAATTGCAGGAATACTAAGACAGGACAGCTCTCCTTAGGTAGAGTTGAAAAAAATTCCCCTCTGTGGAAGCCCCACATGGGCACTGTTGTTGAAACCCGCCAAAGACTTGGCCCTGTAACATGGAAAGCAGAGTATCATTCTTGCATAGCATCTGCCACAGAAGGCAAAGGCAGCATTGATGTGGAAGGCATTTGCTGGTTTACAAAGAAGACAAGTGACAAAGTTTGTTCAGTCATGGGCATATAATCCATCACCACAATGTTGCTTCGGACAATGGACTGACAGTTACTAAATTTAGAAACTGCAGTGTTCTTTGGAAGAGAGAGAGGGAGGGAGTGTTAGCACTCAATTTAATTTGTTGTCTCACAGAAAACATTTCCCTTTTCTGTCTCTTAAGACTTCTCTAAAATTAATGTCATGTGCATTAATTTTCTGTTCCTTAAACTGGGCGCAAAACTAATATAACGGGGTGCGGTTGGTCAAAGAGTACCAGTGTTGAAATAACTCTGAACTGTGTTTGATACTTCTGTAAGCCTACCACAGGAGTAAAGGAAAAATTACGTAGCAATGAAGTTAATTGACTCTTCAAAATTTGTTTCAAAATTTTCCGAGTGAATAACTTTGTCGTTGATTGGATAGACTATGGATATTAAAATATTTGTGAGAGGTGTGTGATGTCTTCTCAAGAGTAAGCATCCACGCACGCTTCTTGCTAAACTAATAGCTTTATCTACAGCATCAAGCATTACAGCGTTCACAGTTCATCATCCGTCTCATCTGAGTCAGATACCCGGAGTGGGGGCTGTCGGCTCCGCCCCCAGCATAAGAGCTTCGGGAAACCGAAGCGCCGCCTACCTTCCTTCCGCTTCCGCGGTCTGGACCTGAGTGGGGTCGCGCTGGTCGCTTCCCCCATACTCCCGTCCTGACCACTCGGTGTCTCTGGGGCTCTTGCAGCATCCCAGAGACTCCGCTCCGCTGTGTCCACCTCCATTTCCTGTCCCCTGCCTTCCGGTTGCTCTGGGGCTCCGGTAGCATCCCTGAGCCCTCCCGCTTCTTCCTGTGGGTTCAGGGCTTCAGCTTCATCCCAGAGTCTGAGCACCTCTTCTGGTGTTAGCGGGGCTCTAGCCTCTCCCCAGAGCTCGTCCCCCAGTGGTGGCACCTGGGTTTGCGCCTCCCCACTGCTGCCTTCTCCCTGACTCTCCTGTGAGTCGCTATCCGATCTAAACTCCTTCCGTTGCCTCCAGCTGCCTGTGTCCTCCGACCCTGCCTTGGGGATGGACCAGTCCCTGACAATATTGTTCAGTATTCATAGAATAAAGGTAAAAGGTAAAGGTAAAGACCCCTGGACAGTTAAGTCCAGTCAAAGGTGACTATGGGGTGCTCATCTCGCTTTTCAGGCCGAGGGAACCAACGTTTGTCCACAGACAGCTTTCCGGGTCATGTGGCCAGCATGACTAAACTGCTTCTGGCACAACAGAACACTGTGATGGAAACCAGAGCTCATGGAAATGCTGTTTACCTTCCCACCACCTATTTATCTACTTGCACTGGTGTGTTTTCAAACTGCTAGGTTGGCAGAAGCTGAGACAGAGTAACGGGAGCTCACCCCGTCGTGGGGATTCGAACCGCCGACCTTCCGATCAGCAAGCCAGTATATGACATCTAGTCATAGTTAATGGCATTTAGTATTTTAAATTAATTGATAACTGACATACAATGTTATTTCAGATTTTACACCAGCTAAAATGAAAACATTAAAGATGGGTCAAATTTTGAGGTAAACTTTCACATTCAAAATTAGAATTTCAAATCTGAGATTTTACATTCAAAATTTGAATGGTGATATCAGAAACTCTGGCAGGTTGTGTTGTCTTCAGCTCTAGCACAGGGCTATTAGACAGTGGCTTGGTGGTTTCTGGTGTGAGATAGAGATTCTGTGTGGCTCAGGTGATACTGAAGAGCTCTAATTTCTTGAGTGTCCCCTTTATTTGTGTCCTGCTATTAGGAAAGGACTTTTTGCTTTGATTGAAGAGATATTATTTGTTTATTAGTGAACAAGAAATGTGGAATTAAGAATAAGGGAGAACCAATCTTTGTTTATAAAGACTGTTGGGATTTTAAAAGTTAATTATGGCAAGGATAGATGGTGTTTTTATTTCCAGTTGCAACTGTTCCCCAGATGCTAATTTGGAAGCCAGAACAATATGTCCTTGCTCAGGTTGTAAAATAAGGCCACCATATGAATAGAGAAAAAGTTGTTGAAGGTCTGCTTTTTTGGGGTGGGGGTGGGGGAGGGGGACAGGAAGCTGAGAAATGAATGTATTTCTATTATTAATTGCCTAATATGTATTATTAATTACTCAATTGCCAACATGTTTCCATATCACAGTATGGGTCTCTTCTCCATGTTGACCTTGGCAATAATCCTATGAGATTGTTGAATATGATGGAAATTGCGGATATGTGAGGGATAAACTAGCATTTCCCGGATTCTTTATGGGAAGATATGATTTAAATGTCTGGCATGTACACAGCCTGCCTGTGCCAGAAGTATCCCCTCAGGAGTCTGATGGGTTAAGGGTATGTTGTCTTTCCAGAATGCACATGAAACAGTAAAGTTAAAACACGTACATGCTATGCATACAAAGTAGATTATAAGTTAAAACCAGGGGCAGCGGTACACATGCAAGCCTTACACCCCCAAATTCCCAGACTCCTCTGTGCATAGTAAATATGAAAGTCTGAATAAGTCTTCTTCAGGCCTTCATAGCTATCACACAGACAGTGTGCTCAGGCAAGTACCTGAAAGCAGCTACAGTGATTCATTTCTTCTTTCTTTACCTGAGAGAGAACATAGGAAGCTGCCCTTCACCGAATCAAACCAATGATCCATTTACTGAACTATGATCCCTCCTTTAAGTCAGGGGTCAGCAAACTTTTTCAGTCCACCGTCCCTCAGACCTTGTGGGGGTCGGGACTATATATATATCTATTTAAAAAATGAATGAATTCCTATGCCCCACAAATAACCCAGAGATGCATTTTAAATAAAAGGACACATTCTACTCATGTAAAAACATGCTGATTCCTGGACCGCCCGCGGGCCAGATTTAGAAGGCAATTGGGCCAGATCTGGCCCCCGGGCCTTAGTTTGCCTACCCATGCTTTAAGTGGAAATGAATGGCTTTCCCCCCTGCTCCTATACCTTGATTAAAATTGGGTGAGTGCCAGATAAAGTTGCTTTGGTGACCATAGTTGGCCGTCTCTGTTTTACCCAAACAGCATAAAGTATCACTGTGGTGATAATATGAACCGTAAACAACCAAAACCACCACACAATGGCTGAAAATGTAATAAAAGATTTACTGGAATCCTCTTCTGAAAAACTAATAGTCCTTCAATTAAGCCACATGATTAACAAAGCCATATATAAGTGATATAACAGAATGTATAATGTTTACGTAACTGAACCATTCAGCAGCAGGTTGGGTATAGCAACAAAATCTTGGTGCCAACAAAACGTTCACAATTAGTGGATGGTGAATAGATAGTAGAATTCTTCAACGGTTAAAGGCAAAAATCTCACGGATGTAATAGTGGATGAAGAATATTTATATGAGTCTTGCAACATCACAGCTGTGCCTGTGGAGTATTTAGCATGTTGTACTGATCAGAATGCTTAACCTGAACTGATGAAGCTATATAGTGAAACCTGTG
The DNA here is from genome assembly GCA_034642065.1 of Darevskia nairensis. Lineage (NCBI taxonomy): Eukaryota > Metazoa > Chordata > Lepidosauria > Squamata > Lacertidae > Darevskia > Darevskia nairensis. Next base: position 1,651,290 of record JAWWNI010000811.1, on the reverse strand, counting down.
AGTAATCCGGAGGACAGGTCTTCTTCGTCCTTCTCATGTGCCACTTTTGTTGATTTCGGCTGGATGGTGATGTTGCAAGACTCATATAAATATGCTTCATCTACTATTACATCCACGAGATTTTTGCCTTTAACTGTTGAAGAATTCTACTATCTATTCACCATCAACTAATTGTGAACGTTTTGTTGGCACCAAGATTTTGTTGCTATACCCAACCTGTTGCTGAATGGTTCAGTTATGTGAACATTATACATTCTGTTATATCACTTATATACATCTGTTTTACCGTCATTTTAATGGAGGCTGGTGTCCCTAGGGCTTCAATAATGTGTGGCTTGATTTACAAAGTCACTGGGAGAGTACAGCTCTTGGTGGCTTCAGGGGACTTTGCTAGCATTCCTGGAAAAGTTTAAAAAATTGCTGACACCCCTATGATGTGTCAGTGTGTGTGTGTGTGTGTGTGTGTGTGTGTGTGTTTATGGAAAATACATAACAAAAATCTGCATTTTCTTTCACTTGCCTTTCCAAGGAAGCCACCTGTTGAGCTGTCCTGTTGTCCCCCTGTCTCATTCATCATTTGGGTTCCCTTTCCCTGCTGAGCAGACTCACAGCTGTGCAGTGCAGCTGATGAAATTGCCACCGGGTCATGCGCCTGGCGGATATGGGGCCTTCCAGGTTGTGAGCTGTGGCTTCCAGGGAGAGAGAGGGGCTGGTTCTGTCAATGGCTCCTCCAGCAGATCACTCAAGGCTTGCGTGAAGATGGGTTTACCCCTTTGGTTTCTTGCTGTGTCAAGAAATATGTTCTGTGTTTACCCCTTGAAGCAGCTGCAGATCTTCTAAGTAGTGACTAGAAGGAAGTCTCTGTCAAAGGGTTTTTATTATGTACTTTTAGGAAAACATAAGCTAACTGGCAAAGCTACTCCAGTTTAAAAGGTAAAGGTACCCCTGACCGTTAGGTCCAGTCGCGGACGACTCTGGGGTTGCGGCGCTCATCTCACTCTATAGGCCAAGGGAGCCGGTGTACATCTTCCAGGTCATGTGGCCAGCATGACTAAGCCGCGTCTGGTGAACCAGAGCAGCGCACGGAAACGCTGTTTACCTTCCCGCCAAAGCGGTACCTATTTATCTACTTGCACTGGCATGCTTTCAAACTGCTAGGTTGGCAAGAGCTGGGACTGAACAATGGGAGCTCACCCCATCGTGGGGATTTGAACTGCCGACCTTTCGATCGGCAAGCCCAAGCGGCACAGTGGTTTAACCCACAGCTAGGTGGGCAGGAGCTGGGACCGAGCAACGGGAACTCACTCCGTCGCGGGGATTCAATCTGCTGACCTTCTAATTGGCAAGCCCTAGGCTCAGTGGTTTAGACCACAGCGCCACCCGCATCCAGTTTAAAAAGCCCAATTTATTCCTCCAAAAACGCACTGTGTGCAGATGCACACCTTTCTAGAAATGACTGTTTTTTCCTAGGTGTTTTTAAAAATAAGCCTTAAATGTTTTTAAGAATCTAGGTTCTCTTAGTATGCTGGATCTTCCAATAGTAAGATTACTTACATTGAAGGGGTGGGGCAGGGGGTGCCAAGTCATTTCCCTGCATACAATATATTTTCCAATCTTACATTATTTGCCTAAAATTTCCATACCTCTTATGATTTCATTTCTCACCAGGGAAAGGAGATAATCTTAACTCAATTATAATAAGTATTACATTTCTTTTACCCACCTCTGTAATTGGAAAACGGATCGGTAAAATAAGGAGATGTGAGTTGAAAGGCATTTGCATTCCAGCAAAGACGAGAAGCTTGTGTGATCAGGGTCTGCTTCTGTTAAATAAATTGGTTCGGGATTCATCAGGGAATATTATAAAGGTTTTCACCTGGGTTGCAGGTAGCATCTTTGAACAGGCCGTCTTGAAATTGCTTCCCGTCAAAATCTGCTCTCTGGGTCACTATTTTCTTGTTTTCTTTGGTTAATCGAGCAAAGCAAGATAGCAAAAGAAAGGGGTGACATTTGGGGTTCTGGAGCGGCTTTTACCAGCCCACCTGCAGTGGTATGGATGAGCTTCTGACTTTGGCTTGCTTTCCGATGAGCAGAAGAGTTCCCCTTAAGATGTGTTTTCATTAATCTTGCCTGCATTATGGAATTCCAAGCAGGTATGTTTTAGTGCTGAGGCGAAATGGAAAGTGCCACCTCTGATGATGAGGATGATGATGGCATGTTGTGGGTATCAAGGAGTTAACGCTCTGTGTGGTGTAGTGGTTAAGAGTGGTAGACTCGTAATCTGGTGAACCGGGTTTGCTTCCCCGCTCCTCCACATGCAGCTGCTGGGTGACCTTGGGCTAGTCACACTTCTCTGAAGTCTCTCAGCCCCACTCATCTCACAGAGTGTTTGTTGTGGGGGAGGAAGGGAAAGGAGAATGTTAGCCGCTTTGAGACTCCTTCGGGTAGGGATAAAGCGGGATATCAAATCCAAACTCTTCTTAAGTGGAAATGCTGACTCATTAGGTATGAGTCCCCACAGAGGCACATTATAATAATCCAATCTGAAAGTTAGTCATACCCATAAGTTTAAATGGGTCTACTCTGAGGATGACTAACATTGGATAAAAGGTCTAATACTTGTAATGAAGTTTTAGTGACATCTTTAGTTTTCTAAATGAATGTGCAAGTTCTTTGGGTTCTGCTCAGTCCATCTGCACTTGCACTACAGAGTTTAACTGTTTTTGAGAAGTTTAAAGATATTTGTTGGAGCACCATCACATGGCTGTAATAACTCTGCTGAACCCTAAAGATGGCTTTTCTTATTCTCTTGACGATTTCTTTTCCCTTATTGCCTGCATGAGGATTTCTCATTGCGGGGTTTCTTGGGTGGCCCTGAGTTGCAATCAGATATTATTCTTTGAGAGAAAAATCACTGAAGCATTTGATGGGGAAACTAAAACCCAGTATGTTTTACCTTGGATTTGCATACTGATGAGAAAGGGAGGGGGGGGAAGGGATGTCATTAAACTGGTCCTACTTGTTTTGTCAGCGTTATTTTAAGATTAGCAGAAATCACTCTGTATGGAGGGGCTCAAGATAGAAAGGATTTAGATAGCAAAAAGTTAGATTTAGATTAAATGTTGGGGAAATCCTTTGAGCTGAACAAAAAAGATTGATGCTGGAAGCATGAAGTACTAAAGAGATTAGAGAGTTACTAACACTTGATTGTTTCAAAGGTTATGAGAAGAAATATATGTCAAGAATAGTAGGCTATGCATGAAGTAGAGGGGGCATGTGGAGAGGAGGCCTAACCCTTCCTCCCTTGCCTTTCCAGTGTTTTGAAAATCTATGGGGCCCATAATTTGGTGGGGTTCAGGGAAATGAATCACATCTTCTGAAATATTTTTTCTTAGATCCTTTGCCAGGGAGCACTGGATGACAGGCAACTTAGCAAATCCTGCCATAAAAGCCTGGACTGTGCCTCAAACAGTGCTCTAAGGATCACTGCAGGTATATCATTTAAGGCTATGGACTCATCTACACTCGTTGGTTGTAATGTTAGAAATGCATTATAAAAATGTGGAACCACAGGGCGCCTTAGAGCAGCGCGCCTATGACAGTGGGAAACTGCTTTGAGAGTTATATAATGTTATACTACATAACGTTTTTACAGATCAATGTAGATCCAGTCTGTGTTGGCTTCTGGTCATGTGTCTACTATCTATCTCGATATTTCTATATGTAAAATCCATATAGCATGTGAGAAGTTGGGTAGGAGGGATCTAATCTAGATCCACTGTCCTAGCTCTCAGTGGGTAAAGAACTCTGAGTATAAAAAGGTAAAGGGACCCCTGACTGTTAGGTCCAGTCGCGGACGACTCTGGGGTTGCAGCGCTCATCTTGCTTTAAAGGCCGAGGGAGCTGGCGTTTGTCCGCTTCCACAGACAGTTTTTCTAGGTCATGTGGCCAGCATGACTAAGCTGCTTCTGGCGAACCAGAGCAGCACACAGAAACACCGTTTACCTTCCCACCGGAGCAGTACCTATTTATCTACTTGTACTTTGACGTGCTTTCGAACTGCTAGGTTGGCAGGAGCTGGGACTGAACAATGGGAGCTCACCCCGTCGTGGGTATTCGAACCGCCGACCTTTCGATCGGCAAGCCCAAGCGGCACAGTGCTTTAACCCACAGCGCCACCTGCGTCCCAAATACTTTGTAAGTTTCCTTAAAGTGTTGGTTCGGATGGCCAAACACAAAGGAGGATTGAGTTCCTGCACCTTTCTTAAATAAACTAAGACATTCCCTTTATTTTTAGAAAGCGATAAATTTGTCACGAGAAGAAATTTTGATGATAGATCTGATGGGGGGAAATGTCTCAAATATTCAAGACTAAGCCACATGCTTGGATCTGAACTTTCCTTGCTGTGATCTACTCATGTCCGTGCAATTCTTTGGGTCAAAGTTTTTCCAATCAAGTTGCGAGAGAGAGGTATTTTTTGAGACTGTTGCTGCAGTCCTATTCATGTCCATTTAGAAGTAAAGGTAAAGGGACCCCTGACCATTAGGTCCAGTCATGACCGACTCTGGGGTTGCGGCGCTCATCTCGCTTTACTGGCCGAGGGAGCTGGCGTACAGCTTCCAGGTCATGTGGCCAGCATGACTAAGCCGCTTCTGGCGAACCAGAGCAGCGCACGGAAACGCCGTTTACCTTCCCGCCGGAGTGGTACCTATTTATCTACTTGCACTTTGACATGCTTTCGAACTGCTAGGTTGGCAGGAGCAGGGACCGAGCAACGGGAGTTCACCCCGTCGTGGGGATTCGAACCGCCGACCTTCTGATCGGCAAGCCCTAGGCTCTGTGGTTTAACCCACAGCGCCACCCGCGTCCCTCCTGAATCCAATGGTACTTGTTCCTGAGAGTAAGCCCAGTTGAATCCAGTGGGACTTGCATTTCAGTAGACGTGTATAGCAGGGTTACGCTGCAAAAGAAGAGTTTATTAATATTTAAAGGTTTGCGAAATTGTGAAAGTTAAAAGGCACATAATTCCAGCTGCAAGTTTTCTGAAGAGCTAAAAACATTAATTAGAGGGCTGTATCGAGGTGAGTGCAGGTTAATGGAATTCATCAAATGCCAACTATTGGCCACAAAGCTATTCAAAAAGCTGCCCTCTTGTCCAGGAAGCTAGCTCAGAGATCTCATTGTGTATAATGAAACCACCTAACAAGGTTTTTATGAATTTGTGATCTGGTTTTTTATTTTCCTATAGTGAATAGGGTGGAAATGAAGCCTTGCTTTTTTTTCCTTTCTAAAGAAGCCTTTACTTCAGACCTTGAACTGAATCAAACAGCTGGATTGGGCTACTTTCTGTGTTGAATTAGTGTGTGAACCAAGTCTTGCAGTCAGTGCACACGCCTAATAGATACCCCCCCCAAAAGCTTGTACATTGGGGTAGCCAACATATGTTATGGGCTATATCTCCTCCTCATCCCTGATCATTGGCCATTCTGGCTAGGGCTGATGGGAGGTCACCATTTTGGCTACCTCTGTTATACATAAAAATTTGGTCTAGGACTGGTATTTATTAATCATGTATAACCTTGCACCCCAAATGCTATGCATACCTAGAAGTAAACTCGACTGATTTTGATAAGAGTGGAATGGCAGGTCTGTTTATCCGTTTCAGTATTTATACCCCACTTTTCTAGGCCAAAGACATACTTAAAAATATAACATTACAACAGCAAGAAATCCATGATAGCAATGAAACAGTGCAAGGAAAGCACACTAAGAATACCAGATCAAACACCTGAACTAGGGTCTCAAATTGAAAGAATGCACACCAAAAAGAGTCTTAAGAGCAAAGAATAGCCAGATGAACATCCCTTGCTGGAGGCTGTTTCATACTTGAGGTGCCACAGTCAGAAAATTATTTCCTTTTCTTCCCTCCACCCTGGGCACCTTGGCTGGCAGGAGACCAATGGAAGGGGACTCGGGAGCAGAGTGAACATCCAAGCAATAATTGTCTGGCATTTTAAAGCAGTCCAGTGAACCAGACATGGCTTTCAGGTTGAGTGATTAGCTTTGAACCTTGTGCGTTGCTCGTCATACAGAACTCTTTTTGCGTCGCCCAATTTCATTTTCTCTCCAGCCTGCTTTCCTACAGCCTTGAAATAAAACGTAATTGAGGAAGCCTGTCTCATATTTTCCCCTGAAGGACTAGAGTGCTAACAAAATAATAAAGGCATTTTTACTAATTGATGGTTTCTCTGGGGACACGGCGAAAATTAGAAAAGAGAGAACAAGAGGCCTCTTCCTTTGTAGCTTGACACACCTGAGTTGCTATGAGAGGCTCTTGTTCTGCCTTTGTGGTTGTCATGTCTGGTGTGAACGGTAATATTGAAGGGTTTATGTTGCAAGCAAACTTATCCCTTATTGTACATTGTGCACCGCTGACAGATGAAAATCCACTCTTGCACTTTATGTGACCTTACCCATTTCCAGGGCAGGAAGTCTTTGGAAAGCAAGTAGAGGCTGCCCTTTCTCTGTCGTGTTCGGTGGTGTGGTTGTTTGCTACTTCCAAATGACTATTCTATGCAGCTGCTAGTTGCTTTATAGACTTAAGCTGCAAACCATTGGCACCAACTGATACTTGAAATGTAGGGCACATTTGTTTGCTGAGCGCTCTTAGGAGGGGAGAAAGTATCTAAGCTAAATGGCATTCCCCCCCCATTAGGCGCACACCCAGAAAATGGAGGATTACATAGGATACTACTCCATGTTGTGAGGATTGTATGCGTGTGTGCACACGTGCGGTGTTGGGATAGTATATCTGTTGCCTGAAATTTGAGCCATCTACATGTGCCATTAGTCAGACAACGGGAAGAGATCTTGTTCTAGGAGATAATTGCAAGTTTTATGTAGTGGACAGGATGACATGGGTTTCAAATTCAAGCAATAAAACACATTGGCTGGCCTTTGGTTGAACCTAACCTACTTCTGAATGTTGTGATCTTCTTGTATCTCTGATCTCTCGCTGTGTATGGTAAACGTAATGATAATCTTGACAGTGGAATCTTTGAAAGGAGTAAAGCAGTTCTTGCCACTTTTGGCCCACTTTTGACCCACTTTTGGACATTCCATGTGTCATATGTATGGCAGTTGCAACAGGGAGAGCACATAATCAGCTACTTTATGCTGAGTTTGACCAGTTGTTCCTCCTCTATGCTAGGAGTTAGGACCCTCACAAATAGTTTAGATCAGGGTTTGGCAAGGTTTACCTCGCCTGGGCCGGTTCAGTCCAGCGGAGATCTCTCTGTGGGTCGGATCGCGTCTGCATCTGCGCACACATGATTTCCGGTGTCGACATCTGCGCGGACGCGATTTTCGGCGTCTGAGCATGTGCAGATGCGATTTCCAGCACAGCAGAAGTGAGTCCCTGTGCTGCACTGTGCTAGTTTAGCGCAGCGTGTGGGGGCTCGCCGAGCAAGCGGCTTGGTTCAGGGGACGCTTGTGGGCCGGTTAAATGACCCCCGTGGGCCACTAGTGGCCCATGGGCCTTAGGTTGGCTATCCCTGATTTAGATGTTGCTTCCAGCATTCCTGACTGCAGATTCCTCACCTCTGTTCTAGCCTAAAGGTGTTTATACTGCCTGTAAGCTGCTCTCTGAGGTCATCTTCAGGCTTGCTGCATAGAATCATAGAATTGTACAGTTGGAAGGGACCATCTAGTCCAGGTACGTCCAACAGGTAGATCGTGATCTACTGGTAGATCACTGGACACCTGTGGTAGATCACTGGTAGATCACTGGCTCCCCCCAAAGAAGGTCAACAACTTTGGTTCCCCCCAAAAAGGTCAGCAACATCACCCTGAACCCTTAATATGGGGCTTTCCATCTCCCTAAAAAAGCTCAACAACTTTGACCTGAACCCCCCCCCAAAAGGGGGTAGATCACTGCCAGTTTTTAAGTCTGTGAGTAGATCAGTCTCTTGGGAGTTGGCCACCTCTGATCCAACTTCCTGCAATGCAGGAATATGCCACTGTCCCATACGGGGATCAAACTTGCAACCTTGGTATTATCAGCACCACGCTCTAACCAGCTGAGCTATCATATAATCCTTTAATAAGTTGCCAAGGATTTATGTACAAAACATATGACCCATTCCATCACTGAGCTGCTGAATCATCTAACTAACTACTTAATTAATTAACAAAACTAATTTTCTTTTGCAAGAGAATTTCACCTAGAACATAGGTCTTCAACTGGTGGGTTCTCAAATGCATGTTTGGGTTAAAAGTGAGTCATGTGTCAGAAAAGTTTGAAGGTATAGACATATACTATGGATTCAGTAATGCAGTCCTTTATGTATCACTAGTGGTTTATGCCCGTTAAATTAGCGGGAGCTAGAACGACTGCCACTCACCCGTCCATCCATCCACCCTCCATCCCCGGGAGGCGGCGGCGCGGGGGCTGCCGGGATCCATAGTCCCCTTGCCCTTAGGCTCGCCTGGCGGGCCGGGCTTGCGCCGGGCGTTTTGTTTGAAGCTCTCCCAATCCACCGGTGTGCCACCAGGGCTCAGCTTGAGTGAAGGTAGAGCAAGAGAGCGGCAACGCCTCCTACTCCTCCGTTTTGGGTCGTGAGGTGAGGCATTGTCGGAGAGGACCTGGCTCCGCCTCCTGCTGGCGCCTCCCACTCCCCGCTCCCTACAGCCTCTCCCCGCCGCCGGCTCCAGCCTCGGCTGCTACCCCAGAGGAGGAGAAAAGCGGAGGCGAGGGAGGAGGAAGCAGGGGAGGGGGAAAAAAAGGAGGGTGTTTATGAGGCGCCCTCGGAGGCCGGCTCTTCATTCATGCGGCGGCGGCGGCGGAGCCGAGGAGAGGCGAACATGGAGCGAGAGAGAGGCGACTGAGGGAGAGGGAGGAGGAGCCGCCACCGCTTCACAGCCAGCAGGAGGAGGAGCAGGAGCCTCCTCAGTGCGCCGCCGCCGCCTGCCTCAGCCCTCCCGCTCCTCCTCAGCCAGGCTGCCCTCCTCCTCCTCCGGCGAACGGCGGCGGGGGCGCGGCGGGGCCGGACCATGCGGTGGCTGCGATCGGCGAGCAGGATGGAGCGACATCGCTCGCCCACCGCCACTTGTAATGGCCGCTGCCGCTCTCTGCACGGCTGTCCCTGGGGCACATGCGCAGTAGCGCAATCCCAGGGACACAGGGACTGGATGCAGAGACACTTGCACTTTATTATAGAGGATGGGGTTTTAAAAAAAAACAACCCAGCCTAAATTTAAACTAATATATATGTATGTATATACACCTCTTCTCTTTTCCTGGATTTATTCTTCCAGGTGCACAATAGCTTTTGAGAATAAAATTGACTTTGTTTGGACAAGTGAAATATCTCGTGGTTCAAACCTTCTGCCAGCATTTGTCTTGTTAAAAGCATCAATAGAAAGCATTTCAGTTTTTCATTCCCAGATAATAAAATGGCTTGTTCTTGCCTTTTCATTGAGATATATTGAGAAACTCAATAGAGGGGTACTTCTTTTAATGGGAGATTCCTTGAGAATCAGCAGCGCTCATTCATCCTTTTTCTTTTTTAGAAATAATGTCTTTCAGGAGGGATGTGATGTTGCTATCTAGAGAGGGGGAGGGGAAATCTCTGTTTTGGCAGGGACATGATATGAAAGATGTGAGTAATAGATGCTCGGAAAATGTATACCAGTATGATGAATTGACTTTGCCCTGGACTTGAAAGTCTTCACATATTATTCATGTTTGGCTCAATAACTTCTTTTTGACCTCATAAAGCTAAGCTTCATGGTTGATAACAACATGCAGTTGCTATTTTAAATCTATGTTACATCACAGTATAGAGGTGGTTTGTTTGGACAACAAATACTGCTAACTCCAGAGTCTTGTGACATCTTAAAGGTTCTTGTATAAGCTTTCAGGTGGATCAGAATGCCCATTTGTTGCATGGCAGTCAAGGAAGTGGTTAAATATAGAATACAGAGATGAGTTTGTTTGTTTTGTTTTTTAAGAAAGTCAAATAATGCAAAGTCAAATAATGCAAGAGGTGTCACAATTTGCTTTATCAAAACACTCAGTTTTATCCACTGGAGTCTGAATAGAGACAATGGTTTCCTTTCCCACTGAAGGTGTTAAATTTACTCAGCAACGATAAGATGTTTGCAGATTGAGGTTGAATCCTGACAAGACAGAAGTACTGTTTTTGGGGGACAGGGTGCAAGTGGGTGTGGAGGACTCCCTGGTCCTGAATGGGGTAACTGTGCCCCTGAAGGACCAGGTGCGCAGCCTGGGAGTCATTTTGGACTCACAGTTGTCCATGAAGGCGCAGATTAATTCTGTGTCCAGGGCGGCTGTCTACCAGCTCCATATGGTATTCAGGCTGAGACCCTACCTGCCCGCAGACTGTCTCACCAGAGTGGTGCATGCTCTAGTTATCTCCCGCTTGGACTACTGCAATGCACTCTACATGGGGCTACCTTTGAAGGTGACCTGGAAACTGCAATTAATCCAGAATGCGGCAGCTAGACTGGTGACTGGGAGTGGCCGTCTGGACAATATAACACCAGTCCTGAGAGAGCTACATTGGCTCCCAGTACGTTTCCGAGCACAATTCAAAGTGTTGGTGCTGACCTTTAAAGCCCTAAACGGCCTCGGTCCTGTATACCTGAAGGAGCGTCTCCACTCCCATTATTCAGCCCGGACACTGAGATCCAGCGCCGAGGGCCTTCTGGCGGCTCCCTCACTGCAAGAAGCAAAGCTACAGGGAACCAGGCAGAGGGCCTTTTCGGTAGTGGCGCCCGCTCTGTGGAACGCCCTCCCAGCAGAGGTCAGAGAAATAAACAACTATCTGACATTCAGAAAATACCTGAAGGCAGCCCTGTTCAGGGAAGTTTTTAACCTGTGATATTTTAATGTATTTTAATATCTGTTGGAGGCCACCCAGAGTAGCTGGGGGGACCCAGCCAGATGGGCGGGGTACAAATAATAAATTATTATTATTATTATTATTATGCATCATCACCAGTTACTGTTGCTGTGAAGGTCATTTTGCATACAGGTGAGCACTTACTGAATTGCCACAGACTGTACTTTCTGCATGCCATTGCCACTTAACCTCAACCTTTACACGCACATGCCTTTTTTGCACCCATTTGTGTATTTATATCTTTACCTTTACCTTTTACACTTCATGCATATGATAGGTTTAGCCTTGATAAGTCTTAAAAACCCACAAGACTCACTGCTTCGGCTGCAGCAGATGACAACACTACCTTCTCGAAACACTACTATGTGGTGCAAAAATGAATACAGATTTTTTGTTGTTGAAAAAATCCCAGTTACATTGGGTTTGAAAGAAACTCCAAAGGGTTACTTTTAAAATCTGCTGCAACAACAGGCTGTCTGCCTCAAACACTAACAGAACAATCAGGAGCTAGCAGGATTGTAATTAGCTTAATGTCCCTGGAATGACAATGTCTGATCCCTAATCACAGTAGCCCTGCTTGTTATTGGCCATTCAGAGTTTGGACTACGCCAAGTCATGCAGAAATGTCATTACTTAATTTCCTAGTGGAAATGTGACACAGTCCTTGCTTATAACTCCTCCAGTTCTTTAAAGATTGATGCTATGCACAGCCTGGGTCTGTGTGCTCCAGATAACAGAAGCAGGATAATTTCGCACCAACTTCCTTGTGCCAAATATTGAACTTTGATTAGAGGATGAGATTTATTCCAAATGACCCTGTTATTTAATAGCCATCAGGTGGTAAGAAAAAGTGTAGCTGAATATTCCATGCTCATTGTCCAGGAGTTGGTTCTCAGGCTGCTCAATCATTTTCCAGTCTATGATGCAGATATTGGCTGGATTTGAAGATGGAAGCCAGTTGCCTAAGACTTAACAATCTCAGCCAAATATGTACTAAAAGGCAGAACTTACCACTGAACAAAACTCACTTGAGTGGATGCTTTTTATGGTAATGAATGGGAATTAATGTGCCTGTTGTAGCTCTTGATGCGTGCATCTCTCCCCCCCCCCCAATAGTTACAAAATTGGTCTCATAAATAGTTTAATTTGTGAATTTAATTTGTGCAATAAAGTGTTTCTGGCATTAGTTTGTGTGTGGGAAGAACTGCATTTGAATATCAAGGGTTAAATGGAATGATTTCAACTAAGGAACATGGATTTGCTATGAACACTGGAGTATCTGGGTGGAATTGCTGAGAGTACCTCAAAGCTCATTAAATCTTGCTGCTCTTGTGAGGGTGAGGATGGTGATGGAGAAAGGGTTAATGTCAGGCTAGTAGTGTTAGGCCTCTGTCCAGAGTACTGAAATGTCTTGAACTAGCCCTGGACAGAAAGTCCTATAAGCTTGATGAAGATGGGCAACAAATGGCCTCTGCATACAACTAAGATTTAGAGACCGGGAATCTGCATCCATCTACAGAGCATTTGTATCCACCTTGCAAGTCAGACGGGGGTACCGCACATTGCCTCCATCTTTTCTTTTGCATTTGGATATGCATCATAAAGTAAATGTGCCATCATATACAAAAATCTGGCCAGAGCTCTTGGTGTGTATTTCCTTTCAGTATAACTAATAACAAGAACAATTTATTTAACAATCATATACAAATAGGGCAGTTGATTTCTCAAATCAACAAGGGCATGTGAATTTCTGTCTTGCTTGTTCATGAGCTAAGCAAACTTAGTTCTTCAGCTTAAGCCAAGAAAAAGTTTTCTTCATGAATTTGAATATTTGTATATGTATCCAAGTCTTGAGAACCACTGAAGAAGCCCAGAACCTTTCGTGGGAGTGTGCCATCCGCAAGCACCAATCAAAGGGCCCCATTGGGGGTGAATAATGGCCTCCTAAACTACAGGATTGCCTGGGCGAAACAGGTGAAAAACGCCGGCACCCTGTCTCTTCATCTTTATGTACATCTTTATTAACATTTGTTGGTAATATCATCAACACCTCACACTATTGGAAACCACAGTGAACTTACCTTTGTTGATATCTTCAGGAATTTATTTAAAGGAAATCTAAAGACTGAGTTTAACATCTGGAAAACATACTAGAATTAGATATTGAGATGGTATCAAACATTTGAAAATATACATTGTTATTAGATGTCAACAGTCTGTTTTCAGATTTATCAGGTTATAAGTCCTTGTGGCTTTTGTATAAGACTCTATATATTCTTCTCAGAACTTGGGTGACTAATATATGATAAAGAATGTATAATTGACTTAGAGATTATTGTGCACCGCCTACGCGTTCAGGAGCTGGGGCAAATGCTGTACTCCCTGGTGATGGCTGGCGTGGTTCCTCGTGGCTGCTCACAGATGGCCAGCATGGTATCGTGGTTAGAGCGATAGTTTAAGGCTAGGAAGACCCAGGTTCAAATCCCCATTAATCCATGAAGGGTGCTGGGGGAGCTTGGTCAGTCATCACCTCTCAGCCTAACCTACCTCACAAGATTGTTGAGTATAAACAAAGGGCAGAGTGTTTTGTTGCCTTCAGCTCTTTGGAGGAAGGATGGGTATATGTTTAATAAATAGATAACATTCATGGGGTGTGGCGTTTACCCTCCTATGTTAGTGACATCATACTGGGTTGAGAGGGAGAGAGATAACTATTGGTAAAATGACTGACCAATGGAAACCCAGCGGGTGGAGTTAACTGTGTATAAGGTTTAAGCAAAGAGGTTTTTAGGGAGTTCAGTTGGGAGTCGGGGTGGAATTGAAGTTCAGTCAGAGAAACTGAGTGTGTCAGGAGTCAGAGTCAGTCAGTGGTTCAGGGGAGCCAGGGTGGTTAAAGAGTTCAACTCAGTGAGGTTAGTCAGAGAGTCAGGGTGAGAGCTTTAGTTCAGTTTGAGAACTTGTGGGTAGGAAGGTATAGGAAGGTACAGGACGGTATAAAGGTAAAGGGACCCCTGACCATTAGGTCCAGTCGTGTCCGACTCTGGGGTTGCGGCGCTCATCTCGCTTTATTGGCCGAGAGCCGGCATACAGCTTCTGGGTCATGTGGCCAGCATGACAAAGCCACTTCTGGCGAACCAGAGCAGCGCACGGAAATGCTGTTTACCTTCCCACCAGAGCGGCTCCTATTTATCTACTTGCACTTTGACGTGCTTTCGAACTGCTAGGTTGGCAGGAGCTGGGACCGAACAACGGGAGCTCACCCCGTCGCAGGGATTCGAACCACTGACCTTCTGATCAGCAAGACCCACAGCGCCACCTGGGTCCCACACAGGACGGTATAGGAACTAATAAAGAAATATTGACAAGATAACATCTAAGAACTTAAGCAACACACTGTATTTGAAACCATAAGCTTGTTACTGAGTTACAAAATAAACTTGTTCTTTTTGGTTCACTTTTTTTAAGACACCAAATAGCCCAGGTTGACAAACAGAAGTACTATTCATTTTTCTTTCACCCCATCCTCATTTTATTCGGCAAGGAAATGTCTTGCATCAATTTTCTTCTTATCAGCCAAGATCTGTTACCTATCACTTGCTCTTTGGTTTTCAAAAAGCAGCCTGACATTGTCTTATTCATTTTAGTTAATTGCCATGGTTTGATGATCCCTTTTAAAATCCCTGGCAACTCTAATCCGCTGCCTTGATAGGTGATTAATGACTTTTCATTCCCTTGACCACCGTGACAGACAGGAAAGTAATAAGTTGCCCCAACAAAGATCTTTCATCTAGCCTTCCATATACCTCAATCATTCCAGGAAAAAAGGGAAGAGTAATGAATGTTTCTGAGTTCTTCAAGAAAACTCAGATGTGTTGGTAGCAAATGTTAATTAAAAGGGTTGTTTCAAATTAAATGAATAACTGAAAAGACTTTATTCTTCATTCAGAATGGGGCTACAGGGCAAAACTAGATTTCATTAATGGCTGGTTAAAAACGAGCCTACTTTTCTTTGCCAGAAATTCCAGCATAGTTCAGGTTTACTGCTTCTCTATAAATATTACAACAGAATCCTTACCTATGTAGTATCTTTTCTCTGAGGAGCTCAAGCTTGCATACGTGATTCTCCTCTGTTTAACTGCACAACAGCTCTGTGAGGTGGGTTGAACACAGCTCAAGGTCATCCAGGGAGATTACTGGCCAAGTGGAAATTCAAACCATGGTCTATTTCAACCACTAAGCCACACAACATGCTTGCTCGAATCCTGAGAGGCTCGGCACCAGCTAAGTTTCTAGTGCTTGGTTTGGCAGGATAAGTTTAAAAGATGTGATGTCAAAAAACCATAGAACAGCAAAGGAGGAGCAGGGTTCCTTGGAGAGAGCTTGTACCGGAGGTGGACAGGATTGTAGTGAGTTGGACTAGGACAGCGATGGGGAGCCATTTTGGCCTTGAGGGCAGATAATTTCTCCCACCGCATCCTGCAAGCTGTTGCGATGGCATGTGATTCACCTTGTTGGTGACGTGAAAGTCAGTTGGTAGTTCACCACACCTCTAACAGGGCAAGTATGCAGAGTATCAGCAGAGTATGCAGAGCCCTAGCAGAGTCTTCAGAGATTTCCCGGTCCCAGCAGAATATCTTCTTCCAGAGTCCCCAGTTAAGTGAAAAACTTATCTCCCACATAGTTCAAAGTAACAAAGTGTTTATTGTCTCCACACACAAGACAAAGCTAAACCCTACGATCGAGTTGATCTATGTTGTTGTTGTTTAGTCGTTTAGTCATGTCCGACTCTTCGTGACCCCATGGACCAGAGCACGCCAGGCACTCCTGTCTTCCACTGCCTCCTGCAGTTTGGTCAGACTCATGTTGGTAGCTTCGAGAACACTGTCCAACCATCTCGTCCTCTGCTGTCCCCTTCTCCTTGTGCCCTCCATCTTTCCCAACATCAGAGTCTTTTCCAGGGAGTCTTCTCTTCTCATGAGGTGGCCAAAGTATTGGAGCCTCAGCTTCAGCATCTGTCCTTCCAGTGAGCACTCTGGGCTGATTTCCTTCAGAATGGATAGGTTTGATCTTCTTGCAGTCCATGGGACTATCACCATGCTAGCTGACGCTGTTGTGTAAAACTCACAGCCTCTTCCCCTGACGCCCACAGATTCAGTCAGACCCTGACAGTCATACAGGACAGCATCAGGATTTGCAACAGAACTTAATCAAAACAATGCCCTAGAGACTGCTATATCCGTCTCTGCATTTTTGAACAATGGGAAGGTGAATGTCTCAGCAAACCGTACACTCAGCCTCACTGGTGTTGCTATGGTAACCCAGTGCACCTGGCATCCCGACGTGAGGGATGTGCTACTCAAGACATGAGCCCAAGCTCTGTGTAATTTAACCCATCATTCATATGACACCAACAGTTGTGCCCACCTGTCAAAGTTGGCCTGCGGTGGGGGGTGGGGAGAGATAGTTATGGGGCAGGATTTTACGCTGATGTGCAGGGGCTGAATTCCTGCTTTCTGCAAGGGTCGGCTGTGTATGCCAGTAGCCAGTTCCCCACAGGGCATTGGTGTGGGCAGCTGGACCAAGGGGAATGGAACCCAGCTGATTGACAGGTGCACGTGGGCTTCAAAAAATGGCTTTGCAGGCCCAATTGGAGCACTGAGATTCCTCACCTCTGCACAAGGACCTGGGAGGCCTAAAGCGAATTGGGTGACTGTTACGTACTGAGCTGAATCCTAGAACAATAGGATCCAAAATGCAGCAGTCTGATTGGTCCTAGAACAATAGGATCCAGAATGCAGCAGTCTGATTGGTCCGCAGGAGCCACCCAATCCAGCTCCAGGTGGAAGTGAATCAGCAACCTGATTGGCCTGCAAGAGCAGCCAATCAGGCTCCTGGATGAAGTGAATCCGCAACCTGATTGGCCTACAGGAGTAGCCCGGAATTAGCCAATCACGTGGGGCCCATTGTGTAAATAATGTATATATAGCAGACGTTTTGGGGAGAGATTCATTCCTTGCTACTATGAGCTGAATAACGAGCATGAAATTCACACTTGACTCGGAGTATATTTCAGTGACCTTGGACCAGTTGCTCTTTCTCAGCCTTAGCCTACCTCCTAGGGTTGTTTTGAGGGTAGTGAGGGAAGGGGAGGGAAGAAAGCAGTGTACCATTCCTTCAGCTCCTTGCAGGAAGAGCTGGAGTGTAAATCTAATTCTAAATATCTGCGTATCTGTTCTCAAAGCCACCTTGTTCATGGAGTCCCGGTAGCCCTGAACAGAGTTAAAGCATTCCCTGAGCATAGCCTGAGCCCTGTCGTATATTATTGGATGCTCATGGTGCTGGTGCATGAGCGCTGATGTGGATGTTAGACTCTGTTTCACTGGTGCCTCATTCTCAATCTCAATCTCAGTCCGCTGCATTAGTGGTTCTAATCGATTTAGTACTGATGAGTTTTATTGCCCCTGGCCGTCTGTGGGGAGCTCTCTCTGCCAGCTACAAAGAGCAGGCAAAAGGACCATAGTAATTATGATCTTCCTCTTTACAGATGGAATGTGACTGATTTACATGCCCTTTCTCTATCTCCACTTCCCCGTCCCGTCCCGTCCCCTTGAGGCAAAAATCAGGATTCTCCACTCTCCGGTACCATCTAAGCTGAGTAATGGTCTGTCAGACTTTATTGCTCACACCTGACTACAAATTGACACATCACTTTGCCTTTTTATGTGTCCCAGGTTGCCTTGTACATTTTCCACCACAATTGGAGCCCCAGCCATTCATCACAGATGCTCATATCTGTTTGATCAGGGAAATGCCAAGCTTCCTTCCTTGTAATACCCTCCAAGCTTAGAGGTCTATTAATTAAATTTGCACCCTGCCGATCGTGCAGGGAGGCAGCTGGCTCCACTGCTCTGTATGAAGTTCAAATATCCCCCAGGTAGTTGGAGAATAGATGCCAGCAGTTTACAGACTTTTAAATCCTGGAGATAACTTCTTGAAGTTTCCGTCAGTACAGCTCTCTCCCCCCGCCCTCTCCCTGTCCACCATGCAACTCGCACAACACAAAACAACCCTCTTATTGGTTTGCTTAAGGCCCAGGGGTAGGCAAACTAAGGCCTGTGGGCCGGATCCGGCCCAATTGCCTTCTAAATCCGGCCTTTGGACGGTCCGGGAATCAGTGTGTTTTTACATGAGTAGAATGTGCCCTTTTATTTAAAATGCATCTCTGGGTTATTTGTGGGGCATAGGAATTCGTTCATCCCCCCACCCCAAGTATAGTCTGGCCCCCCACAAGGTTTGAGGGACAGTGGACCGGCCCCCTGCTGAAAAAGTTTGCTGGCCCCTGGCTTAAGCCCTCCTAGGCATATAGAGCCATGAATTGCCCTTCTACCTGCCAATCAGTTTTGGATGTGTTGTTCTTCTGGAGAGCCCAGCATTTCTCTCAAGAGATCTAGGGCTCAGCTTTTTTTTATATTAAAGCAGAGCAATGTAGGATTGAAACAAACAAAACTTAAGGGAAGCTTTTAACTTATAGCACAGCAAAGGAGGGGTTTCTAAAAAGAGAAAACAGCCCAGAGCTCTTTGCTGTCACATAATTAATATTTTGAGCAGTCTCACTCCCTGCAAAGGCCATGGACCTAGAGTAGCACAAAGATATAGGAAAACGTAGAGCCGTAAGGTCAGAAGCAAAGGACAGGAGGGCACCCAAATATAGAGCCAAGGAGCCAACTCCCAGGGGCTGTGGGGGCTTCACTCCCCAATAAAATATTTGAGGGGGTCAAAGATGATGGGCACTGCCATTCAAATGATGTGATCGATTATGCAGGGTGGGGCTTACCTGTCCACCCCCAATTTTTTTAATTTAAGTTGGCACCCCTGTATAGAGCTATACCCAATGCTGCATGAAAATGCTGCTCCTGCAACTGGGCCTCCCCCCCCTCCTTTCCCCATTGTACCCTCAAAATCTGCTCCAGGGCTGCAGAGGTGGGGGGGGGGAGTTCTGTGTACAAATGGAAATCTGCTGTGTGAATGGAACGGCAGTCCTGGATGGAACCCACTGACTTCACTGTCCCAAGCATCTGTGATCACCTGTTGGAGAAGAGGAGAAAATCCTGAAAGCCAGGGATGGGAAATGGACTGTCCTGAAAAAAAAGTAACGAAGCACTCCTAATGGATAGATTTTCTTGCAGGTCCCATTTTGTCCTTACTACAAGCTATCCAGGTTTTACTTTATACTGCAGGAACTCCATTTTCGTCTGCCTTTTGTTTTTCCTACAGATGTTTTACTCAAGCTGCTTTGAAAGAATACCTAGAATCAGAGAACTGTTAAGAGTTGGAAGGGACCACAACGGTCATCTGGTCCAGCCCCTGCAATGCAGGAAACTTTTTGTCCAACGTGAGGCTCAAACCCACAACCCTGAGATTAAAAGTCTCATGCGCTAACTGAGCTATCAAGGCTGGTATCCGAAGGAACATTCTGGGGATGTCCCTGTTTAGCAGGGACATTGCATGACCAGGCGGCGACAGCCCCAGCCCCCAGGGATCATAAGGAAGGAATAAAGACTCTGACAACGTTATACGGAATTAAAATTAGGCCACAACTTTATTAAACTTCTGAATGTTGGAAGACCTTGGCTTAGGCCTTGGGTGTGTATCCCTCCCAGCCCCCCAGCCGGGGGGAAGTGGGGCTCATCAGGGTAAATGGAATATGGGGGTGCTCTGCAAGACCTAAGTGCAGCAGGCAGCCCAGCCCATATCCCTGCATGCAGGGTAGTTGACTGATGACCTTTCGGTGTATGGCCAGTGACACCTGTAAAAAAACCCTTTAAGAGGGGGACCCTGGAATCGCCGCCGCAGGGGGGTGAGTCACCACTTCATGCCCCCTCCCCCTCCCATTATAGGGAAGAAAAGACTAAAGGATTCCACCGTCAAAGTTGTGACAAATTACTACGGGGAAGACAAAACCTGCCAATGCAGGAAAATTTCTTCCCGGTCCTTCAACAGCAACTAGTCAAAGACCTTAGCAGCGCCCGCTAAACAGGAAGAAAACGTTAACCTGCAAACAAGAAACATTAAACAAAGGGAGGGTAAATCTCCAGAGCCGACTGCTTGGCTATTGTCAGCTTCACCCCCTATTTAAAATTGGGGCTGGCCCCACCTCCCAGCAAGAAACTTGATTACTGAGGCTGGGCGTGAACCTCCAAAAATTAACACTGAGAGGCAAGCCAGCCTGTTTGCCAGTAAGCTCCCTGGGAACTGTAGCACCGGGCGAGATCCCACAAAGGGCACCCACAATGTAAAGTGTGAGTGCTCATTCTAATCACACGCAAATCCCTAATTGGGAGGGGGGGTGATTCACTGAGGGGTATTCCTTGTATGGTGACCCAGATAGGCATTCACTATAAGGATAGTCTTTTGCAGCTAGTGGGTGGGAAATGGGGGTTCTTTGATTTGGACATGCAATTGAATACACAGAATTAGAAGTTTTTGTTTTCTTGAGTGCATCCTTTTTTCTTAAGTGTATCCTTTTCCATCTGTGCTGTTCTGGTTTTGTGTCTGGCTTTTAGCCCTAATTGACCCAATCGTATCCCACTTTTAAAGGACTGTTGAACAACATTGGCTCAACTGCAGACGTTAGGTGCTGCTGTTTATCAGTGCTTATAAATGGATTTAAAATAACAATGGGCTGGATGATCTTGCTGGATGATTTATTTTTGTAGTTAACCATGGAGGATTTGCTGACAGTACATTCCACTTAGGAAAATGATTGTTTGTCCAGCATTTTATACTTTGCTGAAATACGGCCGTGCAGGATTGCAAATGGAGTAGGTGTTAAAATGTGCTAACTGGTTTGTGCCAACAACGTAACATTTTAGTACTGAGACACCATGAAGATGTAATTTAGCACGTGAGATTTCTAAACATCAGTGGAGGCAGGTGGGGGCTCCTTGGAAGAGCAATCACATTTTCTGGAATCACAGTTAAGAGGGAGAGCACTTGAAGAAAACTACCGCCTCTCCTCTCACTGATTTCCCCCTTAAAAATCACTCCGTCTGTTCACAACTTTGCCACTATATGTGTCGTGGACTGGCTGGATGCAGAGGAGTGGTGCGAGGCCTGAGCTGCAGGGGAAGAAGGCTCAGAGCCAGCAGAGTGGTCAGAGGGAGAAGAGGGAGAAGAGGAACAGGGAGGAGGAGGAGGTGTCAGAAGCTGAAGAGGTAACAGAGTTTAGTGAACAGGAAGAGGCTGTGGCAGAGAGCAGTCCAGAATCAGAGGCAGAAGCGGAGGCAGGTTGCTCCAAAAAAGGGGCCTTTTGACCCTTCCTAGAGAAGATGGAGTGCCTCACCGCTGCTGCCATCATATAACAGACCCTCCAAATGTTCCTATTTTCCAGGGACAGTCCTGGATTTACAGAAGCCATCCCGGTTTCTGATTTGATCCCGGAATGTTGTATTATGTGTTTATATATGTTAGAAGCTGGGGCAACCCAGTCAGATGAGCGGGGTGGTAATAATAATAATAATAATAATAATAATAATAATAATAATTAGTAAGGAATAGGAAATCCCTATTTTCATTGGATGTGGGTGGCGCTGTGGTCTAAACGACTGAGCCTCTTGGACTTGCCAATCAGAAGGTCGGTGGTTCGAATCCCCGCGACGGGGTGAGCTTCCGTTGCTCTGTCCCAGCTCCTGCCAACCTAGCAGTTTGAAAGCACGTCAAAGTGCAAGTAGAGAAATAGGTACCACTCCGGCGGGAAGGTAAACAGCGTTTCCGTGCGCTGCTCTGGTTCGCCAGAAGCGGCTTAGTCATGCTGGCCACATGACCTGGAAGCTGTACGCCGGCTCCCTCAGCCAATAATGCGAGATGAGCGCCGCAACCCCAGAGTCGTTTGCGACTGGACCTAACGGTCAGGGGTCCCTTTACCTTTACCTTTATTGGAGAAAAATTGGAGGGTATGATATAAGCTAGAAGAAAAGTCATGGAGTGGGTCTAGGGAAAGTAAGCTGGGAGGGGGAGATCAACCACTGTCACAACTGCCACCATCATCATGAAGAGAAGACAGCAGTGATTCAAGTGGCTCATTCTCTGACACTGGCCCTGGTTAGATTGTGGAGATTATCAAGCGATAGGGTATGCCAAACACTATGCCTAAGAAAAAGCTATTGTATTTTATCTCACCCCGTAAACTGAAAACGAGCAGAACCTAAAAGAGAGATGTATATGTTTGATCACATGAACATCCATTATCATTGCTATGCTAACTGATGATGTTGACAGTATGTTACAAAGTGGACCTTAGCTAATGTCACTAGATAAGGACAAAGTATTTTGGCAGAGGAGCATCCTTTTTGGGGGGGGGCATAGTGACAGCAGCAACGCATGTCCCCATCTTAATTGTGCATTGCAAAGTTCATTGTAAAAAGAATCATAGAATCATAGAATCATAGAGTTGGAAGAGACCACAAGGGCCATCCAGTCCAACCCCCTGCCAAGCAGGAAACACCTTCAAAGCATTCCTGACAGGTGGCTGTCTGCTTAAAGACCTCCAAAGAAGGAGACTCCACCACACTCCTTGGCAGCAAATTCCACTGTCGAACAGCTCTTACTGTCAGGAAATTCTTTCTAATGTTTAGGTGGAATCTTCTTTCTTGTAGTTTGAATCCATTGCTCCGTGTCCATTTCTCAGGAGCAGCAGAAAACAACTTTTCTCCCTCCTCTATATGACATCCTTTTATATATTAGAACATGGCTATCGTATCACCCCTTAACCTTCTCTTCTCCAGGCTAAACATACCCAGCTCCCTAAGCCGTTCCTCATAAGGCATCGTTTCCAGGCCTTTGACCATTTTGGTTGCCCTCCTCTGGACACGTTCCAGCTTGTCAGTATCATTCTTGAACTGTGGTGCCCAGAACTGGACACAGTATTCCTTTGTGAGGTCCTTTGTGGCTGCTTAAGCAAAATGTGCTGATATAAATTGAGCAGCTCAGTTGAAACATGTTCGGTTGCATGTACCAAAGGCGCATACTATGACAAAACCCAATGAGAGAAAAAACAGGTTCAGCAGCATTTAGAGCTGGAAGATGTACGGTATTCTGTGTTCTTCAGGGAAGGAGGAGGCAGTGTGCACTGTAAGAGAACTCTCCTATCTAATGAAGAGGACAAAGTGCATGTTCTCTTTCCAGTGACTGTGGGGGTCTTTATTAAACAGCTTATTAAATTGGATGCGAACACCTAGCCTCTGAAATTATTTTTTCCTGTGATCCAGGGTCACACAAAAGCTCGTCTATCCAAAACTAATCAGTTTGTTAGTGCTATATCTGTTGGAACTGCACACATGCAGGGCAAAGGGAAGAGAATAAAACCCTCTGTGGGGCACTAATTTACAATGTTACCAAGGACCAATTTGTACATCCTGGTGCTCTATATGCATTTGCCTTGGGCACACACCAGTGTTTAATGCATAGCTGTCAACTTTCGGATTTGAAAATAAGGGATTTTTTAAAACTTTCGGATTTGAAAATAAGGGATGCCGCGAGGGCGGTGCAATGGCACCAAGTAGCCTCGCCACCCTGCGCTCCAGAGGCTGTGCGCGAACAGGTGAGCAAAAGAGTGAGCGCATAGACAGCAGGCAGGCAGGCTGGCTGGTTGGGCGTGAGGGTCTGGCTGCACAAGGCATGCAAGCTCCGCCCCCAGAATAAGGGAGTTTCCCGCAAAAAAAGGGAGGGTTGACAGCTATGGTTTAATGTGCATGTGCGCCACACAGATCCATTTTTCCTGGGTACGTTTATGTGCACATTCATCCACACAGGAGCATTCAGGTGAACTGTTTTTCTCTTTCACATCAGTGGGTAGGGCTTGGCGGGATGTATTAGCACATAACATGCATGTTGGATTTTTCTCTCCTTACTGCGTTATCTGCAATTGTAGGCCCAGCCCACCCATGAGGCAAGGCGAGGTGACTGCCTCAGGCACCTGCTTAACATTAAATAGCTGAGCACTAATACAAGCCTCTTTGATGAACCAAAGGAACATGAGAACAGTGATATGCATCAGTTTATAACAGTATGGTTAATTCAGGAATTTTTTTCGTAAAAAAAAAATCTTTATTGCTTAGTATCAAAAGAAATGAGACGTTGATTAAAGGCCATTGTGAATTGAAATTAATATTCATCTTTATCCTATGAAGCAGGATTGATGGAGGAAGTTGAAATTAACAGAAACCACTGAAATAGGACAGAATCACAGTATGTTGCATTCAAGTAAACAGTAGCATGTATGGATGGATGTATAATTTGACCTAGTCTTTGCGGATCAGAAGACACTAACTATATAGCACTGAGTTTGATTTTTCGGCAGGCATTTCAGCACCCCACTTTGCTCAGATCAGTAAATGTCAAATAGAGCCATGACATAAAAGAGGCCGTGTCGATAATGCGTCTGCTGTTCTTCCCCTTTGTTATAAGGGACTTTTGTTTCCCAACACTAAGGCTGCAATCCCATAGCCACTTACCTGGGAGTAAACCTCATTGAACTCAGTGAGACTTAACTTCTGAGCAGACACGCATAGGATTACATTTTAAGTTGCCTGGTTTTCCTATGCAAAAAAAAAAAAAAAAAAAGGAATTGCAAATATATATATATATATATATATATATATATATATATATATATATATATATATATATATATATAAAGATATGAAGCTGAATCCCCCTTCTCTTTTTGGGGATGGCTTTACTATTTACATGTTCAAGAGCTAGAAAATGGATGGAATGGTTGTCATCAGTGTCCAATTCTACTCCATACAGTAACAGGCAAACTTCTTCAAGCTACTCAGATATATAGATGGACCTATAAGCCCACATATGGCTCCTGTTGTACGGATGAGCCATGCACACACTCAGCATTTCCATGTCGGCAAATGTAACTGCAGGATCGGGATGCAGGTTCAAAACCCAAAGAGTTGAGTATATGCTAGACACAGGAGCCCTTTGCTAAGTACAAAAAAGTGGGCATGAACTTCCCAGCTGCACCATCTCTGGTAGCAAATACACACTGGGGTTCAGCCACGGATTGGAGTGCAAGGCAAGAGGTGAAGGTTGAACGGATGTACTTAGAGGTACTGGAATACAGCCACGGGCTTCTTGCTTAAGAGCTGCCAGCTAAGCAGTTTTCAAAAGTGTACAACTGTGGAGTTGTTGTTTTTCTTCAGCAGGGGTGGCTACACTGTGGCTAACTGCCAATGTTCTTGGACTCCAACTGCCATCAGCCCCAGCCAGCAGAGTTGGTGGTCAGAGATCATGGGAGTTTCAGTCCAGCAATATCTCCTCGGCCTCAGGTTAGCCAACCCTGTTCTTCAGCCAAAGAGCTGAAGTGCACATGATTTTCTGTGGAGCTGTCACACACGATATAATGGTCAATTGGCTAAGGGGAAATGGTCATTGTCTGCAACTCTTTCACCCTTTACAAGTGTAACTCTCACCACCTTCTTTTCCTTCCCTAATGTTTAAATTGCCTTTGAGATTGTGTGCACGTTTTAAACATGCTGGTAAAACTTGTTCAAAGGGGAATTTCTAGATTGTTGATTTATAAAAAGAAGAACGAGAGGGGCTTGGAACTCTTAAAACAGTAAACGTTGAGCAACGATACATTGCTTGTTACTTAAGTCCAGGGCCGGCGCTTCCATTTAGGCGAACTAGGCAGTTGCCTAGGGTGCCAAAATGGAGGGGGCGCTGGCCAGCCTGCCCCCCGCCGCCCCAACCAGCGGCGGAGCAAGCAGCTTGGGCCGAAAACCGTGGCGGGGGCGCCAAAATGGAGGGGGCGCTGGCCAGTCTGCCCCTCGCCCCCCCGCCACCTGGTGCTGCCCCAACCAGCGGCGAAAACCGCGGCGGTGCAGGGCGCCCGGCAGGGCAGGGGGCGGGGCACCGTACGTCATGCGCAATGACGTCACGTGGCCCGCCCCCTCGCCTAGGGTGCCAAAATCCGTGGCACCGGTCCTGCTTAAGTCTCTGAATTGTTGTGTACCTTGTAAATTCTGCACAGGCCCATAAATTCTGCAAATGATTCCTTGATGCAAACAGAACGTCTGACTAGATTGTCCGTTGAACCACAATTTGAAACAGTGGGTGAAATTCTGGTTTTATAGCTGCAGTTTCCATCTGTGGCCAGATTCCAAAACTAGGCGTGCTTAAGTCTTGTAAGTCAATAAGCTAAAATGCGCCTAACTTTATGTTGGATTGTTTCCGGCATGTGCTTCGAGGTGAATTGCTAACACCTTTTGAATTTGGTTGCATTGAATTTGGTGTTTTGAATTTGGTTGCATTTGTTCACAAATGTATTAGCTCAGTATGTTTTTATTCCACTCAGTGTTTTTTGTCAGCTAGAATCTATTCCCCCCTGTTGTGAAATGAAATTGGTTAACCATATAAACAGGAACATGCTATATACACACATATATTAAAAATATGCTCAAACAATATCAGAAAAATAGAAAAATTCTGCAACCCAGCTGCCTCTTTCCTACAGAAGGAAAAGGAAAGACTATTTTGGACTAGGCCTGCTTTAGGGAAACAGTGCTTGTTCATCAGCTGTTTAAACATTTACATCCAACATGTGCTAAAATCTTTGCTTGTATACAACAAACCCAAAGGACGTACAAGAACGCCACAGCAACATATATCAAAAATCACAGAGAAGTCCAGACCACAGACTGTTTCCTAAACCAACAGCTCCACAATTCATCCAAACTGCCTGGTTACTGAAACTGAAAAAAGTCAGAACCAAACATTATGCTGATTCGCTAAAACCATGGACAACATTTTAGGACCAGACTCACACTATATACTTCAAGCTGTAGTAATACAAGGAAAAGTTCTGAACCCTTACTCATTCAATCACACTTCAAACGAGAAAGAAGTCCCAAACAGTTTTCTTAAGACACGTGAACAGGGTGCAAATCTAAGTTTAGTTGTCTGTTCCCATCAGTGTAATAATTAGCAGCCTTGCTCAAAAAAATTATCCAGTTTAACTTTTCACTTATTTTAAAAAGTAAACAAGCTATTCCTTTCCTAAGCCTCATACCACTCTTGTCTGGCTCCATTCCCAATTGTTGTTGACCAACCATCTCTTGTTGCTTAAATGTCTGATATCAACTGATCATTGTGGTTGTCATATGATTTCCTTAGTCATCTGCAAGACAGCTTTGTTGGGGGTTACACAGTGCAGGATGAGGCAGGCAGGTCTTGCCAGCAAAGCATCACAACTGCAGTGGTTGAACAGGGAAAACTCAGATGTTTTCTAGGGCATCTACGGGGACAAAGCCTTTTTTCTTTCCACTGCATACTTTGATAAAGCCGTTGTGTTCCTTTTCTGAAGTAATACAGATCTGTAGACAAAGAATGGAGAGAAAAGTTTAAACACCCCACACTCAATAACCACTTCTATTCAAAATAAAAAATAAAAAATTCCTTCCAGTAAGTCAGAGGCGTAGGAAGGTAGGGTGGTACCAGGTGCGGAAAATTTCTTGTCACCCCCCCCACATTGATTTTTTTTTTTTTACCTGCAAAAATGGTTTTGCATTATTTCTATTTTCCACACCTGGTACCACCAGGTAAAATAATAAGTAAAAATAATCTTTTATTTCTATCCTGCCCTCCCTGGCCTCAGGGCGGCTAACATCAGATACATAACATTGATATAAAATCAAACAATAATTAAATTACCTCCTAAAAACATGTCAAAATCAAAGTCTAATTAGATGGCTTTCCGCAGGGTTAGGGTCCACTGAATTGAAATTTCAGCCTTCACGACATAGGAAAACAGCCAAGTAAACAGCTATTTTCGTGGAGGAGGGTCAAGATATTAACTGATATGCATGAATTTTCATATATAATCCCTAGTGTAGTAAGATAAGACCTTTGGAGCAGGCATTTTTTTTTAAAAAAAAGTTTTTTATGAACCATCCTAGTAAGGCAGTAATTGTTCCTTGATAATTTGTCACCCCCTCCATGATGGAACCTGGGGCGGCCCGCCCCCCACTTCCTACGCCTCTGCAGTAAGTAGCACCTTAGAGACCAACTAAGTTTGTTATTGGTATGAGCTTTCGTGTGCATGCACACTTCTTCAGATACTCTCTAAGGTGCTACTGGAAGGAATTTTTTTATTTTTTATTTTGTTTCAACTACGGCAGACCAATACGGCTACCTACCTGTAACAACCACTTCTATTCAGGAACCCAAATAGGTACAGGTGATGCTTGGTGAGCTGAAACAGACCACCGAATTTCAAAAGCCCATGGCAATGGGATGCCCATCCACACGAGAAGCAATGGCTCCTGCATAATACCACTGCATAATAGTAATCAGCTGTCCATCAGGCGAAATTTGTAATGTGTGTTTTCCAATTCAGCCTCATGAACATAATGCAAGATTTTCTCCTTCCTCCCACCCATTCTAACACTGGTGTGTGCCTTAAGTAGAGATCAGACCAAAGCAAGTTTCATGAGGCTCCTTGCATTGTGTGTATTTGTGTGGGGGAACACCTGAATCCAAAACAGGCCTGATGAGATGGCCTGAACGGGTGAGCGAAAGAGCGAGCGCATAGATGGCAGGCAGGCTGTCTCTGGTTGGGCGTGAGGGTCTGGCTGCACAAGGCATGCAAGCTCCGCCCCCCAGTCGGTCTCAGACTCCTTATTGGCAGCCGAGCAACGCAGCTGAGGAGCCTCCCTGGCCGGCAGGGAGGGAGAGGAGCTGCTTCCTTTGAAATCCGGGAAATTTAAGGGATATCAACAATCCGGGATAGCAGCGGGAAACGGCATTGGAATACGGGAGTTTCCTGCAAAAAAAGGGAGGGTTGACAGCTATGCATGCATTTAACTCCCAGCACAACATCATGGGGATCTAGTGCAGAACAGGTCCCTATTTGTGGCTGCAGTGTTTGGGCAGCTTAGAGCACCGCTCACTTGTAACAACATATTGAAGGAGTTCTTTGTGCAATTCCTCCCCTAGGCCCTCCTAAAGTCGACGAGCAAGCCATGCCCTTTTCCATCCCTCTCAGGCTCCAGCTTTGTTACAAGGGTTTATATTATCTACTTGAAAGCAGAAGGGTACAAAGCTATATAAACACAAAGTGCTTTGCTGTCTGGGCAAAGCGACCCAGCATGCATTAGGAGGGCACTAAAAATATCTCTGCCTGTCTGAATGATGTTTTGCATTGCTGCTGTTGATATAACATTGTGCATAAAAACTTCCTCATTTCCTGCAGTGGGCATTTTATGGTTTGTATGTGCACGTCTTGCCATACATATATAACCCTCATTAATGTGCTGGCGAGTTTGTGTAAGAACAAAAAAGGATACATTCCTGTTTGTGACGTTCAGGACCATTTTAAAATATCAAGGAACTCCACCTCAGGCTGAGCAAATGAAACCTTCAAATGAGTGTTCCTAGCAGTCGGTTTGGTTCAGTGATTTTGTTGTCTAATGTCTATCAAAGAAAGAGAATGCAGCTCCATACTGTAAATTTATATGAGCGCAACGTGGTTTGTCACATAAATACTGGTATGTGAGCCAGCTGAGATCCACCACGTGGAGGCTACTTGAAACTGCAGCTGACACAGGCAATGATCCGCCTATGCTCAGGGTCTTACCATGCAAGCTGGTCAGCACCATAGCTGCCAACTTTCGGATTTGAAAATAAGGGATTTTTTCAAACTTTCGGATTTGAAAATGAGGGATGCCGTGAGGGCGGTGCAATGGCACCAAGTAGCCTTGCCACCCTGTGCTGCAGAGGCTGTGCGCGAAAGAGCGAGCGCATAGACGGCAGGCAGGCTGGCTGTCTGGTTGGGCGTGAGGGTCTGGCTGCACAAGGCATGCAAGCTCCGCCCCCAGTCGGTCTCAGACTCCTTATTGGCAGCCGAGCAATGCAGCTGAGGAGCCTCCCTGGCCGGCAGGGAGGGAGAGGAGCTGCTTCCTTTGAAATCCGGGAAATTTAAGGGATATCAACAATCCGGGATAGCAGCGGAAAACGGCGTTGGAATAAGGGAGTTTCCCGCAAAAAAAGGGAGGGTTGACAGCTATGGTCAGCACTATGCAGTACGTTTTCGTTCTGCCATGAAATGAATGCGCCAAATTCTGATAGGGTTGCCATACGTTCGAAATTTCCTAGGCATAGCTGGGATTTGGCAGTTGGAAACAGTGCCTGGGAGGAAACCGCCGAAATGTCTAGGATAATCCGGGTGTATGGCAACCCGTGTCGGAGGTGTAGATTTTGGTGAATTTCCTTTAAAACAGCTCAAAAACTTCATATATATTTTTTTGGGCCAAAGAAAGAGAAAAACAACAACTTTGTCAAAAGAAGCTCAACAATTTTTGTGTCCCAATTTTCACTTTTTGAAACAAGGCAACCCTAAATTCTGAGCACATCACACAAGTTCATCTTCAGGGGTAGAGTGCCTGCTTTGTACACAGAACATCCCAGGTCCAGTTTCCAGTATCTCCAGGTGTGGCTGGAAAAGTCTTCTGTTTGAAAGCCTGGAGGGTTACTAACAGTCAGTGTAGATGCTGAGCTAAATGGAGCAAAGGCTTGATTTGGTGCACAGCAGTATTCTGCATTGTTTTCGTTCATCGGCAATCCCTGGACTTTGGTATCCTCCCAAAACTGATTGCGCAAAAGGGCTAGATTGACCAATGGTCTGTCCTGATGTCCTGTGTGCTCCTCCTTCCCACGGTAGTGGCAGAGTACTTGTCATTTCACTCAGTGCCTCCCCAAAATCCATTAATAGCATCAACCCATAGCATTATTTTGACTTAACTGGGTTTTTTTTGTATGAATATTAAAAAAAAGGAAGGAAAATTACTTGCTGTGACTCAGAGTCAGTGGAGGCGCTAGCAAGATGGACTGGCTTTTTAATCATTGCTTTTAATTAACGGAGACTGTGAACAACTCTTGTCCTATTATAGACTAGTTTTCTATTAATCTACTTAACTGCCTGGCATAAGTTGGACTGCCATGGGCTAGTAGGAAGCAACAGTAATAAAAAATAACAACCCAGGTCCATATAATTTGCCATGGTAGTCACTTCCAGTTCAATTGCGACTCAATGTAAGCCTTGGAACGAACAGCTGATTTGCACATGCAAGTAAATAATTGACTATCACAGATCACACAACTGTCTCTAGTGGAAAGTGTCGTGTCCAGTAACAGTGCTCCCCTTGTGGTGCTTAATCTGCGACCTCCATTTCGCAATTTATCATGGGTGCTGCAAACATCAAGGGGGGAACATGACTGTGTGAACTTGTCTATTTATTTCATACACAGTGGTTCCTCGACTTATGAATTCAATCCGTTCCGAATGGACATTCGTAGGTCGAAAAAAATCATAAGTCGATTTCCCATAGGAATGCATTGGGAGAAAAATATTTGGAAAAATTCGTAAGTCGAAAAAACCGCATCTAAAATTCGTAAGTCGAGGAAACCGCATCTAAATCGGCAACGATTTCCATTCGGATGTTGAAAAATTCGTAGGCGTGCGGCCACTTTTTTTCATTCGTAAGTCAAAAAATACGGATGTCGGGTACTTCGTAAGTCGAGGGACCACTGTATACTTGAAGGTATGTACGCTAGGTGTCACAATCTCGAATCTCCAATCATAATACATTCTCTTGGAAGTATGTACCATGGGATTTGATGGAGCTAAACTGCATGAGAAAAGTAGAGGTGTGATCGCAATGTTTTAATGCACAGGAAGGAATTCCAGGTTTACTCACTTGATTCTCTTTCAGAGTTATCTGCCCCTGTTCCTTGCATCCAATAAACGTTCTGATACACCTGAAGACATGTTCATCTTGTTGTACTCTTTGAACGAAATTTGCTGGGAAAAAGCCAACTCGGTCTTCTATTTTCCCCTGTGAAGAAGGCGAAAGGACAGAAGAAGAGTTATGGGCTGCTGTAATGCTCTTGAAGATGGTTTGGAAGCTGCTGCTACTGGTGCAGAATGCTGTGGCCTGATCTTAAAGACTTACACTGGTTGCTGGTGTGCTTCTGAGCCAAATTCTAGTTATTTATGCTGTTGCAGAAAGCACTAAATGACTCCTATATAGATATGGAGAGAGCCCTGTTGGCAGTTCTGCCATCCTATGAAGTTCATGGGGTGATAGGATTTGAGAGGGTCTTTCTGCGGTGGCCCCCAGACTGTGAAATGACCTCCGTTCTGAGGTCTGGCCACACTGTATACCTTATGACATCCGGTCCATTTTGCACAGGCCTTTGGGGGTGAAGGATGAGATCAGAATGTCCCTTCCATTTAATATTTACAAAGTACATTGTATTGAGTGATACATAACTGCCCTGGGACTCCGTGGTGAAGGGTGGGCTGCAGCATTGCATATTGTTTTGTATATATTACATTTTTAGCCTCCAAGGTCTAAACCACTGAGCCTCTTGGGCTTGCCGATCAGAAGGTCGGCGGTTCGAATCCCTGTGACGGGGTGAGCTCCTGCCAACCTAGCAGTTCGAAAGCACACCAGTGCAAGTAGATAAGTAGGTACTGGTATCACTGCAGTGGGAAGGTAAACGGCGTTTCCGTGTGCTGCTCTGGTTTGCCAGAAGTGGCTTAGTCTTACTGGCCACATGACCCGGAAAAAACTGTCTGCGGACAAACGCCGGCTCCCTTGGCATGAAAAGCAAGATAAGCGCTGCAACCCAAGAGTCATCTGCGGCTGGACTTAACTGTCAGGGGTCCATTACCTTTACCTTTTAAGGCATTCAAAGTGGTGTACTTAGTTCTCCTTCCTCCCATTTTATCCTCAAAACCAACCTGTGAGGCAGATACAGCTGAGAGACAGTGACCAGTCCAAGGCTACGTGGCTTAGTGGGGAGATGAACCTGAATTTCTCCAGAGACTCTAACTGGTGCAGCACACTGTCTCTCACGTTATGATAATGCTCCCACCAAATAGGCGGATGGGTTGATTGCATCTTCCTGCTTCAGCTACTGCTCTGAATCAGCACCCCAGACTGAGAAAGAAGGGAAGAGCCCTTAAATTGTTGCAGTAATTTGCCAACAAGGCAGTGCTGATGCTTGGGCGGTGTGGCCGTGAGGTGGCAGTTCATGGTGCCTCTGGGGTTACTGCTGGCAAGCCTGCTTTCCTTTCACCCTCCCATCAACCAATGTCCCTTCCTTGCTGCTGCTGTGCCTTGCAAAGGCTTCCTTAGAATGCCAATAACAGGGCCAGATTTTGGTAATATGGCGCCCTGAGCAAGGACAAAATCCCCTCCCCCCAAATATTTCTTATTTTCACGATAATTCACTTGGGCACAGTTGCTTTTTGTGGATCTTCTCAGATACCCATATAAATATACTCTAGGTATTATTTTTATCTATTTACAGTGGTCCCTCGACTTACGAATTTAATACGTTCCGAATGGACATTCGTAGATCGGAAAAAATCGTAAGTCAAGTCCCCATAGGAATGCATTGGGAGAAAAATATCCGAAAAAAATCGTACGTCGAAAAAAACCACATCTAAACTTCGTAAGTAGAGGAAGCTGCATCTAAAACGGCAACGATTTCCATTCGGAGGTCGAAAAAAATCGTAAGCGTGCGGACACTTTTTTCACTCGTAACTCGAAAAATACGGAAGTCGGGTCATTCGTAAGTCGAGGGACCACTGTATTATGCGCCCTCTCGACTTGGTGCTCTGTGCGGGGGAACCGTCCACACTGCCAGTAAAGTACAGTGGGCGCTTGCGTTGTGAACATGATCCGTGCGGGAGGCGCGTACGCAACCTGCGCCGCTGCTGCGCACGTGCGTGATGCAATTTGGCGCTTCTGCGCATGCGCAAAGAGCGATTTGACGTCTCTGCGCATGTGCGAGAGCCGAAACCCAGAAGTTAACCATTCCGGTACTTCTGGGTTCGGCATGGTGCGCAACCTGAAAACACAGAAGCTGAAGCGGCCGTAACCCGAGGTATGACTGTACTACTTTATATCAGCTACTGAGCGGCTACCGAGCAACAAAAGTGTTCCCTTAGGCCAGAGTTAAGCGCACACCTTTCCAGCCTACTAAATGCTGCTCCAACGCACTGAAGCAAAGGAACGTGCTGTTGGTGCACCAACACACACGTGCAATGATCATTTTCTTTCTTTCCACATTACTTTGGTAATTGCGACCATACCTTCCACCAGTCTTCATTTGAGTCCTCCAGAAGCGTGATCCTATCTCCTGGCCTACAATCAGAAGGCAGAAGCATTGGGAAGAAGTTGTTTAGACAAATGAGTGTGTATTACGTTGGGCATTTTGTTATGAGTTCAGTTCAGCAGAATTTTATTCATTCATTCAATTTGTACAGTATACTGCTTTTCATCCAAACATCCCAGGGTGCTTCACAACAGGAAAAATACAAAATGAGAACATAAAATACATAATAAAACAAAAACACACCAATAACCCAAATGACAACAACAACAAAATAAATTTCTTAAACCCTGCCCTTCTGACTCGGTTACTCCAGCCACTCTGGGCAGCTTCCAACAAAATACAAAGGGGGAAAATCCTGCATCAAACATTAAAAGCTTTCTTTTCATTTTCAAAGGCACAGTATGTCAATATTTTCTGTGTTCATTTACATTACTATTAGCTGGCTTTATTGAGTTTTAAATGGCGATAAATTGTCAGCTGCTTTGTAAAGCTTATGCAAGCAGCCCAAGGATAATTTGAATAAAAATAGAAAGTTATGCTTGTTCATGTATAATGTCACCCATGGATTCCACAATTTCTTCAGTCCCCCAAAGTGACTTTAATGATGATTTGTCCCTTTTATCCACATTCTGGGATTCAAACGTACTGGTCTAAAATGGATCAGCTGAAGTTCCCACTGTGAAGCCAATGAAATAAGCAGGTCATGATTAACTTAGGCCCTATAGCAGGGATGGGGAACCTCAGGCCTGGGCACCAAATGTGACCCACCAGGTCTCTCTGTCTGGGGCTCAGAACTCTTCCTAGACCACACCACCTCTTCCTACTTTTGCTTTTGGTCCTGCCCACCACTGGCCTGTGGGAGGTTACCCAGAACCCCTTAGGCTGAGAAAGGTCCCCCAGCTCTTGTCTACAGCTTTTGATGGGTCTTAGTTAAGAAGCTAACTCTAGCAGGACGGGAATCATTGAGTCCTTTGATGCCCTCTCTAGATCCAGTGAACACTTATCTCCATTTTCCCTGTCGTTTCCACATCTACGTGCATCCCTATTGCAAGGTTCCTGAGCACCTCACGAGGAAGCTTTAGTAAAATCCAAGTCGCTCCAATATGCCTGTTGGCTTAGCCAAACTTAGAGCAGCAGCGACAAATAAAAGATGACCCTGTGTCAATAATTCCAAAACGCCGTTCTTCATACATGTCTAGTTTTTGGGTTAGCGCCTTGTTCTTGACATAAAGTCATCACCATCAAATGTCAGCTACAGAAATGTTGGGGAAACTCTTACCATGCCACATGTAATCTGTTTATAGTCAGGGAGGAGCACAGCTGGGCACTTGGAAATTTATATATATATATATATATATATATATATATATATATATATATATATATGTTGAAATGTGATGGTGGGGACTGTTCATGCTAGAATCACAACAACAACAACTATCTGGGCAAGTGTCCTCACTGGAAAGAAAGGTGAATTCTTTCTCCTAAATGGTTGCCAAAATGGATACGACTGGTTGCTGGGGGGGGGGGATCCTTCATCAATGGAAACTGCCTCAATATCAAGATTTTTGAAAACATCATCTGCTCTCCCCCTTCCTGATTCAGGAAAACACTCTGGCATATTTCCTGCTACCTGCCATAGCTGTCAACCCTCCCTTTTTTTGCGGGAAACTCCTGTATTCCAATGCCGTTTCCCGCTGCTATCCCGGATTGTTGATATCCCTTAAATTTCCCGGATTTCAAAGGAAGCAGCTCCTCTCCCTCCCTGCCGGCCAGGGAGGCTCCTCAGCTGCGTTGCTCGGCTGCCAATAAGGAGTCTGAGACCGACTGGGGGCGGAGCTTGCATGCCTTGTGCAGCCAGACCCTCACGCCCAACCAGACAGACAGCCTGCCTGCCGTCTACGTGCTCGCTCTTTCGCTCACCCATTCGCGCACAGCCTCTGGAGCACAGGGTGGCGAGGCTACTTGGTGCCATTGCACCGCCCTCGAAACATCCCTTATTTTCAAATCCGAAAGTTTGGAAAAATCCCTTATTTTCAAATCCGAAAGTTGACAGCTATGATCTAGCGAAGAGTAAAAGTCTGAGGACTGAGTTGGGGCCTGTTTGATGGGAGAGCACTTAAGGAGGGAGGTGGAAGCATGTAGGGGGTGACTAGGCAACCACAAGACTTGTTCTCCAGCCCCAATTTTCCTTCTCCAGCTGGTCAGGAGGTGGCAGCTGCAATGGTTGGGGTGATGAAGCGGCAGGACAAGGTGGGTGGTGGCAACAACTGTGACTCTGAAGTCTAATGCTGAGCAGTTGCCAGAGTGATTCACCTGATGACTCTAGCTCTGAAGGCAAAGATTTTATCTAACTTGGGGCTGGGATTTACATTACATCCAAGCATCTGTGATGGCAGATAAATGGTTCTTTGGGCACAGGGAATGGGGATCGTGAGAGTGGCCGGATGCGTCAGCCAGAGGCCAAACACAAAACCCCAAAATGAAAAGTTGTTGGGGGAGGCTAGAGAAAGAGGGAAGCAATCCTCTCCCTTGCCGCTTCTCTGTTCCTAAGTGTCTCCTCTTGAAAGTCTTCTGCCGTTTTAAAGGAGGCTGTTTATCTACTTCTGCATTTTGTTAGGTCATTTGTATATGAAACCATTGTCACAAAATGTGGCTCTCTCGGATTCATTTGTCTTGTCATTTTCGGTGAAGAAGGAGCAAGGTGATGCCCTGAGTGACAGCCTGCCACTTCACATAATAGACTTCTTTTAAAAAAAAAATCCATTTTTGCCACACAGTCATGTATTGTCCTGCAGGTTCTATTTTTACATGCTGTGAATAAATTGTCCGGGGATGTTGTGGTGGATGGAGCCTGAATAGCTGCAGAGGTAGACAGGGTTGCCATCTAGCCTCTCAGTTCAGCCTTCACTAACCTCCTTGAAGGCCACAACTCACACCAGCGCTCCTTAAGTGCTTTTCCTGGCAGGAATGGGTCCTTGAACACTGATAATACCTCTTGCTTTCCTTGTCTGGAAGATGGAGAGAGACGTGTCTGTAGAAAGCGTGGCTGGAATACAGCCTACTGCACGAATTTACTCTCGCTCTGTCCACTTTTGCTTCTGTTCCTACCTACTTTTTCCTTTGGCGTTCAGCTCATTATTGACGCGTGTACCCTGGAAAGTTCCCCTTGAGGGATTGTGGCCTTTGGGCTGGCTTGGCCCTGCTGTTACATGAACACATCTACACAGCAGGTCAGATCTGCGTCCTTCCCAATTCCCATTAATAAAAATACACAAGTCTACCATAACTTCACCTCATTTCCAAGTCTTCGTTCTCTTGTGGTACAAATTTGTACAAGGCAACATAGGCATTTGTCTGCACTGCGTCTTTATTGAGAGATCCCTTCGGCGTGGAAAAAAAGAAAGAAGATGAGATATTGGAATCTGTTCCTTAACACTAGCGCTATGTCTAGAACAAAGCTGTAGACAAATTCAACCACATGCACTCTGAAAAGGAGGTACTGATTTGATGAAGTAGGGTGGTTTTGTTTCTGGAGCAATTGGGAGTAATAGTCAAGTTCGAGCCAAATATACTGCCGTGTTTATCTTAACTCGGCTCCCGAATGGAGAACCCAAATGGGGGGGAAATCTATTATTTTGCGGTCTCTAAACTAATTTTGAAACAGAATTAACGAGCTGCCAGATTTCTGGATTTTGGCAGTGGGCTCCATGCTTTATAATCTGTTGAATCACTTTGTCATAGGCATAAATAAGGCCTCATTCATAGATGCTCATAGGAGTCACTTTGCTACATTCATAGGAATGTGAAATTTAATTTTGGCTTTGTTACAGCACAGTCCTATACTTAAATGTAGGTCCCATTGAATCCCATGGGGCTTACTCCCAGGAAAGTAGGTACAGAATTGCAGCTTTATTGTCACATTAAAAAATCACCTGTAGCATGGAGTTTATTTTCTTCGGTTCATCTCCAAAGTCCGCGGTACCATTTACTGAGTATGTGAACACTGTAATTAAGGGGACAACAAATATTAGGACCAAAATCCTAGCTGCCAAATAAGCCAGCCATTTGTTTCACGTGTTTATTTTATTCCAATGCTATTATCTTTCTGCTTTCATTTTGCCATTTTGAAACTTCACTCGTGTGTGTATGTGTGGCTTTTTTTGGTGTGTGTGTGTTTTGTGCTGTTTTTTGTTTTTTCTTTCTGTTTTTTACGGGATGGCATGCAATTTCATTGCACTTGTATAGCGTTGTGCTTGTACTTGTGCAATGACAATAAATTATCTTATCTTAAGGCGTAGCACCTTCTGCAAATGAAGTCGCAAAGCAGTTGACTTTGATGTGCTCCTATTGGCATTTCTGTAAGCCTTGAATGGGTATGTGGGTATCCATATTTGATCATCAATTGTCATCACGTTGCTCTTTAGCCATCTCTACTCTACATCTCCACCACTGGTGAATCCTTGGTAGTGCTAAACCCCACTTGGGGTTTTATATGCAGAGTACTGCAGCAGCTATTCATAGCGTCTATGAATAACACCCACACTATTAATAGCATCAACCTGTCATCTCAAAGAACAGTTCCATAATCAAAGGCAGTTGCATACTGTGTCTCTGGTGTGAAATGTTTCCATTAGCTCTTGGTAATGCCGGATGACTTCTTACCACCTGTGGCGGCAAATACAGCTTTTCTGTGGCCATGGACACCTGCCTGACCAGCCTCATTATTGAATACCCCTCAGTAGCTGGCTCATGTAACAACTCTTGCTGGGAGATTTTTAAAAGCAAACAAAATGGAAATGATTCTCACGTGCAAGAGGATCTCAAAAATTACACAAACTAAATTTATTTTAGTATCTGATCCACTACTGTATTGCTTTGAGCTAAGGAAGATGGTATTTTCTTATGCAGCCAAAAAGACCAAAAATCAGCATTTGTGGGCTACCTTCCCCTGCACTGAATACTGAACCCCATCGGGCCACATGATGTGTCTTGCAAAAATGTTAGACATAAGAAACAAGAGAAGGACTGTGGGCTCAGTGTTGGAGCATCTGCCTTGATGGTCCCTAGTTCCATTCCTGGTGTCTCCAGGAACGGTTGAGAAAAGTCGGTGTAGAATACGCTCAACTAGATGGACCAATTTTCCTAAGAGGCCTGCCAGGGAATGCCCATTCTGTCCCTAGCCCTACTTGTCATTTGTGGACTGGATTTCAGGCTTGCATAGGAGTCGACATGTGTCTACACTCATGCACAAACTGTGCAGTCTATAGAAATATTAAATGCAGTGGGTGAAGACAGGGCTGCACCAGACAGCAGGGGTGACTGCTTGACGCAAACCAAATCCCAAGATCACCTAAGATATATGACATAGGTATATGACACTTACCTTTTGCCCTGCTCTTTCCAGCCACAGCTCTGCACTTTAAAGCTCCATGTCTGAGCACTTTCCCCCCCTCCAGAGGTTTCCCTGCA
Organism: Darevskia nairensis; assembly: GCA_034642065.1. Lineage (NCBI taxonomy): Eukaryota > Metazoa > Chordata > Lepidosauria > Squamata > Lacertidae > Darevskia > Darevskia nairensis. The sequence goes on along the minus strand of JAWWNI010000811.1, from coordinate 1,611,696 downwards.
AAGATCTGCTTTTTAAAGCTGAAGTGCAACGAACGGCAATTCGGGTTTCCCCGCAGATTGTTGTTTGCTCCAATTCAACTTAGAATCATAGAATCATAGAGTTGGAAGAGACCACAAAGGCCATCCAGTCCAACCCCCTGCCAAGCAGGAAACACCATCAAAGCATTCCTGACAGGTGGCTGTCAAGCCTCTGCTTAAAGACCTCCAAAGGAGACTCCACCACACTCCTTGGCAGCAAATTCCACTGTCAAACAGCTCTTGCTGTCAGGAAGTTCTTTCTAATGTTTAGGTGGAATCTTCTTTCTTGTAGTTTGAATCCATTGCTCCGTGTCCGCTTGGAGCAGCAGAAAACAACCTTTCTCCCTCCTCTATATGACATCCTTTTATATATTTGAACATGGCTATCATATCACCCCTTAACCTTCTCTTCTCCAGGCTAAACATACCCAGCTCCCTAAGCCGTTCCTCATAAGGCATCGTTTCCAGGCCTTTGACCATTTTGGTTGCCCTCCTCTGGACACGTTCCAGCTAATAATAATAATAATAAATTATTTGTACCCCGCTCATCTGGCTGGGTCCCCCCAGCCACTCTGGGCGGCCTCCAACAGATATTAAAATACATTAGAATATCACAGGTTAAAAACTTCCCTAAACAGGGCTGCCTTCAGTTATTTTCTGAATGTCAGATAGTTGTTTATCTCTTTGACCTCTGCTGGGTCAAAGGGCGCCACTACCGAAAAGGCCTTCTGCCTGGTTCCCTGTAGCTTTGCTTCTCGCAATGAGGGAACCGCCAGAAGGCCCTCGGCGCTGGACCTCAGTGTCCGGGCTGAATAATGGGAGTGGAGACGCTCCTTCAGGTATACAGCTTGTCAGTATCCTTCTTGAACTGTGGTGCCCAGAACTGGACACAGTATTCCAGGTGAGGTCTGACCAGAGTGGAATACAGTGGTACTATTACTTCCCTTGATCTAGATGCTAAAACTTTAGAGAGCGAGTTTTCGCAGGGAAAGCTGCACACAGAGAGAGCACTTTGACACAGAGCTTTAAAGTGCCTGGAAAGCGCAGAGGAAAAGTAAGTATGGTTAATAAGCCCAGAACATTGGCCCTGAAGTATATTCCTTTTCATAAACCTGCATGCCAGAAGCCTTGGGGACATGGGAACTTCAGGAACATGACAAAAGGTTTGTGCAGACAGCATGGGCAATTTAGTAAATATTCCAAGAGGAACATTTTGGAGTACCTGGTGTATAAATTATGAGCTGAGCTTCTGACTGTAAAGAAATCCAATGCTGTTCAAAGGAATGGTTAATGTCCCGCTGATGTTTGTTGGGAAACACACAATCAGATCTGTCAACAAGTTACTCATACAAGGCCAAGTCAGGTAGATCCCACAGGCAACAGTTTCTTTTAAAGGTAGAACATGTGAATGATAAACAGGGATCTGAAAACATTTAATGGGGATTATAATTATTTTTCCTTGGTTTGAAGATTGTTTGGGGGCCACTGAACACCTGAGCTTTATAATAATAATGATAATAATAATAATAATAATAATAATAATAATAATAATAAATTTTTATTTATATCCCGCCCTTCCCAGCCAAGACTGGGCTCAGAGCGGCTAACACCAATAAAATCACAACAAAACATACAAAACAATCAATTAAAATGCAGGTTAAAATACGATTTAAAGTTTAAAATGCAGCCTCATTTTTAAGTAGCCCACCAATCAAACCATAAAGGAATGAAACATCAGGGTTAAACTGAAACCAACCCAAAGGCCAGGCGGAACAGCTCCGTCTTGCAGGCCCTGCGGAAAGATGCCAAATCCCGCAGGGCCCTGGTCTCTTGTGACAGACCGTTCCACCAAGTCGGGGCCAGTACTGAGAAGGCCCTGGCCCTAGTTGAGGCCAGCCTAGCATCCTTGTGGCTCAGGACCTCCAAAATGTTATTATTTGAGGACCTTAAGGTCCTATACGGGGCATACCAGGAGAGGCGGTCCCTTAGGTATGAGGGTCCTAGGCCGCATAGGGCTTTAAAGGTCAAAACCAGCACCTTAAACCTGACCCTGTACTCCACCGGGAGCCAGTGCAGCTGGTAAAGCACTGGATGAATGTGATACCTCGGCAAAGACCCTGTAAGGAGCCTCGCCACGGCATTCTGCACCCGCTGGATTTTCTGGGTCAGCTTCAAGGGCAGCCCCGCGTAGAGTGACTTACAATAATCAAGTCTGGAGGTGACCGTCGCATGGATCACTGTGGCCAGATCAGGGTGAGAGAGGTAGGGGACCAACTGCCTTTGCACGTACCACTATTGCTGCGTTTCCTGTTTATGTCCAATACGCTTCCAGGACTATCACCTTCCTCGGGAACTTCTGCCAAATCTGATGTCTGTAAGAAAGGAGGAGAAGGGGTTTGAAAGCATGAAAATGAGCAAAAATGAGAAATAGACGCACAAGAGATTGAAGCACACGGCAACAGCTTGGTGGTGGGTGTGGAAGGAATCAGGAAGTGTCAGCACTGATGACAAAATGTTATTGAGGCAGAGTTCAAATATTTGATGGGAGAGTAGCAGGACATTTGAGATGTGCTGTAGACCTAGATGCTGAATCTAATTCAAACAGGGCTCTTTATTTACACGGGAGAGGAAAATGGAGTTAAGGGGAAAGGACATGTGATTTTTTGGAGTTTACATATGCAGTAGATTGTAATTCCATCATCTCAGCAACAACCAGCAAGGAGCACAACATAAATTATTATGCAACAAAATGTATTTATGACAGGAAGCGCACATGAAGGGAGATCCTGCAAGATCTCTGGAGAGTATAGTTTGTCTCTCTACTATTTGCACATTGGGACCTGAGCCATCTGGTGCCTGGGTAAGTGGACAGGTTTTGCACTACTGCAACCATCCTTTGGTTATTTCCATCCTTTCCCTAAAAGGGTACGCTCTGGGATCTAAAAGGTGTTCTCTGGAGTCTAGATTGCACCTGCTGAGAATCAAGTCCACCTGCTCATCTGCCCATCACTCCATTTGCATAGCTCCACCCCCTTGCCTGCAACAGTCTCATTCTAGGTTCTTTTTTGTGTGGTCACATCAGAACTTGACAAATTATCGGGAACTGGCTTTTGGACAGAGGTAGAGGCAGTGAGAGATTTCACTTTCTTGGGTTCCATGATCACTGCAGATGGTGACAGCAGTCACGAAATTAGAAGACGCCTGCTTCTTGGGAGAAAAGCAATGACAAACCTAGACAGCATCTTAAAAAGCAAAGACATCACCTTGCCAACAAAGGTCCGTATAGTTAAAGCTATGGTTTTCCCAGTAGTAATGTACGGAAGTGAGAGCTGGACCATAAAGAAGGCTGATCGCCGAAGAATTGATGCTTTTGAATTATGGTGCTGGAGGAGACTCTTGAGAGTCCCATGGACTGCAAGAAGATCAAACCTATCCATTCTTAAAGAAACCAGCCCTGAGTGCTCACTAGAAGGACAGATCCTGAGGTTAAGGCTCCAGTACTTTGGCCACCTCATGAGAAGAGAAGACTCCCTAGAAAAGACCCTGATGTTGGGAAAGGTTGAGGGCACAAGGAGAAGGGGACGGCAGAGGATGAGATGGTTGGACAGTGTTCTCGAAGCTACTAACATGAGTTTGGCCAAACTGCGAGAGGCAGTGAAGGATAGGCGTGCCTGGCGTGCTCTGGTCCATGGGGTCACGGAGAGTCGGACACGACTGAACGACTGAACAAAGAGGTTGATAGATGCATACACAGTAGATGTTGAACCAGGGTGGATAAAAATCAACGATTTTTTAAAATTTAAATTGGATTTTTAAAATAAAATGCTTTTGGAGGAAAAATCTTTCTAAATATAGTCTTCTATTTAAGTTACATTGTAGTCCAAAGGCTATTCATCAGGAAATAAGGATTTGTTTTAAGTTTATCAAGTGTGCTAAAACTCAAAGTTTTTTTTTAAAAAAATGTTTAACCACATCAGTTAACAAACATGGATACATATGCTATCATGTTATTGTTTTAGTTAAATAAATTGTTTAAATGTCTATTAAGGAAATGGTTATTTTTCTCCTTCCAATAAAGTACAGCAGAAAAGTTGTCCAAATATAAACAGTTAACTTTTTAAACCTCACCGTAATTTCATAATTATCTGTCTATGTATTTCTAGTAGTATAACCAAATCAGTAATTTTTGATATAACTGTAAAAACTACTCTGAAAATTTATTATTCCAAAAATGAAACCTTCATATGGTTGTAAATATTAAGATTATACCAGCAAGAATGAGTCTTTCTGTAAAAAAAATATTTAAATCAAGCCTTACTGACTAGTGATTTAAATCAAATCCACCCTGTGTTGAACAGTTCTATCCCGTGTCTGTTTACTTGTAAGCTACCTCTCCATTGTGACTGACTGAACTGACAGGCCTTAGGAACAGCCCCAGGGACCCAAAGGCTAGTGCTGTTAGGAAGGTGCTGTTAATATTCCTGAAATGAAATCATTGCTTGGATTGCTATATTGTGTTTTGAAATGGATTGGTGCCAGAAATGTTTATTGCAGTGACGATACGTTGTCTTGATCTTGCATCACTGTTGTGTTGTAGGCAGCTTTGGACAGATCTAAGTGGAAAGGTGGCATAGAAATTAAAACTGTCACCATCAATGTGTGTCTTATCACAGTGATTTAAAATAACAAGTGGTGGCTTAAAAGGTCCCTCTATAACAGGCATGGCCAAACTTGGCCCTCCAGATGTTTTGGGACTACAATTCCCATCATCCCTGACCACTGGTTCTGTTAGCTAGGGATGGTGGGAGTTGTAGTCCCAAAACATCTGGAGGGCCAAATTTGGCCATGCCTGCTCTATACCTTCATGGATCCTGAAATCCCACGCTCCAGTCATCTGAAGTTCATGTGTTTTCTTCCAAATAAGACTGTGGTTTTAAGTACTACACACATATGCGTAATCCACTACTTGACAGCCTGACTTGCCAAGGAGTAAATCCCACGACGTATTGCATTCTGTACTTACACCCACTCCCCATCTGATCAAAATTTCAAGGCAAGCTGGCAATATGTTCATGTTTTGCATGCTTGAGTAATCATTTATTACTTAACAGAAAGCTTTACTGATCTGACAAGAAACAATTACATTTGTGGAAATTCTGGTCTTTGGACAAGCTAAAGAAACGAAGAGGAAAGATCACGACGTTTGAACAAAGCTAGCATTTGCTTTGGGGAAATACAACAGTCATAACTTGTGAGGGCTTATAATAGGGCCATTTCTCTAGGAATACGCAAAGGTCTCCATGTAGATGAGTTTAGTGGAATAGCAGCAATGTTAGCAGCCGTGGAATTCCTGCAGAACAGCAGCTCTGCCCAATGGAAGACACAAGTAATAATAATAATAATAATAATCATCATCATCATCATCATCATCATCATCTTATAGTAGGTCCAAGCTTCTGTTTTTCAGTTTTTTTAAACAGAAATGCTAATAATCATTCACAATCCTACCTGTGCAGCGCACAGTGAATCCATTTTGCAGAAGTAAGCATTTCAAGTGTTTTGAAACTGTTGGCTTCCCCATAATTATCAAAAATAGTTCTGGCCTTGTTTTTCTATCCGTGTTCTAAATCAAACCCATAAAATGGGATTTCCCATCTGTTCAGTTTCTGTTTCTCTCTCTCTTACAGACTCATTTAAAGACTGTCTTTTTGTTTTGTTCTGCTGGCTATGCCCAGATTCTACTGAGGATGGATTTTTATTCTATGGAATTTGCGTCAAGTGTGGGGTTTCTGATGGCAGTGCTGTTCCATCAACTCTACCATCCTCACCCACCTGCAGATCTCACATCTTAAATTATTCTGCCCATTCTCAATTGACGCGGGTGGCGTTGTGGGTTAAACCACAGAGCCTAGGGCTTGCCGATCAGAAGGTCGGCGGTTCGAATCCGTTGCTCGGTCCCTGCTCCTGCCAACCTAGCAGTTCCAAAGCACGTCAAAGTGCAAGTAGATAAATAGGTACCACTCTGGCGGGAAGGTAAACGGCGTTTCTGTGCACTGCTCTGATTCGCCAGAAGCGGCTTTGTCATGCTGGCCACATGACCCGGAAGCTGTATGCCGGCTCCCTCGGCCAGTAAAGCGAGATGAGCGCCGCAACCCCAGAGTCGTCTGCGACTGGACCTAATGGTCAGGGGTCCCTTTACCTTTATGCATGGAATTCTCTCCCAGAGCAACTATATGGTGATGCCTCTCATTCTCTTTTTCATATGCCTCCTCATTTCCACAAACCCTTTAGTCCAAAACCCTCAGTGCAAATAGCTGCATTTGTTCACATCAACGCCTCCTTGCCATTGCCTCTCCCATTCTTGCTGGCTTGCTGTTATTTACTATCAATGCCTGTATCTTTCTTCTGCTGTCCATCTTTTCCAATATTTTAAAATTGGGCCAAGGGTTTGTCTTATTTTTTGCCTACTATGGACCCCTTATAAATTGGTGTCACTGTTTGAAAAACCAACATCAGCACCGTGTCAGGCAGGGTGATTATGAATGGGGATGCTCAGATCATTTTTTTTTATATTAGAGAATTTTAAATTACCAACCAAGGTACAGAATATCATTCCCAAAGAAATCAGGTGCCTGCAGAAGAAGTTTGAGTGACTACCGTATTTTTCGCTCTATAAGGCACACCTGACCATAGGACACACCTTAGAGGGGGAAAGCCCCATTTTTTGAGGATCAGCTCAAAGTTGTTGAGCTTACTTTGCAAAGGGAAAAAAATCCTGTTTTATGGGGTTTAACTCACAGTTCTGCAGCTTCAGGAAAGGGAGCCATTTCTACAGTTTCCAGACAGATAATCTAATCAGCCAGTCACATGTCGCTGGGGAAACAGCCTCCCTCTGCAAGGGGGCGGGGCTGGAATCTCTCTCCCTTATCTCTCTCCCGATCGTTTGCTGAGCAGCTGCTCAGCGGGCTTCCTTTCAACACCCCCTTCTCTCTCTCTCTCTCTCTTTTTTAAAAAAGCACGATCTGCTTTTGCCCCTGGGCAGTTCAGCTCCGGGGACCACACATTCAGTCCATAAGACGCACAGACATTTCCCCTTACTTTTCAGGAGGAAAAAACTGCGTCTTATGGAGCGAAAAATACGGTAATAGTAAGAAGTGGCACGTAACCAGGCACCCAAGTCCTTTTTGGGGAAAGTAGGTGGATATAATATGGAAAAAAATTGGAAACAACCCAAAACAGCACACTTACTGAGTTCCTTTTTGGTGAATCTGAGCTGCTCCCAGAACTGCCTTTCTTCATTTTCTGGGCTAAGGAAGTCCCAAAGCGAAGTGTTTCATAGACGGGGTCAACCTTATTGCCACAAGCTGCAAAAGAATTGAAACACAGATGAGCAGGGAGAAAAGATAGGACAGTGCAAGTGTTCTTCTTCCTCATTGAAAAATATCGCTTATCCTTTCAAGATGGAAACTAACTTATCCACCTGGGCCGTGGACCAAAACAGATGTTCAGCGGAGGGTCCAGTCCGGGAACCTGGTCTCTGCCAAACATCTGGAAAGAGAGCCAATGTGATCATTATCGGCGCCACCTGTTTATTTGCATGCCAGTTTTCTGCAAAACTGTGCTCAAAGTAGCGCACAACGGATCGAATAAACAATAAGAAACATAACAACAAACCCATAATGTGTTGTAAGGGTTCAGAATAGGACCAGGGATGCTCATGTCCAAATGGGCACTCACTGGATGACTTGGGGGGTTCCTAGGCTTGTGCAATGACTACTTTTAATTTTGCCAAGATGTGGGCAACCCATATCTTGCTACTCATCTTTGACTTTCAGTTCATTCAAGGATGGCCCAAGACATTCTGGTGCCTGCGATGGAAAAATCTAAATGCTAACTGCTCCCACTCATCCATATGGGCCCAATTCCACTGGGAAGCTCAGTGCTAGTGGACTTGGTAAACTCTTATTCGTTTCAATGTGACTTGCAGAAAACAGAAAGGCTACTAATTTTTTTGTGCTCTGTGGGTCGGTTCTGTTTCTTACTCGGAATGGCACCCCAGATTTGTCACCTGAGACCTCCCCTTGACTAGTGGCCTCTGCATTCATTTGAAATCCACGCCTTAGAGCTTCTTAGTAATTTGATTAAGTTTATTTGCCAGTCGCTTTCTTTATGGCATTCTGAGCCTTGCAACCTCTGCATCAGGGATGGGAAAGGTCAGAACCAAATATAACTCTCCAGGACTCTGTATCAGAACCATGCCTTTCACTGGCTCTGCTTTGCATTCTGTGTGTTTTTGCCTGGTTGGAATGTACCTGTGAACTCTGGTAATGCCTCTGGGTGTAGGTTAGAGAGGAGCGTCTGTAGAAACTAGCCTACTGCACAAAGGTGAAACTTAACATTTGTTGCTCTGCCCACTTTGGCCATTGGTATGTGGCCTCCAATGAAGGTTGTCTTGAAGAGACTGAAAATGATTATTTCCCCACTCTTGCTCTGTGGAATGAAATGATGTTTGCTAGTGCTACCCTTGCGAAGTTTTTGCTCTCCAAGAGGGAATTACCTACGCAGGAACTGAGTCAAAATCTTGCTGCGACTAAGCATCACTCGCAAAAGGGCACAGAAGCCTTTGCGATATCAATGAACGCTACAACTTGCAGAATTGGCATAGCTGTCAACTTTCGGATTTGAAAATAAGGGATGCCGCGAGGGCGGTGCAATGGCACCAAGTAGCCTCGCCACCCTGCGCTCCAGAGACTGTGTGCGAACGGGAGAGTGAAAAGAGCGAGCGCGTAGACGGCAGGCTGTCTGGTTGGGCGTGAGGGTCTGGCTGCACAAGGCATACAAGCTCTGCCCCCAGTCGGTCTCAGACTCCTTATTGGCAGCTGAGCAACGCAGCTGAGGAGCCTCCCTGGCCGGCAGGGAGGGAGAGGAGCTGCTTCCTTTGAAATCCGGGAAATTTAAGGGATATCAACAATCTGGGATAGCAGCGGGATTGGAATAAGGGAGTTTCCCGCCAAAAAAAGGGAGGGTTGACAGCCTCCCAAGAGAATTGGGTGGCGGCGGCCAATAACAAAACAAGGCTCTATCTGAACTTACCAATAGGCATGACTTCTTTGATGCAGCCAAACTGCTCATGAATGAGTAGTGGAGAGCTGTAGTAACGGCGAAAACCTTTGGGCTAGAGAGTGAGCAAACGAGAGAGAGAGAAAGAGAGAGAGAGAGAGAGAGAGAGAGAGAGAGAGAGAGAGAGAATGAATATAAGGCAATCACGACCCATTCAGTTCAGTGGGGTTGCTAGGTTCAGCAGGTGTACAAAGAAGCTACAGTAATATGGTATATCTGGTCATTCTTTAGTGCAGAGGTCAGGAGCCTATGGCTCTCCCAAGGTTGTTGGACTCAAATTCCCATCAGTCCCAACCAACAGAGTCAATCGTAATGATGGGAGTTGGAGTTCAACAGCACCTGGCAGGTGACATGTTCCCTATTCCTGCTTTACTGGGGCAACTTTACTTTTTACTGCAAAGCTGAAACTGAACAGAGTAAGTTCCTCCCTGTTGCTGGATCTGCATGGGATCTAGTTCATAAGAATATATAAATTAATTTTTGTACTTCAGCATTCATACTGAGGGGACGTATGTTTCATTTTTAATTGGAAATATTTTGAAGGCTTCCCATTCCTGGTAGATATCCTCTTTTGTGGGGGTGGGGGGCAAGCTTTTATACTCAATCGTGCCAATAAAACATCATTTATAACCCAGAAATACAAAGCAGCTAATAAAAAAAGACCAGCCAGAATTAGAAGATTTAAAAGCTTAGTGTATAAAAATGCTTCACTTGGTGTCTAAGGCTATAAAGCAAATAAATTAGATCTGACTAACCAGGTACTAATTATGCAAAGCAGATCCTTTGTATAAGCAGTAGGTGTTTCTTTTCTGCCAGCAAAAACCACTCTGTGGTGTGGTGAATCCTGGATGGATCAGCTGCACCCAAATGCGCAAAATGGGGAGACAAAATGGGATTCAAGAAGGCACCATCAATTTAGCTCATGGGAGAGATAATTGCCTTTTCCCCATCCACGGGAGTAGCCAGGCAGGAAGGGGTTTTGAAGGGGGACGTTTTTGCTCTGGAGGACCCCTCCCCATCTCCTCAAACCCCCTTCCTCTCTAGGAATCTAGTCTGGTTCATTTTAAGCCACAGAGAGAGCCAAGCTGCAGGATCAGATCTCTCTGCGTCTCTCTCCAAGCAGAAGCCACAGAGGATGCTCGCTATACACAGAGGTGGGTGGCGGCTCAGTGACACTTCAGGTTCCCAAATGAAACTGGCAATGGAAGGCAAGGGAGCAATGCAAAGAAATTGGGCAGGGACCTATGAGGTTTGGACACAGAGCAGACCACCCCCCGTTGTGCGCGATGTTGCTGAGCAGCTTTTCAAGAGTGCGCAAACGAGAACCCAAAGTAGGTTGCTGCTTTGCTCTTTTCCCTGGCCAAGAGATGGAAGGAGCAATGAATGAAAAGGTGGAGAAAGATTTGAGGGTTGTTGTTTTTTTGGCCGTTGGCGGTAGGAAAGGCTTGCATTTGGGAATCTGGGACTCTGCATGACAAAGTGGATAGCTATGATGGCTTAAGGGTTTTCAGCATGGGTCCTGGCATTTTGGGGGCAGTTGGAGACTATGGAACAAGCAGTGAGCCTGCTGTAGAAATTTGGGCCTTGGCAAATGCCCAACCAGTCCTGAAGCCATCCCTGCTGTAGCCCTGTCTGAAAAGCAACAACTCTTGTTTAACTGAGCCTGTAAGAGTCTATATTTCTTAGAGTTGGCATGCTCAGAGTATGATTTTTGAATCATCATCATCATCATCATCATCATTCTTTTATTCGACCTTCAGTTAGAAGAATACATTTGTACAGAATTAAAAGCATCTGAGAGAACTTTGAAAAAAGGAAACATAATCCACAATAGAATGGAACTAAACAAATAGCCCCATATCGATACAATCAATTAAAGTCTTGCGACGCTTAGAAGCTAAAAAAAGAAATTTAGCCACCAGGGAGGCTGTACCCTGTTTCCCCTATTTTAAGACGTAGTCATAAAATAAGCCATAGCAGGATTTTTTCGCATTTGCGAAATATAAGCCGTACCCCGAAAATAAGCCATAGCGATAGGCGCAGGTATTTCTAGTAATATTATTCAGTAAATATAAAACCTGTCTTTCTCTGGGTAGAAAGCTAGATTGATGTAAAAGTGGAGTTATAAGATTTCACCTAAGTTCTACATAGAGAGGACAAGACAGAAGGATATGTTTGGTAGACTCAGCCATGCCCATAGTACAGTGACAGGTTCTCTGGGCGTATGGAACTCCCTTGTACCTTCCCCACAATACCGCAGAATCAAGGGCGTTTAGTCTAGCCGCTGTAAGAAGTCTGCGGTATTCCACATAGTGGATTTCCGCGAGATAGGGGGCTGGTGTCATTTGATATATCTGGTCCCCTAGGAACATCCCTGGTTTCACTTGAGCTATGTCCTCTTGTCTGGCAATATCGCTCAATCTCTGGGAGATTGCAGTTCTAGCTTGATTATACGTCATGGACTCCAGGTAGAGGTGTGACAATCCACAGGATTTTTGAATTTGTGCCTACAATAAGTTTCTGGCTAGATTATCTTTTTCTAAGCACGGTGTGTTTCTTCAATTCAGCCAAGACATTAGGTGGGGCCTGCTGGGCCATATCTCTTGCTCAGTCTGGTTTGTGGCTGTGTTTGATCCAATTACTGCCTTCTATATATATATATATATAATTATCCAATTACTGCCTTACCAGTTTGCCCATGCAGCGTTGCTGTCCAATGCTCTCTGCACATCTGTGGTGAATGCTCAGCTTGCATGCCTTGCAGCGCAGTCCATGTTTAGCGTTTGTCCCTGTCAGAGGAAACAGAAATAATTTAATTACAGAATATCAATAGTTTCCATGCATCCTCAGAGCTCAAACAGGTCTCAACCTTACAGTACTTCACAAACATTCAATCTTAAAACAACTGTGCAGAATCCACAGACCTACGCCTGGTCCCCCCACCTCCATGGTTTACTTTTTCTTTATTTTCTAAAAGAGTACTCTACAGCTCAGCTGAGAAAAAGATCTCCTTGTTTGCAGATCATAATTGCCTCTCAAAACACAACCCTGAGTCTTATGGGATAAGTTATGCATTGTTGTAACCATGATTTGATTTGCAATTGGCTTCATAGTTGTACAGTTGTAATAAATGAATGAATACAATATTAGATTTTACAATAAAAAATATACTGGTAGCCCAAATGATCCAGTTTTTAACTTCGTCCCTCTTTCTTCAATCCTAGAGCATCTAGTCGCTGCAGATGTGATGTTAAGAACAGATATACGTTAGTTCATCATATCTGCATTCAGAGTATCTTAAAGGGCAGGAATGGATAGCAACTTTTTAAAATAAACGTTAATAAGCCCAGACTGACTCCAACTACAAAAGCTCAGGCTGCTGAAAAGGTCAGAGAGCAGCTTGGCTGTCTCTTAGTGCAGACTCAGGTCATCGAACCTGAGCTTCCACAGCTGTTGCCTGCCATGAACCACCCCTGGCAGGATTAATAGCAGATATGTTATATGCCTATGATAATATTTTATTCTCTTGCTAATTATGCTGTTTTAAATGTGCATTTTCTAAAACTTCCAAAACTTTTGTAAGGTGGATGATATGAAATGTTATGAAGAAAATTATGGATTATGATAATTAGTTAGGATTGTATAAGTAACAGTAGAATTATGAAAATACAAGATTAGATATGGAAGATGGAAATCTCTAGACGTGGTAGAGGGAAGTCCCAAAAAGTTGTATAAGATTTGAAGAAATGTTAAATGATGTACGGGAAATTTATGTAAAACCTTAATAAGAATTTTTTTTTTTAATGTGCATTTTCTATTTGACTTCTTTTGGTCATGATTTCTTTTGAAACCTTTAAGATAATTTTTTGTTGTTGATTTTGCTGCGTTAAACGTGCATACTTTAGTTGCCCTCCTTTGTAATGTTTTATTTTGAAATCCTTACGGTAATATTTTAGTTTCCTGTTAATTATGTTGCTTTGAATATATATTTGACTTTGTTCAGTAATGTTTGATGTTTTAATGTGCTGTAAACCACTCTGAGTCTTTTCTTAAAATATAAAGCAGTATAAAAGTGAAAGGAATCATTATAATGATAATAAATAAAATAAAAAATATTCAGAGGTAAGCCCACCTGAGTTCAATGGGGCTTACTTCTAGATAAGTGTGTGTAGAACTGCAGTCTAATATATCATGGTCCTGATCCAGAAATAGAAGAAAAAAGAGGAAAGGCTTCTTAGCAGTAGAGTCTACTGACACAAAAGAGACAAGAAGCATCTGGTCATGATCAGGTATTGATTCTGTAAATCCCATGCATTGTGCTTCTTGAGTTACATCTTTCAGTTGGAACAGGGTGTACCTATGGCTAATCCTCATCACTCATAAACAGTGCAGAAGAAGTTACAGGTAGATAGCCGTGTTGGTCTGTCATAGTCAAAACAAAATAAAAAAATTTCTTCCTGTAGCACCTTAGAGACCAACTAAGTTTGTTCTTGGTATGAGCTTTCGTGTGCATGCACACTTCTTCAGATACACTGAAACAGAAGTAACCAGACCCTTATATATAGTGAGAGGGTGGGGAGGGGTATACCACCCCTCTGAGTAATACCCCTCCCCACCCTCTCACTATATATAAGGGTCTGGTGACTTCTGTTTCAGTGTATCTGAAGAAGTGTGCATGCACATGAAAGCTCATACCAAGAACAAACTTAGTTGGTCTCTAAGGTGCTACTGGAAGGAATTTTTTTATTTTGTTTTGAGTGCAGAAGAAGGACTCTCATCCGTCAAAGGCACATCTGTATACCATCTCTGGGGCCATGGCAAAGGATTGTTCTTCTTTTTGTTCTGTGTGACTGTCTCTGGATCAGGAAGGACGGGGAGCGTGTGAGGGGCAGGGAGGGAGCCACTGGACACTGTAAGTTATTGATCCTATAATCCAGTGCACTTTTAGTTTTGAGCTATTGTCTTCCTCAGGGGCAATGTCAATACCCGAATGGTTGCTTTGTTACAGGATTTGGGGTGTACATGTATCAGTCTGGATGCCATCTTGGGGTGCCCCCCACCCCAGCCTGTGGTTTCATGTCTCCAAGCTGGGATTCTGTAGAAAAAGAGATTCCTGAAGTTAATGCCATTAACTTGATGCTTCCAGCCAGGAACGCCTCAAGCCAGGTCTGTTAAGTATGTCTTAGCAGCACGACCAAAGAGTGTAGATAACTCACAATGTACACCCGTTTAACACGTGTGGTTTCAACTTTTGTGCAGCTGAGGCTGACCAGTTGAAATCGCACACATTAAATGCATGGAAGGTGGAGAGAATAAAAGCTCTTTTTGTGCAGGGTTTTCCCTGGAGAGCCAGTGTGGTGTAGTGGTTAAGAGCGGTGGACTCGTAATCTGGTGAACCGGGTTCGCTTCCCCGCTCCTCCACATGCAGCTGCTGGGTAAGCTTGGGCTAGTCACACTTCTTTGAAGTCTCTCAGCCCCACTCACCTCACAGAGTGTTTGTTGTGGGGGAGGAAGGGAAAGGAGAATGTTAGCCGCTTTGAGGCTCCTTCGGGTAGTGATAAAGCGGGATATCAAATCCAAACTCTTCTTCTTCTTCTTCTTCTTCTTCTTCTTCTTCTTCTTCTTCTTCTTCTTCTTCTTCTTCTTCTTACTGGGCTCCAAAGGAGCCTTGTAAGAGCCTCCCAGATCCCAGTAAGCATGCTTGACAGCTTAAGAAACACTCTGCCTTGCTTAGGGGGCAAGAGCTGGCACACTGGTTCCAGATTATTTCTCCATCTAACCCAGAACTGTATGCTTTGATTGGCAGTGGTTCTCCAGCAGGGCCAGCCCAACACATTCTGCTGCCTGAGGCAAAGGATATAAAGGTGGCATCTCCTCATTCCACATACGTAAGATGACTGCACTGTACACTTTTGACAGTATAGCATCCTTTTGCTGCACCTGAGGCAGCAGGCCAACCTGGGGTAGGGCAAGGCAGGCCATGTGGCAACAGGGATGGGGGGCTTAGAAGCAACATCTGAGGGCTGCTTCTGTCTCCCCCTTCCTGGCGTTGGCGGCCTGAGGTGATAATCTCACTTTGCCTAATGGTAGGGCCGGCTGTGTTTGCCAGGGTCTCAGGCAGAGGTATTTCCCAGCTGCTGCTGCTTGATCCTTTAAACTGCAGATGCCAGGGATTAAATTGAGGGTCATCTGCATGCAAAACACATGCTCTACCATTGAACTGCTGTTCTCCCCAACGTTTAATTTATGGAATAAAGAAGCTTTGGCAACTAGCAGCTCCCCTCTCCCATTTTTCCTTTTCCAAAGACAGCCATGCCCCTTGATTAGTAATACACTGGGATCCACATAAGAAGCTGCTGCTGCTATATGAGAATATGCATCTGATGGATGGAAGTGGGACCTTTCATCTGCACTAATGGGGAGAGTGCATTATAGTCAGTGATTAGAGAGTCAGGGCAGGCAAAAGATGCTTTTTAAAAGGGGATCAGACGATTTCATGTGGGCAAAAAGCCACCAATGGCTACAAATCATTATGGCTATATGCATCCACCAGATTTCTGAGACAATATGCCTTTGTCGGTGCCGGTTGCTGGGGATTAACAGCATGGCAGGGCTATTGCCTTTCACACCCTGTTTGTGAGCTCCTGAGGGGCATCTGGTTGGCTGCTGTGGACTACAGGATGCTTGACAATGTGGGCAATTGGTTTGCTCCTTCTTATGTATTCAAAGGTGTACCCCAAAGCTTTCCAAACTGTGTGTCGGCTGCAGTGTGTAGGTGTGTCACGCAAACACTCCCCACGCTCCTCCAGGGGCTGCAAAGGGCTTCGTTTAACCTCCGGTTTGCTAGTAAAACTGAATCACCGTGCCACAAAATGATGCAGGTCTAAAAAGTGTGTCACCAACATGAAAACTCTGGTGTACCCTGTTCCCACTGAGCTGCCTAAATAAGCGTTTGCATGCCAAGTCAGAAATCCACTGGGTGATGCTCCCTCAACTTTATCTGTTGAACTGCCCTCAGGCACAGCTGCCCTGGCAACACGCGGCGTGGCATCCTTTTGTATATATACATCTTCTGTAACAAAGCAGAATTCTGCGATGAAAATATATTTTCTGAAGCCCCTTTCCAAAAAGGAGCAAGCAGTATTTTGGCTCTTCTGGCACTTGCCTCCAGATCTGTGTTGTGCTCTTAACACCACACAGGATACCCTCCTCCTTCCCACGCATGCCTGAGCAGTCGAAGAGTTCATTATAGCTCAGTGCAGGCAGCTGTTGATATCATGTGACAGAAATCATGTGACAAGGAGAGGTTACTTATGGAAGAACAGGTGATTACCGTAGTTAATTTATTCTATGCTTCCTTACTTTACTTTAAAGGTAAAGGTAAAGGGACCCCTGACCATTAGGTCCAGTCGTGACCGACTCTGGGGTTGCGGTGCTCATCTCGCATTATTGGCCGAGGGAGCCGGCATACAGCTTCCAGGTCATGTGGCCAGCATGACTAAGCCGCTTCTGGCGAACCAGAGCAGCGCAAGGAAACGCCGTTTACCTTCCCGCCAGAGTGGTACCTATTTATCTACTTGCACTTTGACGTGCTTTCGAACTGCAGGAGCAGGGAGCGAGCAACGGGAGCTCACCCCGTCACGGGGATTCGAACCGCTGACCTTCTGATCGGCAAGCCCTAGGCTCTGTGGTTTAACCCACAGTGCCACCCGCATCCCACTCTTACTTTACTTTATTTTCCCCTAAATTACACATCTGGATTATGTGTTTTTATTTTGCTTTTTTATGCTGGTCACTGACTGGTTTGATTTGAAACACACAATCCCCTTGCATGCAATTTGCTGCAATATATTCCAGAAACAGGTCTACCACCTCAACCACTCTATATGCGTAATGAAACCAAAAGACTGGACATAAGAATACAAAACCCTTTGCTTTCTGATGGGCATCCTCTTACTGAGGTTGTTTGGATGTGGTTTTACTCAAAGCTACTTCAGGCAATCTATCAGCCTCGCTTACTTGCAGAAATGTAAGGAGCCCGCTTGAATGAACAGAGCAAGATTGGAGGAAGGGATTTGTACGAGATTATTAAAGCTCCCTCTGAAATTCAACCATGCTGGGTTTTTATTTATTTATTTGACCAGCTGTAAAACCAGCTCTTAACCTGTACTGAATTTCACAGAGCTAGATAAGAGACCTAATTAAGGGTTTCCGGGAGGGAGGTTATCAAGCAGAAAATAACTAAAGAAATGGTAGCCTCACTAATAGGATTGTTTTCAGGGATGAGGTTACCTTGCCTTTCAAGTATCTGAAATGGGCTCATGCTAGAGACAATTAGAGCAGTTATTAAACTGTGTTTTTAAAATATTGTATTCTTTTACTTGAAAGCCACCTCTTGATAATTGCTTTGAATGAATAGAGCTAAGTCAAAAATGAACTCTAAGCCTCTAAGCTGTCAACCCTCCCTTTTTTGCGGGAAACTCCCGTATTCCAATGCTGTTTCCCGCTGCTATCCCGGATTGTTGATATCCCTTAAATTTCCCAGATTTCAAAGGAAGCAGCTCCTCTCCCTCCCTGCTGGCCAGGGAGGCTCCTCAGCTGCGTTGCTCGGCTGCCAATAAGGAGTCTGAGACCGACTGGGGACGGAGCTTGCATGCCTTGTGCCGCCAGACCCTCACGCCCAACCAGACAGACAGCCTGCCTGCCGTCTACGCGCTCGCTCTTTCGCTCACCCGTTCGCGCGCAGCCTCTGGAGCGCAGGGTGGCGAGGCTACTTGGTGCCCTTGCACCACCCTCGCGGCATCCCTTATTTTCAAATCCGAAAGTTTGGGGAAAATCCCTTATTTTCGAATCCGAAAGTTGACAGCTATGCTTAGGTATACTTCACGCAGCAAGCATGCTTTGTGGTCATGTGCTGATTCTGATGTGCTGAGGTGCATTGTGCTCAAACAACAGAGAGTGGGGCCTGCACAGTTGGGGCTGACCTATGCAGCCCAGCCGAGGCTCTGACAAATCTCTTACCTCCTTGGAGATGGGGGAAAAGGAGGAATGGCAATTCATGCCTGACAGATTGAATTCAGGCTGGTGGAAGGAGAGACGTATCCTCCAAACTGATAAGAGGCACAGCAAGCTGGTATGAGGGAACTGTGAGCAGTCATGATTCCCTTGTGTAGCTATGTCCCCTGCCTGCCCCCTAACAGTTGGAAACCCGTCTCCCCTCCATGCTTTGTGGAATTCAGCGCCACTAACTCTGATGCGTGTGCATGAGAAGTGCTTCTGGTATGCAATAACTTAAAAGCCGCAAGGAGACAGGAAATATAATACAATATTAACGACAGGAAAATAAATATAATGAACAAAGCAACAATAACAAAAAGAACAGAAGGCAAAGAGGATCGCGCACAGGTGGAGGGAAGCACTGGGGTTGGGGGAATGAGATGAAGGTATTAATTGAAATTGTCAAAGATTTGGACAGGATTTAGGATCTTTATCTTTGTATACAACAACAACAACAACAACAACAACAACAACAACAACAACAACAATTTATTTATACCCCGACCATCTGGCTGGGTTTCCCCAGCCACTCTGGGCGGCTTCCAACAGAACATTAAAATACAATAATCTATTAAACATTAAAAGCCTCCCTAAACATGCCTTCAGATGTCTTCTAAAGGTCTGGTAGTTGTTTTCTCTTTGACATCTGAAGGGCGGGTGCCACTACCGAGAAGGCCCTCTGCCTGGTTCCCTGTAACTTGGCTTCTCGCAGTGAGGGAACCGCCAGAAGGCCCTCGGCACTGGACCTCAGTGTCCAGGCTGAACGATGGGGGTGGAGACGCTCCTTCAGGTATACTGGACCGAAGCCATTTAGGGCTTTCAAGGTCAGCACCAGCACTTTGAATTGTGCTCGGAAACGTACTGGGAGCCAGTGTAGGTCTTTCAAGACCGGTGTTATGTGGTCTCGGCGGCCACTCCCATTACAATATATGTATTGAATTGGGAAATTCAAATAAAAATTATAAAAAACATACTAAAAGGCAAAAAAATATATATATATATAAAGAGGGGGGGGGAGAGAAGTGCTTCTGGTGTGTTCGCTGTGTGCTGGTCACCAAAGCTGTGAGCATAAAGGAAGGGAGATGTAACAAAAGGAACTCTGGATGATGGCTGAGGCATAGTTTCAAGAGCTTTCTCCGCCCCCTTTTAGACCTTCACTGAAGCACAGAGGAGGTGAAAACAGGACGGCAAATGCTGTCTTCACTTCTGACCTCTGCAGATTCATTTGCAGGCCTGCTAGGAGCACCAGGCTTTTCCCTGCATGATCAAAACTCTGCTTTTTCTGAATGGAGGGAGCACTCTACGTGTACAGTTACACATTCAAAGGAATGCATGCGTGTCGAAGCTGGGGCTGCTGCAACCTTGTCCTCCCACAACCATTGAGTGGATGAAGGTCAGAAAAAGTCTACTGTATGTGCTCCCCAACCCCAGAGTTTCAACTTGTACGACAAATGAGCACAGTAGGTGATCAAATGCTGAATCAGCTCCATATCTTCCCCTTGTGAGTCATGCAGCCTATCCATCATTTATTTTAGTATTATTTTTAAATGGCACATCTATGTTTGTATGTAAGTGTGTTTATGACTCATGCCGGGGGCGGGGGGAATAGCCAACTCTTTTGGAGACTGGGGTGAGATGATAGGTTCATGATATCACAGGTAGAAGCCAACCCCCCCCTTTTTTTATTCTCCTAACTCAAACATGTAGAACCACAAAAGCAGCAGCAATTTATTACGGAACTAAAGAATGCTGTGTGTTTACTGCTTTCAGGAAGGAACACCCATATGCACTCTCTGTATCTATCCCTTTTAATCTATTTTACTTACAGGTAGGTAGCCGTGTTGGTCTGCCATAGTCAAAACAAAATAAAAAAAATAAAAAAAATCCTTCCAGTAGCACCTTAGTGACCAACTCAGTTTGTTCTTGGTATGAGCTTTCATGTGCATGCACACTTCTTCAGATGCACTGAAACAGAAGTCACCAGACCCTTATATCTAGTGAGAGGGTGGGAGGGGTATTACTCAGAAGGGTGATGGGAATGGGTGATAGGCTCTCTATATTGGACAAACAGGCCAAACCCTACGCCAAAGGATAAATGGACATAAATCTGACATCAGGAATCACAAGGCAGAGAAACCAGTAGGAGAACACTACAATCTCCCAGGACACTCTATACAAGATCTCAAAGTAGCTGTCTTATTGCAAAGGAATTTCAGAAATGGACTGGAAAGAGAAGTTGCTGAATTGCAACTCATTACCAAGCTTAAAACCATGGAGAGACCTGGTCTGAACAAAGACATTGGATTCTTATATCATTATACATGACAAAGCTATTTTTAACCTTCTCACCCCTTGCTTTTTCCTGTAAGACTAATTGCAGTCGTTAACAGTCATCAACAGGTTTACCACAGCTATCAGCCTATCACCCATTCCCATCACCCTTCTGAGTAATACCCCTCCCACTCTCTCACTATATATAAGGGTCTGGTGACTTCTGTTTCAGTGTATCTGAAGAAGTGTGCATGCACACGAAAGCTCATACCAAGAACAAATCTATTTTACTGTTAGCAATTGTAAACCAGACTGCTGTTTCTGTTTTTGGTTGTTATGTCTATGGGCTTAAAGCCGAAATAAAATGAGTTGAGTTGAGTTGACTCTCTGTGTCTGCAGCACTACAGACCTGTGCACACGCATCTTTCTTCCGAAACCAGAACCATCCTTTTCCTTTTGGGACAAGAGATCTGCATCCGTTTAAGGAGTGAGCTGCAAGGACCTCGGCAGGCTGAATTCTAAATGCACAAGACCTCTTTATATTTCTGTTACTTGTTGCCGTTTGTTACCCGAGGGTATGTTCGTAACAGCTTCAGAGAGAGGCTTGCCATCACACATACACCGTGGGGCGCAAAGGCAGGCTTTGTACATTAAAATGGAGTTTCCTTTAACCATTGAGTTTTTGTCCTATCCAACTGTGCAGGCTGAAGCAGGAGCCATGTAGCCTGAGATCAGCCTTTGCCATGTGTCTGCCTGGCTCCCCCAAGTTGGGGGGAAGGAGAATAATGCCTCCGAATACTATAGTTTACATTTCGCTGTCATTCATGTCTAAAAATTATGTCTCATGTATTGTAGTACAGATTACAGTCTATGTTCTATTTTCTGATCTTTACCATTCCACCTACAGCTTGTTCTACAATCAGAGGCCAGTATAGACCCCAAGACAGGCATCCTGATCTACACTAAGGAATCCAGAGAAGCAACCTATTTTTTCAAGGTATTTAGCAATGGCACTTTTGTTTTGGTTAGATGTAAGCGATTATTTTGTATTTTACATAAGAACAAATGTGACCTGACTTAATTTATGGAACGCCTTTCGTCAGATTGAAGCCCTACATATAGGGGTGGCCAAGAGACTGCAATCTACTTACAGAGTAAAAAACTGGCAGTGATCTACCCCCTTTTTTTGGGTTCAGGTCAAAGTTGTTGAGCTTTTTTGGGAAGGAGGAAGGCCCGTTTTTTAGGCATTCAGATCAAAGTTGTTGAGCTTTTAGGAAGAAGGAAAGCCCCGTTTTTTGGGGGTGCAGGGCAAAAAATTGACCTTTGTTGAGTTTCTTTGGAGGGAGCCAGTGATCTACCAGTTATCTACCACAGATGTCCAGTGATCTACCGGTACATCACGATCTACCTGTTGGACATGCCTGCCCTACAAGAATGTAAGTGGTGCATGTTTTGAAGACCATGAAACTTCTAAAGACAATGATCCACATCTAAGAACTTTCTAATGCACAGTTGCTCAAGTGTAAACCTCACTGAACACAGTGGGTTGTATTCAATGTTAATCATACTCACAGCAGATTGATTGACATTAATGGACACCACTAGCTTAGGTCTACTAATTTTAATGGGTCCACTCCGAGACCTTACTCAAATACAACTCAGTGAGGCTTCTTTCTGAATAAATGTGAATAGAAGGATCACAAGGGAGAAATTCAACTCAGTTCACATTTAAAGGCAAACTTACCTAATTCACACCTTTCAAAATAATTCATTGAAGCAAATCAGTGTCACCCTTCAAAATTCACGCTCTTCTGAATTTTGCAATGCAGTTCACCAGCCAAATAATGGTTCAATGCACATAGTTAGACAGGGATGTATAATTTTTTTGTGTTTGCTGTGAAAAACGTCCCCCCCCCCCATACTGTAATGAAAGGCTTAAAAATCCAACATGAGGCTGGATGTTTTGGAGGTGTTCCTAAAATTGTGTGAGAGGCCACAGCAAACAGTGACTCATTAATAAATGTGACAACTTGTTTTGGTCCTGGAGATGATTCTTTTCACACTGACATCCAGCTCTTGGCAAGATCTTCTCTATGATGTCAAAGGAGAGCAGGCAAAGCACGAATCTCAATGTGCCCCAAGCCTTAACTCTCAGATCCTTTCTAATCCAATTCTGAGGCTTTCTGGAATGCTCTTTGCAAAAAAAAAATAATTAGCATAACATTTAGGTTAATTGAAATTTGGATAATGAAGTTTTACTGGCTATATCATGGAGTACTTTTCATTTACTTGATTTAAATCTATAGACTATCTTTCTTGCAAGCCCCCAGCCAATGTTCATAGCAGCCGTAGGTGCCAGCACCCTGGGGCCCTGGGTGCTCAAGCACCCACAAAATTCCCCATGAAGGCACTGGGCACCCACAAATTTGGGTGCCAGGGCCATGCACATTGCAGGGTACCCACGGCCCTGGGCACCCATGGTCACAGGGCCAAGCCGGCACTCCTGATAGCAGCAATAACTATTTTATTGAGTAGGAAGTTGATTGAGCTAGACCTCTGACTTCTTCCAGCCTGCGTATCATACGTCTCATCTAATTTTAAAATAAAATGTTTTAAGGTTAAAAATTAGTGGCCTGCACTTGCTTCTGTATGTCTGGGCTGTCATACAGCTGTGCTTGTGTTAACAGGCATTTAGGAGCAATTATATATCTCAATCCTGAGAGTAAAAACTTTAAAAGAGACTCATCAAGAAGTTGATATTTGTGCCTGCTTTATAACTGCCCCTGAATTTCCACAAGGGATGAAATTTTAGGAAGTCAAAATGGATGCAACAAGAAGGGCAAGACACAGCACACAAATTCAGCTATAATATTCATGACGTTGTGCGTAACAAACAGTTCTGAGACACACCTTTTATTTGTAATGACTTAGGGCAGTTTTTCCCAACCTGAGACCTTCCGGGTGTTTTGAACTACAGCTCCCACCAGCTGGTAGCCCTCTGTCAGCTACCTTCTTCTCTAGCCTCCAGAGAAAGAGTCAGATGTTTTGCAGCCTGCAATCTTTGTCAGTGGAATTCCCTCTAAGGCAATCATAAAGCACAGCTGGAAGGGCCAGTCCAGCGACTCAACCATGCAATGCCCTTACAACCCAAAGCAGAAGTGTCATTAGACCTAAAGGCAAAGTTATACACATAGCTGTCAACTTTCGGATTTGAAAATAAGGGATTTTTTCTCAAACTTTCGGATTTGAAAATAAGGGATGCCGCAAGGGCGGTGCAATGGCACCAAGTAGCCTCGCCACCCTGCGCTCCAGAGGCTGCGCGCGAACGGGTGAGCGAAAGAGCGAGCGCATAGACGGCAGGCAGGCTGTCTGTCTGGTTGGGCGTGAGGGTCTGGCTGCACAAGGCATGCAAGCTCCGCCCCCAGTCGGTCTCAGACTCCTTATTGGCAGCCGAGCAACGCAGCTGAGGAGCCTCCCTGGCCGGCAGGGAGGGAGAGGTGCTGCTTCCTTTGAAATCCGGGAAATTTAAGGGGTATCAACAATCCGGGATAGCAGCGGGGAAACGGCATTGGAATTAGGGAGTTTCCCGCCAAAAAAAAAAAGGAGGGTTGACAGCTATGGTTATACAGTATGGCATTCCAGCGTCTGAATTGCTTCTCTGGCTTCCTCTCTGTAGTGCAAGAGAAAACTGTTGCTTTTATTTTTGGTCCACCTATATCCAAGTATTACCTCTGTGTGATCACGATCATTTAGTATTAATGTATTTTAAATACTATACACCAGGCATGTCCAACAGGTAGATCGTGATCTACCAGTAGATCACTGGATGTCTGTGGTAGATCACCGGTAGATCAGTGGCTCCCCCCAAAGAAGCTAAAAAACTTTGGCTCCCCTAAAAAAAGCTCAACATCTTTGCCCTGCACCCCTAAAATGATGTGAATCACGAAAAATAGGGCTTTCCTTCCTAAAAAAAAAGCTCAATGTCACTTTCCTCTTCCTTAAATAAGCTCAACAACTTTTACGTGAACTCCCCAACTCAGGGCTTTCCTTCCTAAAAACAGCTCAACAACTTTGACCTGAACCCTCCAAAAGGGGATAGATCACTGCTAGTTTTTAACTCTGTGAGTAGATCGCAGTCTCTTGGAAGTTGGCCACCCCTGCTATACACGATACGCACGTAAGTAGAGAACGGCCTTGCTAATAAGAGGGTCAAACTGGCTTTCATTGTTCAAAACATGCCCACAATTTAGTGCCATTTCCCTGAGGGAAAGCAGAGCACCAAAGTTAACCGCTATATATATATATATATATATATATATATATATATATATATAGTTTCACTCCTTGCCAGCCTTCGGATCCAAGACAAATTGCAGCATTCAGCAAGTGCCTTCTCAATATATTTCCATAAGTTGCTGCTAGTAGAGTATCAGACAGGGGAGGTGAGTTGCCCCAAAATGGTGCTGCTGGTGGCATCGCTTCTTTGCTGCCGGCGGAGGCAGCGTGGCAGGCAGGGCGCCTGCAGGCATGCCATTTTGGGGTCTCCTTCCACCCGAGGCAGTGGCCTCACTGCCTAAAAAGCTGAGCCAACTTTGCACGGGACATGAAGGCAGCAGCCTTCTCCCACAGCTGTTCCTCATTGCCTGGATGAAGCAAGCAGCCATTACAACTAGCAGTCACAGACATCCTTAGTGTTGTAAGAATTTTAAGGTCTTATGTATATATATAAATGTTCATAAGTGTTCCAAGCAAACAAGGTCACATGTCTGAAGACAGGCCACAGGCCTGACACCATTTTGACTCCCAAACTGACAAACGGTTTCTCTGCAAGGAAGGAAATTGAGGTTATAATCCCTGGCATCCTGATACCTGAGTGCCAGGGTGTGATTGCCTTGGCTGGGAAACTTGATGTTTCACTTTGTTTCACTTGATGACTTTTTGGTGGAGGGCAAGAGGAGGCATGGGGAGGGTCAAGGATGCTCAGATTACTGCCACCAGACCTCCCCTTTCATGATGTAACTGTGATGTATCTGGGGGGTGGGCCTGGACTCCAGGGGGGATTTTTTTGAAATGTCTTTATAAGAGCATGGGCTCCTTTGTTCTGGGTCTTTTCCCCTGCTCTCCAGTGTGTGGGGCAAAAACACCATGTTGCAACAGAATAAAGACTTTTGCTTCTCAATCTTCTCTGGTTAGCCTCTGTTATATCCTCCTACCAACGGAGAACCTACAATGGGCTCTTGTGCACCCCAGAAGGGAATAAGGGCAGATTTTCGTTTATTTCATTAGCCTCTCTTGATGAATCTAGCCTCCATCTAAGCTTGCGGCCATCACCGCCTCTTACGGCAATGAATTCCACAAACTGAGTATGTGCTGTGTGTATAGCTTATGAGCATCACTAATGGTTATTTTCCTTTGCTTCTGGTTCCTTCAATCAAACTAACAATAGGAGACAGAGTTTTTTGTGTGTGACAGCAATCACTCGTTCAGACCACTTCACCTCTTTTTTTTTGCTGTCTATGGCAGCCAGTGTGTGTTGGCACCTATGACTCTTTTACCAACAGAGGAATACTGGCACCTCATTTTTTTACCCCCCCCCCAAAGAACTGGTGGTAATAATAAAAAGTAAAGGTAAAGGGACCCCTGACCATTAGGTCCAGTCGTGTCCGACTCTGGGGTTGCAGCGCTCATCTCACATTATTGGCCGAGGGAGCCAGCGTACAGCTTCCGGGTCATGTGGCCAGCATGACAAAGCCGTTTCTGGCGAACCAGAGCAGCGCACGGAAACGCTGAACAGCCAGAGCGGTACCTATTTATCTACTTGCACTTTGCCGTGCTTTCGAACTGCTAGGTTGGCAGGAGCTGGGACTGCGCAACGGGAGCTCACCCCGTCGCGGGGATTTGAACCGCCAACCTTCCGATGAGCAAGCCCTAGGCTCTGTGGTTTAACCCACAGTGCCACCTGGGTCCCTTGGTGGTAATAATAATAACCAGTTAATAATTGGTTGGTTAATTAATTGCTGTTGTATGAGACTACATATGGCCTGTTTCTGCCATTCTTGAGCTTCATCTATCTGTGGCTACTTCGCTTAAAAGACATAAAAGGCAGAAAATCTGCTTGCTCTGTGGGACTACCAGTAGAAGTTTTCAGTGCCAGAATTTCAGGTGGCGTTCCATAGCCATTAAATTGGATGCAACAGATGAAGGTGAATCTTTTGGGATTTTTAGAGAGTAGGGAAGAACAGCATGATTCAGACAGCAGGCTTCAGATAAGTGAGCTGGTGATGCTGCAGGAAGCACAAATTCCATGCTGCAGTTTTGTTAATCCAGCAGGGAAGGAAGATAGGAAGATTCCTAAGGCAGCTGTAGCAGGAGATTTTAAAGCAAGCTGCAAAAATTTACAAGGAACGGCAAGTCTATTGTGCCACTAAGGCAGCGTAGAACGAAATCACCCAAGGAATGGAGAAAATTGTATGGAGAAAATCAATAAAGCTTGCGCTCTTTCAATAATATCATTTGAGCTAGTTCTAAATGTGCAGCTACATTCTTCAGAAGTCTTGACATCTCACAAGAGAAGTTGTGTGCTAGGCTGCTGTAGCAGAAACAGCAAGAGCAATTTAGCAAACTAAAAGACTAACAGATTCATTGCAGGATAAGCTTTTACAGCAAGCCTAAGAGAAATTTATTGTAGGGAGAGAGTAGGTAAATGTGTGTATTCACACACAGAACTGGATTTGGAGTCCTCCCAACAATTTAAATAATTGCAACAAGTATAAAGAATTATAGGCAGGTCTACAGCGACGCAACACATTTCACTGAATTGCGAAATGTAATGATAGATCTGGTGTCCCCACCTGGCTTTTCCAGGTGGATTCTTGGGTTCATGGCTAATGGTGATGTCAGTTGGGGTCTACCGAAAATGGCAATGCCTGCCAGGGCCTACAATCAATAACACCATGGGTTTTTAAAATCCCACTCAGGATGATCGCCATGTCTTTTGAAACTCGCAGTCCCTCTGAATGGTGGAATTTCTGGGACATGGCATTTTGGGAAAGCTAAGGAGTTGACCCTATAAATTAAATTTCCCCAAACTAACATATTTGTGTCAATCAATCACTTTATTTCAGCTTTAAGCTCATAAGAACTACAGAACTAGAACAAATACACAGTACAACTTGATTTAAAAAATTAGAACCAGCAAAACTTAAAAGAGTACAAATTAGAAATAGATACGATAAGGAATTTTCAGCTTCCAAACAGCAGTCCATTACGACGTTTATATGTCAAAACAGAAGTTTAAAAATTTGCCATTTGTAAAGTTACATGCTGATCTGTATCTTGCAATAAGAAGGCCAGGCGAAAATCTGCCGGGTGCCCAGGCAACTTGTGGATTAAGTTCTTCCGGACATCACAATATAAGGACATATACATACTATATGGTGAAGTGTTTCGATCGATCTATTACAACATATTTGTGTTTTTCCTCCCATTCTATGATCATTAGTTACCATCCAGAATGTGTCTTCTAGGTCCTGATGGATTTTTTTTTTTTAAAAAATCCCCATTGGAAACAACTCAATGTGTTCTTGCATGTAGGCATGCTAAAAACAAGCTTAAAATTAGAACTTATTTCCCAGGGACATATCTTTCTTTGGAAACAGCATTAAAAAAGGAAGCATTAGGAGTGAGCTATCTTCTCTGGAGACTTTAAAAAAAGCAGCAGCAGCAACAACAAATGCTAATAGTTTCCCACAATTAACCTATGCTGCTCTCCATCAGTTTCAGCGTGGCTTAGCTCACTTGTTTCAGCTGTAGCAGACTTTCTAGCAGGCTCACAACAGTTGCCCCACATCTGAAACTGTAGGTGTACTGTTATCTTGCATGTAATAATAATAATAATAATAATAATAATAATAATAATAATAATAATAATTTATTATTTGTACCCCGCCCACCTGGCTGGGTCTCCCCAGCCACTCTGGGTGGCCTCCAACAGATATTAAAATACATTAACACATCACAGATTAAAAACTTCCCTAAACAGGGCTGCCTTCAGGTATTTTCTAAATGTCGTGTAGTTGTTGATCCCTTTAACCTCTGATGGGAGGGCGTTCCACAGGGCGGGCGACACTACCGAGAAGGCCCTCTGTCTTTGCTTCTCGCAGTGAGGGAACCACCAGAAGGCCCTAAGCGCTGGATCTCAGTGTCCGGGCTGAACGGTGGGGGTGGAGACGCTCCTTCAGGTATACTGGACCGAGGCCGTTTAGGGCTTCAAAGGTCAGCACCAACACTTTGAATTGTGCTCAGAAACGTACTGGGACCCAATGTAGATCTCTCAGGACCGGTGTTATGTGGTCCCGGCGGCCACTCCCAGTCACCAGTCTAGCTGCCGCATTCTGGATTAATTGCAGTTTCCGGGTCACCTTCAAAGGTAGCCCCACGTAGAGCGCATTGCAGTAGTCCAAGCGGGAGATAACTAGAGCATGCACCACTCTGGCAAGACAGGTAGGGTCTCAGCCTGTGCACCAGATGGAGCTGGTAGATGGGTGCCCTGGACACAGAATTAACCTGCGCCTCCATGGACAGCTGTGAGTCCAAAATGACTCCCAGGCTGCACACCTGGTCCTCCAGGGGCACAGTTACCCCATTCAGGACCAGGGAGTCCCCCACACCCGCTTGCACCCTGTCCCCCCAAAACAGTACTTCTGTCTTGTCAGGATTCAACCTCAATCTGTTAGCCGCCATCCATCCTCCAACCGCCTCCAGGCACTCACACAGGACCTTCACCGCCTTCACTGGTTCTGATTTGAAAGAGAGGTAACCAAAGAAGGCAAGACGATGGCTCCTGTGAGCGATTGCCCCCCCCACACTTACACACACACACACACAAATTAAATAAATATGAGAGTGCAGAAAAAGCGCCACAGGTGGCATGAGTTGTATCAATGTAAAGGTAAAGGTAAAGGGACCCCTGACCATTAGGTCCAGTCGTGACCGACTCTGGGGTTGCAGCGCTCATCTTGCTTTATTGGCCGAGGGAGCCGGCGTACAGCTTCCGGGTCATGTGGCCAGCATGACTAAGCCGCTTCTGGTGAACCACAGCAGTGTACAGAAACGCTGTTTACCTACCCGCCGGAGTGGTACCTATTTATCTACTTGCACTTTGCGTGCTTTCGAACTGCTAGGTTGGCAGGAGCAGGGACCAAGCAACGGGAGCTCACCCCGTCGCGGGGATTCGAACCGCCGACCTTCTGATCGGCAAGCCCTAGGCTCTGTGGTTTAACCCACAGCACCACCCACGTCAATGTATGTGGAACTAAAAGGGTTAGGACAGCAAACAGGGAGAGAAACTTAGAGTAGCATTTGCACATTTCTAGCATTGCAGGAGGTTACACTAGATCAGGGGTCGGCAAGGTTTACGTCGCCTGGGCCGGTTCACTCCAGCGGAGATCCCTTTGTGGGCTGGATCACGCCCGCGATTTCTGGCATCTGCGTCTGTACAGATGTGATTTCCGGTGCCGCAGAAGTGAGTCCCCATGCTGTGCTGGTTTAGCGCTGCGCACGGGGACTCGTCGAGCAGGCGGCTCGGTTCGTGGCCGGCTCGTGGGCTGGTTAAATGAACCCCATGGGCTGCTTGTGGCCCATGGGCCTTAGGTTGCTGACCCCTGCACTAGATGACCCTCGGGGTCCCTTCCAACTCTACAATTCTATGACAAAAGTAGAACACCTGCATCAGGGTAGAGTTAGCACCTATTGTGTTCAAAGTCCAGGGATGCAATGCTGAGTGAATTACTAAGTTAAGTTAATTGATAAAAATGCTTTTGACTGATTACAAAGGTGCCCCATCTTAACTGGGCTGGAGACTTAGTTTGGGCTCTCAAACTTCAGTGGCGCCCTGTGATTGTACGCAAGGATGCCTGCGTGGTCACCTGTGAAACAGTTAATGCAGGGGGAGAAGGATTAGGAGCAGAGTTCAAGTTCAAAACACAGATAAATATTCATACTTAAAGGCTCCTGCAGTCTTCATGAGAAAAATGGTTTATGCATCTCTGATAGTTTTCAATGATGGTTGTATTTTGAGGGGAGGGGCATCTAATTTATACTGCATAAAGTGAAATGAAATTGCAATTGATTACATTGCAAAACATAAAGTGAATGATTGCTCTTCTAGCTAAGGGGTGTCAAGAGAACATTCACCAAAGAAACAAGATATATTATGCAATCTTGCTTTTGATTTCCTTCCCGATTCTGCTGCTCTAACCAGTTCTGGGTAGACCAAAACATAACAATAAATTGGAGGGAATGTTTTCAGGGATTTGACACAGATGATGAGGCACAGTATGCAAAGAATGTGTGGAAAGTGAAGATTTTTTCCATTCGAGTCACTACAGGAAATGGACTTCAGGAATAGCATGGTTTTTGTTTTTTTTAAAAAAGATATTTATTTTTCAGCACTTGTTTTCTTCAGTGGAAAACTGTCTGTACATGAAAATACTACGGAGAAAGAAGGAAAGAAAAGGGGCCAAAGCACATCAAAGTAATAGCCTCATGTTTTGATGTGCTGGCTTTGCAGTTTCAGCCCAGACTGGCTCTTAAATAGTATCTTCCTGCAGAATCTTGACTCCTTCCTACCTCACCACCCCTAAAATACATTAACATGTTATCTCAAGGGTGAATGGAAAAATATGACTAAACCAAAACCAAACCAGACTAGATATAATATTGGACAGGGTAGGCTAGGTGGTTGGGAATGATCATTAGCATTGTTCTTTCACATTCCTTGCAAGTTCTATACTATTAGCCTACAAATAAATCACATAATAAATCAGAACTAGTTTCAGCTAAAAAAGAGAGAAAAGACTCAAGTGGTCATAAACATTCAGGGCTTTGAAACCTGCCTTGCATCCGCAAATACTCTGATTCTCAATTTTTTTCCTTTGCAAAAACTGAATACTTATTTCTTCTTCATATTATTATTATTATTATTATTAAAGATTTTCTTGATTTACAAAAGTATGTGCAATGTCTCTCTCTCTCGTATTTTTTTCCATGTAACATTTTTACAAATCGGTTTCATTTCTTGAGACATTAGGAAGAAAAGGGGGAAAGAGGTGGAGGGGGGTGGAAATGGGGTGGGGTAGGGTCAGATGACGATGTTTCTATTTTACTTAATATACTCTCACCCCCAAAGGAACACAAGTGAACAGCAGAGAACCTGCACAAGCAACGCTGACACCAAACCCTGAATACTTATTGTTAACCGAGCTATTCTAACAGCCTGAGGAATTAGAATATTTCTCGGCTTCATGGAATGTTACCATCATGCATAATCTGTAGGCCTCAGTGGCATCCCGAATCTGTACATAACAAGAGTCTCAACATCTTGTACAGGAAATATTAAATACAGCATTCTCATTTTATCTGCCTCTTATTAGGATAGGTTAGACAGCAAAGACATATTTGGTGAAAAACCAAGAAAACCCTTAGTTAGGTAGGTTAGGTAGGTTTACACTACTGCATTTTTCACACAATTATATTAGCACGAAGACCCAGAATTTATTCCTAAATAAACACAGCTTGTGCAGAATCCAGAACAAAAAGCTTTCACTCTTTTTGAATGATAAGCACTTCTGGATATGATTCAGGGATCTAGAATGTTTTGTTGGCATGCACAAACGCAATTACGCAAACATCATGGTTGTACATGTGTGTGATACATCTCTTTCTGTAGGCTCCAGATCCAGCCCTATATCTTCGTATTGAAGTTAACTTGCAGCCCTTTAAGTGCTTTATTGTTAAATATCAAGCATTTGCTTCCTCTGGTGCAACTTTACTGCTTGTCTGCTTGCTTGGGGCGGTTCTGAAAAAACACTATTGTTGCACCACATCTTCCCCAGTTTCCATAATATTTGTGCATGTGTTTTATTTTGAAAGGGCAGAATATGCCTCCAGACACATGTATGTAAAGGTCCAGGGGGTGGTGAAAGTTTTTAGAGTGCACTATTCAAAGCACTGCATTTTGTTGCATCCTCTCCTCTGTCCCCAGGCCTCATGGTTGTCATTCAGTTTATCCAACAATTGTTGTAATGATCCATTGGCAGTCGGAAGGACACCAGCTAAATTTATACATTGGTAAGAGTAAGAAGGATATTCTGGATATTCACTGAATCTTGGTTGAAAAGAATACTAAGAAAAATATCCTTGTCTTGCAAAGCTCTTGCAAGTTTCTAAATTGCACACTTCAATTCAGAATATGTTTCATACATTTTTCTATTCAAACTTGGATAGGGGAAAAGTATGCCGCCTTTGTAAATTTCAAACTCTCCTCTCAAATGTGCATCCACTGTTGTTGCAAATAACTTAAATATGCAGAAAATATGTTAAAAGTACAAATTTCCCAATACAGTGGTCCCTCGACTTACGAATGTAATGCGTTCCGAAGGGACCGTCGTAGGTCGAAAAAATCGTAAGTCGAGTCCCCATAGGAATGCATTGGGAGAAAAAAATTCGTACGTCGGAAAAACCCGCATCTAAACTTCGTAAGTCGAGGAAACCGCATCTAAAACGGCCGCGATTTCCATTCGGAGGTCGAAAAAATTCGTAAGCACACGGCCACTTTCTTCACTCGTAACTCGAAAAATACAGAAGTCAGGTCATTCGTAAGTCGAGGGACCACTGTATATATTTGGGGATGGGGGGTTGTGGGGGGAACATGTAGCTCTTGTTTCTCGAAAGTCTACAATGCTCTCCAAGATCGGAATTCCCTTGATATTAATTTGCTCAACTTGAAAAGCCCCTGACGAACAGCTTGGTGAAATAAGTGCTGCATAAGATTGTTGGCGCTTTGGGATTTCCACATTACCACTGGCAGACAAATCGTAAGTGGGCAAAGTTTTGCCTCCCTAGTTAGGGTAAAAGACCATTCAGTTAGACCATATCACAGAACAATCTTTGCCTAACCGGTACAGAAAACAGACTTATTTGCTTACATGAATCCTATCAGTGTGAGAACTTCCAACATATGCTGAAGGAAGTATCTGCTTATGAAACCTTGTATCAGTTATCTTCAAGAGTATGTTTATCGTTCCTCTTCCAGCTTCCAGCTTCCTGCCAGATACCACTTCTTGGACTTCATCTCTCTTTCAACACCATTAGAACTCTATGAATCTTTCCCATAGGATATACTATTCTTTTGCTATAGAATCATGGCTTCTTTCTATAGAAGCATGGCCTCTAACAATTGTTAGGTTCTAGGACCATAGAAATACATTCTCAGAATTTGTAAATCATTAGGTTTATCAGGAGAAATGTTTGGTTAGCTCTGGCTAACATGCAGAAACACCAGAGTGCACAGGACATAATGATTCCTATATACCGTATTTTTCGCTCCATAAGACGCACTTTTTCCCTCCTAAAAACGAAGGGAAAATGTCTATGCGTCTTATGGAGCGAAGGCACTGGCCGGCAGTGGGATCCCTCAAGCGGAGGGATGCCTCTGCCGCTGGAGCCATGGCTCCCAGCGGCGGGGGAGCGGCGAGCAGCCTGAAATTGGGCTGCTTTCCGCTCCTCCGCAGCCACCGCCACTGGCAGAGGGGCGGGGGAGCGGCGAGCAGCCCGAAATCGGGCTGCTTTCCGCTCCTCCGCAGCCACCGCCAGTGGCAGGGGGGCGGGGGAGCGGCAAGCAGCCCGAAATCGGGCTGCTTTCCGCTCCTCCGCAGCCACCGCCAATGGCACGGGGGCGGAGGAGGGGAGAGCAGCCCGAAATCGGGCTGCTTTCCGCTCCTCCGCAGCCACCGCCAATGGCACGGGGGCGGAGGAGGGGAGAGCAGCCCGAAATCGGGCTGTTTCCCGCTCCTCCGCAGCCACCGCCAGTGGCACGGGGGCGGGGGAGCGGCGAGCAGCCCGAAATCGGGCTGCTTTCCGCTCCTCCGCAGCCACCGCCAATGGCACAGGGGCGGAGGAGGGGAGAGCAGCCAGAAATCGGGCTGCTTTCCGCTCCTCCACAGCCACCGCCAATGGCACAGGAGTGGAGGAGGGGAGAGCAGCCCGAAATCGGGCTGCTTTCCGCTCTTCCGCAGCCACCGCCAATGGCGGGGGGGGGGGGCGGGGGAGCGGCGAGCAGCCCGAAATCGGGCTGTTTCCCTCTCCTCTGCCAGTTGCAGAGTAGCGGGGCTGCGCAGAAGACGCTTAGCTCCTGCCCAGCCCCGCTGCTTTGGGGTGAACCGCGAGGGAGAGCTCCGTTTCCCTCCTTCGCGGCTTGCTTTGGAGCAGAGGGGCTGCACAGGAGACGTTCCTGCCCAGCTTCGCTGCTTCAAAGCCTCGAAGGAGAGCTCCGTTTCCCTCCCTCGCAGTTGCTTTGGAGCAGCGAGGCTGCGCAGGAGACGCTTAGCTCCTGCCTAGCCCTGCTGCTTTGGGGCGAGTGGCGAGGGAGGTCTCCGTCTGAGCCGCATTCCCTCCGCCCCCGCCCCCCCAGCAAGCCGGGGAGAATGGAGACGTGGTTACCCCTGCAAGAGGTGGCGACGGGATCAGTGCCCCGAAAGCGCTCCTTTTGGGGCGCTCATCCTGCCGCCGCTTCTCGCAAGAGCAGGCTTCCTTCCCCACTCTCTTTCTTTCTCTCTCTCCCTTCTTTCTCTCTCTCACCCACCTTTTCCTTCCTTCTCTCTCTCTTCCCTCCCTTCCTCTCTCTCTTTCCCTCTCACCCCATCCACCCACCTCTCTATCTCTCTTGCCCCTTCCTTCCTTCCTTCCTTCCTTCCTTCCTTCCTTCCTTCCTTCCTTCCTTCCTTCCTTCCTTCCTTCTCTCTCTCTCTCTTCCCTCCCTCCCTCCCTCCTTCCCCCCCTCTCTCTCTCACACACACACACTCCTTCCTTCCTTCCTTCCTTCCTTCCTTCCTTCCTTCCTTCCTTCCTTCCTTCCTTCCTTCCTTCCTTCCCTCTTTCTCTCTCTCTCATCCCTTCCTTCCTTCTCCCTCTTTCTTTCTTTCACTCTCTCTCACCCGCCAACCCCGTTCGCCAAAGCAGGCTTGTTTTTGCGATCGGGGTTGGCTGGAAAGAACCAGCAGCATCCCTCCGCCGCCTCTCCCAGCCTTTTAGAGGAGGAAAACCAGAAAAATATTTTTTTTTCTGGTTTTCCTCCTCTAAAACAAAGGTGCGCCCTATGGTCCGGAGCGTCCTATGGAGCGAAAAATACGGTAATTCCCCTTCTCTATACAATTATGTAGGGACCCAGGTGGCGCTGTGGGTTAAACCACAGAGCCTAGGGCTTGCCGATCAGAAGGTCGGCGGTTCGAATCCCTGTGACGAGGTGAGCTCCCGTTGCTCGGTCCCAGCTCCTGCCCACCTAGCAGTTCGAAACACGTCAAAGTGCAAGTAGATAAATAGGAACCGCTCTGGCAGGAAGGTAAACGGCGTTTCCGTGTGCTGCTCTGGTCTGCCAGAAGCGGCTTTGTCATGCTGGCCACATGGCCTGGAAGCTGTACGCCGGCTCTCGGCCCATAAAGCGAGATGAGCACCGCAACCCCAGAGTCGGACACGACTGGACCTAATGGTCAGGGGTCCCTTTACCTTTTATACAATTATGACCTCCACCCAACGTCTCTTGCAAGACCGCAGTGGTTCTACTTTGTCACAATTGGCCAATGATCTAGTCAGAAGATGGTTTTGAGTGATCGGATTCATTAACTAATCCAATGGAATCCCATGTCAGTGAGGGGGAGATTAATACAATATATTTTATGGCATCTTGTGGCAAAATCTTAGCCACTAGGGTATGAAACTATGAGAATCATCCAGTGATGAACAGCTGATCTGCACAGCAAATATATCATAACCACCACGCCTACAGCTCAAGAACTTGTTTATGAGATGTCTAGCAAGTAAAATACATAATAAATAAATAATGCACCTCTTATTAGTCTAGATGCTCTGATGTCACAGAAGGGTGGGCTAGCCAGGCATCTGAGCGCTATGAAGGATTTTAGAATTTCATTTCTAAATTTCATGAATGTTTCTGAAAATTAAACTGCACAAATATTGTCTACAGGCCTAAGCTTTCAAGTGACATCTTAATTGGTGCAAACTGCTTGATTGGGTCCAAAGTCTTGCAATCATTTCAGACTGATAGCATTTGCTGCTTAAGCCTCGGATGTGATATTATAATGAAAAGCGTATATAGTTATTTGATTCCTATTTATATTATTCTGCACAGTTCTAAGATTCAGAGGTCTGGAATTCTCAAGGGACAACAAGCCCTTCTGTCATGATAAATGCATAAAAGGAAATGGATCCTTTGGATAAAATTTTGCCTAGAGGTCTTGCATGCACATTTTAAAAGAGTCAAATAATCAGCCCAAGTTTTCTTTATCACCTCCTGGAAAATACCATTGTACATTAGGTGCTTGGGAAGAAGCAAAACCATTCTTACCTACAATCATGTGGTTGCAGATGTCACAGAACGTAGGTTTTTTGAATATGTGCTCCTGGAAAATGTGAGTCTTGTTGCTTTCCTGTTGGTGTTGGACGATGGTTGGAGTAGATGTTTGACTTTCAGAGGCTGAGAGCTGGCCAGTTCCGGGGCTGATTTCTGATAGCAAATCTACCTGCAGCTTCATGTCACTGTTTGTCCGCTGGAAAAAGTTGTCTGCACTTTTACTCCGTAAGCTTTTGGTCTTGAAAGACAGCGATCGTTTCAGTTTCTGGAGCTGCAATGCAACAAAACATTGTTCAAATAGCAAAGCTCACAGTATGATCAGATTCCTAATGACATGCAATTAATTCTTGCTGACCTTAGGTAAAGGTAAAGGGACCCCTGACCATGAGGTCCAGTCGTGTCCGACTCTGGGGTTGCGGTGCTCATTTTGCTTTATGGGCCAAGAGCCGGTGTACAGCTTCCGGGTCATGTGGCCAGCATGACTAAGCCGCTTCTGGCGAACCAGAGCAGCGCACGGAAACGCCGTTTACCTTCCCGCCGGAGCGGTACCTATTTATCTACTTGCACTTTGACGTGCTTTCGAACTGCTAGGTGGGCAGGAGCTGGGACCGAGCAACGGGAGCTCACCCCGTCGCAGGGATTTGAACCGCCGTGCTTCTGATCGGCAAGCCCTAGGCTCTGTGGTTTAACCCACAGCGCCACCTGGGTCCATTTGCTGACCTTAGTTGCATACAATGAACGTAATTCCAGTTACTGGAATTTGAATACGGTACAATCCAGACTGATGAGCAGCTTTGCATTGCCTCAACAATGCATTGCATATGTGCCTATTTAGAAATGGTTACTATGATTTAAATGACACACTCCAATGGGAGTCCCCTGTGCAAGTTTTAGTGAAATCAATGGGAGTCGTCTCCTCTTGTGCAGTTCCCATTTTTTTTAATGGGATGATCTTCCTGTTGGATTTTGCTCTTTATATTATTTGGTTTTTTTCTATTGCGGGAGAGGCCACACATAGCCAGAAAGAGAACCTGCACCGTTTTGTCATGCTTCTCCATGACAAAATGACATCAAGCAGGTAATGATGGCCACCTCTGAAGTCACAGGAGAAAGTGATTGACTGTTGGGCCTGGATTTTTGTGAGGGTTGGGGTGGGTTGAAGAGGATATACAGTGGGACCTCGACTTACGAGCGATTCTACTTACGTATTTTTCGACTTACGAATGATTTCTGGGAGAAACAAAATGGCCGCCGCAACCGTATTTTTCGACTTACGAATGACTTCTGGGAGAAACAAAATGGCCGCCGCAACCGAATTTTTCGACTTATGAAAGGAAGTCACGGCCGCTTTGAATAGGATTTTTTCGACTTACGAATTTTTGATAGGATTTTTTCGACTTACGATTTTTTTTCGCTCAATGCATTCCTATGGGGATTCGACTTACGAATGTTTTCGACTTACGAAAATCGCGTCGGAACACATTAAATTCGTAAGTCGAGGTTCCACTGTATTTGGATTTGGTTTCTTTCTGGTTTAAAGGGTTATGATTTTTGGATCTGGACACTGGCGTTAATGATTATATGTTAAAAATTAGGAAGTTAGTAGTGGAATATTTAGCTAAAAATTTCGAGACCAGAGGGAGGTAAGGGTGCAAAAAGTAGAAAATTAGGAGTTTTAAATTAGGTTGGAGTAAGGGAATTTGATAAGGCTCGAGGAAAGGATCAGAAGTACCAAGATGCTGAGGTTTGGAAAAAGGAGTTGTTTAAGTAAAATGATTTTTGTATTTTAGGTTATTATGAAGTTTGGAAAACTGATAAAGAGGATAGATAATGAATTCAACAGAGGGGGACTTGAGGAAGTCAACCGAAATATGAAATTGATGAATGAAGGAATGCTTGGTCCACAGAATTGGGCCAGGCGCAAGCAATGATATTTAATAATGTTAGCTATGTTAAATGTACAATGTTTATGGTTACCCCGGTGAGAGAGGGGGGTGAAAATTGCTTCCCTCAGTGAGAGGGGGGAAGAATGAAAAATTTAACGGTAATGTTATGTGCTTAAAATTGTTAAAATCAATAAAAAAAATTGGGGGGAAAAATGAAGTCACAGGGGAAGAGCCATAGTTCAGTAGTAGAAGGTCCCAGGTTTGATGCCTAGGAGAGA
Organism: Darevskia nairensis; assembly: GCA_034642065.1. Classification (NCBI taxonomy): domain Eukaryota; kingdom Metazoa; phylum Chordata; class Lepidosauria; order Squamata; family Lacertidae; genus Darevskia; species Darevskia nairensis. Next base: position 1,572,640 of record JAWWNI010000811.1, on the reverse strand, counting down.
CTCTTGACTGAAACCTTGGAGATCTGCTGCCAGGCAGCGTGGACAATCCTGACTAAGAGAAGGACCAGTGTTCACAAGTACGGGAAGAGACACATTCCTAGGAACTTTTGATCACATGCAAAATTGCTGTTTACTGCATCACACACCCCATTGACTCCCTTCCTAAACACACAAGCACCACTGAGTTCTTAATTCAAGGATTTTTGAGATGAAAATAAATAACAGGACAAGGCGATAAACAGTGTCCTCCTCCATCTTGTGTCCCCAGTCCCTTGGCTCTTCTTCTCAGAGAGATTTGCAGCCAGCTTTCTTCATACCTCCAGTGGGAGCACTGAGCTTCATAACTAATCACCTGCCTACCACTGAAAGTGCTCCTGCAGAAATCAAGAGTCATTATCATTTCCCCTCGTTTGAAAACCAGAATTGCAGTTGCACAAGGTGACTGTAATGACATTCATTATTGATTTGCCATCCATTCCCACCATGCCACATGAGGTTAATTAAATGGTAAACATTATTCTTCTTCTACCAGGGAGCGAAACTAAGCAGTACAACTAAGTGCTTGTTTTTCTAAATAACAACCCTCTTGCTGGCTCAGCAATAGGCCCCGAGAAACTAATTTAATGCTATAAGCTCTGTTTCAGACATAACACGATTTGCTAATTAATTCCACAGAAGCCATTTGCCCGAATGTACAGAAAGGCTAGGTTGTGTCTGGGCACAAAAAAGGAGGACCAGGGCAGATGGACTATGGGTTAATATTGGCAACAGCTTCTATCAGAGCAATCCTTCCCATTACTTTAGGCCAGCCTTTGCCAACCGGTGCCCTCCAGCCTATTTTGGACTACAATTCTCATCCACCTCATCTGTCATGGCTTATAGTCCAAAACAACTGATGGACATCAGGTCAGCGGAGGCTGCTTTAGGCAACTATGTCAGTTATTGCTTCAGTTGCAACCAGGTTGTAGAAGACCCAGTCTTCCTGTTACTCCCCCTACCCTTTGTCAGAAACTAATCTGAAGGATGCAAACAAACAAACAAACAAACAAACATTATTTATTGCATTAGCCATATGGGGGAAGTTTCCCTTTTTTTCATTATTAACAAAATAAAATAGGGGGTTCTAGTGAGTCGCTCACCAATCTTGGAATGATAAAGCTGAGATCAAGTAGAATTATTGGCAGGCAATGAATAAAGATGTGGCTTTTGTTCCTCCTGCTGTGCTGCTTCAACAGTGTGCAAGTAAGCAGGGCAACCTATGCTTCAGAAAACAAGGGAGGACTGTATGTCCAAATTTGCAGAGGATTGAATTCAGATAGCAGAGCACCATGCTTACACCAAGCCATCACACTAGCCTACCTTGGTAAAGAAGGTAAAGGACCCCTGGACAGTTAAGTCCAGTCAAACCTGACTATGGGGTGTGGCGATCATCTCGCTTCAGGCAGAGGGAGCAGGCATTTGTCCGCAGTACAGTATTCCGGGTCAGAGGGACAGAATGGCTAAACCCAGAGGTGTAGGAAGCCTCTTGGGCACCCGGGGCGGCGATGCCGCGTGGAGGCACCCCCTGGGGGCGGGGCATCCTGACACATGCCTGGAAATCCCGGAATTTCTGGGCATGTGCAGTACATCCCAGCCGGCGCTGCGGCGACCGAGCGACCCGCTCGCCGGCTCGTGGGGCTGCCCCATCCGTGCTGCTTTAAAGCAGCACGGACGGGGCAGCCGCACGAGCCGGCGGGCGGGCCGCGGGGTGGAGCGACCTCGCTCCGCGGCTTGCTCGCAGGCCGCCGAGCAAGTTTGTGAGCAGGCTGCGGGGCGAGGCTGCCTCGCTCCGTGGCTTGCTTGGGGCCCGCCTGCGGGGCGGGGCTGGCCCAAGTGTCACCCCCCTCCCCTGGAACCCGGGGCGCACCGCCCCCCGCCCCCTTGCGACGCCACTGGCTAAACCGCTTCTGGCACATGGCAACACCATTTACCTTCCTGCTCAGTGGTTTAGGTCACAGTGCCACCCACTCCCTACCTTAGTTCTGACACACATTTGTGACAAAGTACAGATCCCAGAGGAAGGAATTTTCACACTGCAAAAAAAAACTCTAAAAGTAAACACTAGAATAGAATATATTTTATTGTCATTGTCCCCTTTGGGGACAACGAAATTACTAGTGGAGATATCCAAGTCATTATCGATAACTGTGTGTGTGTGTGTGTGTGTGTGTGTGTGTGAAAATATAGTCAGTGTGGTCTAGTGGGTAGAGTGTCAATAATACTAATCATAAGAGAAAAGCACTTATTTGATTGAAAGCTCAGTAGCCAAAGTGTTCATGTTTAAGCAACCACTAACGTTAGAAGCTGTCATCTGGAATCAGATAACCAGAACAGATTTTTCCATAAATCTTCACAGGAACCACCGCTTGTTATGATTTTAAAATGTCCAAATATCAAACCATTAGGAAACAAACTCAGTCTAAATTTCTCACCCACTGCATCCTCAAAGCAATAACATTTAAAGTCAAACCCCCTCATTTTATTCATTTTGTTTGTTCCGATGAAATTGATATAACATTTCACGCATTATAAATAATGAAAGGTACCGGTATTAAGAAAATTGGATTCAATCACCCACTCATTTCTTTTCCTTCTTTCCCCCCACACATAAGACAGCTTTGTTTACTGGATTTTTAGAGTAAAAACGCAACATTGAAAAATTTCTATAGCCATTGCCAGCTAAATGTCCACCCTCCTCTGACTGATAGGACATTATTTTCTTTAAGCTTTCCCGAGATGCATGCAAAATAATCTGAAATTTGCATTGCAATAAAAAAATAAATCCACACCAACATTTATCTGCAACCTTGAAATGTGTCAGGTAAACAGTTTATTACTATGGAAACTAAAGCATTTCCAATTTAAAGTAATTGTTGATACACCAATGTTACTCCAACTTACCTGTCCCTTATAGACACACAAAGGCCCTGTTTGGCCACCACTCTAAATCAGGATTCCTCATCCTGACACCCAGAATCACAGAATCATAGAGTTGGAAGAGACCACAAGGGCCATCCAGTCCAACCCCCTGCCAAGCAGGAACACCATCAAAGCATTCTTGACAGATGGCTGTCAAGCCTCTGCTTAAAGACCTCCAAAGAAGGAGACTCCACCACACTCCTTGGCAGCAAATTCCACTGTCGAACAGCTCTTACTGTCAGGAAGTTCTTCCTAATGTTTAGGTGGAATCTTCTTTCTTGTAGTTTGAATCCATTGCTCCGTGTCCGCTTCTCTGGAGCAGCAGAAAACAACTTTTCTCCCTCCTCTATATGACATCCTTTTATATATTTGAACATGGCTATCATTACACCCCTTAACCTTCTCTTCTCCAGGTTAAACATACCCAGCTCCCTAAGCCGTTCCTCATAAGGCATCGTTTCCAAGCCTTTGGCCATTTTGGTTGCCCTCTTCTGGACACGTTCCAGCTTGTCAGTATCCTTCTTGAACCGTGGTGCCCAGAATTGGACACAGTATTCCAGGTGGGGTCTGACCAGAGCGGAATACAGTGGTACTATTACTTCCCTTGATCTAGATGCTATACTCCTATTGATGCAGCCCAGAATTGCATTGGATTTTTTAGCTGCTGCATCACACTGTTGACTCATGTCAAGTTTATGGTCTACCAAGACTCCTAGATCCTTTTCACATGTACTGCTCTCAAGCCAGGTGTCACCCATCCTGTATTTGTGCCTTTCATTTTTTTTGCCCAAGTGTAGTACTTTACATTTCTCCCTGTTAAAATTCATCCTGTTTGCCTTGGCCCAGTTCTCTCATCTGTTAAGGTCATTTTGAAGTGTGATCCTGTCCTCTGGGGTATTAGCCACCCCTCCCAATTTGGTGTCATCTGCAAACTTGATCAGGATGCCCTCAAGCCCATCATCCAAGTCATTGATAAAGATGTTGAATAAGACTGGGCCCAAGACAGAACCCTGTGGCACCCCACTAGTCACTTCTCTCCAGGATGAAGAGGAGCCATTAATGAACACCCTTTGGGTTCGGTTAGTCAGCCAGTTACAAATCCACTGAATGGTAGCATTGTCTAGCCCACATTTTACCAGCTTCTTTACAAGAATATCATGGGGCACCTTGTCAAAGGCCTTGCTGAAATCAAGATAGGCTACATCGACAGCGTTCCCTTCATCTACCAGGCTTGTAATTCTGTCAAAAAATGAGATCAGATTGGTCTGACATGACTTATTTTTCAGAAACCCATGCTGACTTTTAGTGATCACAGCATTCCTTTCTAGGTGCTCACAGACCATTTGCTTAATGATCTCTAGAATCTTTCCTGGTATTGATGTCAGGCTGACTGGGCGATAATTGTTTGGGTCCTCTCTTTTCCCCTTTTTGAAAATAGGGACAAGATTTGCCCTCCTCCAGTCTGCTGGGACTTCGCCTGTTCTCCAGGAATTTTCAAAGATTACTGCCAGTGGTTCTGAAATCACCTCTGCCAGTTCTTTTAATACTCTTGGATGTAGTTCATCTGGCCCTGGAGACTTGAATACATCTAAACTAGCCAAGTATTATTGTACTACCTCCTTACTTATTCTGGGCTGTGTTTCCCCTGCTGTATCATCTGCTCCATATTCTTCAGGTCTGGCATTGTTTTCTTTTTTGGAGAAGACTGAGGCAAAGAAGGCATTGAGGAGTTCTGCCCTTCCTCTGTCCCCTGTTCTCTGTCCCCATCATTCTTGACCATGCTGACCAGGACAGATGGGAGTTGTAGTCCAAAGTAGCATGTTTTTAAACTATTTAGTGTGAATGTGGCAGCTAGACTGGTGACTGGGAGCGGCCGCCGAGACCACATAACACCAGTCTTGAAAGACCTACATTGGCTCACAGTACGTTTCTGAGCACAATTCAAAGTGTTGGTGCTGACCTTTAAAGCCCTAAACGGCCTCGGTCCAGTATACCTGAAGGAGCGTCTCCACCCTCATCGTTCTGCCCGGACACTGAGGTCCAGTGCTGAGGGCCTTCTGGCAGTTCCCTCACTGCGAGAAGCCAAGTTACAGGGAACCAGGCAGAGGGCCTTCTCAGTAGTGGCACCCGCCCTGTGGAATGCCCTCCCACCAGATGTCAAAGAGAAAAACAACTACCAGACTTTTAGAAGACATCTGAAGGCAGCCCTGTTTAGGGAAGCTTTTAATGTTTAATAGATTATTGTATTTTAATATTCTGTTGGAACCGCCCAGAGTGGCTGGGGAAACCCAGCCAGATGAGCGGGGTAAAAATAATAAATTTTATTTTTATTTATTTATTTATTAATTATTATTATTATTATTATTTGAGGTATGGGGTCGTGTGCTTCTCTTTTCCTCTTCTGGGGCAGTTGTGAGGAATTGACAATATTTTGTTTCTGCTTTTCCTTAATCATTGCTGGTTGTGACTTTTGAACCAAGAAACTGTGGTTAATGCTAACTATGGTCTGGTTAACCAAGCCAGATGCGTAAACCATGGTTTGAAGTTGTCTGTTTCAACCAAACTGTACTTAACAATCGTTTGCCGGTTTGGACAAAAGTAACAAAAGTGGAAGTGTGAGATTCCAAATGCCCCTTCTTGGCCACGCTAGAGAAAGTGAGGGGAGGGGAGAGCATGCAAACCCAAGGTTCAATGCTGCTTATTCTGGCTCATTCAAAATCAGCCAGTGGTTGGTTCTGTGGTATATTCAAAGCTCTCCTGCCCCAAGGCTTTTCTTTGCGCAGTTGTACATGCACAAAGTCATGCATACACAGAGCTGCTCACTCCAGGAAAGTGAATGGCAAAACCTATTTGTACCCAAGTTCTACATGAATTCCGATGCACACATGGGACTCTGAAGCACTTCAATTTGAGGTCAAAGCTTATTCAAACAGAAGCTTACTGCAATCCTAAGCATAACGCAGCTATCTGTGTTGAACTGAGAATGCCTTCCCTAGAGACACTCCTGTGGAAACGTGTCTTTAGTAACTGGCTAACACTTTGGTTTAGATTACCTAACTACTATATAGCCCAATGCCTTTGGCGCAATGAATTTAGTAGCCCTTGGGCCAATAAGATTCATGCTAAACTTTTATCCATTGGAATCTCGCCCATAGAACTCTTGAACCAAGATCTTACCTTAGCAAGGAAAATTATTAATCAAAGACTGGACGACATAGAGTGGCAGCGTAATCTTATGCTTGGTGGGGGGCTATGTTCTCCGCGTCAGTTGGGAGTTATTTCTCCAACTCATGTGCCATCTTACCTATCATCCCTTTCTATTGCCAGTCATCGTTTTGCCTTTATCAAAGCACGTTTTAATGTTTTCCCTTCGAATTCCCTTTTTCATAGATTTTCTAGGGGCCAAGTCTCGGTTTTATGTTCCTGTGATAATAGATCGATTGAAACACTTCACCATATAGTATTTATATGTCCTTTATATTGTGTTGTCCGGAAGAACTTACTGTTACCATTAATCCACAAGTTGCCTGGGCACCCGGCAGATTTTCGCCTGGCCTTTTTATTGCAAGATACAGATCAGCATGTAACTTTACAAATGGCGAAATTTTTAACTTCCGTTTTGACATATAAATGTCGTAATGGACTGCTGTTTGGAAGCTGAAAATTTCTTATAGTATCAATTTCTAATTTGTACTCTTTTAAGTTTTACTGGTTCTAATTTTTTTAATCAAATTGTACTGTGTATTTGTTCTAGTTCTGTTGTTCTTATGAGCTTAAAGCTGAAATAAAGTGATTGATTGAATCCTGCACTCAGTTGGGCAAAATGTGTCTAGCACAGCATTGCATGAAAATATGGATGGAAAGTATTGTACATGTAGCCAATCTGGTGCCCTCCAGACGTTTTGAACTATAACTCCCATCAGCTCCAACCAGCATGTGAGTTACTTTAAGGTTGCTTTCTCCAGTCTATAATAATAATAATAATAATAATAATAATAATAATAATAATAATAATATATTATTTATACCCCACCCATCTGGCTGGGTTTCCTGAGTGCTGCCTACCCGAGAGTAACACACAGGAGACACCAGAATCAGCTTCATGTAAAACTAAAAGTAAATGTAAGATTTTTTTTAGACAAAAAGGGTAAGATTTAAAAGTAATCGCAGAATGGGCCTGAATAGCATTCTAGATCAGTTCACTGTGAGGCCTCTGCTTTAGACCTGCTAACTGATATTAGCTCATTTGACACAGTTGATATTGTGCAGACCAAGCAGGCAAAAGCAGGACCAAACTTATCAGACAATGAATACACTTAGGAAAACAGGTACAAAGATGCAAGCCATGCTACAGGAGTAAGCCAGATGCTACAAGGAAGCTTCAAACATTCCCTGTCCCCAGACTCACACACCAGAGCAACAAGCAACTCACAGCAATGCATTTCCAACACAACCAAGGAGCAGAAATTGATCCCTTAGGCGTACCTAAGGGACCGCCTCTCCTGGTATGCCCCGTGTAGGACCTTAAGGTCCTCAAATAATAACATTTTGGAGGTCCCGAGCCACAAGGATGCTAGGCTGGCCGCAACTAGGGCCAGGGCCTTCTCAGTACTGGCCCCGACTTGGTGGAACGGTCTGTTACAAGAGACCAGGGCCCTGTGGGATTTGGCATCTTTCCGCAGGGCCTGCAAGACGGAGCTGTTCCGCCTGGCCTTTGGGTTGGTTTCAGTTTAACCCTGATGTTTCATTCCTTTATGGTTTGATTGGTGGGCTACTTAAAAATGAGGCTGCATTTTAAACTTTAAATCGTATTTTAACCTGCATTTGAATTGATTGTTTTGTATGTTTTGTTGTGATTTTATGGGTGTTAGCCGCCCTGAGCCCGGTCTTGGCTGGGAAGGGCGGGGTATAAATAAAATTTTATTATTATTATTATTATTATTATTATTATTATTATCATTATTATTATCAAATAAAGCACACAGCTGTTTTATAACAGGAGCTATTGGCCTTGCTGGCTGGGCTGATTCAAGTTGGAAGTTCAACAACATTTGGGGAGGGCACGTGTTCTTCACCCCTACTTTAATAGGAAAGCAGCAAACTCACCCCACTTTTACCTATGGTTCAGCTGTTGATCAAAGAGGTACCTTCCACCAATCTGCTAGCAAAACTATAAGGAAAACACTGTAGTGTCCCAGTGCTAAGTCAAACCACGGTTTAGTGGGAATGAGAAAACATGCGGTTCCTGAAGAGAAGACTGCAGCTTGCTTTGTTCTCTGTCCAGTCCTACGGCTGACATGCTCTGTGGTTTCATATCTGAAACTGGGCTTATGATTGATTTTGCTCCAGATGAACCAGGGTGGATTTGATTTAAATCAAATTGATTTAAATCATGATTTAAATCACTAGTCAGTAAGGCTTGATTTAAATCACTAGTCAGTAAGACTTGATTTAAATATTTTTTTTACAGAACGACTCATTCTTGCTGGTATAATCTTAATATTTACAACCATATGAAGGTTTCATTTTTGGAATAATAAATTTTCAGAGTAGTTTTTACAGTTATATCAAAATTACTGATTTGGTTATACTACTAGAAATACATAGACAGATAATTATGAAATTATGGTGAGGTTTAATAAGTTAACTGTTTATATTTGGACAACTTTTCTGCTGTACTTTATTGGAAGGAGAAAAAGAATCATTTCCTTAATAACCATTTAAACAATTTATTTAACTAAAACAATAACATGATAGCATATGTATCCATGTTTGTTAACTGATGTGGTTAAACATTTTTTTTTAAAAAACTTAGACTGAGTTTTAGCACACTTGATAAACTTAAAACAAATCCTTATTTCCTGATGAATAGCCTTTGGACTACAATGTAACTTAAATAGACGACTATATTTAGAAAGATTTTTCCTCCAAAAGCATTTTATTTTAAAAATCCAATTTAAATAAAAAAAATCCGATTTAAATCAAAAAAATCTGATTTAAATAAAAAAAAATCCGATTTTTTAGATTTTTTTTTAAAAAAATCATTGATTTTTATCCACCCTGAGATTAACCAAGGTTTGTTTTATGGCTCACTGCTCATGGTTTGTGTGGAGAAGCTTGGGTCTGGATGTAATGCTACTCTCCCCAGAGTATTTACTAAGCCTAGAAATGGGAAGGGCCAAGAACATAATCAAAGAAAGACTAAGGGACATTGATGTCCAAAATGATTTTAATCAACTTTCGATAATCTATAAACCCCTGTATAACTCCCAAAGGCCCCAGTTAGCAAACTACCTCAAAATACTAGACAACGCCAAACACCGATGGGCATTCTCCAGGACGCGCTTTAATGCCCTCCCTTCGGCTCTTCTAGAGGGAAGATACAACAAGAATCCGATTGAACAAAGATTATGTCCCTGTAATAGCAACGAGATCGAATCCATTGGGCATGTCATTCTACACTGCCCATTATATCGAGACTCAAGGAAAGAGCTGATCGAAGCGATTCTGAGGAAACTACCAGGTAGTACAGATGATACCTATATTAGACTCCTCCTGGCTGATAAAGATCCTGAAATTATAAGGCCCGTGGCAAAATACAGTCACATTGCGACAAGAATAAGACGAGCAGTGATATCAGCAACGGGGTCCGAAATGTAACCCTGATGGTCCGATAATAGACAGCAGAGACTTATGAACTTAAATTTTAAACACTAAGAGGCTGAAATATGGTTTTAAATGTAAGCATCAATTCTGTGAATTGGCCCGCATTTTTATTTTTATTTGTAAGACAATATAACTTACACTACCACATCTTTTACAAATTGCTTTCTGGTCTTGGACCGTAATGAAGATATTTGATCTGGATGTAATGCTAAGCCAAAATATGGCTTACCTCACAGAAGAACGGCATTAGCAGAACCCATGGAGTGACTGTGGTCTTCTCTCATGTTTGCTTATTCGCAAAGTCCTGCTTTGACCTAGTGTTTGACCTATTCAAAGTCCTGCTTTGACCTAGTGTTACATGTGACCTGGACCAGTATTGGGTAGGGGTATTCTAGAGCGGGACTTTCCTCACACCAAAATGCATTTAAACGCCACTGGCTTCCATTCAGCAAAAAACCCAAATAGTAATCTGAGAAAAAGCTGGATTCTTTGGCTTGAAGTTGAATATTCTTTTTTTTTTTAAGAAGGATGAAACTCAGGAAACCTCAAGAGACCTGATGTCCCACTGTGCTCTGATTAGCTGCAGTTTGCTAGTGTAGCTCAGGCGGCCACCTTCTCATTTTGTGTAATTCATCCTTCTGCTGTTGCAATCACTTGAGTGGCATGGTTAGATGCCCGCACCTGGTAGGCATCCTGAAACCATTTACAGCTTGCATATGGAAAGCTGATGATCTGAATTGTCAGGGTTTTTTTGGGGGGGGGGTCTATCTCTAAGTTTAATCTTGGTAGTGGCGCCCGCCCTGTAGAACGCCCTCCCATCAGATGTCAAGGAAATAAACAACTACCTGACTTTTAGAAAACATCTGAAGGCAGCCCTGTTTAGGGAAGTTTTTAATGTTTGATGTTTTATCGTGTTTTTAATATTCTGTTGGGAGCTGCCCAGAGAGGCTGGGGAAACCCAGCCAGATGGGTGGGGTATAAGTAATAAATTATTATTATTATTATTATTATTATTATTATTATTATTATTATTAAACCTCAGAGCATTTTTTATGTTTCAGACCAAATATAGGATCATGGAACACAAGCAGAATAAAACATTTTAATTGTTGTAGCAGGAAGTCATATAAACATGTTTGCTCTGATGTCATAGTAAGTCAATGGGGAAATGATGGTATACAGCCCATAAAGTGATAATGGTTAGCCAGGTGGCTTGTTCTGAGACATAGGCCAAGTGACCATTAAGTTTCAGAAATGTACCCTTAGTTTGTACACGCAACACTGCAGCATCTCCTTTGACATTTTTGCCCAGGCAAACAACGATGTGTTGGCACTGGCTCTGAAAATCTGCTATGGTTTTTTTAAAAATAAATAATAATAATTTATTATTTGTACCCTGCCCATCTCGTCTTCCTGCAGCACCGTGACACAGATAGCTGCCCCTGCAGAGATTTCCCTTTTCTGCACAACTGTTAAAAGTACAAGATCTATTCTCTAGTTCACCTGGACTTCAGCCAACCATCACTTATCAATTTAATTATTTAATTTACATAATTTTATGGATGGGTCTTAGGATGAACTAATATTATTATTATTATTATTATTATTATTATTATTATTATTATTATTATTATTTGTACCCCGCCCATCTGGCTGGGTCTCCCCAGCCACTCTGGGCGGCTTCCAGCAAATATTAAAATACATTAACACATCACAGATTAAAAACTTCCCTAAACAGGGCTGTCTTCAGGTGTTTTCTAAATGTCACGTAGTTGTTGATCCTTTTAACCTCTGATGGGAGGGCGTTCCACAGGGTGGGCGCCACTACCGAGAAGGCCCTCTGCCTGGTTCCCTGTAGCTTTGCTTCTCATAGTGAGGGAACCGCCAGAAGGCCCTCGGCGCTGGACCTCAGTGTCCGGGCTGAATAATGGGGGTGGAGACGCTCCTTCAGGTATACAGGCCCGAGGCCATTTAGGGCTTTAAAGGTCAGCACCAACACTTTGAATTGTGCTTGGAAACGTACTGGGAGCCAATGTAGATCTCTCAGGACCGGTGTTATGTGGTCCCGGTGGCCACTCCCAGTCACCAGTCTAGCTGCCGCATTCTGGATTAATTACAGTTTCCGGGTCACCTTCAAAGGTAGCCCCACGTAGAGCACATTGCAGTAGTCCAAAATAAAAGAAATAAAATGGGAAACTATGGATTTCACATTCTTCCCCCCAGCCATCCAGCTGAGTTCATCGCACTGACTTTGATATCTGTGAATAATGACGCATATGTGTGTGTGAGAGGCTGGGGAGGAAACTGAGGCTCCACCCTAATCCATGTGCAAAGTTCTGCTCAATGTGCAATGGTGAGGGTTGGAGCCTGCCATCTCCCATCATAAATGTTTGCTACCTGTGGATTTTGAACAACTGAAAGGGGCTCTTGACAGATGGAGAGAACATGTATCCAATGTACTTCTTACAATTTTGTGTTTACACTAGACAACATAACCAGACTAGAAATTTCACTTCCTGGAAATTTCAAAAAATGGGCACTTCTTAAGAATTTGGAGACCTCAACTCCTGATCTGAAAAAGGACCAGGAACTGGAAATACATACAAAGGGCACATTTTAAGCTATCAGGACTGATTGAAAATGCCAGGTTAGCACCACCAAGGACTAAATCTCCTTTATACAGGGGAAAGAAATGCAAGAGCATCCCAGAACTGACATATAAACTACTATTACCTCTGGTCTTGCCTGAAAGGTGGCGCAGTGATTTGTAACCTAGATCTTTTTCCTGCCGAGATTGAAAACAGAGGTTGATAGACGAGCTCCATCCCATTCTCACAGCTGATTGCACTCCAGTGATCCAGCAGTACTAGCAGCCAGGGCTCCCGAAATTGCTGCAGCTGGGCAGCTAAGGGGCAGAGCGGGGTTACTCTTGGGGTGCAGGTTCTTTTCTGGTGGCTACTTCACCGTCAGGTACTGTGGCTGGCCACTGCAGCTGTAACCAATACTTCTGCTGAGCTATGCTACATGACAGTGGGCAGGCATGAGTGAGGGGGGGGAGGCCTTCCAGAAAGGTCATTGCAGGACCTTAAGGGTCCTGCATTAAGCCTCTTGGGCTTTCCGAAGGTCAGCAGTTCTAATCTGCACGGCGGGGTGAGCTCCCGTTGCTCTGTCCCAGCTCCTACCAACCTACCAGTTCAAAAGCATACCAGCGCAAGTAGATAAATAGGTACCACTGAAGTGGGAAGGTAAATGGCATTTCCGTGCACTCTTGCTTCCGTCACGGTGTTCCCTTGCGCCAGAAGTGGTTTAGTCATGCTGGCCACATGACCCGGAAAGCTGTCTGTAGACTAATGTCGGCTCCCTTGGCCTGAAAAATGAGATGAGTGCCGCAACTCCATACAGTGGTACCTCTGGTTGCGGACACGATCCGTTCCGGGGTGCCGTTCACACCCCGAAAAGTCCGCAACCAGAGCGGCACTTTTGTGCATGAGCGAAGCGCCGATAGAGCAAACCTACCCTGCAACCTGTGGCTCCTCTTCCTTTGTAGCCTTGTGCATAAGTCAGAGGATATTGCAGTCTAAGCCAAACAAGGATGTACATAACCCCATAGCAGGTGGCTATTGTTGTTTACAGGAGGGCTTATTTACCCTTTTCTTGCACTTTGAAGGGGAAAGGGCTGCTACCTTGAGATTAAAGTGGGAGAGTGTTAATTCTCCACTCTGCAGCACTTCCTTTCTAACTGTTTGCATAAAAGATACTCTGTACACAATCCCCTTTATGAGTCATTTTTACTCGTCATCTTAGGTCGGCTCGCATTCTCTGTGTGCTTTTTCAGGGATGTGAAATGAGAGCAAATGCATGGCCAGAGAGGATGATAAGGTGCTTGCTTTGCTGTTGGTTGCATTAAAAACAACATCCCCAAACCCTAAATTAATGCTTACTTGTGGAATGAATTCCGCTCTCCCCCCCCCCCACTTACAATTTGCTTTTGTGTCTGCTTTAGAGGTGGCAGTTCCAGCAAAGTCCTCTAGAAAGTGAGGAAGTGAAGAGCCTTGCCAGTTGGGCAGGAAGCAGAAGGACTGCCGGCACCGGGTGTTGCCCCGCTAAATGGGAGTAAAGGGCAAGAACAGAGTTTGAAGCCGCCCAGAGTGGCTGGGGAAAATCAGCCAGATGGGTGGGGTAATAATAATAAGAATAATAGTAATAATAGCCTCTCCCCATGTTTAGGGAAGCTTTTAACATTTGATGAATCATTGTATTTTAAGCTATAACCATCTTAAATGCTGTAACCAGATAATATGACCTTGGAGAGCTGTGATGGGTGAATGTGTGTGTGTGTATGTGTGGCTTTTTTTGGTGTGTGTGTGTTTTGTGCTGGTTTTTTTTTTCTTTCTTTCTTTTACGGGATGGCATGCAATTTCGTTGCACTTGTATAGCGTTGTGCTTGTACTTGTGCAATGACAATAAATAAATTATCTTATCTATCTTATTCTGCTGGAAGCTGCCCAGAGTGGCTGGGGAAACCCAGCCAGATGGGCAGGGTATAAATAATAATAATAATAATAATAATAATAATAATAATAAATAATAATAATAGCCTCTCCCCATGTTTAGGGAAGCTTTTAACATTTGATGAATCATTGCATTTTAATATTCTGCTGGAAGCTGCCCAGAGTGGCTGGGGAAACCCAGCCAGATGGGCGGGGTATTATTATTATTATTATTATTATTATTATTATGGCCCAGCTTCTGAGGCTCAAGTTCGTGCTTTATAACATTTTGCGTTTCATCTAAGGTAAAGGTAAAGGGACCCCTGACCATTAGGTCCAGTCGCGGACGACTCTGGGGTTGCGGCGCTCATCTCGCTTTACTGGCTGAGGGAGCCGGCACACAGCTTCCAGGTCATGTGGACAGCATGACTAAGCCGCTTCTGTCAAACCAGAGCAGCGCACGGAAACGCCATTTACCTTCCCGCCGGAGTGGTACCTATTTATCTACTTGCACTTTGACATGCTTTCGAACTGCTAGGTTGGCAGTAGCTGGGACCGAGCAACGGGAGCTCGCCCCATCGTGGGGATTCGAACTGCCGACCTTCTGATCGGCAAGCCCTAGGCTCTGTGGTCACCCATTTATTTTCCACATTTGCCCTTTCTTCGCATAGTTCCAAAGGTGCTGATTTGTGTTTACTCATTTCTAGTTCTTTTACCTTTACTCTTTTACCTCTGTGGTTTAACCCGCAGCGCCACCTGCGTCGTAGTATATATTACTTTATACCAAATGAAAGGAATATAAGCTCCCTTTCCTGCCACCAACCTTCTCTGGAAAGGACTCACATGCCTTGCTATATGCTGGTCGCTTAAAACTCTCTCTGCACGTACAGTATCCAATTTTCATGGGAATGGTATATACTGCTTTAGTGCCTGTACCTTGCTTAATCTATTCAGTATTTGGTACTAAGCAACAACCAACAAAAACAATAGGAATAATTCTTTCAGGGTTTGTTAATATGAATGTCTGGGAAATAAAGAAAGGTTACAACTGAAGAAAAGAAAGCTGCTTCTTTGTCAAACATTAAGTATTGGGCAGCAAACATCTAGCAGAGATAGATTTTCCCTTGCTCATAGCAAGGCAGAAGCATCAATTTGTTTTTCTTGTATACGTGACTCAGTTTTAAAAAAGTAAGAAAGAACAGCCAAGTCTTTGGCATCTACTGTGCCTGGCAGTTCTCTGCAGGCCTAGAATCACATATAAAACATCCCTCCCCTATTTAAAAAAAAGGGCTATCCATCTTCTTTATAGGCTCCGTGACACTCGACAAGACATGAACTTGGAATTTTGTTTTCTGCAAGGGATCCATCCATGCCCACTGCGTGAGAAAAAGAAAAGAATAAAGACTACAGAGTGAGGAGGCCAGAGAGACAGATTAGAACAGGCAGAGGCAAACTCGGCCCTCCAGATGTTTTGGGACTACAACTCCCATCATCCCTAGCTAACAGGACCAGTGGTCAGGGATGATGGGAATTGTAGTCCCAAAATATCTGGAGGGCCGAGTTTGCCAATGCCTGGATTAGAACTTGGCTACATGGGTCTCAGGGAATTAGGTATGCTTGTCATTTGGGGAAAAAACAAAACACCTCACTGAAAATTGAGCTTAATTGCAGTGAGCTGGTGAAAACGTGCACAGCAGTCATAGAATCATAGAGTTGGAAGAGACCACAAGGGCCATCCAGTCCAACCCCCTGCCAAGCAGGAAACACCATCAAAGCATTCCTGACAGGTGGCTGTCAAGCCTCTGCTTAAAGACTTCCAAAGAAGGAGACTCTACCACACTCCTTGGCAGCAAATTCCACTGTCGAACAGCTCTTACTGTCAGGAAGTTCTTTCTAATGTTGAGGTGGAACCTTCTTTCTTGTAGTTTGAATCCATTGCTCCATGTCCTCTTCTCAGGAGCAGCAGAAAACAACTTTTCTCCCTCCTCTATATGACATCCTTTTATATATTTGAACATGGCTATCATATCACCCCTTAACCTTCTCTTCTCCAGGCTAAACATACCCAGCTCCCTAAGCCGTTCCTCATAAGGCATCGTTTCCAGGCCTTTGACCATTTTGGTTTCCCTCCTCTGGACACGTTCCAGCTTGTCAGTATCCTTCTTGAACTGTGGTGCCCAGAACTGGACACAGTATTCCAGGTGAGGTCTGACCAGAGCGGAATACAGTGGTACTATTACTTCCCTTGATCTAGATGCTACACTCCTATTGATGCAGCCCAGAATTGCATTGGCTTGCATTGGCAAGTCTTGTGACACTATTTTGTGACTTAGCATAAAGCCCACAAGAGTACCCTGCAGTTTGGCTAGTTTCAAAGCTCCCCTCCTGCTCACTTTTTCAAACTTTTCAACAAGGCTGAAGGGAAACGTACAAGCAAACCTCATCCCTGTTTTCTATAAAGCTCTGTAGAAAAACCCAAGATCACCACTGCCCAAACAAACTGAGGTTTAATGAGATACAGGGCAACTGATAAATGGGATCACATAACAGTAAGTACAGTGGTACCTCGGGTTAAGAACTTAATTTGTTCCGGAGGTCTGTTCTTAACCTGAAACTGTTCTTAACCTGAGGTAACACTTTAGCTATTGGGGCTCCTGCTGCCGCTGCTGAGCGATTTCTGTTCTCATCCTGAAGCAAAGTTCTTAACCTGAGGTACTATTTCTGGGTTAGCGGAGTCTGTAACCTGAAGCGTATGTAACCTGAAGCGTCTGTAACCCAAGGTACCACTATATTATGTTACCCTACGTAAACACTTCTTTGTGTGTCTCCTCCACGAGAGGTCTGGAGGGTGGCAACACGAGAACAGGCTTTTTCTGTGGTGGCTCCCTGGTGCCTTCATTAGGTGAAAACATTTATATTCGGTCAGGCATTCTCCTGATTAACATTCTATGGCTTTTTTAATGTGTGTGTGTGTGTGTGTGTGTGTGTGTGTGTGTGTGTAGTTATCAGTTTGTTTTTGTTTTATTATATATTCATTATACATTATATTATATAATGTATATATTCATTATACATTATATTATATAAAATGTATTCTCATTTTGTATTTTTCTGTTGTGAATCGGCCTGTGAACTTCAGAGGAAGGATGGTTATACAAATTTAATTAATATAAACAAATAAACTTTAGAGTCACTGTTTTGTCTATGAAGACCACGTAATGCTAACCTAGTTTAAAATGAAAGCTGCGTTGTGTTTGGGTGTATCTTTCACATTCATGCAAGGGGCGACTTACCACTTCTTCATGGTATCAGCTTTAAGCATCAGCTTTAAGTGGCAACTAATAGTGCAAACACTACCTGAATGATACAGGATCTGGCCCATAAGGAAGCCATTTTGGTAATGTATGAATTAGGTCTTCATAGAAAGGTGTTTAGAACAGTGTCCGAATCGTCATTGCTTTGACCTCTTTTAATTAAGAACATAGGAACATAGCAAGCTGCTTTATACTGAGTCAGATTGTTGGATCAGCATGGTGCAGTGTTAAGAGTGTGAGACTAGGTACAGGGGTCAGCAAACTTTTTCAGCAAGGGGCCGGTCCACTGTCCCTCAGACCTTGTGGGGGGGCCGGACTATATTTTGAAAAAAAATATGAACGAATTCCTATGCCCCACAAATAACCCAGAGATGCATTTTAAATAAAAGCACACATTCTACTCATGTAAAAACACCAGGCAGGCCCCACAAATAACCCAGAGATGCATTTTAAATAAAAGCACACATTCTACTCATGTAAAAACACCAGGCAGGCCCCACAAATAACCCAGAGATGCATTTTAAATAAAAGCACACATTCTACTCATGTGAAAGCACCAGGCAGGCCCCACAAATAACCCAGAGATGCATTTTAAATAAAAGAACACATTCTACTCATGTAAAAACACCAGGCAGGCCCCACAAATAACCCAGAGATGCATTTTAAATATAAGCACACATTCTACTCATGTAAAAACACGCTGATTCCCAGACTGTCCGTGGGCCGGATTTAGAAGGCGACTGGGCCGGATCCGGCCCCCGGGCCTTAGTTTGCCTACCCATGGACTAGGAGCTGGGAGACCAGGGTTCAAATCCCCACTCATGGTTGTTGTGTGGATTAATTGAGGAGGGGGAGAACTGTGAAAGTCATACGTATAAGATTCATAGCCATTTTCAACAGCATGCCCGTCATTTTGCTGTGACCGAGGTTACGGCTTGCTTTATCATAACAAACCCACCCCACCCCTCAATGCACGAAAGGATTGTTCTTCTATTTTTATTTTAAAAAATAGCCCTAAAGAGTACGTCAGCCAGAGTTGAGCATTTTACTCCCGTGAAGTCTGTGCCTAATTGGCATGTGCACCAGGTCAGCAGTATTTTGCTTTCCATTCGGAATGGTTGACTTTACTGAAACAAGCCTCATTAATAAAGCAGTGTGCGTGTTAGGTATGAATAATGCTCCATTTCCCAATGCCATTTAAAAGCTTATCTACATCAAGCAAAGGATCTCTCCTGAGCTGCCGCTGACACTCATATATATATATATATATATATATATATATATATATATATATTGTATATATGGATTGACTCAGGAATTCAAACTGTGTCTCAAAAGCTCCTGAGGATGGTGGAATAACCCGATGGCAGTAGTTAATAAAACAGCTACTTTAGAGCTTGTTTACATGACGAGGGATAACAAGGTTGCAGGAAAGATTGTTAATTTGCATCAACAACCTCACATTAGGTTTGTTTAAATGCCGTGGGAATTCCAGACTGCAGGAAGGACACCCTCCTGCTGCACCTATCCCAAGTCTTTTTCAAATCGCTACCTGTTCGCTGGGTATTCAAATCCTTACCCATTTGAATTCCATTGAAGCATACAGACCAGGTTTGTGGCAAGAGAGGAGAGGCGAAAAACCCCTAGTTCTCTACGAAAGCCTTCAATGTCAAGTTTGTTTATTGCACGTGCAAGGAACTCAAAGTAGAAAGGTGCAAAGCGCTTTCAGCCTCGTGAAGAGAAAACAAGCCTAGGATGTGGTTCTTTAAGACAAAGGTTGTGCGCAGGTGTTCACATGGACACATGAAGGGTTAAACTGGGGGGGGGGCACACCAAAGCCCTGCCCCCAACATCCCTAGGTGCACCAGCTGCTCTTCAGATGTTTGGGCAATTAACGTAACAGGCGTAACCAGAAGGGGATTTTAATGTGCATTCAGCTGAATGCACTTAGGTCACTTCCAGACCACCTGTGCATTGGGCATTCATCCACAGAGTTTGCAGGGATGCTATAGAATACCCACTGTTTATTGAGCATTCATTCAGATCCGTTTGCACAATGTTGGAGGAGCGTTATCCATATTCAGCTTTGTTTGTGGGGAGGCTATGCAATATCTAGGAACTGCAATTCCACACCATCCAGTGTCTTTCTCAATCATTTCCCTTACCACAAAATGTCTTTTTTTTTTAAGGGGGGGGGAGTGGCTTTACTGCACAAGAGCATCAGAACCACTTTATTTGCACAACCGGAATTAGCCGATAAGTGATTGAACCTCACCCACAAAATAGTGATGCTTTGGAAGTGGAAACATATTGAAACCTCCCCATGAGAGAGAATCTTCGTTTATCAGGATTTCCTAACATGAGGGCTGTTTCTAAGCACATTCAAAAGAGTGCGCAGAACATCATCAATACCTGGCATTGCATGCCCCCCCACCCCTGGTTTAACCTGTTTAACCTTAATAGCTAAAATTCACAACCTATCCTAAGAGTGATCAAAAATGGACTGCAATAGTCAGAATAACTTCATCCTAAAGGTAAAGGTAAAGGGACCCCTGACCATTAGGTCCAGTTGTGTCCGACTCTGGGGTTGCGGCACTCATCTTGCTTTATTGGCCGAGAGCCGGCGTACAGCTTCCAGGTCATGTGGCCAGCATGACTCAGCCGCTTCTGGTGAACCAGAGCAGCGCACGGAAACGCCGTTTACCTTCCCGCTGCAGCGGTACCTATTTATCTACTTGCACTTTGACGTGCTTTCAAACTGCTAGGTTGGCAGGAGCAGGGACCGAGCAACAGTAGCTCACCCCGTCGCGGGGATTCGAACCGCTGACCTTCTGATCGGCAAGCCCTAGGCTCTGTGGTTTAACCCACAGCGCCACCCGCGTCCCTAACTTCATCCTACCCCTACCCAAAATTTTATTCTGAGAAATTCTGGCATACCAAGATGGCAAGTGGGGCAACTGCATTGGAACCCAATGGCTTTGAACTTAGAAACAGTTTTGTAAGGCAGTATGGGAGGTGACCAAACCCTGGCCTGGGGGCCTGATTCAACTCAAGTAATTTCCTATAGCCCTCAAGATCCCTGAGAATTTGGCAGCAGTGGTGATGCCAAAGAAATTAAAACTGGCACCAAGAGCTTTGGGGTTCTGCTGTCTAATGGTGGACGATCCAGCATAGGTTTCTGTTGCAGAGGATAACAGAAGAAGATATAGGGGAAATGGTGTTCAGTCATGAAAAAATTGTCCTCAAATTGCTATCTAAGAGCATGGGTTCAAATGCAACCCCAAGCACTGTGTGTGTGTGTGTGCAGGGGCGTGGGAAGTGGGGGGGGGCGCCCCAGGTTCCATCATGGAGGGGGTGACAAGTTATCAAGGAACAATTACTGCCCTACTAGGGTGGTTCATAAAAAAACTTTTTAAGAAAATGCCTGCTCCAAAGGTCTTATCTTACTACACTAGGGATTATATAGCTATATATGAAATTTCATACCCTCCTCCACGAAAATAGCTGTTTACTTGGCTGTTTTCCTATGTCATGAAGGCTGAAATTTCAATTCAGTGGAGCATTTACTGTTCCCAACCCTAACCCTGCGGAAAGCCATCTAATTAGACTTTAATTTGATTTTGACATGTTTTTAGGAGGTAATTTAATTATTGTTTGATTTTATATCAATGTTATGTATCTGATGTTAGCCGTCCTGAGCCCGACTTCGGCCAGGGAGGGCGGGATATAAATAAAAGTTTATTTTTACTTATTATTATTCCTTTGTAAGAAAATATGAAAAAACGTAAAACCATTTTTGCAGGCAAAAAAATAAAAAAATAAAAAAAAATCAATGTGTGTGTGTGGGGGGGGGGGGTGACAAGAAATTTTCTGCACCGGGTACCACCTGACCTTCCTATGCCTCTGTGTGTGTGTCTGAGTGTTTGGGCGTGCAAGAGTGGAGGAGCATAAGACCATGTAGTCCAGAGTTTAAAATTATGTACCTGCACCACTGAAGGGCATCCTAATATCTGAGCCACAGATATTAGAGAATGGTTGATACAAATGTTGTATCGCGGCACATCTGGTGCCCTCACATTGTATTAATGCTTGGCTTGCCAGTGGGCGTTCACCTGTGTGAAAATAGGTACTTGCTTTACTCCACTAGAGTTTCTAATACAAGGATGTGAGGCTGATTTCTCACAAAAATTGAGAATAATAGTGTCTGTACATCCACCCCCCCCATCATATCTCAGGTTCTACAAATGCTAGAAGCTTTTATTTTGTAAGAAAGCTGGGATAATGGTTCATCTGGGGTTCACTGGTTGCCTCCTCTTGCCCCCCTCCCGTGGGTACCCATTCATCTAATCCAACATTTTGCTGCAAACAGCCATCAGCCTCTAGGAAGCTGATGGAAAAGCCATGAAGGCGACAGCTTTGCCCTGCTGTTACCAGGATCTGCTAGAGGTGCGAAGCCTATAAACATGGGTTCTCGACAGCATTTTGTAGGAAGGATTCAACTGCATATTGAAAATTCGGCTTTGTGCATTAAAGTAGATTAAAGCATTTTGGTGCAACACTTCTACTCTATTTTTTAAAAAAACCACAGACTTTGTCAAATGATGAAAGGAATGGGGAAATGCACTAACAACTGATTAATGCGAAGATGTATAACCACAGATTGAACTTTGGCAAACTTAACAAGATTTATCTGTCCTGGAGGAGGGTTAGTTGGGATTTTGCTTTTGCATCTTTTTCTTGTAATTGTTGTTATAGATTGGTAATCAATGAAAATATATTTAAATAAAATAAAATGGAAACATTCGCTAGTGAGACAATATTCGAATCTAGGCAATATGTACAAGTAGAGAGGGGGAGATACCGGTACATTACGCGCTGCTACCTCAAACGAGACAGAAGTTTAAAATCAGTTATCCATAGATAAACACCAGCTCTTCCTTGCTCGGTGAATGGATACACCTTGAAAAGTTCACAGTGTGTATGCCCAGTTTAGTATCTAATTCACCCCCTCCTCGGTATAAGAAGTCTCATTTATGCACAATGTGTACTCACCATTTTATGTAGACGTATGGGAAACAGCTTTGGGAGAGCTGGCTGTTTTCAAATCCTCTTTGGGAATATTTTAAGAAGAGTTTCCCTCCTTGAAACTGAAGTTTGCATGCTGAATGTTTACTCAGCAGACTGAAGGGTGGATGAACATAGTCTGCATGCCATTTCCTTGCCCTTTTAAAATATTCAGTAGCTAGTAACCTATCCGTCACCAATAGAGACTCGAAAGGTATTAATTCTATTATGCAGGGGAAATCTCCGTGCAACTCTATCGGGTCAAACACACCATGACTTAAAACCAATTAGCTTCAATAGGATTGCGAGCTGGATAATCTAGCTCAAGAGCTGGGTCTTCTCCACATATCTATATTAGAAACTTAATTTTATTAGGATGTATTTGCTATCCGTTTAAGGAAACGGAACAGAAAATAGTGGTCCTCCCTTCGTAATGGGTCAGTGCAAGGACTACGAAGGGTAATGGCTGTGACTCTCTCCCATGTCTCCCCAACCCCCTTTGTTTATATGAGAATACTGCACCATGTCTGAATAAAATTGCTCCAACACAAAGGTGGACAACTTCCAGCCCGTGGGCCAAATTTTGCCTGCCAGACCTCTCCATTTGACTAGGCAAAAAAGACAATCACGGGAATAACTGAATTACAACAAAGGAAGTCTACACCGTGAAAGATCCCTGAAACGAGATGAACGTATATTTATATAGTGATACTCAAACAAACAATATGTTTAATGATTCAAGAGCAGAATTGCTCAAGAGCAAAAATACTCCAAAACGTTATAAACTAATTCCAAGAAATATAAATATCTCAAGAAAACCTTCAAATAACTCCAAATAACAAAAATAACTCAAGATGAACTAACAAATAACCTTAACGAGTTGCCGGCTAAGATTCTCGTTTCACTGTTATGATCTATCAGTTTCCTCAGAAGGAAAAAAGTTAATGACTTTATATAACTCAAAATAGCCTGTTTGCTATTAAATCTAGGGGGAGGATCAAAGAAATCTCAGAAAATAAGAAGGCCTCTCCATTTAGCCCGCAAGGTTGTTTCAGCAAAGCCCCACCCTGCCTGCTTTACACACCCACTTGTGGGGTAGGTAAGGCTGCGGCTCACCTGAAAGCAGGTTTGCGGGTCCTGCTGGCTGGTGGTGCCTGCAGAGCCTCTTGTGCTCTGCTTTCCAAGAGCTCGACAACCAGCTGGCGACCAGGCCCTTCAGAAGTGCTGCATTTGCGAAGTGCTGAGCATAGGGCTTTAGGAAGCTTTGTGCAAATATTTGACAGGCACCAATCACCTGGCATCAGTATGACACTAGATGATTTACCCAGAGGTAGTCCTGCCCAGGGGTCTCCCCCAGCCATACCTGGAGATTCCAGGGACTGAACATGGGACATTCTGCGTGGAAAGTGATGCTCTACCACTGAGCTGTGGTCAGTGCATGATTCCTGGGGTGGGTCTTGAACCCTCATTCTAGGAGTTGCTCTCTGAAAGTGTCCTGCCGAGGGAGCTGTGTGGGTGTTATATAGGGTGCAGTGAAGCATTCCATTTTTTATTTTTATTTTTATTTTTGAATTGGACCTACTCAAGAGAGGAACTCGGGCACTTTTATTGCTTTGCAAATAACAAAAACCAGAACATGCTGTAGTGCACAGATGTTCACAGCAGCCAGCTTTATGATTTTGCACAAGGGGGTAGAAAGAGGCACATGCTGTGAAAGGAGACCCTGATTTTATGCAATAGGAGATGCATTAAAACATGAGCAGGGAATCTGCAACCTTCCAGATGTTGCTGGACTCCAACTCCCATAATCTCTGGCCTTTGGCCACAGTGACTGGGGCTGATGGGAGCTGGAGTCCAGCAATATCTGGAGGGTCACTGGAGGCTCCTCATCACCATATTAGAACCTCGGAATAGAATACTTGGTTAGAGTTTGATTAGAATTTTTCTAAAGTGCACTGAACTCTCAGCTGTGGCTCCCAGAAGCTGATGATGATGATGATGATGATGATAATAATAATAATAATAATAATAATAATAATAATAATAATAATATATTATTTATACCCTGCCCATCTGGCTGGGTTTCCCCAGCCACTCTGGGCAGCTTCCAACAAAATATTAAAAATACAATAAAACATCAGACATTAAAAACTTCCCTAAACAGGGCTGCCTTCAGATGTCTTCTAAAAGTCAGATAGTTGTTTATTTCCTTGACATCTGATGGGAGGGTGTTCCACAGGGCGGGTGCCACAACCGAGAAGGCCCTCTCCTTGGCAACATGCGACAGCGGCCACACCTCAGGAATGGCTTTGACTGGCCAGCTAAACCATGTGAAGGTGGCTGATGGGTCTCAAACCCTCAGTGAGTTAGAGACTTCCCCTGCATGTGAAGACAGGCTCTGGCAGATGGAGTGGACAAGACCAAGAGTGGGTCCAATGGTCAAGGAGGTGGTTTCTGAACGTGTTATAGAGGGAAGTGAGGGCAAATGGGGCTCGTCAACCTGAAAAGGTAGCTCATCAAGGAGAAGGAAAAGTCAGGTCCTGCCTTGTGTGTCATCTTTGAGAGAAGAAAAGGCTAGGGAGTAAATCCAGAGTGCAGTCCCTAAGACAGTTGGATGGTGCTTTGTACACCACCTTCTAGCAACTCCTGTAAAGGTAAAGGTAAAGGAACCCCTGACCGTTAGGTCCAGTCGTGGACGACTCTGCGGTTGCGGTGCTCATCTTGCTTTACTGGCCGAGGGAGACGACATTTGTCTGCAGACAGTTTTTCTGGGTCATGTGGCCAGCATGACTAAGCCGCTTCTGGCGAACCAGAGCAGCGCACGGAAACGCCGTTTACCTTCCCGCCGGAGCGGTACCTATTCATCTACTTGCACTTTGACGTGCTTTTGAACTGCTAGGTTGGCAGGAGCAGGGACCGAGCAACGGGAGCTCACCCCGTCGCGGGGATTCGAACCGCCGACCTTCTGATCGGCAAGACCTAGGCTCTGTGGTTTAACCCACAGCGCAACCTGGGTCATGTCCTGTAGCTGGTGCTAAATGTATTGCTCTGCTTTCCTTTGGACGACATCAGTGAGGCCAAGAGTGGGGCCTTGTTGTCTGGGCAGCCCAGGACTTCCATGCACTCTGCCCAGGATTGTGTCACTTCTGTGCTGCTAAAGCAGCAGTTTGACTTCACCCTGGAGGTCCATTGTCTCTCAAGACAGACAGATACCAGCAACAGACAGGGAGCCTAGTATGACTTCACTTAGAATAAAATACCCTTTCCCCTTCTCATACGGTAGTAAAGGATGACTGAATCATAGTACAGTGGTACCTCCGGTTACAGACGCTTCAGGTTACAGACTCCACTAACCCAGAAATAGTACCTTGGGTTAAGAACTTTGCTTCAGGATGAGAACAGAAATCGCGCGGCGGCAGCGGGAGGCGCCATTAGCTAAAGTGGTACCTCATGTTAAGAACAGTTTCAGGTTAAGAACGGACCTCCAGAACGAATTAAGTTCTTAACCTGAGGTACCACTGTAAAGCACTGATGAATTTAACATGAATGTGGTAGGATTCTACAGAAACCGCTCTAAAACTCTGATGCAATGTCCCAAAATTGTGAACAGATCTTTACATTCCAATAATTACAATGCCAAGATAAATTCACGTCTATGATTCCTTGGGTTATAATTTTTAAATTGAAGCTTAAGAGACAGGAGTCAGAAGAGACAAGTAGAAAGATTTGAATGAGCTGTTATAGGAGAAAGCGTTGACTGGCCAATCTCTGCTGAAAGAGAAAAGTTGAAAACTCTTCCACAAGTCAGGATTTGCTCCATCCCTAAGAATCTTGGTAAACAAAACAAACATAGTGGACCCATCATACTCTACCAAAGCATGGACTGTATGTAACGATTTCATTCTTTCATCTGGCCACAGCAATATGTTCTAGTTGATACTGGATGAATGTCTACATCACCTCAATTTTATACTATATAGAAGAATCACAAAACCAAGCTGTAAAATCTATAATCTATCATGTAATAAAACTAAAAAAGGGAACAAGTAAACAACAAGAAAATATTACCCAAGATCAACACTGCACTTCAAACAGTAACGCAACAGAAATATCCCAAGTATGTTATAAAGGTTAAGAATTCGTGTCAAATAGCAGAAGTGCCTGTATATAATAGAACATAGATAAGACCAGTCCGCAACCTATATAATAAGCTGAAGCAGGCAGGCAGGCAGACAGACAAACAAACAAACAAACAAACAAACAAACAGATAAAAGTAATTAAAAGAAATAATTCAGGATTGTTGCTAGCAATGGGATCAGATATATTAATGGCCCAATATGCTGTCTCCATAGGATCAGGTTTTATGCTACGATGCAACAGGTGCCGTGGTGCTGACTCTAAGAAAATACAACAGACCGTCACGGTAAACGATATAAAAGGTAAAATATATAAATCTCTCCTCAGAGGCAAACGTCTACTTCTGTTTCAAAAAGATCAGAGTTCTGGTATAAAGTGCAATATGAGGTAATAAAGATGGTTGTGCAAAGTTCCGACATAGAGTCTATCATTTCAGTGTGAAATATGATTGATCCAAGTCCATCAACCGTGTAGGTATGTTTTCCGACGGGTGGCCAGCTTCGTATACTCCCGTTTCACACGTTGTTTCTTCAAGGAATGGACTTATCATCCACACAGGACTAGTAAATTCAGCTTAGCTAAGATGTTTCTAAGAGACTCAGAAGGTCCTCATTTCAATAAGGCTAATGATTGAGTCTCTTAGAAACATCTTAGCTAAGCTGAATTTACTAGTCCTGTGTGGATGATAAGTCCATTCCTTGAAGAAACAACGTGTGAAATGGGAGTATACGAAGCTAGCCACCCGTCGAAAAACATACCTACACGGTTGATGGACTTGGATCAATCATATTTCACACTGAAATGATAGACTCTATGTCGGAACTTTGCACAACCATCTTTATTACCTTATATTGCACTTTATACCAGAACTCTGATCTTTTTGAAACAGAAGTAGACGTTTGCCTCTGAGGAGAGATTTATATATATATATATTTTTGACAAAATTGTTTCGT
This sequence comes from Darevskia nairensis, assembly GCA_034642065.1. Classification (NCBI taxonomy): domain Eukaryota; kingdom Metazoa; phylum Chordata; class Lepidosauria; order Squamata; family Lacertidae; genus Darevskia; species Darevskia nairensis. Next base: position 1,545,057 of record JAWWNI010000811.1, on the reverse strand, counting down.
TGTAGTTTATTATCTATTATCGCTCACGGTTTTGTATTTTACCTTTTATGTGGTGCTGACTCTAGCTCCTGTCCAAGTCCTAATATAGTAAGTATCTATTGGCAAACACCTCCCTAGCTTCTGCAAACCATATCTTTTTAGGTTTTGTGTGCTATTATGATGTAATAGCAAACAGAGTGCAACCATGCAACCTCAGGGGTGCCTGTTACTGCTTGTTCCACTGAAGTGCAAGTTAGACTTCATTCAGCCAATTAAGGCAGACCAAGTTGTGTGACCCTTGGCAGTTTTATGGGCTGGAGTCAATACTAATAAACGTACTCAGACTGAAGCAGGCTGCCTGGCTGCATGTGTGTGGTGTGAAATGCTAATCAGATGTCAGCAAAGTACCAGTACGTAATTTGAATAAGGGTAGTAGAATCTGGCCTTTTTTGGAGACTCATACCTAAATCCAAGACACATTTGCTTAGGGTGATGGAGAATTCATGACCGAGTATGTGTGGTTAGGATTGCTTCCTTAAAGGATCAAGTTTAACTAGGCAGGCTTCAAGTGTTTTCAAAACAAACGTTAATAGGTTTCATTTGCAAGTAACCCTAAGCCGCGGTTTGTTTTAGACAACTTGCAGATGAGGAAACAAGCCACGTTATAATAATAATAATAATTTATTATTTGTACCCCGCCCATCTGGCTGGGTCTCCCCAGCCACTCTGGGCGGCTTCCAGCAACATTAAAATACATTAACACATCACAGATTAAAAACTTCCCTGAACAGGGCTGCCTTCAGCTGTTTTCTAAATGTCATGTAGTTGTTGATCCTTCTAACCTCTGCTGGGAGGGCGCTCCACAGGGTGGGCGCCACTACCGAGAAGGCCCTCTGCCTGGTTCCCTGTAGCTTTGCTTCTCGCAGTGAGGGAACCGACAGAAGGCCCTCGGCGCTGGATCTCAGTGTCCAGGCTGAACGGTGGGGGTGGAGACGCTCCTTCAGGTATACAGGACCGAGGCCGTTTAGGGCTTTAAAGGTCAGCACCAACACTTTGAATTGTGCTCGGAAACGTACGTTGATTCTCCCAATCTTGCTTTGTTTCCCATCAGCCCCAAACTTTGCAAACTTCTGGAGTGCAGTGGCCAAACTCACTAGGCTGAGTTACAGCGATTTAAAAATACAGTATCAAAACGAGTTTTAATCAGATTGGTGCAATTAGCACAACTCAGTCCCACCTCCCACCCCAGTTCAAGCTGATCTGTAACTCACAGCCATTTCTCACAACCAGCAGCATCACATGGTAACACTTCGTCTCCACTGCAGCCTGACAGTTAGAGAGTGCATGTTTGGAAGGGGGCGGGGAAATCTTACTATACAAAATAAAACTGGAATGTAAAGGAGAGACCAGTTTACATTTCTTGCCAGCATGCTCTTTGAGTTTGAATGCATCAATGTATTAGGTAAAGGTAAAGGGACCCCTGACCATTTGGTCCAGTCGTGTCCGACTCTGGGGTTGCGCCGCTCATCTCGCTTTATTGGCCGAGGGAGCCGGCATACAGCTTCCAGGTCATGTGGCCAGCATGACTAAGCCACTTCTGGCGAACCAGAGCAGCGCATGGAAACGCCGTTTACCTTCCCGCCAGAGTGGTACCTATTTATCTACTTGCACTTTGACGTGCTTTCAAACTGCTAGGTGGGCAGGAGCTGGGACCGAGCAATGGGAGCTCACCCCATCGCAGGGATTCGAACTGCCGACCTTCTGATCAGCAAGCCCTATGCTCTGTGGTTTAACCCACAGCACCACCTGGGTCCCACAGGTGTATTAACCCACCTTAAAACCTTCTACCTGCAGCTGGATGTGATTCATCTGGTGAAAAACTCGGTAGCTAAATTGGTAGAGCTTGAGACTCTTAATCTCAGGCTCATGGGTTCGAACCCCACATTGGGCAAGAGATTCCTGCATTGCAGGGGGTTGGACTAAATGACCCTCGCGGTCCCTTCCAACGCTACAATTCTACGATTCAGTGATTCTGCTGTTTGGCATTCTGTTTTGGTTTAGTGCAGGGATAGAGGTCTAAACCACTGAGCCTTTTGGGCTTGCCGATTGAAAGGTCGGTGGTTCTAATCTGCGTGACGGGGTGAGCTCCCGTTGCTCTGTCCCAGCTTCTGCCAACCTAGCAGTTTGAAAGCACGCAAGTGCAAGTAGATAAATAGGTACCACTGCAGCGGGAAGGTAAACGGCGTTTCCGTGCGCTCTGGTTTCCGTCGTGGTGTTCTGTTGCGCCAGAAGCGGTTTAATCATGCTGGCCACATGATCAGGAAAGCTGTCTGTGGACAAACGCTGGCTCCCTTGGCCTGAAAGCGAGATGAACGCTGCACTCCATAGTTGCCTTTGACTGGACTTAACTGTCCAGGGGTCCTTTACCTTTTAGTGCAGGGGTGGGGAACCTGTGGCCCTGCAGATGTGTTGGTCTTCAATTCCCATCAGTCCCAGTCAGCATGACCAATGGTCAGGTTTGATAGTTGCAATCCTACCGTATCTGGAGGCCACACATTACCTATGCATGGTATAGTGGTTAGAATACCTGACTAGGCCAGGTTCAAATCTCTGCAACAGTGAAAGTCCAAAGACTTCATGAGGGATTAGATCCCACAAGAGACACCCAGCAAATCTAATTATAAATGATGTAGGCTGAATGGGGCAGGAGTGAGGGAAGAGTTATGAAAAAGTGTCCAATTGCAACTATCCATTAGACAGTAATTTGAAAATAATTGCACCAAGGATCACTGCAATCCCTTCTCAAATGACAGGTACTTGGCAATAAGCCTCATTTATTTCAAAGAACTTTTCTCAGAAAGTGAAAAAGTGCCCACTATGTTCTTGGCTCTCTCCTGGCCTTCTTTCTAAGGCCAGAAGGAAATAAGAAGATCTGTAAGAACAGTTGCTTTAGCGTGTTTCCATGAAACAGTGCTAGGACCACACAAGTAAAGGACCTGTAGGAGCAGCCACCCTGGAGCGCAGGTCTCAGCCAAGGAATTGCAAAAGCAGCCACCTTAGTGCTGTGTTTACAAAGTGCACCACTATAAAAACTGCCTGACTTTGGCCTTAAATCTGAGATCTGTACTCCAGAAACAAAAGCTGCCACATGAGTGTTGCACCCATGGAAACAAAACATCCAGTTATGATATCTGCCTGTTACACTTGTGGGTAGGGAAGAGGGAGCAGTGTACTGTACTTCCCTCCCCTAATTTTTTATCTACAAAGCGGGAGTATAAAGCAATTTCAGATTAAGCAGTAACCAGCAGGGATCTGAAACATTTTTTTTTTGGAGGGGGGGGGGCGTGTTTCTGTTCTCCAACCCTCTTAACATGAGTGCCCCTAGCCAAGATAGAACAGGGGCCTTTGAAGAGCATTCTGGGGTTCACAGCGGAGTGGATAAAGTTTCAGGATGGATGGGGGGGAAAAGGACACATTTTCCCTTTCCCCTTCTCCTGAAACCTTCCCCTACTGTGCTATACAACATCAAAGGCTCTGCAGGTGAGGAGCAAGGGGGCCGCCCCAAGGCGCAGGGGGCCAGAGTGGAGCGTTTGCAACATGCCTGCCTTCTCCCATGAAAAGGAGCATGCGTGCCCGCTGCCTGGTCTATGACCGTAATAAATTGATTGATTGATATAACATCAAAGGACACCAGTCTGGGACTGGCTGCCATCCTTTAATATTTTTAATAAAATGAACATATCTAAAACTTCACCATCAACGGCTGCAGATGTGTACTAATAGTTTGTTCGAGCCAATTACCAAAAGCAAAACCAGTTTGGATATTTCAGAAAAGCCATGGTTTCTCACTTGATAAGAAACAAACTCCAGAATGCCCCATGTGGTTTATCATTTCTTTCCAGGTTTAACACTGGAGGGTGCAACACTGACTGAAATTGGTTTCAATGGCAATTGGTTTCAAACTGTTGATTATTTGTGGAGCCAACATTTTAATTTTGCCTAAATGAAAAAAACCTGACCAAATAAGAATGTAGATCTTTAAAACGTGTATTTCCAAATGCAAATTTGAAACCTGAAAGAGATTATTTTACTCCTCCTAATTTTGCTTTTGACTGTTGTATGAATATTAGCAAACTTACTAATACTGGCATCACAGCAGTACCACAACAAAACTAGTAGTACTTTTTACGTTCTTCATTAGAAGAAATCACCAAAGGTACTCCACAAATATGCTACTAAACAACACCTGATGTTTAAAAGCCCTTTTGAGTTTTTAAGAACTATTGTGTCTGGCGGAAAGCAAAATTACCAGCATCTGAGACCTTGCATCAAAGCCTGAAGCCCAACAACACACCGGTGCTTACATTTATGTTTTAACATTCCACGTGGGTATTTTGAGAGGTGGATACACAGAGTGAATTCGGCATTGTGTGAAATATATTCATACACAATATTTCCTGGGTAGCTCCGTTGGTTAGAGCATGGTGCTGATAATGCCAAGGTTGCAGGTTCAATCCTTGTATGGGACAGCTGCATATTCCTGCATTGCAGGGGGTTGGACTAGATGATCCTCAGGGCCCCTTCCAACTCTACAACCCTGTGATTCTATGATCTAAAATACTTTCCTTTGTGCCCAAAGTGCATACACCCCTCCACATCAAATCATAGCTAGTTACTATAAAAGGCAAGGAGAAAATGAAACCCTATTTATATTTCCTGAGTTTAGGCTGCAATCCCGTCATCAGCTACCACTGACCTATATATATCTCTCATAGATTTGGAAGGAAGTAAAACATCAATAGCTATAATCAGGACTGTAGCCACAGCAATGCACAATCCCTCTTTGACAGCATGGTGGCAACTCCATTTGTCCACATGACCTCCTCGTTCAAAGCACAAACTTGCATTCTGCTGAGTACCACCTTTGAAGTGCCAGTTAGGATCATATCAACTTCCACGAGGATGCTCAAGGCCTGTCAAGGCGGCTACAGAGACGATTACCCATTTTACCCTACTAATAGTAATACTATTCTGGAGGAGCGTTCCAAATCTATTCCACTTGCAACAGGAGGGGGTGACTGTAAAAAAACACCGCTACAGTCAAGGTGCTCATTTCGGAAGATGCTGCGATCCTTTTCAAAGGGCGTGCCAGAGAATTGTGGCACGTCACATCACTAAAATCCGCTATGGCAAATGTGCGGGTCAGTCTTCAGTTGAATACAGAAGAGTATACAGAATACAGAATACACAAGGTCTATGAGAAGTTGTGTTTATCACCAGCAACACTAATAGCTAACAAGTTGTTTTAGGTAACTCCTGCCCCTTACGTCATGCTCCCGTTAAACAGAAGAGCATCACTGTTCTGCTCATCTGCTCTTCGTTCTGCTCACTTACAGATCTTTGTTTCTAATTCAGGTAATCCACTCAGAAACTTCTCACCTATTATATCACTTAATTTTGAGGGACGGAATGCAGAACAGAAGCATCATTTCTCTCAATCAGGTAAGCCAAACCAGGCCAATAAAATATGATTTTGGGGGGGGAGGGAGGGGTGATACTGTTTATCATACTCTTTATATATGTTGGAAGCTGCCCAGAGTGGCTGGGGCAACCCACTCAGATGGGTGGGGTACCAAATTATAAAATTATTATTATTATGGATGGCAGTTCTTCCCCTACAAGAGCAGCTCTTCAGCTAGACTTCAGCTCCTGACCTATTTATCAGCTGAATGGTAAAGTTCCTGAAATACATTTTTTTAACATACACACACACACAACTTTCCTATAATAAATCTGTCACGGTCTATTTCATGAGGATCAACACGTGAAGCCAGATCAACCGGAGTGCCAAACAGAGGAATGGTCTTTGAAACCAGAAAAATAAATGCAATAAGCAAACTAATTCCCAAACCCAGCCAGGTGCCCCCCCCCCAATAGCTGTCAACCTTCCCTTTTCTCGCGAGGAATCCTATTCGGAATAAGGGAATTTCCCGCAAAAAAAGGGGGGAAAGTTGACAGCTATGCTTCTTTCCCAAGCTCCGCCAGGTGAATGGCGAGATCCCACCTCACAAACATTTTTTGCAGGCACAAAAGGAGGCCGGGCACGTAGCGCGCCCGGGCGCGGAGAGAGATCGATCCCCTCTCCGAATAGGGACCGAGCAGGACCGACCTTGGATTCCTGGCTGGTGGTGGAGGCCGGCGAAGGCGGCTGCTCGGGGCTCTCCGGGTCGCGGTCCTTCTCCACGTCCTCCGGGCTGACTTCTTCTGTCGCGTCGCTGGGCGGAATCATGTTGGCCTCTCGGACGGGAAAGGCAGGAGAGCTCCGGGAGGGAGCCGCTTGTTTTTATTTCACGTGCTCCGGCTTCGCCATTCCTGCCGGGCGAAGGAACTCTCCTCCGGCGTGGCGCGGTTCTTATTCGCGAGTGGGGGAGCTCCTCGCTGCCTCCTCCCAAAAGGCTACTCGCCTCCCCGGCTTCCTCCTCCTCCTCCTCTTCCCTCCTCCTCGTCTTCTCCTCCACACACACACGAGGGATCACCCGCCCCCCCCCCCGGCTGCAAGTTAGCGGGAAAACTGCTCCGCGCCTTCCCCCCGCGTCCGCCGGGCGAGGCGTGCCGAGCGGGGAGTGAGCCGGCGCGTAACGCGTGGAGCCGCGGAAGGAGCGGGGAGGAGGAGGAGGAGCCCGGGCGCCGGGTGCGGAAGCATGTGCCGCCGTAGTAGTGGAAGGGGAGCCATGTGCAGCCCCACGCCGCGCTGCCGGAGGAGCCCCCGCGAAAGCGGAGGGCGGGAGGGCGAGCCCGCTGCTGCTGCTGCTGCCTCCGCCGCTGTGGATCACATTCTGGATCGCGCTTGTCTTTCTGCGTTCTGGATCACGCTTGTCTTTTTCTCCAGTCTGGATCACGCTTTTCTTGCTGTTGCAGACTTGTAGAGTTAGAAGGGGGTGCCGAGGGTCATCTAGTCCAACCCCCTGCGAGGCAGGAATCTGAGCCAGACAGGTGGCCATCCGACTTCTGCTTAGACATCTCCAAGGGAGGAGAGTCCATCACCTTCGGAGCTTTATTGTCAGGAAGTTCTTCCTGAGATTGACTTGGAATCGTCCCTCTTGTTGCCTGTCGAGGTCCCCAAGCCACCCCCAGAATAAATTCACACTTCAGACATAATTATTGTTTGGGTTTTTGGCATAATTTAGGCCACAACTTTATTAATATACAAATCATGTGAGTGGTTGCGTAGGCATTGGTTCAGACTAGCTGTCCGACGGGACAGAGCTGACCACGTGTCAGCAAAGGGAAATCCCATCTGGGGAGAGTTATGGAGGCTGGGAGCAGAGCCCTCCCTCTCCCCAGAGGTTCCCAGGGGCTCTTGCGTGACCCTGTCCCCTGACCGGGGGTTCGGACAAAAGCATGTCGAGCCCCTGGATTCCTTTAATGGAATTCCCATCACCATCATCACTTTGGAGGGCGACCGCCCTTCCAGCAACCAACATAACCAATGCCTAACCGCCAACCTTACAAGTTGTGACTAGTTGCTACGTAGTAGGCGAAAACCAAATGGCACCAGCCAATCCGCCATATGGAAAAATTCCTACTAGGCCCCTGCCCAACAGCAGACGACCCCATGACAGGCAATAGCAAGGTCAATGCAGATGCCTAATAAAACAGGGAGGGAGGATGGGTGATCCGAAGCACGCAGCCAAGAGGAACCATGTGCTGACCAATATATAGGACGCTGGGCTGTCCATCACAAATTGCAACATATAAATCTCCGCAGTAACACCACCAGGTCCAATCCAAGCTGTGGCCATCTTCCAACTCACCCCAGCTACAGGGGAGGTGGCTTGCTAGCCTCCACCGCAACACGTGCTCTCCAAGGGGGAGAACACACTTTGTTGCTTATTGAATTTATATATACTGTAATTCTTCCCACTTGTAACTTGAATCCATTGGTTGGGGCCCTAGCCTCCGCAGCAGGAGAAAAACTTGCTCCCCATCTTCCCTGTTTAGCTATTTGACATGACTATCATATCGATTCTTGACCTCCCCTTTCCCAGACTAAACATTCCCAGCTCCCTCAACCATTCCTCATAAGGCTTGGTCGCCCTCCTCTGCACACGTTCCAGCTTGTCGATATCCTTTTTAAATTGTGGCGCACAGAACTGGACACAGTACTCCAGTTGTGGTCTCACCAATTGTCTGTTATTTCCCTTGACTTCTGTGGATGCAGCCTAGAATCATAGAATTATAGAGCTGGAAGGGACTGTGAGGATCATCTAGTCCAACCCTCTGGAGGGCAGGCTCAGGTACTTGCTGGTACATGTGTACCCACCCCTTATGGGATGTGCAGTCTGGTTCTCTTCATGTTTACTAGAAAATAAATCCCACTGATGTCAGTGGTGCTTCTTGCCATGTCCCATTAAGCCAGCTAAACTTCCTTCAAAGTAAGGTAAAGGTAAAGGTACCCCTGACCATTAGGTCCAGTCGCGGATGACTCTGGGGTTGCGCACTCATCTCGCTTTATTGGCCGAAGGAGCAGGCGTACAGCTTCCGGGTCATGTGGCCAGCATGACAAAGCTGCTTCTGGCAAACCAGAGTAGCGCATGGAACCGCCGTTTACCTTCCCGACGGAGCGGTACCTACTTATCTACTTGCACTTGATGTGCTTTCGAACTGCTAGGTGGGCAGGAGCTGGGACCGAGCAACGGGAGCTCACCCCATCGCTGGGATTTGAACCGCCAACCTTCTGATCGGCAAGCCCTAGGCTCTGTGGTTTAGACCACAGCGCCACCCGTGTCCCTCCTTCAAAGTACATTCAGGCAACAGCAAGTTTTCACACACAAGTGCGCAATAGGGATGATTTAAAATAATACAATTATTGCTCTGATAGCAATTCCCCTTCATGGAGCACAGACTGATGTAAATGTGACTCACGTTCCTTTTATTCACACAACACCAGCCCTGTGAGCTTCATGGCTGAAAAAGGATTTGAACTCAGGTCTTCTAATTTGTAGGCAAAAGCTAATCATGAAGTTACCCATTCTAGACAAAAAGGCAAGGCGGATGAGGATGAGGATGAGGAAGGGCAATCGCCTTTATTAACCTCACTCTGGGCTCCCTCAGATGACCTGCTTTCGAAGCATTCAGCCTGACTTACTTGCACAATGCTTCTGCGGAGGTTAGACAATGTCTGTTTTTTTATTGAGCTTTGGTTCTGCTAGGTCTGTCTTCCTGTTGACCATTAGCTCACCCACACAATTTTTGGTGCATTTTCACGTCACTTTGTGTGAAGCAGGGAACAGCAACTGCATGCAAAAAGGCATCATCAGCTACTGCTGTCCCTGGTTGGGGATGAAGATGCACAGGGCATAGCTGTCAACTTTCGGATTTGAAAATAAGGGATCAGCTTCAGCAGCCTCACCTGTCCCGGGGACAGTCTACGGTTCTCGGGGACAGTCCACGCTGCGGTAATCCCCCCAGTGGCAAGCTAAGGCTGAACAAATTTACCTCCAAGCAAGCTAAGCCTCCACGTGTTTTGCTCAGAGGGCAAGCAAGCCCCCGAGTCCAGTGGGTGTTACTCCAAAGTAACCCTGTCCACGGTGACGTGAGGAGGGGAAGCAGAGCGAGCTCGGGGCCCCTTCTCAAACAGGCAGACGGCTCAGGGATGCCGCGAGGGCGGTGCAATGGCACCAAGTAGCCTCGCCACCCTGCGCTCCAGAGGCTGCGCGCGAACGGGAGAGCGAAAGAGCGAGCGCGTAGACGGCAGGCTGTCTGTCTGTCTGGTTGGGCGTGAGGGTCTGGTTGCACAAGGCATGCAAGCTCCACCCCCAGTTGGTCTCAGACTCCTTATTGGCAGCCGAGCAACGCAGCTGAGGAGCCTCCCTGGCCGGCAGGGAGGGAGAGGAGCTGCTTCCCTTGAAATCCGGGAAATTTAAGGGATATCAACAATCCGGGATAGCAGCGGGAAACGGAATTGAAATAAGGGAGTTTCCCACAAAAAAAGGGAGGGTTGACAGCTATGGCACAGGGGCCATGGAAAGGTTAAATGAGGCATGCCTGTGCTTCATAGGGCAGTGTTTACAGGTTGCTACAGTGACAATGCTAACACTCAGGTGACTTACTAAAGCATATTACCTCTGTTATGAAGGCCTCTGGCATTAATACACATTCTTTATTCTGTTCTTGCTCTCTCCCTCTCTGGTTCAGTTCAGAGGCTCTTGTACAGACCATGGTCTGGAGAATTGCATGTATCCTTTACCTCCTTCCTCTCACTCAAATTCCGCCCTCTATTTCCTGTTTGCTGTGACCATAGTTTCCTGTGACTTCAAAATCAGGTTTCTGAAGTTAGCGCAAACCTTCAAGCCATGGTTTGCAAACTCACTTCAAATGATGGAGAAAGGGAGAGCTTAGATTCTTTTCCCCAATCCTGACATTTAAAAAAAAAAATCTACAGCAGCTTCATTATTAATGCAGCTTGTTTAGCCACGTACATTGTTTAAAAAGCATCCACAAACCGAACTGCATAATACTGATGATTTATATGAGGCAGAAGGCAGGAAAAGGATCAGCATGACATTGAAACTCTTGTTTGGATTGTCAGATCTGGCAATTAAATAAAAAGCTTTTTCACTGTTAAGCAAAGAGCTGCAGAAAGAATTCACAATACATATGGCATCCAACAGATCTGTTAACAGTCAATAAATGTAGGGCAGAACTGCAAAACAGCAAGCGGTCATAGCCTTACATAGGAACAGAAGAGCCTTCTGGATCAGGCCAAAGGCCCATCTTGTCCAGTGGCCAAAACAGACACCTAGGCAAAGCCTGCAAGCAGAAATGGCACTCTCATATTTGCAACAGCCCTCTTGTATTTGCTATTTTCAGCAAAGGGCATTTGGAGGCATACAGGCTCTGAAAGTGGAGGTAGAAGAACCACAGTCACTAGCGGCACTGATTTATCCTTTTGCAAATTTGTCTAACCCTTTTTAAAAGCCGTCCAAATAAATATGGTCTGAAGCTCAACCTCAAAAAAACTAAGATCATGGCCACAGGGCCCATCACCTCCTGGCAAATAGAAGGGGAAGAAATGGAGGCAGTGAGAGATTTCACTTTCTTGGGTTCCATGATCACTTCAGATGGTGACAGCAGTCACGAAATTAGAAGACGCCTGCTTCTTGGGAGAAAAGCAATGACAAACCTAGACAGTATCTTAAAAAGCAGAGACATCACCTTGCCAACAAAGGTCCGTATAGTTAAAGCTATGGTTTTCCCAGTAGTAATGTACGGAAGTGAGAGCTGGGCCATCAAGAAGGCTGATCGCCGAAGAATTGATGCTTTTGAATTATGGTGCTGGAGGAGACTCTTGAGAGTCCCATGGACTGCAAGAAGATCAAACCTATCCATTCTTAAAGAAATCAGCCCTGAGTGCTCACTAGAAGGACAGATCCTGAAGTTGAGGCTCCAGTACTTTGGCCACCTCATGAGAAGAGAAGACTCCCTAGAAAGGACCCTGATGTTGGGAAAGATGGAGGGCACAAGGAGAAGGGGATGACAGAGGATGAGATGGTTGGACAGTGTTCTAGAAGCTACTAACATGAGTTTGGCCATACTGCGAGAGGCAGTGAAGGATAGGCGTGCCTGGCGTGTTCTGGTCCATGGGGTCACGAAGAGTCGGACACGACTGAACGACTGAACAACAAAAATGGGTGGCCATCATCACTGCTTCTAGTGGGAGAAAATCCCACCGCTCAATGCGCTGCTGTGTGAAGTACTTTCTTCCGTCTGTCCTGAATCCTCCAAGGTTGTATGCTGGGTATGTTTAGCCTGGAAAAGTAGAGACTAAGACAGGTGCCAGCAACCTTTTTCAGCTGTGGGTCGGTGTTGCACCAGCAAAGAACACTATGTGACGACAGGATGGTATGATCGGGAAGGCCACCTCGAGCCACACCTGAGGGCCCCCATTTATTGACAATCTCACACCTCAGTTAATGATTAGCCCCACAGGTACAGCTTAAGGAACCAAATAAGGAAACATTCAACCAAATGGTGGTACATAGCACCGTATAAGGAAATGCTCACAAACAGTGACACCCCAAAACTTCCCCACATGACATCTCCATTGCATACGAGCTCATCCTGCATGCTCCCATCACATGCTCCCCTCATGCACCCCTCCCGTGCTCATCTTGTGACTTTCCAGTACTTTTCCACCACTCCTTTGTTCTGTTGCCTTGCTAACTCGTGTCTACCATCCTGACGTTACAATGACAGCGTGGCTTGCCAGCGCTGTATTTCTAGCCTTGGCAGGATCGACATGGTTTGCCAGCGCCAATCCAGCTATAATCCCTACAGGTCGGCCCACCGTTCCTCAGACCTTGTGAAGGGCCAGACTATATATATATATATATATATATATATATATATATATATATATATATAGGGGGGGGGGAATGAACGAATTCCTATGTCCCACAAATAACCCAGAGATGCATTTTAAATAAAAGGACACATTCTCCTCATGTAAAAACACACTGATTCCTGGAGTGTCTGCGGGCCGGATTTAGAAGGCGATTGGGCCGCAACTGGCCCACGGGCCTTAGGTTGCCTACCCCTGGACTAAGAGGAGGTATAATAGTCACCTTCAACTATCTCAAGGGCTGTCACACAGAAGAGGGAACATGCTTGTTTTCTCCTGCTCTGGAGGGTAGGACTCGAACCAATGTCTTCAAGTTAAAAGAAAGGAGATTCCGACTAAACATGCGGAAAAACTTTCTGACAGTAAGAGCTGTTTGGCAGTGGACTTGGACTCCTTTGGGCGGTTGTGGACGCTCCATCCTTTGAGGTTTTGAAGCAGAGGTTGGATGGCCATCTGTCATGGGTACTTCAGCTGAGATTCCTGCATTGCTGGGGGTTAGACTAGATGACCCTTGGGGTCATCATCAGATGTGCATGAGTTCAAGTGTTAGGAGAGAGGGAGAATAACTGTTCTCTATCTACTTTCTCCACACCAAGCTATCTCTTGCACACCTCTATCAAGTCCTCTCCTGTTATTTTCTCTAAACCCAACAGCTCCAAATGTTTCTTCACAGGGGAGTTGCTCCACCCCCTTGGATCATTTTTAGCTGCCCTTTTCTCAACCTCTTTTGGCTCTACAACACACCTTTTTGAGGCAGGTGACCAGAACTGTGCCCGAATTTGTATAGTCTGTGAGGGAGACGGTCTCCTTCTTTTTCTTCAAGAGTGTCTATAGTTTAGACTTATGAATTTCCAACTCTCCTTGGAGTCCAAAAAGAGTTCCATTTGCTGCATTTACATTAATATAACTTAAGGTTCGAGCCTTTTCTAAAAGTTTTTTTTTCAAAGTGAGACTGTGCAGCCTGGGTCAGAATCATTGACCGATATTCTAATTTTTACAACTGAGGTTTTCAGCCCTTTATCTTTAGGCTCCTATAACTTAGGTTCTTATACCTTCTTTCAAGTTTAATTTCCTTTGAGGAAACTGATAGTCTCGGTGAAACGGGATTTTTTTAGCCGGCAACCCGTCAGGTTTATTTTTTTAAGAAAATCCTTATTTAGGTTCTACACACCTTTATATATATATTTCTTCAAGAAAACCCTTATTAAGGCTCTATATATTTTTGCGTTAGGCGATTTAATGTTAATCTGTTTCCTTATATTGAACTATATATTATAATTACCCATTCTAGAGATTTTAACGGTTTTTGCATACTCTGTTTCTCAAATTTGTATAGTGGAATGATGATATTGACAGTTTTGTTCTCAGTTCCTTTCCTAATGATCCCTCACGTAACATTTGCCTATTCGTTTAAGCAATTCTGTCCAAATTTCCCCACCGGTGACACCGCCGAAGTCCCCAGCACCACAACTGCTGATACAGCAGTCTTTGCTAACCGGGACTACAGCTCCCATCAGCTGCAGCCAACGCAACACAACTGTGTCCCAGAGTCCGACGGTGTTGTGCGACTGCTACATATTTATAAAACGTAGAAGCTGAGCTGGCATAGAGTGACTGTTCAAAATAGCATTGGTTTCCTCCAAACCAGGGAGCACCCACAAGGCACATTTGTGACCGACAGTAAAAACTCAGGTGTGTTCCTTTCTGGCTACTTCACAACTGCCAAACTCTTCTTCTCTGCCAAACGGGATGGAGGCTCAGTGGTTGTGGTGCCCTCCAGATTACACTGCCCATCATCTCTGACCATAGGTCATGCTGGCTGGGGATGATGTAACTTTGAGTACCACAAGACTGGTAGAGCCACAGGTTCCTTACCTCTGGGTTATGATATGAAATTTATGCTGGTGTGATGGCCTGGGATTCAGACTCAGACGCTGAACCTGAGGGATCACAGCCTGCACAGGATTCCCCGCCTCCAGAACCAGCAGAGCCGGGGCTAGGGCCTGAGTCTGAAGGGTCCTCACCTGTGCTGGATCCTCAGGTGCAGGCATCTGATGAGTCGGCTCTGGCTCCTGCTGGGATGGAGGACCCATTGCCTGCAGGTGCTCCACTCCCAGCCCTGTCAGGGGAAGCTGAGGTTGCCTCTGGGTCCGGTAACCCTCCAGCCTCTTCTAAACTGCAGAGGCTCATGGCAGAGAGGCGAAGGGAACTGAGTTCCCGCAGGAGGAGTGCTCGCCTCCAAGCCAGGAGAGGCGAGTCACAAGAGGATCGGGGCCGCCCTCTGCCTCGGGGCAGATAAAAGCTGGGCAGCCCCAGCCCAAGTTGCAGGAGCAACATTGTTGGTTGCCAGTTCCTGCTAGAAACCTGTCCTGCTTTCCTGCCTGAGCTCCTGACCCGCCCTGGTTCCCTGCTTGCCTACCTGTTCCTGACTTCGCCCAACTCCCTGCCCTGCACCTAGCTTCAATAATTACGGACTGCCTTTCGTTGCACCTCTGACCACGGACCGGACTTCGACCTCGCCTTACGGGTAACCCACGGGACCAGCACAGCTGGTTGGATCTCACTGTGGATTTATATGGTACCGTTGTGTTATCGTTAAGCTTACTTTCTCTTAGAGAATGTGTTTTATTAGGAGTCTCTGAAATCTACTCAGTCAAACAAAGAGATAAATACAGGGATTCGAACTCTGAGTGGATACATTCCTTGTAAAAAAAAAAATTTGTTCCTTCCCTGAACTCATTCACAGAGGCTGCTCAACAGTTAACGGCTTTAACATTGTGAAATCAACCTAATTTCCTTTCTTAAAAATGAGGCACGTCATACATGTGTTAAGGACTATGTCATGCCATTCTCTGGCTTCATAAAAAGTAAATAAATCACCAAATTAGTACCGACACCTGCACTCTCCGTGCTCATCCAATTACTCATCTGACAGCTTTGATTGAATTGTCAGTTCCTTGACAGTTATCCCGGAAAAGATGACTAAAAACATTAAGTTGCAAAATGTCTCTCCCCTCCCCCCCCCCGCCGCCACTCTTATTTGATAGTGGCGCTGTGGTCTAAACCACAGAGCCTAGGGCTTGCCGATCAGAAGGTCGGCGATTCGAATCCCCGCGACGGGGTGAGCTCCTGTTGCTCGGTCCCAGCTCCTGCCAACCTAGCAGTTCGAAAGCACGTCAAAGTGCAAGTAGATAAATAGGTACTGCTCCGGCGGGAAGGTAAACGGCGTTTCCGTGCACTGCTCTGGTTTGCCAGAAGTGGCTTTGTCATGCTGGCCACATGAGCTGTACGCTGGCTCCCTTGGCCAGTAAAGCGAGATGAGCGCCGCAACCTCAGCGTCATCCGCGATTGGACCTAATGGTCAGGGGTCCCTTTACCTTTACCTTTAAGGGAAACAGAATGCAGAGAATAGCCGTGGGGCAAAGATGCACATCTGCAAGCATGCATTTAACTGAAAGTAATGCAGCTAGACTGCACCAGCATGCAGATGTGCAACTGATTCACATCAGCTTTACATTAAACTGCGAGGTTTGTGTCATTTAAAGAGACCTTATGGTGAGGAAGGAAATTGGTTTTAGAGCACATGCTCCTCCATCTAAGCTAAGATTACCAGACGTCCCCATTTCCTGGGGACAGTCCCCAGATTTACAAATCAGTCCCCTGACAAAATCCCATCATTCCGACTCATTTCATTGAAGTGTCCCTGGATTCATTGAAAAAAATCTGGTAAACTTAATCTAAGCCAATTTCTCGCACGTCATGATCCTTTAACATTTGCAAGCCCCTCTGCCATGGTTTTAACCTGCGGACGCCCTCCCGTCAGATGTTAAGGAAATAAACAACGATCTACTTTTAGAAGACATCTGAAGGCAGCCCTGTATAGGGAATTTTTTAGTGTTGGATGTTTTACTGTGCTTGATGTTCTAATTTGTTGGATGGCACCCACAATGGCTGGGGCAACCTAGTCAGATGGGTGGGATAAAAATAAATATAATAATAATAATAATAATAATAATTAATAATGTGCCGTGGTTTAAACTGTGAAGGGACAATGCAAGGTTTAAAGCAAGGGTTAGGAACCTGTGTTCCTCTTGATGTGGTTGGAACTCCACCAGCCCTAGCTAAGATTGGCAACAATGTGTTGGAAGATTCATTCCCCGTGTGCAGTCATGGGTTTATTGTTTATCACATGATGGTGTTTTCATTCCACAGAGTGGGAAGTGGGAAGTGATGGAAGACAAGATGTTTGTCTTACTGTGTTTCCTTAAGTTGGACTGTTGTCCACTGTTCTTTCTCTTTGCTGCCTGATGCTAGAGAGAGAGGGAGCCATGATGAAGAGCTCCGCGTGTGTATTATATGTAATAAAGTAGATTAGCCTACATGCTGAGTTGCTGGGTTTCTGTTATGCAACTGCGCAAGCTCCGAGGATCCTAAGTGTGCTGGATGTCTTCTGACACCAGTCACTGTGATGTTCAGGCTAAAGAAAGCTTGGAAGAAGCTCCCGAATGACTGCCCAGGAAGGAGGGAACATGCCAGTTGGGCATGTGTCTCTGCCAAGGTTCTACGTGTGAGTAGAGGCCATTTTCCTGACACACTGAGGGATGGTGAGAGTTGTGGTCTGATGACAACAGCAGAGCCGCTGGTGATCAACCCTGGCTTAAGGAATCTGGGAGGAAAGGAATTGGGTTAGGAGGCCCCAACTCTCATGAGTGAGCTCTATTTGAGATCTTGTTTGAAATGTTGGCTTACACATAATATGAGCTAAGTGGCAGACCACATGCTAGGCATGCAAGAGGTCTCAGGTACCCAAATGCTTGCGCCTGCAGATGCTCTGAGATCTTCAGCTTTCTTCTGGTGCCATGGCTATCTGCAGTGCAGTTGTGGCTACAAGATGGTGGCCCTAGGGTTGTCTCTCTAGGGGTCCCAATCCTACCTGTAAGGAGGACCCCATTCAACTCTGCCCCTTCCCCTTTTGGCCCAGGGTGCTGCATGCAACACCCTGGGCCAACATTTAAAGGTGGGTAAACGGAAAACTGCCCATCCCCTGCAAGTCCCATCTCTCTCTCTGATGAAGGTGAGCAGTAAGTCACCATGAGAGACATGGAAGGTCACTTACAATGAGGGAACATCTCACCTAAAAGTGAAAGAAGGGAAGGAGCAGAGAAAATGTTCAGACAGGGCTTATTAGGAGCAAAAAGTGCTTTGAGCATGAGGGAGGAGAACAGGAACAATCTAGGAATACATAAATGTTTTATGGCTACCCACAAAACAAGGTTTCGAGGCCTAAAGTGAAACGGAACATTTCTTAGTAAAAGCCATAGCAAATTAAGCTCGAGTGATATCTGGTTGCGACTAAAATTAGAATCTGAAATAGGATTTTGAGCACATTCATAATGCAACGGGCAGTGAGTGGAACACACATGCCTGTATTAGTTTCACAGATAGCTTATGACTTTGCATTTACTTTTGATATTTTTTAAGCTATATTCAGATATGATAATAATAATAATAATAATAATAATAATAATAATAATAATAATAATAATAATAATAATAATTTTTTATTTGTACCCCGCCCATCTGGCTGGGTCCCCCCAGCCACTCTGGGCGGCCTCCAACAGATATTAAAATACATCAAAATATCACAGGTTAAAAACTTCCCTAAACAGGGCTGCCTTCAGGTATTTTCTGAATGTAGGATAGTTGTTTATCACTTTAACCTCTGCTGGGAGGGCGTTCCACAGGGCGGGCGCCACTACCGAGAAGGCCCCCTGACTGGTTCCCTGTAGCTTTGCTTCTCGCAGTGAGGGAACCGACAGAAGGCCCTCGGCGCTGGATCTCAGAGTCCGGGCTGAACGGTGGGGGTGGAGACGCTCCTTCAGGTATACAGGACCGAGGCCGTTTAGGGCTTTAAAGGTCAGCACCAACACCAACACATATAAAGTTAGCAAAGTCAGCATTTATTTTATTTTTAAAAGGAGGAAGAGACCAAACAGGAATGGTTGAAGCCTGCCTTCAGCTCACATTGTCTGAATCAGAAGCCCATCTCATGTGTGAAGGGGAATGGTGAGAGGAAGACACTTTGTGCATGCTCAGAGGCTCCCTCTTTTATTACTACGTGTATCTTCCAATGCCAAACCATGGCACTGAAAGGAGATTCCGGGTCTAAGTTCAGATGAAGCCGTAGTTTGTCCATGAGGCGAGGGGAACAGAAGTGGCATGCTCTGCCCTGCCCATCGCTGCCGCCATCCTGGTGGCATCCTGGTGCCTTGCTGCTTGTCTTCTCCACCACTGGGCTCCCATTGAGTTTGGAAAGAGCCAGGGAATTCCTGTTTGCCAGGCTGCCACTTGGCTCCTCACCCTCTGGGGCCAAGAAGCCAAGCTGCAATGCTTTGAGGAGCACCCTGGCTGCTGCTGAGTTTGGTGAGAGCTGGGCTGCAGCGGTGTCAGAAGTTGTGGTGGAGTGGGAAGTGGGGGGAGGAGACAATTCCTGTTTCGCCTCAGGTGGAAAAATGGGACAGCCCGGCCCTGGGTAAGGTCATTAAATTGGATGAAGGATGATGGCTCAGTTGGTAGAGCATGAGACTGTGAACCTCAGAGTTGTGGGTTCGAGCCCTACATTGGACAAAAGATTCTTGCATTGCCGGGGGCTGGACTAGATGACCCCTGTGAGGCCTTTCTATTATGGTCATGCGTGGGGTGGTTCTTGCCTTCAACTGTAGCTCTAAAAGATTCATTGGAATCACCTGCATCCTACTTGCTCTGATAAATGAAACATGATACGCGCCACTTGCTTGCAGAAGCACTCCATGGAGTTTGTGGATTGCTTAAAAGGCTCAGAGCCCACGCTCTGACCAATACAGAGACAGCTGCATGGCGAAGTGCAAAACATTACACAGGAATGGGATGGTGCAGGCATATTCTGATGTTACAATACATGACCACTCAGAAGTATTGGGGCTTCCAGGTAAGTAGATATAGAAGGGGGGTCCTATATGGCACCTGCCATATCTTGTCGGATTCTAACTCCCATCATCCTCAGCAGCATGGTCAATAGTCAGGGATGATGGGAATTGTGGTCCAACCACATTGGCTGCTGGGGTGTGTGTGTGTAAGGCTGCATCCGAAGTGTCTTTTTTTATGTGAAAGCTTTTAGTGACCACAGTTAGTGACCTCCTGCTTCTTCTTTGGCGATCACTCGTTTTAACAGCGAGTCTGTCAGTGACTTTGTTCATAAGCCCCTGGGCTGGTAAGATTCACGCCAAACTTTTGCTTATTGGAATTTTGCCTTTAGAAATGCTGATTCAAGATCTAAATACAGCAAAAAAAGACCATCTCTCAAAGATTGGATGATATTGAGTTGCAACGCAATGTTATGCTGGGCGGGGGGACATGCTCACCGAGATCCCTGGGCATTGTACCCCCACTTCAAGTACCAGCCTATTTATCAACTCTTTCTATTGCTAGTCATCGTTTTGCTTTTATTAAAGCACGGTTTAATGTATTCCCCTCAAACGTCCTTTTTCATCGATTTTCTAGGGGCCAAGTTTCGGTCTTATGTGCCTGTGATAACCGTTCGATTGAATCTCTTCATCACATAGTGTTTGTCTGCCCCTTGTATTCTGCCGCCCGAAAGACTCTATTACTTCCATTAACTCAAAAATTACCGGGGTATTTGGAAGAGTCTTACCTTGCTCTTCTGTTGCAAGATTTAGACTCGATTATAACCCTACATATGGCAAAACCTCTGACATTAGTTCTGACACTTAAGAAACGCAATGGATTGTTATATACAGCTTGAAATTTTAATTTAATTTTTATCACATTTTATTCAATTGAGTATCCCTTTTAATCTATTTTACTGTTAGCAATTGTAAACTAGACTGTGCTGTTTCTGTTTTTGGTTGTTATGTCTATGGGCTTAAATAAAATGAGTTGAGTTGAGTTGTTAGTGACTTTGGAGGCCAATTCTGGATCTGCACCTTCTTCCACAGTGGGGACATAGGTTTCCGGACGGGAGTTGATCACGGTGAGGATATGCCCTTAGCATGCTTCTCCCTTTTGTCCTGAGTTTGATCGTCTTCAAAGCCCATGATACTTTTGGTAAAGGCCTTTGGTTAGTGACTGCAATGATATTCAAATCCTTAATTGGAGTGTTGGGGTGCAACTTGGACAAGGGAGAGGGGACCCCCCCTCCGTAGATCCCCCCCAAAATATATCAGAACGGAATGGTGTACTTTCCAAGTTTTGCCTGCCACCTTTTAGAGTTAACACTAAACAACTAATTCAGCATAGCGTTTTAAAAGAGATAATACTGAAATATTAATACCAACCCTTAAATAAATAACCATTCTTTCTTCTCCCTCAAAGTAACTCCTGAATATTTCATGCGATAAACTGAACTCCCGGTTATAATTATGCACAGGGTGTCCGGCATTTCCTCCCTCCCCTCATTCCCTTCCTGCCTGTATATACAGTATATCTCACCTGTTTCAAAATAATATTTGAGGCCCAAATCTCGACTGCTGCTGTACCAGTAAGCGAGTGGTTAGGTCTGGACGCAAGGTCAACCACACCAACAGCACTTCAGGGCATAGCTGTCAACCCTCCCTTTTTTTGCAGGAAACTCCCTTATTCCAATGCCGTTTCCCGCTGCTATCCCAGATTGTTGATATCCCTTAAATTGCCCGGATTTCAAAGGAAGCAGCTCCTATCCCTCCCTGCTGGCCAGGGAGGCTCCTCAGCTGCGTTGCTCGGCTGCCAATAAGGAGTCTGAGACCGACTGGGGGCGGAGCTTGCATGCCTTGTGCAGCCAGACCCTCACGCCCAACCAGACAGACAGCCTGCCTGCCGCCTACGCGCTCGCTCTTTCGCTCACCCGTTCGCACACAGCCTCTGGAGCGCAGGGTGGCGAGGCTACTTGGTGCCATTGCACCGCCCTCGCGGCATCCCTTATTTTCAAATCCGAAAGTTTTGGAAAATCCCTTATTTTCAAATCCGAAAGTTGACAGCTATGCTTCGGGGGAAGGTGCCTTAAAATCACTTGGCCTAACTCACAGCTGTGCCATACATTTTAAGCACTCTTTAACAGTCAAAGGATCCTGAGAAACATAGTTTACTTAAGGGTGTTGGGAATTGTAGCTCCATGAGTGCGTCTCCTAACAAGTATCAACATGCTTAATAAACCACAGTTCCCAGGATTCTCTCTCTCTCTCTCTTTGGGTGGTGGTGGGTAACCATGGCAATTAAACTGGTATAAGGGTGCTTTAAATCTATGGTGTGGATGTGACCTAGATGATCTATAAAGACCGTGTTAATGGAATACAATCTTACTCAGCTATAAGTGATCACAATGCTCCATTTGGAGCTATGATTCTAAACTGAGCCAGCATTGTCAAAATGGCACTAAGAGCAGGTTGCTGTTTTCATTTGTATGGATGTCTACACATTAGGGAAAAGCCCGGCACACATATCTGTTACTATTTTAAAATTTCAGTGCTGAAGCAATTGCATGCAGAGATGTCAGCCATCCCTGTTCAGTGGGGACAATTCCCGTTTTTAGCAAACACTTTGTCATTAAAAAAAGAAAAGGGGGGGGGGAGGAACCTGTCCCATATAAAATGTTCCGCTCACAATCTAGGGCAAATTGGGTAAACTTAGAGCCCATGTCCTCATTTCGCCGACTCATGAACGTCCTTGAAATTGTGCCATCCGCAGAGCAGGAAATCACCTTGGTGATTTACCACTTGATATTTTCCCCCTACATCCTACTGGCGTTTCCAGTGTGGGCCTGTTCCCACAAACATGCTTCCCTCAGTGTTAGGCCTACTAAGTGGTATTTTTTAACGGTGTGTGTGTGTGTGTGTGTGTGTGTGTGTGTGTGTCAAATTCTCATAAATTTCAGCTGGGTCATTTTGGCTGCAATAAGAACTTATGTATGGCCAGTAATTCTACAGCTGCTCCATTGGGAAAATCAATGTGCTCATATCCGCGGGTAAATCCCATGGCTATGCTAGGAGATGAAACTGAACTAGTGACCTCTCAGGCTGAAAGCAGGAGCTTTCACTGGCTGACCTATAAAGCTATTGGCTTTTTAATGGTGTTCTAATAGGCTTCCAGAGAGCTGAGAAGTCGGCTCCTGCTGTGTCTGGGAGTGTTGCAGGGATAAGCCTTGGCTAAACTCCCGGGGCTTCTTGGGGCCATTTCTTACACCCACCAATCGCACCCATAGCTGTCAACTTTCGGATTTGAAAATAAGGGATGCCGCGAGGGCGGTGCAATGGCACCAAGTAACCTCGCCACCCTGTGCTCCAGAGGCTGCATGCGAACGGGTGAGCGAAAGAGCGAGCGCATAGACAGCAGGCAGGCTGGCTGTCTGGTTGGGCGTGAGGGTCTGACTGCACAAGGCATGCAAGCTCCACCCCCAGTCAGTCTCAGTCGGTCAACTGCCACATTTTTGCAACGGTTGCACTTGCTGAGCAGAGTTTTCACAGAGTTTTCATATGGGAGGAAGACGTTCCTGAGGTACCCTGATCCCAGATTTTAGGGGCTTAAAGGCTATAGTCAGCACATTGACTTCAGAGCAGAAGCAGATGAGCAGCCAACAAGGCTGGTAGAAAATTGCCATAATGTGGTCTACGCTGCTGACCTCTGGGAGAACTCTAGAGGCAGTATTCTGAACCAGGTGGAGTTTGCAGACTGTCTTCTGGGGAAATTCTATCCAAAGTGCAATGCATTAATCCACCCTGGAGATGTCTAGAGCATGTTTGGTCAAGGCCAGATCTGAATTCTATGCTTCTTTCCTTTGAGACCAGGGTGGATAAAAATCAATGATTTTTTTAAAAAAATCAAAAAAATCGGATTTTTTTGATTTAAATCGGATTTTTTTGATTTAAATCGGATTTTTTTGATTTAAATCGGATTTTTTTGATTTAAATTGCATTTTTAAAATAAAATGCTTTTGGAGGAAAAATCTTTCTCAATATAGTCTTCTATTTAAGTTACATTGTAGTCCAAAGGCTATTCATCAGGAAATAAGGATTTGTTTTAAGTTTATCAAGTGTGCTAAAACTCAGTCTAAGTTTTTTTAAAAAAAAATGTTTAACCACATCAGTTAACAAACATGGATACATATGCTATCATGTTATTGTTTTAGTTAAATAAATGGTTTTAATGGTTATTAAGGAAATGATTATTTTTCTCCTTCCAATAAAGTACAGCAGAAAAGTTGTCCAAATATAAACAGTTAACTTATTAAACCTCACCATAATTTCATAATTATCTGTCTATGTATTTCTAGTAGTATAACCAAATCAGTAATTTGATATAACTGTAAAAACTACTCTGAAAATTTATTATTCCAAAAATGAAACCTTCATATGGTTGTAAATATCAAGATTGTACCAGCAAGAATGAGTCTTTCTGTAAAAAAAAAATATTTAAATCAAGTCTTACTGACTAGTGATTTAAATCGAGCCTTACTGACTAGTGATTTTCCTCATGAGCGATGGTTTTTCTATTAGGTGAGGAATAAGCACTAGTTGCTCTGCATTCAAATGAGATTTATTATTTAAGTATAGTACAGTGCATTTCAATTCTTACATGCTTGGAGGCAACTGGAAATGTTACGTTTCCCTAATAGATTGAGTCTGCAATCCTAACCACATTTACTTGGGAGTAAACCCCACTGAAGGGACCCAGGTGGCGCTGTGGGTTAAACCACTGAGCCTAGGGCTTGCTGATCATAAGGTCGGCGGTTCGAATCCCTGCGACGGGGTGAGCTCCCGTTGCTCGGTCCCAGCTCCTGCCAACCTAGCAGTTCAAAAGCACGTCAAAGTGCAAGTAGATAAATAGGAACCGCTCTGGCGGGAAGGTAAATGGCGTTTCCGTGCGCTGCTCTGGTTCGCCAGAAGTGGCTTTGTCATGCTGGCCACATGACCTGGAAGCTGTATGCTGGCTCTTGGCCAATAAAGCGAGATGAGCGCCGCAACCCTAGAGTCGGACATGACAGGACCTAATGGTCAGGGGTCCCTTTACCTTTACCTTTAAACCCCACTGAATTAATTAATTCCATTTATGGTGCTCTTCCTCCCAGAGGAGCACAGGATGGCAAACAGCAAGTGATAAGGTAATAAAAACTTCTTTAAAATAAATCCAATGTAGATGCAGATTGGGAAAGATCTCAGCTTAAAAGGCCTGTTGATAGAGGAAGGTCTTCAGTAGATGCCCAAAAGACAACAGAGATGGAGGCTGTCTAATATTCAATACTCTAACATTCAAGGGAAGGAAGATTCCTTCATTATGTAGATTGGGCTTCCTGATGAGATGGTACCTGCAGAAGAAGAAGAGTTTGGATTTGATATACCGCTTTATCACTACCCGAAGGAGTCTCAAAGCGGCTAACATTCTCCTTTCCCTTCCTCCCCCACAACAAACACTCTGTGAGGTGACTGGGGCTGAGAGACTTCAAAGAAGTGTGACTAGCCCAAGGTCACCCAGCAGCTGCATGTGGAGGAGCGGAGACGCGAACCCGGTTCCCCAGATTACGAGTCTACCGCTCTTAACCACTACACCACACTGGCTCAGACCCTCAGTGATTTATTTGGTCTAAAAGAGATGAGACTGTCTTTCAGGCATCCTGGTCCTGAGATGTATAGGGTTTTATGCACCCAAACCAGCACCTTGAATTTAGCCCAGAACATAATTGGCAGCTATCTGGCAGAATTAAATTGCTTATTTCTGAAAAGACATAGTAAGGAGCGGCAGTGGAACAAGATTAAGCTGGTGAAAGAAGTGGTAGCTTCCCTGAACAATTC
Organism: Darevskia nairensis; assembly: GCA_034642065.1. NCBI lineage: Eukaryota > Metazoa > Chordata > Lepidosauria > Squamata > Lacertidae > Darevskia > Darevskia nairensis. The sequence goes on along the minus strand of JAWWNI010000811.1, from coordinate 1,519,860 downwards.
AATAATGCATGTTTTGATAATTAGTGAGGAGCAAATGAGAACAGCAACAAAATGTTGCAGTATGGAGCTGTCAGGTTCCCTTATCGGTTGTTCAACAGAAAAGCCAAGCCATTTGCCTTTTAGTTCTTTTTAATCAGTGCCAAATTATTTACAGTGAAGAGCTCAGTCTTATCATGTCTGTATGCAGAATCCGGAAGTGCCTCCCTCTGGTTTTGTCGCCAACACCACAGTCTTGGCAGCCTGAATTGACGCCTCCTCCTCCTACGTAATCTCTGCGCCGGACCTGACGCCTCTCCCTCCGATCGAACCTGCTGGGTGGTGCCAGGCCTCTCACTAAATCCCTGGACCCCTGGCACCCCTTGCCTCCCAGCCACTAACTGCTTCTCCCCCGAGGAACTGCTGGTTTCACTCGAAGATGAATCAGTAGTTAAAACAGGTGGCTGCTCCCTATAAACACTCAGAGCTGGACTGGCAGGGGGAGGCAGATCCCTGACAGGAGCTCTCTCTGTTCAGTCATTTAATTCCTCCCCATCCAAGAGTCTATCTACTCTATGCCCTCATTGTTGTTGTTTTTATGGGGGGGCTCTCTTAGGTGTTGCCCTCAAATATTTATTGTGCTTCTGCTAAACCTGAGATTCCCTCAAACCTGCCCACTGAGATCTGCTCTACTCAGGAACTCCCAGATGTATTTGGATAGAACTTTTGCTATAGTATGTCTGGGTCAAAACTATGCCTTAGAATATGTGACAGCAAAGCTGAAACTGGTGATGCTTGAATTTTTCCTTACACCCAAAAAGTCAATATCTGTTTTATAAATGTAGCGACATGAAAAGGAATCTCTCAAGTTCATTTTATTTTTTTAAAAGAAATGCAGCATTTTAAAAAGGAGCACTGCGTTGTTTAGATTTACACTGCCAGTTCTCTTAAAGGTCAGTGATAGTAAAGATTCGAAATATTCTGTATGTAGTGTCTGCCGTCTAATATTTTTGAGCTTGTAATCCTTTTCTTTAGGAGCATTGATTTAATGTTCCTGCCACCGTTAAAGCACTCCTAGACCACAATAACAGACATTTGGCTATACATCACATTTTGAAAATATGATTAGAACAAATTTGGGAGTCCTGGGGGGGGGGGAATCACATGGATCTTGCTGGAAAATCAATTGTTTTAGTGAGAGAATAAAATGACTCAAAGCTCTCCTCAATTAACCGAGGAGCTGCTGCACAGCTTCCATGTTCAGAAGACGGTTGTTTGCCCTTTCCTGCCGATTTAATCCAAATTATATCCATTCTCCCTCCATGCCAGTAGGCAGTGTTGTACTTCCCAGTAATCAAGTTGAGTGGGAGGAGCAAGACAGCAGAGAGGTCAGCGCTGTGCAAGTGCACTGGCAGAGCCAGTCCTTCTGCTGGTGTGTTTGTACAGCGCTGAGTTCCCCGCCGTCTTGCCCCTTATGCTCCATCCTGGTAAGCAGCAGCGACTCCACCTTTGGGAGGACAGATAAGCGCCACCACCCAGTATTGGTGGGGACATTTGGAGAGAGTCTCCATTGATGATCTCATTATGCTGGCAAAAAAAATAAAAATAAAATAAAATAATCCTTCCAGTAGCACCTTAGAGACCAACTAAGTTTGTTCTTGGTATGAGCTTTCGTGTGCATGCACACTTCTTCAGATACACTGAAACAGAAGTCACCAGACCCTTATATATAGTGAGAGGGTGGGAGGGGTATTACTCAGAAGGGTAGTGGGAAAGGGTGATAGGCTGATAGCTGTGGTAAACCTGTTGACGACTGTTAACGACTGCAATTAGTCTTACAGGAAAAAGCAAGGGGTGAGAAGGTTAAAAATAGCTTTGTCATGTATAATGAGATAAGAATCCAATGTCTTTGTTCAGATCAGGTCTCTCCATGGTTTTAAGCTTGGTAATGAGTTGCAATTCAGCAACTTCTCTTTCCAGTCTATTTCTGAAATTCCTTTGCAATAAGACAGCTACTCTGAGATCTTGTATAGAGTGTCCTGGGAGATTGAAGTGTTCTCCTACTGGTTTCTCAGTCTTGTGATTCCTGATGTCAGATTTATGTCCATTTATCCTTTGGCGTAGGGTTTGGCCTGTTTGTCCATTATGCTGGCAGTTTAAGATGGGAAAGGGCCTCCCTTTGGATACCTCAGACCCAGACCATCTATAATATATACTAATAATATTTTTTAATTTATATCCTGCCCATCTGGCTGGGTTTCCCCAGCCACACTGGGCGGCTTACAACATATAAAACACAACAAAACATCAAACATTAAAAAAAACAAGATATCCTATACAAGCAACAAACAAACCAATAAATCAATAAAAACCAACAACAACAATAATGACAACAATAACAATCAGTTTACCGTTATACCCAAATTAAAATAACCGCCAACCACAACTAAACACTTAACCAACACCAACCCAACAAAAATGAAACAGAGGAACCAAAATTTGAACTGTTTAAAACGTTTTAAAACATTTTTGCAAGTTGCCTCAACCCAAGAGTTGTTCCAACAATGTCCCAGTGGCCTCCCAGGAGCCTTTTAGATGTTCAGGGTGAGTGTGGGCCCCACCCTCTAGAGCAGGTGGAAATGGGCCTTGCAGTAGGGAGCAGGTCTTCCAGCACTCACAGCAGCAGCATCTACTCAGATTGTGTCAGGAGATTGTGTATTTGACTATTCCTCCACTTGTTTATTTCTAAAAAAAAACAACCTTTTGCACTTCAAAAACAGAACAGAAAGGCTTGTGTGGGAGAAGGCTAGACTAGAATCTTTTGTCTCCAGCTTGTTAATTTCTGATGACAATGATGTAATGAAGCTGAGTCACGCATTCTGTCAATTACTGACATAACTGATAAGACGAGGGCAGGAGCGGAGAGCCTGGGGACCTTCCAAATTCTGTTAGATGCCAACTCTCATCATCCTAGCACTGTCCAACAACATCTGGAAGACATCTCCAGCTTCTCCATCACCTAGAGTGACAGTTAAAATACCTGACAAGTTTTCTTCATCTGTTTCCAAATCTACCAGGTGGATAAAAAACAAACTTCAACTGAGGGGAAGTGTCCAAATCCTAAAGGATCACAATCATGTTCATTGGTGAGCCTTGACAACAGTTGATTTATGGCCTGCATTTTCACAGCCACGGTTGCCAATTTTTGAATCAAGCTATAGCTGTATCTTTAAGTCCAACTTGAGACTGGGGATCTACAGATTTCATAGTGTTGAGCATTGCTTACCCATTGTGGCAGATATTTAAGGCAGATATTTACAGCAGCCAGTTCAAAAGTTGTTCTGAGGGTGGGGACAAAGTCTTATGACCAATAGTTGAAACAGTGGCTAGATATAAGGAAAGATTAAAGGGAGATGCAATAGTTATCTTCAAATATTTAAAAGGTTGTCATGCAGAAAATGGAGCAGACTTACAGTGGTACCTTGTGTTACGTACTTAATCCGTTCCGGAGGTCCGTTGGTAACAGGAAACCGCTCGTAACACGAGACGCGCTTTCTCTAATGACGCCTCCTGCTGCTATCGTGCCATCGGAGTGCAACTTCTGCTCGCATACCAGGGCAAAGGTCGCAACAAGGGGCATCTAATTCCGGGTTAGTGGAGTGCGTAACCCGCAGCATTCGTAACATGAGGTACCACTGTATTTGGAAGGTAGAGCATCTGCTTTGCGTGTAGAAGGTTTCAGAGAGAAACTGCTGCCAGTGTAGACAATCTGAGCATTCTCTATTGAGAACCAGGGGGTGGAAGATCACAAAATCATGTTGTTGTTTAGTCATTTAGTCGTGTCCGACTCTTCGTGACCCCATGAACCAGAGCACGCCAGGCACTCCTGTCTTCCACTGCCTCCCGCAGTTTGGTCAGACTCATGTTGGTGGCTTCAAGAACACTAAACACTCGTCCTCTGTTGTCCCCTTCTCCTTGTGCCCTCCATCTTTCCCAACATCAGGGTCTTTTCCAGGGAGTCTTCTCTTCTCATGAGGTGGCCAAAGTCTTGGAGCCTCAGCTTCAGGACCTGTCCTTCCAGTGAGCATTCCAGGCTGATTTCCTTCAGAATGGATAGGTTTGATCTTCTTGCAGTCCATGGGACTCTCAAGAGTCTCCTCCAGCACCATAATTCAAAAGCATCAATTCTTCGGCGATCAGCCTTCTTTATGGTCCAGCTCTCACTTCCATACATCACTACTGGGAAAACCATAGCTTTAACTATACGGACCTTTGACGGCAAGGTGATGTCTCTGCTTTTTAAGATGCTGTCTAGGTTTGTCATTGCTTTTCTCCCAAGAAGCAGGCGTCTTTTAATTTCTTTTTAATTAATTAATTAAATTAATTGTAGAATTGGAAGGGATTCCAAGGGCCGTCTAGTCTAACCCCCAGCAACGCAGGAATCTCAGCTAAAGCATCCAGGACAGATGGAGAGTCCACAATTGCCTGAGGGAGACCATCCCACTGCTCTTACCATCAGAAAGTTCTTCCTAAGGTTTAGTTGGAATCTCATTTCTTGTAACTTGAAGCCATTGGTTCAAGCCCTGCCCACCGGAGCAGGAGAAAGCAAGCTTGCTCCATCTTCCAGAGATGCAGAGAAGCAGATTCTGGCTAAATGGTAGGAGGAACATCCTAATAAGAAGATCCAGTCAGGATACTTCAGGATACTGCTGGAGATATTTAAGCAGCGGATGGAAGGCTTGTTGGTTGGTTGCACATTGCATTGTAGATCCTGCATTGAGCAGAGAGGAGCTTGGACTAGACGACATAGAAGGTCTCTTCCAGGCCTATAGTTCTGAGATTCTATTCTATTCTAGTCATCAGTTGGATGAAGTGGGCAGTAAAGAGGAATGATGAATATATTTATAAATAGATATGGAACAGTGGGTGGTGTTTTATAATTTATAAAGTGAGATAATACCAGGGTGTGCTCCTGTTCCTCTGTTTTAAGCTCAGCAGGGGAAGCCCGGCCGGTGCTGCTGCCCAGTTGGCATTGACTCGTGACAGAGCCTTCTTGGTAGTGACTCCTCATTTATGGAAAGGTGTGTCCATCTCCCACTTTATTAACTCTCCTGTTAGATGGCTGAAATATGCTGTTCCTGGCAACTTTGAAGTAATTAGCTGTGAGGATAAGTGGTTGCTTTAAATGTTTTCAACAGTTGCCATTTTTTGTTGTTGGAAAAAAATGCATTGCTTTGCTATTTTGTTGCTTGCCATCCTGCGCTCCTTTAAGAAGAAACCAAATGTATGCATGTAAATATGAACACATAATTTGTTTCCTGGTCTTGTGTTGAGGAAGATAGAATTTGAGAGAGGTATATTTCCAGATGTTCTTTTGTCAACTAAATGTGTTGGTCCTGATTCTGTACGTGTTTTAAATCCTATTGTTTTCAGCTGTACTTGCATGTATTTAGAATCATAGATCCAGATATACTTTACAGGCCAAAAAGAAAGAAAGAAAAGGAAGAAGATATACTATTTAAGACACAGTCCTTTTTTATTATCAAAACAGACGCTTTACAGTTTAAAAACAGCAACATACCAGTACCACTTACTGCAAAATGACTCTCCCCCACCCAGACTGGCTTCTCCGAAGTCGTCTTCTCCTTGTTATTTTGGCCGATAAGCAAAAGGGTGAATAAACTGCATGTCAAAAATTCAGGCTTACAATGCAATTCTAGCCCTGTCTCCTCAGAAGTACTCAATGGCAGTTACGCCAAGATCAGTGGGATTAGGATTTTAATTTTAATAGAATCAAGGAAGGAGAGTCCACAATCTCCCAAGGGAGTCAGTTCCACTGTCGGACAGATCTTACTGTCAGAAAGTTTTTCCTGAGATTTAGTTAGAATCTCCTTTCTTGCAACTTGAAGCCATTGGTTCGAGTCCTACCCTCCAGAGCAGGAGAAAACAAGCTTGTTTCCTCTTCCATGTGACAGCCCTTGAGATATTTGAAGATGGCTATCATATCTCATCTCAGTCTCCTCTTTTCCAGGCTAGTCATGCTCAGAGTAAAGGTAAAGGTAAAGGGACCCCCTGACCATTAGGCGCAGTTGTGAACGACTCTGAGGTTGCGGCGCTCATCTCCGTTTACTGGCCGAGGGAGCCAGCGTACATGACTAAGCTGCTTCTGGCGAACCAGAGCAGCGCACGGAAACGCCGTTTCCTTCCCGCTGGAGTGGTACCTATTTATCTACTTGCACTTTGATGTGTTTTCGAACTGCTAGGTGGGCAGGAGCTGGGACCGAGCAACGGGAGCTCACCCCGTTGTGGGGATTCGAACCGCTGACCTTCTGATCAGCAAGCCCTAGGCTCTGTGGTTTAACCCACAGCACCACCTGCATCCCAAACATGCTCAGAGTAGACCCACTGAAATCAGTGAGACTTAAGGCACATTTGTTTCAGAGGATCTACTCTAGGTACGACTAAAGCTGTGTACATATTACCAGCTTAAAACACAGCGAGGATGTGCTTTTTCTCAATTCAAATTGAAGCTTGTTTTGCAGTAAACACCGTATTTTATAAGAATAGATGCAGAACAGATATGGACTGTGGGAGCACATATCAGAAATTAAGTTCCATTGAACTCAGCAGGGCTTCGGAGTTTATATGTATGGGACTGCATTGCCAGTAAATTAAACTTTTTATTGGTCTGGTGATGGGAACAGTAGGAGTTATAAAGTGGAAGCGTTTGAAAAAAGCTGTTAAGAGGGGAAATCTGAATGAATGTGATCAAATCTTCCTCATTGATTGGAAGAGAAACATTTTTTTCCTGTTGTCTCCTGCAAACTGTGAACCCTCTGCTTATTTCTAAAACCGTTGCTGTGCATTTCACGGAAAATGTTAAGCTTACCATCAACACATCCTTTTCCATGTGGTGGTTTAGAATACGTTCTGATTTCCAGATATGTAGGAAATAAAAGGCCAGCAATACAACCCCCCACTGTCTCCAATTAAAGAAAGTGTTAAGGGCAATTAGTGTAGGAATATAAATCCCATCCTTCCCTTGGAGAGGTGGTTTTAATAAAACATACAAGTGATAACACCTAATTAGAAGGAAGGCAGGAATAGCATTTTCTCTTCTAAGTGTCTGAAACAAGCCATCAAAAGGAAATATCCAAAGGAGAATGTTGTGACTCAAAGGTTAGGTGAGATGGAGACTGCACTGTGCTGTAGGATGAAGGAATCTCCAATCAGCATGGCCAACAGTCAGGGAAGTCACAGTTCCCCAATAACTGGGAGGCCACAGCGTCCGTATCCTTGCCCTTTGAGATCTTAGTTCTGGTGACTGGGAGTGGCCGCTGGGACCACATAACACCGGTCCTGAGAGTATGTCCCAGTACGAGAGCCAGTGTGGTGTAGTGGTTAAGAGCGGTAGACTTGTGATCTGGTGAACCGGGTTTGTGTCTCCGCTCCTCCACCTGCAGCTGCTGGGTGACCTTGGGCTAGTCCCACTTCTCTGAAGTCTCTCAGCCCCACTCACCTCACAGAGTGTTTGTTGTGGGGGAGGAAGGGAAAGGAGAATGTTAGCCCCCTTTGAGACTCCTTCAGGTAGTGATAAAGCGGGATATCAAATCCAAACTCTTCTTCTTCTATGTTTCCGAGCACAATTCAAAGTGTTGGTGCTGACCTTTAAAGCCCTGAACGGCCTCGGTCCTGTATACCTGAAGGAGCATCTCCACCCCCATCGTTCAGCCCGGACACTGAGATCCAGCGCCGAGGGCCTTCTGGCGGTTCCCTCACTGCGAGAAGTGAGGTTACAGGGAACCAGGCAGAGGGCCTTCTCAGTAGTGGCGCCCAACCTGTGGAACACTCTTCCATCACATGTCAAGGAAATAAGCAGCTATCCTATTTTTAAGAGACAGCTGAAGGCAGCCCTGTTTAGGGAAGTTTTTGATATCTAATGCTGTATTGTTTTAACATTCGATTGGGAGCCGCCCAGAGTGGCTGGGGAAACTCAGCCAGATGGTCGGGATACAAATAATAAAGTTATTATTATTACTATTATTATTATTATTATTATTTAGTTCATCCTAAGACCCATCCATAAAATTATGTAAATTAAATAATTAAATTGATAAGTGACGGTTGGCTGAGGTCCAGGTGAACTAGAGAACAGATCTTGTACTTTTAACAGTTGTGCAGAAAAGGGAAATCTCTGCAGGGGCAGCTATCTGTGTCACGGTGCTGCAGGAAGATGAGAGCAGCTGGTGCCTGTCAAAATTTCTTCCTCTACATCGCTGTTGATGACAGAGGAGCTCACAGTAGATAAGTTCAGGTCCTCTGGATGGGGTTTGAGTAGCCCCATTATTTGCTGCTGTTTGCTATCAGTGTGTTTGGAATCATTATATTTTCCATTAGGGATGGGAACTGGGAGTTGAGAGGTAGGTAATGGCATTTCCCAAAGGGTATATATTTATTCCTGTCTTTATGAAATCAAGGGAAGTTAACTCACTTTGACTGGCTCCTGCCATAAATGTCCCTATTATATTCTTGGCTTATCTGTATATATCATGTGGCCCAGCATTAATAGCAACATTTAGAAGAATGTGAGTGCTTCCATTGCTGGATCTTGGTAAGGAAGTCTGGGTAGGAACCTCTTAACCCTTGATAATGATCTTGAGGTTTTTGCTGCTTATTAATATGAGCAGAAATAATTCTGTGTTGTTGAGCGTAAATGAGTAAGAACTACCAATTGTAGGTCTTTCATTATATGGTCTCGGCAGCCGCTCCCAGTCACCAGTCTAGCTGCCGCATTCTGGATTAGTTGTAGTTTCCGGGTCACCTTCAAAGGTAGCCCCACGTAGAGCGCATTGCAGTATCCCAAGTGGGAGATAACTAGAGCATGCACCACTCTGGTGAGACAGTCTGCAGGCAGGTAGGGTCTCAAAATAAAATAAAATAATAAAATAAAATAAAATAAAATAGGATTAAGGGGTTTTCTTAGGAAGAAGAAGAGTTTGGATGTGATATCCCGCTTTATCACTACCCTAAGGAGTCTCAAAGCGACTAGCATTCTCCTTTTCCCTTCCTCGCCCACAACAAACACTCTGTGAGGTGAGTGGGGCTGAGAGACTTCAAAGAAGTGTGACTAGCCCAAGGTCACCCAGCAGCTGCATGTGGAGGAGCGGGGAAGCGAACCCGGTTCCCCAGATTACGAGTCTACCACTCTTAACTACTACACCACACTGGCTCTCAGGACAGTGGAGGGTGTGTGGGCTGTGTCCCATTGGTGTGGTGGTGGTGACACACACCCTTCTTCTGATAAGAAGTGATCTGCCGTGGGGAGGGGAACAAAAATGGGGGAGTGAGGAGGGTCATGGGGGAGGAGAGTGAGAAACATCCCTATTTTTGCCTGGGGAAAGGTTGGAGGGTATGTACTGAAATAAACAGAAATCTGCTCTTATTCCCTTATGGGGTACACAAGAGCCTTCCCAGGTTCTCCATCGGTAGGAGTAAATTTACAGAGGCCAACCAGAGAAAATTGAGAAGCAAAATCTTTATTATATCTGTTGCAACAGGGCCCATCACTCCCAAAATGGAGGAGGGAGGAGGAGCCCAGAACAATGGTGTGCCAGCTCCTATATAGACTTTTGAAATTTCCCCCCTCCCGCTCAAGACCACCCCCGTATACATCATACGTACATCACAAAAAGGGGTGTAACCCAGGACCACCCCCCAGATACATCACAGTTACATCATGAAAGGGGAGGTCTGGTAGCAGTAATCTGAGCATCCTTGACTCTCCCCATGCCTCCTCTTGCCCTCCACCCAAAAACCCATCAAGTAAAACAAAAGAGATATTTACATTTCCCTGTTTCCCAGCCAAGTTAATCACACCCTTTGACCTTGATATTCTTACAACAGTACTTGCGAGCCCACTGACAATGGGGGTGCCACACTATCAGCTCCTGCTGTGAAAGAATCTTGACCCTGGTGATCTAGACTTAGAGCAATGAACTCCCCAAATTAAGATTGGTGTCTCTGTAAAAGCAGCCACCATTATTGGCTGGAAATATATTGCTTTTCCTTTTCACTGGAACGATAATACAGGGCTTCTATTGATTTTGCTCAGATTAATTTTGTGGTGTGGGACGTTCTGCTTGTTGTTCGTTGCTGCTGCTTTGAAAGGGAGATAAGGCCAGCAGACCATCATCTCGGGTTGGATGGATGTGTCTACAGTTAATTAGTCTCCATATTGATTTTCTGGGGTTTTTGCTTGTTTTGTTTTGTTAACCACTTGCCTGATGGATGTGGGCTTGCCATTAGCTTGGTATCAAAAAGCAATCTTACACAAAGAGAGCGAGTGAGAAATTAGACACAATGGGAGCTGGAAGTGAGACAAGTTGACAGACATGGCAAAATAGGAAGGGGTGTGTGTGTGTGCGCGCGGAAACTGGATAAGAACTTGACTTTCTCTTAACCAAATAAAGTTAGTTTGTTGGGGAAGATTTATCGGTTGTTTGTTTCATTTGTAAGATACAAAACTGTCAAAACCAGCAACTGCATCAATTATATAATAGAACCTTGCCTATTAGAGGCATATGCATATTACATAGAGGATAGATGGGGTTTCTTGTAATGAGTGTGTAATTTATAGCTGGCTGCCGTGCATAATTTATGTGCAAAAGCTATTTTAATACTCTTGGGCTGGGAATGTACCTGTAAAATCCAGGATGGAACTAAGCCTGTAAAAGTACATTTTTGAGAACTACATTTTTTGTTTCCGGTGCCTGAGGCTGAACCGCTGAGCATTTGGAAGCCCTAGAGATGGCTTTGTTCTTTCATTTCTTCCACTATTTAAAAGTAACAGGAATTGCTTCTTGGCTGGGCAAACCATGATTAAGTGTTCACAGAAGCCCCCCCCCCTTTTATTTTATTTTATTTTATTTTATTTTATTTTATTTATTGATACACTTAAAAGACAGCCCTAGAATTGATTACTGTCAAAAGCTCCTACTTGATCATTTGAGACTGACTGGCTCAAAGGAGCAGAGAGAAGGAGTGAGAGAGGGATGGATGGATCTTGTCACTTTCCGTTTTTTTCCATTTATCATTTTCCCAATCTTAAATTCAATTTCTCCATTTCTGCGTCAGTTTGCAAATCTTTTGAACAGTCCGCACGAGAATTAGCATGCATTTTAGTGCACATGCCTCCTAATATATGCCATCTTGTATACAATTTTGCCTTATATATTGCATTTTCCCACAGTATTATCTTTAATGCATGCATTTTTGTGCACACTTCCCCCCCTAATACATGGAGTTTTTCTTTTTTACACATTTGGGATTGGAGAATTGCCCTGCAAAATTCAGAGAATCTTGAATGATTTTTACTTCCCATTGGTGCAGGAAGCATGCATTAGGTAGATTTGCCTGAAAATGCAATTTTAATTGGGTTTCCCCCCCTGCATTCAGAGTGAGGATCCCTGGGCCCAATAAAATACCCCCAAAATTACAAATATGTATTACTATTGACTTGTAGCATTGGCAGTCAACAATGGGGCAGAGGGCCTCTTTTTTTCAAATATGCTTTCACCATTCTGCCTGTGTCAACTGATCAACAGCTGGATGGCAGACTTAGTTCACAAAATGAGGTGTTAATATTTAGGGGCGGAATGCTGATAGCATGCGTTTATACTGCAATGAATACTTGTCAGCATTGGTTTTCGAAGCTTCTTTCAGCAGCTCATTTTTTAATCTAGCAAACAGTAATTTCTGCCAAGCAAGTGGAAGTGAAGGGAGATGACCAAGTTCCCAGATCAATGTTCTAAAAATAAAAGCTGTGTTTCTGTGAATTCCATAATATATAGACTGCTATGGGTATGGTACTACTTGATATGAGAGACAACTTAAGTGCTTAGGTGTTTCTTCAAAATAAGCCAAGAACTTTAGAGAACATTTATGTCTGCAGAAGTGGTGGCAAGGCCGCAGGGCCAGCTGCACTATTAGGTAGAATGAGGCAGCTGCCACAGGCGTGGGATTTTGGGAAGGGGGACAGGGACTAGTGACAAGGTGTTGGAGGACAGAGCTGTTATATGCCATGTGACCAGTACTGCACCCCCCAGCCACTCTGGGTGGCTTCCAACATGTATAAAAACATTATAAAACATTAAACATTAAAAAAAACTTCCCTATCCAGGGCTGCCTTCAGGTGTCTTCTAAAGGTTGCATGGTTACTTATCTCCTTGGCTCGGGGGTCGCATAACTCCATACCCGCCAACATTTCTCCAGTGAAAATAGGGATGTCCTAAGGAAAAGACGCGGGTGGCACTGTGGGTTAAACCACAGAGCCTAGGGCTTGCCGATCAGAAGGTCGGCAGTTCGAATCCCCGCGACGGGGTGAGCTCCCGTTGCTTGGTCCCTGCTCCTGCCAACCTAGTTCGAAAGCATGTCAAAGTGCAAGTAGATAAATAGGTACAGCTGCAGCAGGAAGGTAAACGGCGTTTCCATGTGCTGCTCTGGTTCACCAGAAGCGGTTTAGTCATGCTGCCCACATGACCCAGAAGCTGTACGCCGGCACCCTCGGCCAATAATGTGAGATGAGTGCCGCAACCCCAGAGTCGGTCACGACTGGACCTAATGGTCAGGGGTCCCTTTACCTAAGGAAAAATAGGACATTCCAGGATCAAATCTGAAACCGGGAAAGTTTCTGTAAATCCAGGGATGTCCCTGGAAAATAGGGACACTTGGAGGATCTCAGGTTGCTGTCCCCCCAACAATGTTGAAATAAATTCAACTGCCAGCCTCGTTGGGGTCTTATACATGGAAAAGGATTGGGGAGGGTGGGTTGCTACCTTGTCCTTTACATTTGGAAGAAAAATATTCTGGGCTGTCCCTGGGCTAGAGGTGGTGGAACATTCCATGGCTAGTTTTGGTGAGATGAAGAACACTTAAGGGGCACGATTGACCAGCTCCATCAGGCTCAATGTTATTCCATCTGGCACCAAGCTAAAGGAGGGGTGAGGAGCATGAAGTCCCTCCATCTGGCCCTTCCCATAAGTTGGATGTGGCCCCTGGAAGATTGCTCCATTTGTCTCTTCCTGCATTCCAGTTGGCGATTGCAAGATCTCTGTAACTAAGACCAAGTGCCTCCGTTTGCATTTGACCACTGACCTACTTTTCCTTTTCTGTTGTGTCCTTTTGATTGTAAGCCTGAGGGGACGAGTGATTGCCTTGTGACTAATATGTGTAAGCCAGCCTGGGAGTCTTTGGGTTGTCCCCCCCCCCCCAGCTGAAGTATGGAGCTCAGTTGCTTTAAATAAACAGAAAGATGGAGCAGTTCTCTCATGTGCAAGATCCACTGACAGGAATGGGAGCCCAGTCATAAATATCCACAACAGTGCGCTTGTTCCGTTTGGAAATTTGTTCAAGCCAAATGGAAATGAATGGGAGTTGTTCAAGAGATGTTGCAAATGTGCTTGAAATCCCAAGTATGTCTACTGTGCTCTCGTGTGGCTCCATTCATTTCAACAGGATTTGTGCAAGAAACCTTTGCAGTGGATTGTGCCCTGCTCTTTGGTAGCTACTGTAATTTCCCCTAATTCCAGCATTCAGGTGGTGAGTGTCATTGCTTACGTAGTTGCAATGGCGCCACCCATATACAAGAGGGAGGCATCATCCGACAAGGGAGTGTCTGTAGGAACTAGGCTGCTGTAAAAAGGTAAAGGGACCCCTATTAAGTCCAGTCGCGGACGACTCTGGGGTTGTGGCACTCATCTCGCTTTATTGGCCGAGGAAGCCGGCGTACAGCTTCCAGGTCATGTGGCCAGCATGACTAAGCCACTTCTGGTGAACCAGGGCAGCGCACGGAAATGCCGTTTACCTTCCCGCTGGAGCAGTACCTATTTATCTACTTGCACTTTGACGTGCCTTTGAACTGCTAGGTTGGCAGGAGCTGGGACCGAGCAACGGGAGCTCACCCATCGCGGGGATTCGAACCGCCAACCTTCTGATCGACAAGCCCTAGGCTCTGTGGTTGAACCCACAGCGCCACCCGCTGCTGTACAAAGGTATAATTTGCAGTCATTGCTTCCCTACTTTTACTCCATCTCTGCTCTGTGCTCCCTAAAAGGTTGCCCCACAGTGAATGCAGTCCTCAGACTCAGAGAGATTCCCCATTATGAAATGGAGTCTGACTGATCTGAAGCCCTCAGACATAACACAGCAGCTGGAAGCTGTGAGAAGCCTTGATTTCCTGCATCTCATAGCTATATAAAGGGAGCCACAACAACAGTGTTAAATATTTATCTTTTAAAAAGTACCCTTCTCGCCTATATTTTCCACATTAGCGTGATTATAAAGGGTAAGCAAATAGCTCATTGAAAATCCCTGCTGTGATGGGTTTGTTGTTTGGGTACACACATAGACATCTCTTCCAAAGTCATTGTGTATGCTTCTAATTGAAATGCAACTCATCTAACAGTAATTAAACAGAGCTGACTTCCATATCTCTGCTGTGCTCAGCTATGCTGGAAATTGTAAATAAATATTTATAAAACATACCATACTATAGATAGAAAACAAACAATTCGCTCAATTATTTTATCACAGGGAATGATTCAGATTAAATCGGCTCTCGGTTCCCCAAATATGTCTCAGTCAATTCAAATGTGAACCAGCTGCAGACTTGAATGACTGGCTAAATGACACATTCATGCCAATAAGAGTGTAAATTGTCCTGGTTTGAGCCTCTGTACAATTCACGCCTTTATTTCTGCACTTTCTTTTCTTTGTCTCCAGACTGTTTTTTTTAGAGTCTTATATTTGTCTAGCTCATGTCACTATCTATTTTGACATATGAACTGCTTATATTAGCATGCATGCTTAAATCAGGACTGATGGATTATTTTTATTGTTGACACGAAGTGATAATGTTTCCTTTTGTTATATTTGCAAGATGGGAGGGAGTAAGTTGGGTCCCACGCTTTAAGGGAAAGGTGGGGACCATTTGGCTCTCTGGGTGTTATTGGACTTCAGTTCCCATCAGCCCCAGCTAACATGGTCAGTGGCCAGGGATTATGGGAGTTGTGGCCTTCTCAGTGTTGCTGGACTACAGGTTACATCCATCCATCATTTTCCTTGTATACTGCCTTTCTATAGTTAGAACTTTGCTCAAGGTAGGTTACAACATGATTGTTAACAAATATAATTACAAACATAACAAAAGTAGTCGTATACGATAAATATAACATCAAAAAGCATACAATCAAATCGAACAATCTTACATAAATCATAAGATCTAAAATAAAAGCAACAACCCCCGCCCCCCACAAAACTCCCTAAACAATACCCCAGAGCCTGTTAAATAGCCTCGGTTTTTGTAGCTGGAGTCAGTCAGGGCCCCACCTTCCCATGCCAGATAGAAAAAGGCCTACAGGGCAGGGAGCAGGTCTTCCAGGACTCCCATCTCAGACAGCCTCTCCATCCTGGTTTGGAGGGCTCTCAGCCAAGCCCGACACACATTTTTATGGTCTTCAGGTAGAAGCTTGCTTAAACTGCTCCAGGTGTCATATGCTGCAAATCATGAGCCATCTGTCTGCAGAAGCTTGTCATGCAGCTCTGGTGTTTCTTCTCCACACTACTATAAACAGCTGTCAAAAGCAGTGAGAGAAGAGAAAAATCCCCGTGGAAGCCAATGTACCACTACTCACATGGGACCATAATGGTCTCACAAGGTAGATGCTGTATGTGGAACATATGGTCCCAGAACAGAGATGTGGAATCTTTAAACCTACATAAGTTGTTGGGCTTCAACTCCAGGTAACATAGCCAATGATCAGGGAAGATGGAGAGGAGACTCCAGCCATGCCTGGAGAACTACAGGTTCCTCATCCCTGCCCCATGGCTTGGATCCTAATTTTTTGCTCTGTGTCCTCCCATAAGCACAAATCTCCTTCTGTTGATGGAGCAAAACGTTTGGGTCCAAACCAGCTTGTGTCACCAGTGCCCAGGGGTTTGTCAGCCAAATCTCTTTCATTCATCCAATTAATCTCATTATCCACATCGAACGGGACATATACAAATGTATTGCATGATTAAGAGCCCTGGGAGAACAAAGAAAAATGAACAATTCTACCATTTGGAATGCACAGCTTTGTTCTGTACTTATCCAGAGGGTGATGGGAATGGAGAGCATGGATAAAAACATAAATGATATACCCCTTCTGTACCAAAATGTCAGATAGGGAATATATCAGCTGTATTCTTGTATCTTGGTCATGATATACTTCCCTGGGCCCAACTGTTCTTCTGTGTCTTCAGCTAGAGCCTATGCCTGAACTTATTCTGTGGCTTATTATTGTATTATATCATGGCATAAGTAAGAAGATTGACATAATTAAATATGTCAGGTGACTCTGTTATGAACTTTATTGAACCATGGAACCAGTCTGAGCTCAAAACATGTCCTGGAAGGCATCCGGGGAATATCTTGACTTCCTCACACCTCATAAAGGTCAGCACATGTAAATCAAGTTGCCACTAAAGTCTGTTCAATGCCTGAATGGATGGCATCAAAAATAATAGTGAGGTAATTTTAATGCAGGAGGCAGGCAAAAAACAGACAGGTTTAGTCAATTGCTCACTGGAACATATTCTTTCAACCTTTCGTTAAGCAAAACACATGGAATGGGAGGTAGGCAGGAAACTCTAGAATAATAGCACAATAACTATGGAAATTATAGGAATTGCTCACCTCAAGGCTTCCCTCCCCTCTCCATTAGAAAGTGTGATGGAAATTAGGATTAAGAAACCCCTAGGTTTTCAAGTTAGCTCTCATAGCTGCAACAGAAAGGAACTTACTCAGAGCTCCATTTCTGTCTTACTTTTAGTGCGAGTTCTGTGGCAAAATAAGTTGTCTCATTGATCCCAATTATGCACTGGGAGGGGAGAGATAGTCCATGGGCCCATCTTCCTAGTTTCTGCTTACCATCTCAATCCTTATGCTTATTTAAAATGACACTGCCTTATTTGCTTCATAATGCTCATGTACATACAGGAGTTTTAAGATAACAGCATCATGGAGAGAAGTGTTGGTAGGAATGGTAATAAGGCCCAGTATCAGGGATCCAAACATTTGGGATGTACCTTCAGTGCCACTCTCTTCATATGTTTAAGTAACAAGAATGAATGGGGAATAAAAGGAATGGATTCCAAAATTAAAAAGAAGAATGGGTTTTCCTCCTCCTTCTTCTTCTTCTTCTTCTTCTTCTTCTTCTTCTTCTTCTAATTTTTATTTGATTTTACAAAAAATAAAATTATAACAACCCAAGTTACATATCCATATTTAGAGATTTCTCCATATCTCTGGACTTCCCACCTTCCCCTCCATGGGTCCTATTGTACACCCTCTCAACTGCATATTATTTCATAATCCATATTTTGTATCTTTCCATATTGTCCATAATATTCACTACATAACAAGTGTTATTAAACTCCCGCTAATGTTTTCATCTGCTTACAGTGGTCTCCTAGATAAATTATATTCCCCCCCCCCCATTCCTTATTGAAATTTTGATCTTAGTTCCTGAGCTTTCCGGTCAGTTTTGCCATTTTGGCATAGTCCAACAGCTTGGTTTGCCATTCCTCTCTGGTTGGGATTTTGTCTTCTTTTCATCTCTGGGCTCCAAACATCCACACAGCTGTTGTTGGATACATAAAAAGTCTTTTCTGTTCCTTTGGAATGTCGGCACCTAGGGTTTTCATTCTTGTTCTTAAGGGGTAGTAGAATGCTTGAAAATGGAATGCAATTTGAATAGAAAGCACCAAAGTGGACAACAGCAGAAGGCTGATGGTCACCAACAGCTGCTCCTGCTCTCAAACATCTTTGTCACATGACAGGGACATGCCATGTGACAAAGACGTTTGAGAGCAGGAGCAGCTGTTGGTGACCAACTGCCATAACTGACGTTCTAAGGTGTAACTGCCAGTCTAGTCTGTGTCTGTGCTGTGTGAGGTCCATACCTTGACTGTGATGAGTAGTTTCTCTCAGAGTGTCTGCCAGTATAGAGAAGAGCCTGTATTCTATATGTGATCTATTCTAAGAAGAAGTTTATTTTAAACTTAATAAAAGTTTTACTTGTTTCCATCAAATCTCTGCTCAAATAATTCCCGCTGCGCGCCAGTCCCCCCTTGAAATAAAAATGACTGCGAGTAGCAAAAGCTACTCCTGGATCACTAATGAAACAAATGCCATTCTAACAAATGAGTAATGGGAAAAAAATGCAACTTTTAGTAAGAAAAATAGAGAAATGGACATTCCCTTCGCCCACTCACTTTTAGATTGTGGTGGACTATGAGCCAACTTCAAGTGCACTTGCTGGCTGCTAGAGTTCTCACAGAAAATTGCCTGATCCAGCAAAGCACATCTTATGGCCTTAAGAAAGAGTGCAACCTTGGGATCATTTAACACAGATTAGTTGTGCCTTAATTGTTAAGAGGTCTTGAATACACAGTAGTAGTGCTTTGTAAATGTAACACATCTCAGCGGATCACAGAGATTCTAGTAAAGGGGAGGAAGGCAGTCTATGCAAGAGTGAAATCAGCACAAAGCTGTAGCAGAGAGAAGATTATGAAGCTGCCAAGGCGGCTGGGGAGAGACGGAGATAATCACCTGGCCTTTTATATCAAAGTAGGCTGTTTCATAAGAAACAGAGGAGAGTTGGATGTCCTGGTTGCCAGGATGAAAGTTTGGCCTAAATCCTTCCTCCCCCAATCTCTCAATGCGGAAGCGTAAATTTAGCTAAGTATCTGCATAGCTGTCAACCCTCCCTTTTTTTGCGGGAAACTCCCTTATTCCAATGCCGTTTCCCGCTGTTATCCCGGATTGTTGATATCCCTTAAATTTCCCGGATTTCAAAGGAAGCAGATCCTCTCCCTCCCTGCCGGCCAGGGAGGCTCCTCAGCTGCGTCCAGACCCTCACGCCCAACCAGACAGACAGCCTGCCTGCCGTCTATGCACTCGCTCTTTCGCTCTCCCGTTCGTGCGCAGCCTCTGGAGCACAGGGTGGCAAGGCTACTTGGTGCCATTGCACCGCCCTCACGGCATCCCTGAGCCCAGGTGGCTACCGCCGTGCCCTCCCATGCCCCGCAGTGCCCCTGTTTCCCGAGCGCCGTCTGCCTGTTTGAGAAGGGGCCCCGAGCTCGCTCTGCTTCCCCTCCTCGTGTCACCATGGACAGGCTTACTTTGGAGTAACACCCACCGGACTAAGGGGCTTGCTTGCTTGCAGGTAAATTTGTTCAGCCTTAGCTTGTAGCCTGGTGTAAATTAATTTGTAGCCTGGGGGGATTGCCGCAGCGTGGACTATCCCCGAGAACCGTAGACTGTCCCCGGGACAGGTGAGGCTGCTGATCCCTTATTTTCAAATCCGAAAGTTGACAGCTATGAGTATCTGTGCCCCACTTTTTTTCCTGAAGTCGCAAAACTCATCCCCAAGCTTATACGTAACAACAGACAGCAAGGACTGTATTCTATTTTGTAGAACTAATTACTAGAAGGAGAATCTAATTAGGCTAGAGCATTTAGGGCATAGAAGCAAATGACTGAAATTGCTGGGTGTACACTTGCCTGAGGAAAACACCGCACTCAACACATTTCTAGTTCATGACATTCCTCCTCCTACACTTTACGGAGCCTCCGCTCATTGTGACTCTGCATATTTATTCTCCTTGCTGACAGCCATACATGCAGTAGGAAATGGTTACGTGGCCAGGATTTCAAAATAAAAAAGCAAAATTAAAATTAAAATTTGATTTTGCCTTTGGTTTTTCGTACGGATCTTTTGAATGAAAGCCACAAGCCATGCTTACAAAAAAGCTGTCTGCTTTCCACTATCCTTTACAAAGTGACAGCATTTTAATTAGGCCCAATCAAAACTTTGCAAAGTAGCGAACAAGCTACAAATCTGAAATGCCTCACACTCACAAAACCCCTTAGGCTCCCCTTGATGTCAGGACCTTAGAAAGCCATGGTCTTTTACTTTGAGAGATTTATCTATTAAATGCTAAATAATAATAATAATAATAATAATAATAATAATAATAATAATAATTTATACCCCACCCATCTGGCTGCGTTTCCCCAGCCACTCTGGGCAGCTTCCAACAAAAGATTAAAAATACATTAAAACATCAGTCATTAAAAACTTCCCTAAACATTGCCATGCATGTGCCATTGATTCTGCACCTGGGGGGGGGGAACATAGAGAGGAGGGAATTTTTTACTGATGTGACATCAGTAGCAAAGACATCAGTTTCGGAGGACCACCTTTTTACCTCTGCCTTAGCTTTCCTAATAGGGTTAAAGTTGCACTCCCTGCATCTACTTACATTTTTTGGGAATCCACACACCTTAGTACTTAATATACACACACACACACACACACACACACACACACACACACACACACACACACACATATATATATATATATATGGCAAGAGGCAATTTGGCACTCTAGTTCGATCATTTGTTGAATTTTAATAATAATAATTTCAATAGTAACATAATAATTTTAACTTGTGGAAATTAATGGAAAGACCTCCATGGTATTGTGTGGCTGATTCGAAAGTAGGCCTGGGCAATGTATCGATACATCACCCAGGACCGGTTTGAGGGCCAGAGTGCAATGGCAGTATATCACAGGGGAGGCTTGCCTGAACCTGAGTCCCTCCGCCGCCAGCACCCGGTGCATGGAAGAAGAAGAAGAAGAAGAAGAAGAAGAAGAAGAGTTTAGATTTGATATCACTACCCGAAGGAGTCTCAAAGCGGCTCACATTCTCCTTCCCCTTCCTCCCCCACAACAAACGCTCTGTGACGTGAGTGGGGCTGAGAGACTTCAAAGAAGTGTGACTAGCCCAAGGTCACCCAGCAGCTGCATGTGGAGGAGTGGGGAAGCGAACCCGGTTCACCAGATTACGAGTTTACCACTCTTAACCACAACACCACACTGGAGGGAGGAACAAGCTGCCTTGGGCCTGGCCCTGTGAGGCACCAGGGTGAAATTGCATCTGCTCCCACTGAGAGACCTGAGGCAGTTTCACTCTGGTGCCTCAATGGTGATGCAGCTTGCTCCCCACTCCGTTTTTCAAAATCGTGATGTTGGGCTGGAGATGCGTCACAATGTTGAGAAGCCGACATCACCCAGCCCTGTTCTAAAGACATTTACTTGGAAGTGAATTTTACTGATTTCAACTGGAATCACTTTTAACTGAAGTGCTCTTAAATCCAAATGATGAGCTTCGATCCAGCTAATATCAGTAGGAATTCTTAGTAACAAAGTTTCATCTTAAGTACTTTATTAAAAGCGGTTTAATGACCAATATACATGTTAGAGAGATGCAGTAATGAATGGACAACTCTGTCCAAATATAGGATCTTATTAAGGTTTCAAAAGGAATAAGGAACAAGTAGAACTTTTTCAAACTGTTCCAATTACTTTTACGTATTATTAAAACACTAATTAGTCCATTGAGATTGTCATCTTATGCTCAGGGTCACCTAAAATCCAACCAATCTGAGGTACTTTTTAATTGAACTCATTAATTATCTCAGTGTTATTCATAGACAGTATTTAAAAATTAAAAATAAAAACTAAGGTACCATTTCTCTATTAGTCAATCAAAACTTCAGCCTATTTTTAGAGTTTCATGGAATAATTATTTTAGTGAAAGGGTACAGAGGTTACAATTAAAAAAAACCTCTAATATAAATTAAAAATAAATATTTCCCCCTCAAAGAAATGCTCTTGTGTTGTTCATTTAAATATCAGCAATGTTAATGTATCCTGCAATATTTTATTCAGTAACAGCCAATCCAACTCAGCCAGATGGGTGGGGTATAAATAATAAATTATTATTATTATTATTATTATTATTATTATTATTATTATTATATTCAGAAAATAGGGAAGGTATCACTGATGACGTATCACACGAAGGCACAAGACTTACTGGATGGGACAGTAAGAAGTAGAATGGCTTGTTTGTCTTGCTTGGAAAAGTCCAGAGGGAACTCATATCCCCGGAGTTGTTGAAGGGTTTGAAACTTCAGTGGGAATGGTTGTGTGCATCCCTATATGACGCAGTGTCATTCCATGCTGTGGCTTTGGAGCTTTCTTTTGGGTAGAATTTGTCTTAAATTACATTGGTCTAAGATTGACCAATGGAACAAAGGATTGGTGGTAGCATCATTGGCAACTCCAGATGAAACACTACACTCAGTGTGGGGGGCATGGAAGGAATTGCTATACTGTGGATTTTGAGATCTTTATATAGTCTCCTCTGTTAATAAAGTAGGTACTTATGCTATTAAGAAAGATGGAATTGTTTCTTCTTCTTCCACAGATGATCCTTTGGTTCAATTTGACGTTCATTATTAGTCAGCTTTATTTGAGGAACTCTTTTTATATTTTAATTATTAAGAAGCCAGAATTCCTACTGAGATAAAAAACCCAACAGCACAGGGCAATCTCAGCAAGATTAATTTTTCTTATGGTTGCACATCCAGGAAATGGATTGCTGCAACTGCCTGCCACGTTCACTTGATGTTTTGTTTTACTTTGCTTTTCTATTGAGGGCTAAGTTGCTCGTCTTTATAAATTAATAACACCTGCGCTTTTGCTTTTGCGAATTAATGAATTGGCTCAAAAAGGACAGGGACCCTTTAAAAAATGAATGGGCTGGCTTTCATGTCGTTATAGAGGAAAGATCCGTGAACTGTAAAATTAGGAATTTTGCAACACACGTCATTGGTGTAATGTAGAAAGGACTTGCTAGTGCCTTCCTCAGGTGAAGAAAGTAAGGTGGTGGAAGGGGGAACACTCTGAGGGTCCAGTGGTATCATTATGATGATTTATGCAGCACCATTAATGCACACAGCAATGTAACAAACACATTACTGAAATTTTAATCAAAATATGAGATGTAGTAGTTAATTTTTTAAAAAACAAAACAAAACAATAGTGTGGTGATTTGTTGAGGAACAACCCCATTGAAGAAGATAACAGTGGTTACCCAGGCCTTGTTGCTGGTTTTGAAGTGACCCCCATAGAAAAGAACAAAAGAAAGGGAAAGAAACACAAACTTCAAGAGCTGATTTGAAGGAGGGCAAAGCTATGAAGGACATCAAGCTGCAGAACAAGAAAAGAGAATGCCTCACGGTGTCTGTGGACTGTTGGACATGGACTGATGTGAGGGCGGGGGTGGGGTGAAAAGGACATATTTGAAGTTGAATCTCTTAACGGCTTCATGGATTATGATGTATGGACATGGTTACTGGCATTAATGATTTTATGTTTAAATTAGGAGTTAAGTAGGGGGAAATTTAGCTAAAAATTCTGAGACCAGAGGGAGGTAAGGGTGTGAAAAATACAATATTAGGAGTTTGAAATTGGGTTAAAAGTAAGGGAATTGGATAAGATTATAGGAAAAGAGCAGAAGTACCAAGATGCTGAGGTTCGGAAAAAAGCATAGTTTTTTGAGTAAAATTGATTATGTATTTTATGATGTTTGAAAATGATGATTTAAAATTTATGAGTATGAAAACTGCTAGAGAAGAATGATAGTGAATTCAACAGAGAGGGACTTAGGGAAGTCAACCGAAATATGAAATTAAGGAAAGAAGGAATACCTGGCCCACAGAATTGGGCCAGACCCAAGCAATGATATTAAACACTGTCAGTAAGGTTAAATGTACAAATGATTATGCCTACCCTTGTGAGAGAGGGGGATGAATGTAGCTTCCTACAGTGAGAGGGGGGAAGTATGGAAATTTAACCGATATGTTATGTGCTTAAAAATTGTAAAAACCAATAAAAAAAAATTGGGGGGGGGGAATTGAAGTGACCCCCATGACAGTTCAAGCTTCAGAGCTGCACCGTCCCTGTCTAGACATAAAAAGGTAAAGGTAAAGGGACCCCTGACCATCAGGTCCAGTCGTGTCCGACTCTGGGGTTGCGTGCTCATCTCGCTCTACAGGCCGAGGGAGCCGGCGTTTGTCCGAAGACAGCCTCCGGGTCATGTGGCCAGCATGACAAAGCTGCTTCTGGCGAACCAGAGCAGCGCACGGAAACGCCGTTTACCTTCCCGCTGGAGCGGTCCCTATTTATCTACTTGCACTTTAACGTGCTTTCGAACTGCTAGGTGGGCAGGAGCTGGGACCGAACAACGGGAGCTCACCCCGTCGCAGGGATTCAAACCGCTGACCTTCTGATCAGCAAGCCTGTGGTTTAACCCACAGCGCCACCTGGTCCCTTAACTAGACATAATTTACT
Source organism: Darevskia nairensis (assembly GCA_034642065.1). Classification (NCBI taxonomy): domain Eukaryota; kingdom Metazoa; phylum Chordata; class Lepidosauria; order Squamata; family Lacertidae; genus Darevskia; species Darevskia nairensis. The sequence continues at coordinate 1,495,576 of JAWWNI010000811.1, read as the reverse complement.
ACAAAGTCTCTAGACTTTGTCTAGAGACTTTGTAGTAAATTATGTCTAGACATAATTTACTACAAAGGAAATAAGACGGAGAGCAGGGAGAGCAGATTCTTAAAAATAAAACTTGCTATTTTAGCAAGCTCTAACCCTTTCCCCGGAGTTCCGCTGATATCACTGATGATATTAGAACGCAAGAGAGCTATTTTGGCAGGAAAAGGTGCTATGTACTGCAAGGATTCAAGTTGTCAAAATGGTAGCAATCATTTTGCCACCATCCAAGTAACAGATGGAAAAGTATTTGCAATTAAAGCTGTTTGTTGGAAAAATAGCACCATCCCCAAAGCCTTACTTGGGGGAAACCAGCAAAGCATTGGAGTGCCAGCCTGAAGACTGCTTCAGTCCCAATTGCTTTCAAAATATTGATTACCCAAGCACACTGTACTTTGTACTTTTGAGGGGTTTCTTTCAGTGGAAGGATCTTTTTGCCATCGGCCAGTTGTCCTGCATTTGCCAATGATGTGAAATAGCCTAGCTAGCCTGTGTGTTGGCAACTGTCTGTCTCAGAAGACACTAGAGGAATGCGCCTTTGTGGGTGAAGTCAAAACCTTGGAGAGTTACAGTGCCTGCTGTGGCTGTAGAGACACAGTCGTCCAGTTGGGTTGCTGCAGATGCACCATGGTATTTCTTCCCTATGAGCTCCTCCCAACGGTCATTCCTTTTCTGGTCACTTCTATGGATGCATGACCTGTCTCTCTGTCTGTCTCCATAATGGAATCAGCCTTTTCTATGCTTCCTAAGTGGTGTGAGGAGGGACGTGGGTGGCGCTGTGGGTTAAACCACAGAGCCTAGGGCTTGGCGATCAGAAGGTCGGCGGTTTGAATCCCCACGACAGGGTGAGCTCCCGTTGCTCGGTCCCTGTTCCTGCCAACCTAGCAGTTCAAAAGCACGTCAAAGTGCAAGTAGATAAATAGGTACTGCTCCGGCAGGAAGGTGCACTGCTCTGGTTCCCCAGAAGTGGCTTAGTCATGCTGGCCACATGACCTGGAAGCTGTACGCCGGCTCCCTCGGCCAGTAAAGCGAGATGAGCGCTGCAACCCCAGAGTCGGTCATGACTGGACCTAATGGTCAGGGGTCCCTTTACCTTTACCTTTACCTAAGTGGTGTGAGAGATAGTTCAGCTGAACTGAAATCTGCCTTCCTATTTATCAAAAGTTTTATTTCTCCATGAGAGAGGCTTCCCTTTTTCTGCTGATTCAAAGAGGACATTAGAAAGTTCATAAAGTTATCAATTTCATAGAATCATAGAATCATAGAGTTGGAAGAGACCACAAGGGCCATCCAGTCCAACCCCCTGCCAAGCAGGAAACACCATCAAAGCATTCCTGACAGGTGGCTGTCAAGCCTCTGCTTAAAGACCTCCAAAGAAGGAGACTCCACCACACTCCTTGGCAGCAAATTCCACTGTCGAACAGCTCTTACTGTCAGGAAGTTCTTTCTAATGTTTAGGTGGAATCTTCTTTCTTGTAGTTTGAATCCATTGCTCCGTGTCCGCTTCTCTGGAGCAGCAGAAAACAACCTTTCTCCCTCCTCTATATGACATCCTTTTATATATTTGAACATGGCTATCATATCACCCCTTAACCTTCTCTTCTCCAGGCTAAACATACCCAGCTCCCTAAGCCGTTCCTCATAAGGCATCGTTTCCAGGCCTTTGACCATTTTGGTTGCCCTCCTCTGGACACGTTCCAGCTTGTCCGTATCCTTCTTGAACTGTGGTGCCCAGAACTGGACACAGTATTCCAGGTGAGGTCTGACCAGAGCGGAATACAGTGGTACTATTACTTCCCTTGATCTAGATGCTATACTCCTATTGATGCAGCCCAGAATTGCATTGGCTTTTTTAGCTGCTGCATCACACTGTTGACTCATGTCAAGTTTGTGGTCTACCAAGACTCCTATTTATATAGTTGGTGTGTTTAGAGATGAGATTACCTGGCATACTGCAGTATCCCCAGCTGTCCACACAGCCCCCTGGGAGAAGGTACCGTACCTTGTGGCATTTCCCTCTAGGTTTTAGCTGAAGATGGCCATGATCTACCAAGTGCCTGAAACAGTTGCACTCACTGGTTTTCTTTTTAAAGGAAGTGCCTTCTTTTAATTTTACCCCCCCCCCCCTCCTCAAGCACTGACTTCGCCTTAAAATATAACAACTGCCAGAAAAGCTTAGTCTAGGACATCATGGGGTTTTCGGGAACTGCTGGCTCTCAAGAAGGCTGCAGGATTATGACCACCTGAAAAATGACATGCAGAATGAATAACAGAACACTCACAAATCCATTGAACCTCCTTGAAAATAAGGCAAGCGATCTCATCCACATCTCATTTGAGAATCTGTGAGAATTAATTGACTGAGAATAGTTTGGGGTGCACTGAAGAAATTTTCAGCACAACACTAGTACGAGATTCTCGGGAAGTATCCTAAATAGTTCTTCAGAGAAATAGATGGATTATAGACTTTTCTGCCATTGGCTCATATATTCAATATTCATCCCAGTGGTGACTGTCTGCCTAGGGCAGAAGACAGAGAGACCAACAGTAGGTGGAACCAGAGCCAATGGCAAACTATGCCAATGGGTAGTTCTAATTTTGACCCCATCCTCCTCCCCACAGAATTCTCCAGGAACAACACTAGGCCCAAGGAGGGGGAAGATGATAGGCAATGTCACTCCTCACCCCACCCCAGATTGGTAGCAAGTAAGAAGGCAAATGGGACGAGGGTGGCGCTGTGGGTTAAACCACAGTGCCTAGGGCTTGCTGATCAGAAGGTCAGCGGTTCGAATCCCCACGACGGGGTGAGCTCCCGTTGCTCTGTCCCTGCTCCTGCCAACCTAGCAGTTCGAAAGCACGTCAAAGTGCAAGTAGATAAATAGGTACCGCTCCAGCGGGAAGGTAAACGGCGTTTCCGTGCGCTGCTCTGGTTCGCAAGAAGCAGCTTAGTCATGCTGGCCACATGACCTGGAAGCTGTACGCCGGCTCTCGGCCAATAAAGCAAGATGAGTGCCGCAACCCCAGAGTCATCCGCGACTGGACCTAATGGTCAGGGGTCCCTCTACCTTTAAGAAGGCAAGTGGGGGCTGGGGCTGAGAGAAGACTGGAGGGTCAGTGACCCATTTGCCTTAATGGACCATTTGCCTCCACTAGTTCAGTTCCAGCTCCTTTCTGGATCTTTTGTATCCTACTAGCTGAGTATAGTCAACCATTCACAGAATTGACCCAAAGTGTGTTGTCTAAGCAGCTTCCAGGTGCCACCGGCATTTCCTCAAATCATGACAGTGATGTCATGAACATGGGTATGTGTTACGTACTGAGTTGAATAGGATCCAAAATGCAGCCGTCTGATTGGTCCTAGAACAATAGGATTCAGAATGCAGCAGTCTGATTGGTCCTAGAACAATAGAATCCAGAATGCAGCAGACTGATTGGCCCGCAGGAGCCACCCAATCCAGCTCCATGTGGAAGTGAATCCGCAACCTGATTGGCCTACAGGAGTATCCCAGAATTAGCCAATCACGTGGGGCCCATTGTGTAAATAATGTATATAAAGCAGACGTTCTGGGGGAACTTTCATTCCTTGCTACTATGAGCTGAATAAAGAGCATGAAATCCACACTCGATTCCGAGTATATTTCAGTCAGTGATGTCATTATTGGCACCACTCCACAGGCAATTGCAATGCTGAGTGGTCAGTGTGTGTCAGTAGGGACACTCCTAACTTTGAGGAGCAGTTAGGGCTGGTTTCTCATTCTCCTCTGGTTGCTAAGCCCACAAACCATAATTTCTGCTTTAATGTCCCTCCATATCTTGATCTCTGGGATCTTAGAGAAAAGTTGTTTAGACTTCCGGTCGGCGTGCCGGCGAGGATGGTCGGGGGGACATGTCGCTCCTGACATTCCCTCGTCCGACCGGGAAAAGGGGAGCTCGCGACAGCGCCGCGACCCCCAAAACCCCCGGGAAGGGCGTCCCGGGGTCTAAGGACCCGCAAGGGCTCGGACGCCGGACCTGCCCTCAGGGAGCAAGGCTCCCGAAGCGGGTGGGCGGCAGAGCCCCAGGGTCCGTTCAATCCCCGTCGGGCGAAGCTGCTAGACCGTCACCGCGGAGCGCGCCGATTCCTCCAAATTTGCTGATTCGGAACTGTGAGTAAAAAGGGAAGGGAATTTGGACTCAATTTGGACAGGTGTGGGAAGAAAGCACGGAGGTCCCTTCCCCGCCACTGCCACAAATATGGAGGTCGATCCCAGCAGTTGGGAGGAAATATAAACAGGAGACATTGTTGCGGAAGCGAAAGCTAAGACTCTAACGGGGGGAAACTTTTGTTACAAGTTCTTAAAGTGCCCCTCTCCCAAAACCCTGAGAGAAACCTGGCTAAAGAAGATAACTTTTGTGGAATTTATGTGACTTTTGAAAAATTTGTGGAATTTATGTGACTTTTGAAAAAGCTACCCTGGAGTATGGAGGTGCTGAGAGGAATCAATGAGAGACTGGATGCGTTTAGAGACTTAATCATCAAGCACTTCCGGAGGGGCAGCTGTTCACAGGAGTGCATTCCTAAGCGTCAAGTGAAGGGCAGAGAACAGAATGAGAGACATAACAAGCAGAAACCTCTGACCGTGGGAAGAAGAAGGATAAAGAGGAAAAGACCTAGGAAATTTTCTCAACGGCAAAGGATAGTGTCACACAAAAATGGCAAGAGAAATGGAACTGCAGCTACATATGGAAGAAAAGATTGGATGTCAAGCAGGAAATTGCTGGAGAAAGCAGATGAAGTGATGACCCATTCCAGATTTGACGGCTCCTGGGTCTGGACCGAGGAAAGACATGGACAGGGGTGACTGTGAAAAAACTTTTTATCTTTTAATGCTCTCAGTCCGGTGGATTATTTAGGCATGTTTAAGGATATGGCACAGGTGACGTACAATATGATTTGGAAAATAACTGTGATTTATAATATGTTGTGGAACTTTAACAACGTAAGGTGAATATTAAGTCAGTGTTTTCTTTCTGGGGAAGGGGAGAGGGGGAAGATAACTATTAGAAAATGAGCAGAAGGGTATAATGGCTAAAGCAGAAATAGAAGTGAATAGATAAGATGAAATGAGTACAATGATTAGATTTAGATATTAGACAAATAAGATAAATAAATATGTGTTAATTGATGAGGAAAAACCTGAGTAATAAGATTTATTAATGTAACCAATGTATGGGATCGGGGAAGTCCAAACCAGACCAACATTAGAATCCTAAAAGCTTGACCCAGGGATTGGGACAAGACCAGATAGATAGAAAGGCTGTATGGTTAAACAAAAATGAATTGTATACCTCTGTGAGAGGGGGGGAATGAACTGTAAAGAGGCTCCTCCTAGTGAGAGGGGGGGAGCCCAAGAAAGTTTAACCAATGCATGTCCTTGAATGTATGTTTTTGAAACTATTTGCAAAAAACCTTAATAAATATTATTTAAAAAAAAGAAAAAGAAAAGAAAAGAAAAGTTGTTTAGGGAATGTGATCCTAGAGTTCTTTTGAATTTTAAGAAAAGCCGGCTCTAGATTTGGTGAGGGTGTAAATAATCAAACAGCTACTGAGATATTCATGCAAATAAATTCAAAGTGTGTAACTGGTTAGAATGATCAAGTGGGCTGTCCTGTTCTGAAGCAGTGTCAGCCTGGAAGAGTCCTTCTGTACCATTTAAAACTGAGACAAAAACAACACAGATTTTATTTGACAGCTAGGAATTCTCTAGTACATAGCACTTCTCTTGTCAAAACTTCTTTCTAAGGCATTAGTGTCATCACTGGCATTTGTTTCAATAGCGGCTTCTTTCTTAGTTTTTTCTTTCTTTCTGTACTTTTGGATTGGCAGCAAGTGAGGGAGATAGGAAGAAGGGCAGCCTCTTGCAGTTAGGCAGACCAGAGACATGCCGTCTGCACCCTACAAGTCTGGACTGAGGAAAGATCTACTTTAGCCTGCCAGAATTCTGCTCCACTGTTCTGGGGTCCAAACTTCCTGTTCTTTTTACTTTCTCTATATTGAACAAGATATGCCCGTTTCAAGTAACTAATAACACCCCAGCATTTGTTTCCTCATATTTTCATTGCTGGCATATATTCCTTTTGTTGTTTCATTATGTCTCTTCTTTTAGCCAGATAACTTCTCTTTTTTATGATGACTCCATACATCTCTCTCTCTCTGTCTCTCTGTCTCTCTGTCTCTCTCTCTCTCTCTCTCTCTCTCTCCCTGCCCCTCTATCCCCATAAGTGGCCTCTTCACCCTCTCTACTTTATTTTCCCATTCCCCATCCTCTTAAAAATAAATCCTTAACAACAACGAAAGCCTGAAAGTACTGCAAATCTCACAATTCAGTCATTCCCCGCCCCGCCAAACGTCCAGTTGAAGACCAATGAACCAGACAATATTATTTGTTGTGGAAAATGGTTTTATCTAAACAGTTACTTTAAAATACTTTTTATACAGGTAATTTACTCTGTCCTTTTTGCTATTTGTTTACTTTGCCTTTGATTGTGTTATGATCTCTAGCAAGAACAATAAACAGGCTGGAATATTCTCTCCTGCATCAAATGACGTTTCCCGTCTAATAAGCTGCAAATATTGGCAGTGGATTTTGAATGGGTTGCATTTCACATTTTTAGGATTGTGAACTCTCAAGGTATAAAACCGCACTTGAAACAACAAACGGAAAGCATACCTTTTGTACGTTTTCAATTCTTTTTTTAAAGTGCATCTTAAATTAGATCACGGTGCAACTCTTTTTTGGGCATACATAAGCTTTCTTTCTATTTGTTAACTGTTTTAAGATGCCCAGTCCTTCCACAGCCCTCAAAATCCTTGAAGAGGCAGCAGTTTTGGACATAAATAAAAACAGGGAGGAAAGATGTAACAGGGGGAAAGGCAGGTGGCATTGCGGAAAGGTTGAGCAATGAAAACAATTTAGCATCGAAGTGTGTTCAAACAAGGAAGCAATGATCCTGCTTTAATAGCGCTGGATATGCATTTCATCTCAGCCAACCTTATTTACTCAACCAAATCTTTCCTCTCTAGCTATCGAGTGGCGTAACAATCCACCTTTTGTCTTAATTCTTCTTTCTCTCCCCTCTCCAAATAGGAAGCTCCAAAAAAAGGCAGATGCCAGATATGCTCAGCACAACAACAGGGGCTGCGTCATATTACTCTCCCTGTGTTTTTAATAACAACATGAAGCCAGATGCTGTTGACTGTGTGTTAAATGAACCTGTGACTCATGGCAAAGTCAATCCCATAGTACTCATGTTGGGGGAAGAGAACGTTGCAGTTGATGGCGATTGAAAAGCTATTATTGCAGAGTATATTTAAACAGGGCAGAGTGATGACCTTTAGCCAGCATAGAAGATTGATAAGAGGCACGAACCATGGAAGATTATGGTAGCTTTCTACACAATCAGATATTACCCCTAACTAAAGTAGCTTATGCGTTAATTAAAATTTCAAGTGACTAGAGCATCACACGGGCAACGTACGTTGGGATGCCTGTCTAAATATAATAGGAAACGGTTCTTCTGCTTTCAGGAAGTACTGGTTTTTCTCGGCCCAAATCCAGAAGTGGAGTCCTAACAAGGGTCCACTTCCTACTAGGGTGGCCACATGCAAAAGAAAAACAGAGATCTTGCTGTGCAGAAGGAGGAATTTCAGCAGGTGGAGCTGGCATTACAATGATAACTAGGCATTCCATGGCTACTGAGCATGCTCAGTCGTCATTGGGCAGTTCTGGCCTCCACACTCCAACTTTTGCCAAATTATTATCATTTAATCCTGTAAACCTTTACAGCACCCCCAAGCCTACAGTTACCGGCCATTTGTTCATTAATAATAATAATAATAATAATAATAATAATAATAATATTTATTATTTATACCCTGCCCATCTGGCTGGGTTTCCCCAGCCACTCTGGGCGGCTTTCAACAGAACATTAAAATACAATAATCTATTAAACATTAAAAGCCTCCCTAAACAGGGCTGCCTTCAGATGTCTTCTAAAGGTCTGGTAGTTGTTGTTCTCTTTGACATCTGAAGGGAGGGCGTTCCACAGGGCGGGTGCCACTACCGAGAAGGCCCTCTGCCTGGTTCCCTGTAACTTGGCTTCTCGTAGTGAGGGAACCGCCAGAAGGCCCTCGGCACTGGACCTCAGTGTCCGGGCTGAACGATGGGGGTGGAGACGCTCCTTCAGGTATACTGGACCGAAGCCATTTAGGGCTTTAAAGGTCAGCACCAACACTTTGAATTGTGCTCGGAAACGTACTGGGAGCCAGTGTAGGTCTTTCAAGACCGGTGTTATGTGGTCCCGGCGGCCACTCCCAGTCACCAGTCTAGCTCCCACATTCTGGATTAGTTGTAGTTTCCGGGTCACCTTCAAAGGTAGCCCCATTTGTTCGTTCATTCATTCATTCATTTATTCAATCAATCAATCAATCAATCAATTAATTTATACACTGCCCTTTATCTGAAGATCCCAGGGTGGTGTACAACACTAAAAACATAATTTACATACCACAATAATAAAAAAAACCAATGAAACAAACGTAGAAAAAATAATAATAACAGCCCCCCCCCAACTTTTAAAAGGCCATAGGTTGTTTAATGGACAAAGGTCTGAGCAAAGAGGATTGTTTTCACCTGGTGCCTAAAAACACATAATGTCGTCAGGTGAGCCTCTCTGGGGAGAGCATTCCACAGATGGGGAGCCATCACAGAAAAGGCCTGTTCTCCTGTTGTCACAATCTGAACCTCTAGCGGAGGGGGGCACAGAAAGGGTTTTGGATGACAAGTTCAGGGTTCAGGTGGGTTCATATGGCGAGAAGTGGTCCTTAAGTACTGCAGGCACTCTCCTGCCATTGTGAGGCAATATTGCTAACCAGAATTGTGGTTTGGCAAAGTGTCTGCCTTCCCCCTCCATGGTTTCAACCAGATTTAGACTCCCCAGGGTGCCTATTTGTTAAAAAGAAGTCAGTTGTGCATCTAGCATTTTGTTTGGCTCTGAATCCGGCTGCACCTACAGCACAATCCTATGTATTTTCTAATCGGAAATAAGTCCTCTTGAGCTCAATGGAACTTACTCCCAGGTAAGCGTGTCTAGGATTTCTTATAGTCTACAGTGCTCTGATCTAACCCTGTTGGGACATATTAGTATTGACACATAGGGTTGCCAGGTCTGCTTCCAAAAAATAGCGGACAAGCGGGGGGGGGGGGGGGGTTAAATTAAATTAAATTATATATTTTCTTACAAACATTTTAACACGTATTAAAATAATCATTTCAAAACTTTACTTAAAAAGCTACAATACATTTTAAAAATGTTAACAACTGTACATAATTTTCTAATCTTAATCCTAATTTAATCTTAATTTTATAATCTTAATCTTAGGGTCATGGGTTCGAGTCCCCATGGGTTCGATTCCTGCATTGCAGGGGGTTGGACTAGATGATCCTCGTGGTCCCTTCCAACAACTCTACAATTCTTTGTTTCTATGCTTGCTTCTTAGGGATCCTTGGGGCAAAGCTACCCAAGTTCCCAACAGGGGTTCCTTCTTACCGTTCCTGTATTAGGGAGGCGATCCTTGGGGCAAGGATCTCGCTCCCTCAGGTCGTCGGGCAAGTCTCCTCCAAGCCCGCCTCCCCCCCCCCCCCCCGCAGCTGGTTTGCTGCTGCTCCTGTGTGTCAGGAACAGGAAGAGGCGTCTTTTTCTTTCGCGCCTCTACCTTTTGTTCTCCCCGCAAGTCAGGAACAGGCGGGGCAGAACTCCGGCAAGAGGCGCCTCCCCCCCCCCCCATTTTTTAAATGTCTTGTGAAACAATTGAGGATGATTAATAATTTTTTCGGAGAATCGAGTTCAATGGATATTCGATCTTTGTCTCATTCTTACTTATGAAAAAAAAGACAAAACGCGATTCTCCTATCCTTATTCTCTTAGACTGTACAGCTTTAGAAACGTACCATTTCATCATAAAGCTTTTGAATAAAAAAAATGTCCACTATTTTGTGGAAAAAAATAGTGAACATAATCCATTGAAATAAATGGATCTAACGTAGTCATGCTCATTAATTTCACTGTGACTACTCTGAGTAAAATTTAGGTGAATACTACCCCCAATTCACAGTGTGAAGATCAGCCAGGCTACATTTTCCAGTTGCTCATGTCGTTTTTCCTCCCACTCCAATATGCTCTTGAACCCTGTGTCTTCCTGCCATAAAGTAAAAAGGAGGCACAAGTTTGATTGACACGGGCTTTGAACTACAAGTGCGAGTCTTAGATTTCATGTGTTGCATTGAAGTTGATTGTCACCATGTTTCTGTATTGATTTTGTGATCAAAGGCCTTTTCTGAAGGGTTCATAGGGTGAGATTCTGTATAAATATGCATATTTATACCTTTTGAGTCTTGATAAATGCTTTGTGGCTTTCCGGAACTCCAGACTTGCTATCATTAGAGAAAAGAATATTAAAATTTAATTCACAATCATTTAAAGGTATGTGACATACAGGTAAATGTAAAACAGGGGCAAATGATCTGTTTTCAGACCATGCATTTTCCAAAACCGGGGGAATTGCTGTATGTTTCTTTGTACAACAAGAGATCTAGAGATGTTTTTGTTAAGACTTTCTCACAAGGAGAAAATATCATTGTCAATAAAAGTAAAAATATAAGAATTTTCCAACTCTGCGTGGCATCAGGAAAAAACGGCTCCCTTCCATGCAACCAAGCTGTAAGGGTCTTTTCAATATTCATATTTGATGCTCATTTGCCCTGTGTTGGGAACACCAATGAAATACCTATAAAAAGTGAAAATGGATAAAGCATTCCTTCCAGTAGCACCTTAGAGACCAACTAAGTTTGTTCTTGGTATGAGCTTTCGTGTGCATGCACACGAAAGCTCATACCAAGAACAAACTTAGTTGGTCTCTAAGGTGCTACTGGAAGGAATTTTTTTATTTTGTTTCGACTACGGCAGACCAACACGGCTACCTACCTGTAACTGGATAAAGCATTGTTATGGGCCAGTGGGGGAACAGGGATCCCTGTTTGCCAGACAGTGGCACCACCTTGAATAAAATATTGAGGTGGCCCGCCTCTCTGCCCCCCACCGGAAGGTCACCAGAAGGATGCAGGAGGCTGTGCTGCCTGGTGTTGAGTGGCTGAGCCAGGGGATTTGGCCAGGGGATGACAGCAGACCCAGCCTGCACAGCACCCCTCCTCTCCTTGCCCAGATGCCAGCAGGCAGTGGCGAAGTCCTCCCTCCTGCCTATGGCAGAGGGCTTGTGGGGTGCCGGGTCGAGGTCAAGGCTGACGGAGGGGAGGAGGGGAGGAGAGGAGGGAGGGCACCCCGGGAGAGAGGGAGGTGCTTAGGCAATCGGGCGCCTTACGGCGGTGGAGAAAGAGGCTGGGTGGCTCCGCACAGTTAATTTGGGGGGGCCCTGGAGGGGTCTGGACCCCAGATTTTCTCCTCCAGATTCTTGGATGCTGGGGTTCAATCAGAACTGACAGGCTGAGTTTAAGATTGTCATGAAAATTCAACAGCATTTTACTGCTGATTTCTCCTAATGCACACAGACTTGTATGCAGTGTTGCCTAACATACATATCTTCTGCAAGCAATTTCCCCAGTATGATGCATTTGTGTTATTTTCACAAATATATGCAGTTATGCAACCTTTCCCCTAAAATATGCATGCTTGTGTGTGGTGTAGTGGATAAGAGCGGTAGACTCGTAATCTGGTGAATCGGGTTCGCGTCTCCGCTCCTCCACATGCAGCTGCTGGGTGACCTTGGGCCAGTCACACTTCTCTGAAGTCTCTCAGCCCCACTCACCTCACAGAGTGTTTGTTGTGGGGGAGGAAGGGAAAGGAGAATGTTAGCCGCTTTGAGACTCCTTAAAGGAAAAGGTAAAGGGACCCCTGACCATTAGGTCCAGTCGTGTCCGACTCTGGGGTTGCGGCGCTCATTTTGCATTATTGGCTGAGGGAGCCGGTGTACAGCTTCCGGTTCATGTGGCCAGCATGACTAAGCCGCTTCTGGCGAACCAAAGCAGCGCACGGAAACGCCGTTTACCTTCCCGCTGGAGTGGTACCTATTTATCTACTTGCACTCTGATGTGCTTTCGAACTGCTAGGTGGGCAGGAGCAGGGACCGAGACTCCTTAGGGTGGTGATAAAGCGGGATATCAAATCCAAATTATTCTCTTCTTCTTCGGTTAGAGAACTTCATCACAAAATTCGGAGAAGCATGAATTCTGAAGGATAGCTGTGTTTCAGTTCGCAAATTGTTTAACAACTCCAAGCACGCCTGGAGGATGCGGACCATTTGGATCCCTTCCAATCGGGATTCAGGCCTCATCATGGGACTGAAACTGCCATGGTCGCGCTGGTTGATGATCTCCGGCGGGCTAGGGACAAAGGTGAGAGCTGTTTCCTAGTCCTGCTGGATCTCTCAGCGGCCTTTGACACCATCGACCATAACATCCTTCTGGACCGTCTAGAGGGGTTGGGAGCTGGGGGCACTGTTATACAGTGGTTCCGCTCCTTCCTCCTGGGCCGTGTTCAGAAAGTGGTGGTGGGGGATGAGTGTTCAGATCCCTGGGCTCTCACTTGTGGGGTGTCTCAGGGTTCCGTCCTCTCCCCCATGCTTTTTAATATCTATATGAAGCCGCTGGGAGAGATCATCAGGGGGTTTGGGCTGGGTGTTCATCAGTATGCGGATGATACCCAGCTCTACCTCTCTTTCAAATCAGAACCAGTGAAGGCGGTGAAGGCCCTGTGTGAGTGCCTGGAGGCGGTTGGAGGATGGATGGCGGCTAACAGATTGAGGTTGAATCCTGACAAGACAGAAGTACTGTTTTTGGGGGACAGGGGACGGGCGGGTGTGGGGGACTCCCTGGTCCTGAATGGGGTAACTGTGCCCCTGAAGGACCAGGTGCGCAGCCTGGGAGTCATTCTGGACTCACAGCTGTCCATGGAGGCGCAGGTTAATTCTGTGTCCAGGGCAGCAGTCTACCAGCTCCATCTGGTACGCAGGCTGAGACCCTACCTGCCCGCGGACTGTCTCGCCAGAGTGGTGCATGCTCTAGTTATCTCCCGCTTGGACTACTGCAATGCGCTCTACGTGGGGCTACCTTTGAAGGTGACCCGGAAACTACAACTAATCCAGAATGCGGCAGCTAGACTGGTGACTGGGAGCGGCCGCCGAGACCACATAACACCGGTCTTGAAAGACCTACACTGGCTCCCAGTACGTTTCCGAGCACAATTCAAAGTGTTGGTGCTGACCTTTAAAGCCCTAAATGGCTTCGGTCCAGTATACCTGAAGGAGCGTCTCCACCCCCATCGGTTAGCCCGGACACTGAGGTCCAGTGCCGAGGGCCTTCTGGCGGTTCCCTCGCTGCGTGAAGCCAAGTTACAGGGAACCAGGCAGAGGGCCTTCTCGGTAGTGGCACCCGCCCTGTGGAACGCACTCCCTTCAGATGTCAAAGAGAACAACAATTACCAGACCTTTAAAAGACATCTGAAGGCAGCCCTGTTTAGGGAGGCTTTTAATGTTTTATAGATTATTGTATTTTAATGCTTTGTTGAAAGCCGCCCAGAGTGGCTGGGGGAACCCAGCCAGATGGGCGGGGTATAAATAATAAATTATTATTATTATTATTATTATTATTATTATTATTATTATTATATAATAAAGTGTGAATTAGTTAGATTCGCCTTTAAACATGAACTGAAATGGATTTCTCCCCCATCTTTAGTCCTGTTCTTCTGCAGTGGAGGAAACGTATACCCTTAGCATTATAGCAGTCTGGTAATGAATGCTAGTTCCGCTGTTAGATAAAACACACAATGCTCCTCACCTTCACTTCACTTTCACTCATCTTCTTTTCCGAAGGAAATGATGAATATTTGCATAGGTGAGCCAAACTGCCAAATCTTAGATCAAGCTTCAGCTGAAATGTATTGATGGTAAACTGGACAACCAAGAAATGAGAGATCAAATGTGAAAATAACAGGGATAGAGCAGATAAGCTATGGGCTCACACAAGACTCCAGATAAATAGTGGAAGGAAAAGAAAATCAGTAAATGAAGAGCGGCTAATGACTAAAACACGATGGGCCATGTAGCTCCTGTGAGCAGAGATTTAGAATGACAGCTCCATACTAATGAGTTTTTTAAACTCAGGAAACAGATTAACCTTTTGGAGGCAAGTTTCTCTCCACGGTTGGTGTCTGTCTCCGTTGTATTTGCATTCCCAGAGATCTGAAAGGTTATCTTCATCATTACAGCTCAGCAAATAATTTGCAACAAATAATGTTTCCAGTGGTGTCAGGCGTAGAAGGCGACAACCTGAATTCAAATATTCCCGATTCCAACACTCGATAGCAGAAGTATGAAGATCTCCTGAAAATCAAGACTCGGGTATTGAAAATGAATGGGCATTGCATATTGGTAGAGCAGATTGCTTTGCATACAGAAAGTCCCAGATTTAATCCTTGCATCTCCGAATAGTGTTCTCTCCTGAGAGAAGCCCACTTGAGCCCAACACTGTGCCAGGCAGGCAAACAACCCATTTCAGCATTACAATGAATTTATTACTCCACTTTATCATGCTCCTAATCATTTAGATGGAACCTTTGAATTTGTTTTTATTTTTACAATACTCTCACATATTTTTACAGCAGTTTTATGGAGTTATTTTGTTTTGTTTTGTTTTGTTTATGGTGTGATTTTTATATAACCCTGATGGTTGTAATAAATGCTTTTCTGTATTCTTGTTAGGTGCTTTGCATTGGAAGGGAAGAATGCAGGCTAGGCATCTTGTATAAATAAACTACATTACATGTGTCTGGTTTGGTTCAGAGAAAGCAGGTTAGACAGATCTCCAGAGAGGTAACTCGGCAAACAAGGGGAGCATTAAATCATGGACAGAATTTCTGGGAAAGCTGTAGCAATTACAGACTACTGGACAGTGAAGATGAGATGATAATGCTATTATCTGAACTTTAGCTGGCAATGAAATTATGCCATTAGACTGCAACAATATTGTAATGCCTTGCTATAGAAGAGATGGCTGAGCAGCAGAGGTTATGCTCTGCACAACTGAGGCACCAGGTTCAATCCCAGGCATCTCTGTTAAGGAAGGCTTGTCCTAATTGAAAGGTTCTCAGATAAGAGTGCTGGGAAGACTCCTGTCGGAGGCCTCTGAGAACCATCACCAGCCAGAGTCCTGGCAAGGCAGCCCTGGGCAACAGGGACCAATTGTAAAGTGGCTTCATATGAACCAAACAACAAATAAGACTGCAAATTAGTTACTGGGTTAAGTTCAAGGTACTGCTTTTGGGATATAAGCCTTGTTCTGTTCCCAATAAGCATGGGACGCCTTTGCCCAGCAGTGCTGTGGCCCATAAAAAGGTAAAGGTACCCCTGACCATTAGGTCCAGTCGCGGACGACTCTGGGGTTGCGTGCTCATCTCGCTCCATAGGCCGAGGGAGCCAGCGTTTGTCCGCAGACAGCTTCCGGGTCATGTGGCCAGCATGACTGAGCCGCTTCTGGCGAACCAGAGTATGGAAACACCGTTTACCTTCCCGCCGGAGTGGTACCTATTTATCTACTTGCACTTTGACGTGCTTTCGAACTGCTAGGTGGGCAGGAGCTGGGACCGAGCAACGGGAGCTCACCCTGTCACGGGGATTCGAACCGCGAGCCTTCTGATCGGCAAGCCCTAGGCTCAGTGGTTTAGACCACAGCGCCACCTGCATCCCGCTGTGGCCCATAGACTGCAGCAAAATACTGGGCAAGGTTTTGCCCAGCATCTTGTTTGTGTGGTGGGCTCATGGGAAAAAGCTGTCCCATGAGCCTTTGCAAAGGGGAAGGGGAAGCCTATATAAGGCCTCTTTCTCTGGCGCTCAGGGCCATTTGTCTTGAGAGCTCCCCAGTTCTCACCCTTCCACCCTCAGGTTAGAGCCTTCACTGAGCAATTTTGGGTTGCTGGTTGACAGGGCAGGAAAGGATTTTCTCTCTCTCAACCTGATTGGCACTTGGCTGAAGGTTTTTCCACCTTCCCCTCATTGATATTATGGCCTTCCTTTGTTAGGCAAAGAATGTTGTTTGTATGAGGGTGGAAATGGCACTGGGCAGGATCAACACAGTATGGGAGGCCCCCATATGGGGCCTGAGGGGAAGATTGACCATGGCACCCCCACATAGCTGTCAACTTTCAGATTTGAAAATAAGGGATTTTTCCAAACTTTCGGATTTGAAAATAAGGGATGCCGTGAGGGCGGTGCAATGGCACCAAGTAGCCTCGTCGCCCTGCACTCCAGAGGCTGCGCACGAACGGGTGAGCAGAAGAGCGAGCGCATAGGCGGCAGGCAGGCTGTCTGTCTGGTTGGGCGTGAGGGTCTGGCTGCACAAGGCATGCAAGCTCCGCCCCCACTCGGTCTCAGACTCCTTATTGGCAGCCGAGCAACGCTGGCCGGCAGGGAGGGAGAGGAGCTGCTTCCTTTGAAATCCAGGAAATTTAAGGGATATCAACAATCCGGGACAGCAGCAGAAAACGGCATTGGAATAAGGGAGTTTCCAGCAAAAAAGGGAGGATTGACAGCTATGCACCCCCAAGCTTGGTGTTGGGTGTCTGCCTGGTTGGAATCTGTATCCTGGTCGCCCAGTGAGACCTTGTTTGCTTGGCTTGCACCACAGTAAGGTTCAACACTGGCCAACTCCCATGGTACAGGTTTGGGGCGGTCCAAACCTGGCGGATCAATTCCATCAACATGGGGCTTGTGGAATGATGAACTGATCCTGGGACCCAATGCCATGCCAACCTTTGCCCTGCCTGCTGCTGCCAATAAAGATTGGGCCTGATTTCATTCCATGACCGTTGTACAGTCTTGTTATTTTGCTGCTCTCAGGAGTCACATAATGCACCTGCCTGGGCAAAGGCCTACGCAGCTTGGGACCAGGATACCTGAAAGATTGGGTATATAAGGGGTGCGACAAACTTAACAGGAAGTCCAGTCCACACAATGCAGGAATCAGGCTTTTAGTGTTGTGGCCTCCAGCCTTTGGAATTTCCTCTCGTTGAATATTTGACAGGCACCATCTATGTCTTGTCCTTTCTGTGTCTGTTGAAGATCTTCCTCTTTCAACAAGCCTCTTAGGTTGAGATCTTCCCATTCTTTGTCTGGAATTGTTTTTAAGATTTTTTTTTTATTGTTTTATCATTTGTTTGCCACCCTGGACTCCTTTGGGAGGAAGGGTGAAATATAAATTAATAACTAAAATAAGACCACCAAAATCTCAATCAAACTGTATTATCCAAATTGTCCCATGGGCACCCATCACCTGCCTCTTGTGCCTAGATGTATTTCAGTGCAGGATCTGCATGTGTCTATCTTTATTTTGGTTTGTTTGTTTTTTATCTCTTTCTTCAGTAGACAAGGCAAGATACTGTACTTGAAACAAGTTCATATCATTTGTCAGTTTCGTTTATGTAATTTGCCCTGACGGAGCTATTAGTGGTTAATGTTCATGTTTCTCATTTTATCATAGGCCATGGAGCCTTAATTGAAAATATGCTAATTGCAAAGCGAAATGCTATTTTTAGAGATGCAAATGTATTTAGACCAGCCAGTTCATTAAAGTGAGTTGTGTGCATTCTCAGAGATAAGCTTTGTTGGCAGATCAGTTGGGCTGACCGTACCTCCCTAAGCTTTATCATGGCAAACAAGCTCCCCTTTCATCTTTGCAGTGATATTATCCTGCCCAGGGTATGCTCACATTGAGAAGATGAGGTTTCGTTATGAATCTGTTGCTTAGATTGTTTCCTCCTCTGAGTATGGATATAGCATGAGCTGCTAGATCTGTGTGCAGCAACTGCCTCTTTTGGTGAACCACTGGACTGCGGGTAGCAGAAATATCAGTGAAAGACCTTCAGGCCCAATAATGGCTCTACTCACCACTGGATCCTGGTTAGGAAGGAGCGTGAAAGCTTCCTGTTTCAACTGAGTCTTGATTGAATAATATTGTCCTCCTGAGCGCCAATGTGCTCCAGTATCTTTGGTCAGGCCTGCCTTGCTCCTGAGTCCTAGCTTCTACCACAGCTTCAGAAACTTGGTTTCTGGATGCCTCAGACTGCTTTTCACGGCCTAACCTTGATGAGATGATGCATAACTCTGGACCTTTTCTTTAGACTGATTAGACTTTCAGGCAAATCTTTAAAATACAACTTTGAGCTATATTTACTCATGTATGTACAGAGGCATGCCTGGCACATAAATGTGTGCCATTTGAATTTTCTACAGCTGAACATTGATGGGTCAAAGGCCCATCTAGTTCAGCATCCTGTTCTCAAGGTGGCCAAGCAGACAACAACAAGCAGGACTTGAGTGCAACAGCTCCCCACTTGTGGTTCTTAGCAGCTGGTTTTCAGAGGCATTTTTTTTAATAATCATTTTTTATTGGTTTTATATAAATACAATAATAAATTCGCACATTTATCTTCACATCTTATACCGTTTTGGCTTTTTATGGCCGTGACTTCTGTCAAACCTTCCTTATGATATTCTAATATCTATTCCTTATATCTATATTTCCAAAATCAATCATTGGAAATCATTGGAAATCATCATCAATCATTATATTATTATTTTCTAAAATTAATCACTATATCTTCATACTAACAACAATATTTCTTCCTTACTCTACAAAGCCTCTTGCAGTCCTACCAACGTATTCAATTGAATACAATTTTCCTTTAAATAGTCTGTAAATTTAGCCCAGTCTTTGATGAACTTCTGGTCCCGCTGTTCGCGGATTCTCCCCGTCATCTTGTCCAATTCTGCATACTCCGTTAGTTTCACAATCCATTCTTCTTTTGTCGGTGTTTGTTCTTGTTTCCATTTTTGCGCTATTAACGTTCTCGCCACAGTCACTGAATATTGGAAAAGCTTAAAGTCTTGCTTTTTAATGTCTGTACCTGTAATTCCCAGTAAAAATGCTTCTGGTTTTTTAACAAATGTATATTTCAACATTTTCTTAATTTCACCGTATATTATATCCCAGAAACCTTTCACCCTTTTACACTCCCACCACATATGATAAAAGGTACCTTCTTTCTCTTTGCATTTCCAACACTTATTATCAACCTTATATATTTTCGCCAGTTTGACCGGTGTAATGTACCATCTATACATCATTTTTAACATATTTTATTTTAGTGCATTACATGCAGTAAATTTCATTCCTTCCTTCCACAGTTTCTCCCAGTCATCTAGCATAATATTATGACCAAAATATTTTGCGTTTTTCAGAGGCATTCTGCCTCTGACAGTGCAGGCAGAACATAGCCATTGTGACTATTACTTTGTCATGAATTTGTGCCAATTGCTTTTATTGACAAGTGGTCCTATGGGAGTGTTTTCAGTGAGGGAGCTCATGACTACTGATGGAGTTACCAGGGGCTCTGGGGATGCTGGCTTTGCAGTGTTGGTATCAGGGACTGGGCAGATGAGGAATGGTGGAGACCACCTCCCCATCCTGACCCTTCCATGGAGGAGGGAGACAGTATAGATTTACAACAGGGGTTTGCGGGAGGTGGCAGCTCAGAGGCAGATGAGGGGGAAAGTTGGGAAATCGTGGGAGAGCCGGAGCAACACCTTGCTGATACGTTGTCATTCAAAAGCATTCCAGACCCTCCATCTCCCAGAACCCAGCGAGCCTTAAAAGTAGGAGAGCAAAGTGCTCAGAGACAGAGGGCACGTAGAAGTGATGAATGAGGAAGTGGGAGAGACGGGGAGTGGATATTCACTCGGGGTAACACCATCATCCAAGAGGCTGGGTTCTATAACCTCTCTCTGTAAAGATTGAAATAAAAAAGGATGGTAAGAAACTTTTCCTTGTCTTTATACTTTCCTGGGCAACCAGCCAGGAATGCTGACAGCATCCTAACAGTTGGCTGCCCTTGTGCTTTTCGCTTTGCTGCTGGAGGAGCACAGAGTCATAACTATGTTACACTGTCACAAACCAGCTTCTGCCACAGCAGGGCCTCACAGCTGGCCTTTAAGGGGATACCAATTGGATTGTTGCCCTTTGGAGGCTATTGTCACAAAACAAGAATGTGACGGGAGCTACAGCTGTTGCCATATTTACACAAGCCCGAAGAAGAAGGCAGAGAGTTAGCATGATTAGTGTCATCTCTCGGATTATCGTGACTTGATTAATCTTGATTAATGTCAAAAGAAGGTGTATAAAATGTCAAGGCATTTGCAGGCACTATTCATTTGTGTGATTAAAAAACCCGGTTAGAACATCATCTTAGCACCAAACATGGGAGGGGAAAATCCCTATGCAAATAACGATCGTTTACCTAACATATTCTTTTGTCATCTGCTCCTCTTCCCTGCTCCAGACCCAAATTCGTGCAACTTTCTGGCAGAGTTTGACACAAAACCTGCACTAACTCTGGACTGTTTCTTGGTGATTAAGTCCATCAGTAGGCGATTAAGTCCATTTATGGAGCAGTTACTAAGGCCTCACTTAAAGAGATTGATAAGAGGAGTATTCTGGGAACAATTGGAGACGATTGCCTTTTCTTTTTTTCCCTTTTGGTGCCAACTGTAAAACCCACCAAGTTCAGTTCTGCCGACATTGACGACATTGACGTGTGTCTTCTCCCTCATCCCCTTTCTAATTTATCACAGGAAAGAGCAATTGTGTGGTGTTAAGTATACAGAAGGAAGCAATGAGATGTAAATATGCAAGGGGGCTAATTAGCAGAGAGCTTCTATTTTGAGTGGGTTCAAAGCCAGTTGAATGGGATTAGCTTCACACACCGTGTAATGAAAGCTGAACTCTGTCAGATTACATTGGTGAAAACCCACTGCCTTTTAGCTATGATTGAGCAGGTCTGATGCCTCGATTTCAACTGTAAAGGTAGTCATTCATTCATTCATTCATTCTTCCCAGCAGCTTTCACAAAATTGTCTGCCAAAGCACACTGAAAAGCTCTGCTTTGAAGATACATGTTCTATATTATGGTTGAAGAACCCCCTTTTGTTTCCTCACGGTAATCTCTTGAGGCTGCATCCCAGTGATGGGCAGGGCCAGAGTCGCAAATAGGCAACTCTATCTCCCTCCTTCTCCCCTCTCCCCATTTTGCTTTTTCCTTGCCAGCTTCACGAAGTTAGGTTAGGGGTCATGCAAATGGGCTGCAGGTTCTCTATCCTTCTGTACAATGAAAACATGGGTGCATGTACTGTTTTGATCCTCAGCTGAGACTGAAATCCAAGCCCATGTCTCATTCTTCAAGGAGAATAGATCATGCGCCTTGTGGTTTGTTGATTTCCCTTGGATTAATAATAAGTCACATGTGCTTAAGGACTGCGTTCCGACTTCTTTCAACCCCAGTTTCCTGCAGCATGTGTCTGAGGTGAAGTACAGGTAGAGAGTTGTCCAGAAGAAAAAGGACTGCAAATTCATTGCTTTTTTTTTAATCCTTTGTCAAATAAACATCCTTCTTTAAACCGGATTATGTTGCATTTTTACCGTCAAACCGAATCATTCATGGAGTAATTCACTCTAATTCCTTAGATTTATAGGGTTCATTATGCTTTGCTTTGTGAACCGCATTAGCTCTAATCTCCTCCTAATACAGTGACTCCCCCCGCTGAACGATAGCTTATCGTTCTTCTGCTTTCTGCAAAGACAGCTTGCTTACAGAAGCCAACTTCTTTTTTTTTGTGCTGGAATTCTAGAACTCCAGAGAACATAAGAAAGTGAGTTTTTATCATGGTTCCAATGCAGCTAGATTTACACATTTCTGTTTTTGTTTAATTGCCTGGGTGAATTGTTCAGCAGTAGGGGTGCAGATGTATAGAATAAAGAGGCATCTGAATCAGAAGTAGAGAGAGAAATCCAGAGAGAGAGAGACTTTTGTAGGACACGCTATCTGCATATATTTAAATACACGGGCTTCTGATGGGAGGAGAAATGAGTGTTTCCTGTATTTCCAGTCCATTTTCTCTTTCGCACACATCAAAGTACATCTTCTGTGCCCATATTGTGACACATTAGCACCATCCTGTGTTTAACTGCAACACATCTCTGCTTAACAGACATCTGAAGGCAGCCCTGTTTAGGGAGGCTTTTAATGTTTGATAGATTATTGTATTTTAATGTTCTGTTGAAAGCCGCCCAGAGTGGCTGGGGAAACCCAGCCAGATGGGCGGGGTATAAATATTATTATTATTATTTATTATTATTATTATAACAAAGTGGTTTGCAAGGAGTGATCGAGGACTCAGAGTGAGTTGCAGAAACTTATCAGAAGGGGCACCACGATGCCAGCAGTTTACTGATGTGGAGCAGTACAAGTGAATGGCCCAAGCAGAAAGAAGAAGACTAGCTTTATCCCTGCTAGATTGTGATGTTCGGAGAGGCACATTAAAACATGGAATCCCCAACCTGCTTTCTGAAAAAATACAGCACAGCAAAAAGAAAAAGAAAAAGCTTTATTGCATTATTCTTCTGATCAGCTCTTTATCAAAGAGATGCAAATGTGGTATTTATGCTAAGGTTGCCAGTACATGGTTGAAACATGGTGAGAGAAGATCAAGAGGTGAAGTTCCTTCCATTTTCTTCAGCACTGTGGAAGTCTGGATAGTTGCTATTTTTTCCCTGGTAGAATATGTGAGATATGTCAGTCAAATCCAACATTCTAAGAGAGGACTAACTGCCTCTATGTGACAGTCAGTTTGGTCCGTTGGTCAGTTAGAAGTGTTGCTGATAGAAGTAGTAAATGCTCTGATGGAGTCTTTTTAGGACTCACTAATATCTAATATATAGTTCATATCTTTTGTAACCTAAGTATGTACTCAATGAATCTGACAGTAAACTACAGCGGTACCTTGGGTTAAGTACTTAATTCGTTCCGGAGGTCCGTTCTTAACCTGAAGCGTACTTAACCTGAAGCACCATTTTAGCTAATGGGACCTCCTGCTGCCGCTGCGCCGCCAGAGCACAATTTCTGTTCTTAGCGGAGTTCTTAACCTGAAGCGTACTTAACCCGAGGTACCACTCTAGTTTATTTTGTTATCATTCAGATTCATGTGTATTTTTCTTTTAAGAGGGACAAAAGGGATTAACAACCAAGAAGGCAGGAAGGTAGAAGATATAATTATTAAAAGGACTCAAACAAGTCAGCAATCCGCTTGCTGCTGTGTAAATTTAAATAAGGAAACGTTTAACCCTGCTGTATTATATATAAACGTTCCTACAGAATACTGTATATGCTTTGCTTGCAGAAGGTCCCAGGCTCAATCCATCACATCACCAGGTAAGGCTGAGAGAGCCCCCTATCTGAAACCCTGGATAGCTGCTGCCAGTCAGTGTAGACAATGCTGAATTAGATAGACCAGTGGTCTAACTCAGTAGAAGCAGCTTCCTATTGTTTAGGCTCTTAAAGGGGCAGAATGACTTTTCGGTGTCAGGAATTGGGGCCGGAATCCAACAGCGCAGAAGTCCTGACCCTTTTTTGTTTATTTGTTCAAGCAGTTGAACTGTCATGGCGTAACCTCTTCAGTATATGTAGCTTTATGACCCTGTTACCTAGCAGACCTGCCAAATATAAAAAAAATTCTTTCCAGTAGCACCTTAGAGACCAACTAAGTTTGTTCTTGGTATGAGCTTTCGTGTGCATGCACACATCTTCAGATACACTGAAACAGAAGTCACCAAACCCTTATATATAGTGAGAGGGTGGGGAGGGGTATTACTCAGAAGGGTGGTGGGAATGGGTGATTGTGGTAAACCTGTTGACCACTGTTATCGACTGCAATTGGTATTGCAGGAAAAAGCAAGGGGCGAGATGGCTAAAAATAGCTTTGTCATGAGATAAGAATCCAATGTCTTTGTTCAGACCAGGTCTCTCCATGGTTTTAAGTTTGGTAATGAGTTGCAATTCAGCAACTTCTCTTTCCAGTCTATTTCTGAAATTCTTTTGTAATAAGACAGCTACTTTGAGATCTTGTATAGAATGTCCTGGGAGATTGAAGTGTTCTCCTACTGGATTCTCTGTCTTGTGATTCCTGATGTCAGATTTATTTCCATTTATCCTTTCGACTATGGCAGACCAACATGGCTACCTACCTGTAACTGCCAAATATAGTAAGTAAAAGGAAGACCTTTAACCATACCAGTAGGACTCATCTGATTTGAATCCTCTTCCTTTATTCTCTGGTTGGCTAGTGGTGGAGTCAGGGCAGGGATTGGGGGACAGATGTCCTGAACTCCACACAGCGCAAAACAAGAAGGAGGACCTCCAAATCCAGCTGAGTTTCCACATTTTGAAGTGAAATAATTCTGTGATACACAGTACTAAACTGCCCCAGTAAGACCTGTAAGACCAGACTCTAAAATTACCTAACTATCCCATTGGGTGGCCCTTGATGTACTTACACAGACAAGCCATGCAGCATTTCCTATCATTCCACTGTTGGTCGTCTGCTTCTTGTAACTAAAATTTCTAGTACCTTGTGGGTCTGTAGGGTCTTGAAGGGAACCTGAATGGCTGGGTGAGTGAGTGTGAAGCATGCCCAGGCCTTTAATTCGAATGGGCAGAGTTTTGTAGTGTTCATGGTGCTGCTGGGTCAAGGATGGGCAACCTCTAGGCATTGTTGGACTACAGCTCCCATTCTCCCTGATCCTTGGCTATATTGGGTGAGGCTGATGGGACTTGGAGTCTAAAATTTGGAGGGCACCCAGTTCTCCATCCCCACACTAGGTAAAGGAGGCAATGGCCGAGGGCCACATCATGCCGCATGCTGACTCCTCTGCACAGATTAGGACAGATGAAGTGTTTCCTAATATATATATATTTATTTTTTTCCCTTTAAATAAACTTTATTCAAATTTCTTACATAGATACAACATCTTGACAGCTCTCAAACAATACAATACAATACAATACAATACAATACAATACAGTAACACAAATACACATAACAAATTTTACAAAAATAACACAAAGAAATAACATACACAAAAAACAGAAAAAGAAAAAATTTAAAAATTTAAAATGACTTCCTAAAGTTCCACTTCGTGTCCTTTACATCAAGCTCCTGTCAATGCTATTTTATTTCAATATATCTTCTTTGTGTGTGTGTGTATGTGTGTGTGTGTGTGTGTATGTGTGGCCTTTTTGGTGTGTGTGTGTTTTGTGCTTTTTTCTTTTTTTTCTTTTTTTCTTTTATGGGATGGCATGGAATTTCCTTGCACTTGTATAGCGTTGTGCTTGTACTTGTGCAATGACAATAAATAAATTATTATTATGATTATTATTATTATTATTATTATTATTATTATTATTATTATATTCTTATACTCGATATTTATTTTCTAACTCTAAATAAATCCATCTTGTATCTCAAATATAATTCTACTTTTCTATGCTTCCCTCACCCCTGTATGTGTGTCATTCCAAGCAGATCACCAGTTCTGTTTTTACCCCTTCTTTCCTCATATAATCTTCCACGTATTTCCACTCTCCTTTAATTTTTTGTTTCGGTATACTCCTAATTGCCGCCGTCATTCTCGCCAGATTCATAAATTCTACCAATTTTACATGCCACTCTTGAACCGTTGGTATCTCTTCCCCTTTCTAATATATATATTTTTAAAGAGAGATTGAAAATGGCAAAGTTTAGAAAGAAACATTGTCAGGGGCTGCCCCAGCCCCAAAGCTGTGTCGGAAGACACAGGCAGTGTAGACAGAGCACAATTAACTCCGGAAGCGGTGTTGAAGCTCTGGGACGCTGAACAAGCATTGCCCACGCAAGGAGGAGCTCCGTTAACGCCAGAGGTGGTGCTGAGGCAGTGGGATGAGGAAAAAGCCCTAGCCACGCCAGAAGAAGGGGGAGGGCTTAGGGACCCAACCGGGGCTTCAGTGCAGTCAGAAGGCGGGGAGCAGGAAGTGGAGGGAAACAGGGAGGAGATGAGTCTGGAGGATGCTGCCCAAGCCCCAGAAGCAACTAGCATGGAAGAAGGGAACGAAGGGGAGGCGACCAGCGCCACCCCGCTAAGGTCTAGATCGTGGAAGCGGAAGGAGGGGAGGTGGCGCCTAGGTTGCCCAAAGCTCTTATGTTGGGGGCGGAGCCGCCAACCGGTATTCCGGGAATCTGATTCAGATGGGACGGATGATGAACTGTGAAACCTATAACGCTTGATGCTGTAAATAAAGCTGTTAGCTTAATAGCAAGTGCGTATGGATGCTTACTTCTGAGGAGACCTTACACACCTCTCACAAACATTTTTGCATCTTATACTGTATTTGTAATTGCTGCTTTCTGTGAGCAAACTTTTTCAGCTGCAGAAGATCCATCCCTCATCTTAAAGTATAGGCCCATTCAAAAGGAGATGTCTCTGATCAAACATTTATGAAGCAATGTGTTTTGTTTTAGAAGCGATTATATCCAGGCTGCTATGCTGTGGATTAATAAAACATATGATATTGAGAGAAATTAAGGCTTCTCTGCTGCTCTTTAAATCTGCACCTTCCCCTGAAGAGAAGGCTGGTGGAGTCGGATACTTCGAAGCAATTTACAATTATTGTCAGAGCAGGTTTATAGCTTGATTCACATCTGTTTTCCCTCTTATATTTAATCCTGCTTTATGTTGCCTTCTCCTTCCCAGCAGAAATGCCATTTTCAAACAAATGACTGTTCATGGCATTGCAGTCTCTGCGGAATTTTTCCTTCTGTTGCCTGAATGGCATTATAACTTTTTAGTCCTGAAAATAGGCAGCTATTTAAGAAACTATATCCTTACACAGAGGTTAATTCTTCCATTAACTCCTTAGAACTCATATCCAGACTATCAAGAACCCATGGGTCTAAGGTTGCTTCCAGATTACCTATTTATTGAGAATTCCTTCTGATTTGTTGGCAGAACATTTGCATGGAGGCTATACAGCAGGCATAGGCAAACTTGGCCCTCCAGATGTTTTGAGACTACAATTCCCATCATCCCTGACCACTGGTCCTGTTAGCTAGGGAGTTAGAGTTAGAGTCCTGTTAGTGTTGTAGTCTCAAAACATCTGCAGGGCCGAGTTTGCCTATGCCTGCTATACAGCATGGGCTCTTTATTGCTGTGCTCAGAAGTTATACAATATTGCATCAAGATATTATCATCTCATACTTACAAGGCCGTATCCCCTTCACTTTCTATACTGCAAAAGATTTTTCTAAAGGGTTTGTTGTGCAAGAACACCGCAGTGCAAAATCCACTTTTGTTGTGCAACTTTAATTTGCCAGTACGTGACTGAAGTCCACCCAGAAAATAGCAAAAGTTTGGCAGTGACCCAATACATGAACGGTGGCAAATGTAAGTCCATGCATTATATGTGGAAGGACCCAGTTTCAAGCCTGGAAAAGAATATCGGTAAATGGTGCTGTATTCCGCTGATGGTATTTATGTTGCAACTGTTCACTAGAAAATGTATCTTGGTCTGATGTTTTTGAACAAATCTCTAAAATTATTAAGGGACCTATTCAATTCAATACACCCCACAACCGGTACTTCTTCTTATGGTCTCCTTTCTTTTATGAATAAAGGTAAAGGGACCCATGACCATTAGGTCCAGTTGTGACCGACTCTGGGGTTGCGGCGCTCATCTCGCTTTATTGGCCGAGGGAGCCGGCGTACAGCTTCTGGGTCATGTGGCCAGCATGACTAAGCCGCTTCTGGTGAACCAGAGCAGCGCACGGAAACGCCGTTTACCTTCCCGTCAGAGCGGTACCTATTTATCTACTTGCACTTTGACGTGCTTTCGAACTGCTAGGTTGGCAGGAGCAGGGACCGAGCAACGGGAGCTCACCCTGTCGCGGGGATTCGAACTGCCGACCTTCTGATCGGCAAGCCCTAGTCTCTGTGGTTTAAACCACAGCACCACCCGCGTCTTTTATGAATACTATTCTATAAATACTGTTATATTTTTTAATTTTGCTTTTGAGGGTTCATAGAATCATAGAATCATAGAATCGTAGAGTTGGAAGAGACCACAAGGTTGGTTTTTGGTTGTTGTTGTTGTTGTTGTTGTTTGCTTTTCTGAACTGTTTGCTTATTTGAAAACCGACAGAAATTGATATTTTTTAAATGGTAGCCCAGAATTCAGTGGAAGAAGCATTTTAATCTCAGACGATATTCTGTAGCAGACCCTAACATTTGCCATCCTCCAATGAAAATAAGCCTTGGGGTGGGGGAATTGCAATGTGAAATCCATTAGCAAATGTGACCCTGTAGAATTCAGTCATGACAAATCCTGCGAATCGCTAGCTGAGTGCAGAAAACAATTGTTCCTCTTTAGGTGGTTATTACACTATTGATCTTGCCATACCTATTCATCACTAGTGGCTAGCTTGTCGGGGGTGGGTTACACCCACACTGATTGGATCTTGAATCCACTTGATTGGATTCTGGATTAATTTGTGGTCTGCATACTAATGTTACACACCGACCACTGTTTCTTTCATTGATTGACCTTCTGGCTACATTCTGTAAGAAACAAACCCCTCCTTTCAACCTCTTCCTCTATGTTCTATCTATCGTCTATCAGCTATGTATCTATCTGCTCATTTCATAAATAAATAAATAAATAAATAAAAAATCATTCCAGTAGCACCTTAGAGACCAACTAAGTTTGTTCTTGGTATGAGCTTTCGTGTGCATGCACACTTCTTCAGATACTCTGAAACAGAAGTCACCAGACCCTTATATATAGTGAGAGGGTGGGAGGGGTATTACTCAGAAGTTTGGTGGGAATGGGTGATTGGCTGATAGCTGTGGTAATTGCAGTCGTTAACAGTCGTCAACAGGTTTACCACAGCTATCAGCCTATCACCCATTCCCACCACCCTTCTGAGTAATACCCCTCCCACCCTCTCACTATATATAAGGGTCTGGTGACTTCTGTTTCAGAGTATCTGAAGAAGTGTGCATGCACACGAAAGCTCATACCAAGAACAAACTTAGTTGGTCTCTAAGGTGCTACTGGAAGGAATTTTTTTTTTTTTTTTTTTTTTTACTACAGCAGACCAACATGGCTACCTACCTGCAACTGTTCATTTCATGTTTTTGCCACAGTGAGTTGAAAAGCTTTCAGATTTCCTTGTTTTTGTGTAATTGTGGTTGCTTGTTTGTTTTTAAGAATAGCTAATTACCTTGACCTCTTCACACCTCGTAACATAGACCTGGGTGGCAAATCACCTCCACTGCCCATTTCAGAACCCCAGTTTAACTACTTGCCACCATGCCCTCAGTTATTTCTACACCCCAAGCCATAGTAGCAGTTCCAGCCCTTCCCACAACACTCCTGAAAACTGTATCCGTTAGGGCAGATCAAGCAATGCAAGGTAGGGTATCTTCAGCTTATCAAAATTAATTCAATTAAATTTTTATTTACTTAAAAATGTTTATAGAGATAGAAAGCAATATAAAATTTGAGCTACTTAAAAAGAAAAACAATTAAAACACAAAATATATTCAAAACTTGTTTAGCTGGAACCGTAGCTTAGGAATGATCACCCCAAGAGAAACCGTAATATTGAATTATTTCTTTAATGCAATGAAAGTTTGGGGTATCAGCACCCTGGATAGTTCCAGTGTTCCATGTTAATAGTTTCCTGGCTTGGGGGCTAGCTATATGTTACAAGCAAATGGGTAGAAATGAGCCTTGCAACCAAGAGCTTTTCTTTTAACATGGCTTTGGGAGGGGGGAGATTTAGAACTGAGAAGAGGTAAGGGGAAGTTTTCCCCAACCACTGTTTCTCTGATCCAATTCACCTCTTTAAGCAACATGGCTCAAAAAGTTTGTTTTTCTGTGTTTTGAATCACACAGAGGGGGGAAAACAACTACTGTATTTTTCCATGTATAAAACTAGCCCCCCCCCCCAAAAAATAATGTCAAAAATTAGGGGGCATCTTATAAACGGGGCCATCTCCCCCCCCCATTTTCTTAAATCTGAGTCTCCCAAAATAGGGAGTGTCTTATACATAGGGGCGTCTTATAGACAGAAAAATATGGCACTTTGGGGTGACTGAAGCAGAAAAACAAGTAGGGGCAAATGCTCCTTCACCCTTGCTTTAGGCTCCAACTCTATGCCCAGTTTTCTGAGAGTAAGTCCCACTGAATACACACATACAGTCTACTCACGGCCACAATCCATTCCGGAGGCCCGTCCTTATGATGAAACAGGTCGCTGGGAGAGGCACCATTGTGCACGGGTGCGGGCGGCGCTTACCTGCTTCTGCGCATGCCTGAACGGCGATCATCGCTCCTGCGCATGCGCGAACAGTGGCAAACCCGCTGGTTACTTCTGGGTTTGCCGTGGTCGCAACTTGGAACGTCCGCGAGTGGAGGCGGTTGTAAGTAGAGGTTCTACTGTACATATATAAAGGTAAAGGGACCCCTGACAATTTGGTCCAGTCGTGTCCGACTCTGGGGTTGCGGCGCTCATCTCGCGTTACTGGCCAAGGGAGCCAGCGTACAGCTTCCAGGTCATGTGGCCAGCATGACTAAGCCGCTTCTGGCGAACCAGAGCAGCGCACGGAAATGCCGTTTACCTTCCCGCTGGAGCGGTACCTATTTATCTACTTGCACTTTGACGTGCTTTCCAACTGCTAGGTTGGCAGGAGCTGGGACCGAGCGACGGGAGCTCACCCCGTCGCAGGGATTCGAACTGCCGACCTTGTGATCAGCAAGCCCTAGGCTCTGTGGTTTAACCCACAGCGCCACCTGCTTCCCGTTACTGTACATATATACATGTATAGTATTGCTGTTAAAGTCCCTGAAATCAATGGGATTTTGTTTTTATCATCTGACATTCCTTTAACAGACAATTACTAACACATCTTCATTCACAGTTTTGGTTTCGGCCGCTTCAGATGCACACAACCAATACTTTTAATATGGAAACAGTTGCAATGTCCAGTTTGTCATATTAGCTTTAAACTTCTTGTTCAATAGACACACTCATCCTTTCTTTACCTATTCTGCCTGGCACCCGCTGAGAAACTTTATGCTCTAATTTAATCCATGCCGATTGTTGCCACTCTTGTATATATTTTAAATGATCCACCCTGCTGAGAGTGGCTGTAATGGTAATCACTCACCACAGTTTAATTGTAAGTCTCTCTACACGAAACACACCCAGGGCTAGTGGAGGTAAACAAAATGAATTATAGCTTTCTGGAAAATCATCTTTCTTTCCCCAGTGGATACAATCTTCACATTATTTTAGACATGGTTTGTCTCCAAAAGGGAGAACATTGACCTGCTCAGTGACAAAGAAAGACCTGGATTTTTTAAGTTTGTAGAAGAATTATAATTTTAGAATACTGTTAAGGCAAATGATTGGGACAAGCAAGGCCTGCTTCCTTTCTCATTATTAATGAATGCACCAACAGTCACCGGGAAATGTAAATATGGAGAATTTGTTTACTGTGAGAGTACAGCACTAGAAAATTCTAGGTACCGTGGACCCTCGACTTACGAATGTAATCCGTTCCGAATGGGCATTCATAGATCGGAAAAAATTCTAAGTCGAGTCCCCATAGGAATGCATTGGGAGAAAAATATCCGAAAAAAACCGTACGTCGAAAAAAACCACATCTAAACTTCGTAAGTCGAGGAAACCGCATCTAAAACGGCAATGATTTCCATTCGGAGGTCGAAAAAATTCATAAGCGCGTGGCCACTTTTTCCACTCATAATTCGAAAAATACAGAAGTCTGGTCATTCGTAAGTCGAGGGACCACTGTACACGATTCTGGAGACATGAGATATTAGTCAGCTAACAAAAACCATGTCTCTCTTGGACTGAAATTAAGCTTCACATGCTTGGTTCTAAGGCAGGGATGAGAAATCAGTGGTTCTTCGAATGTTGTTGGACTACAACTCCCATCATCCTTGACGATTGGCCATGCTGGTTGGGGCTGATGGAGCTGAAGTCCAACAACAACTGAGGGGCGGCAGGTTCTTCATCCTTTTTCTAATTGTTTACTCTGATTGCTAAAGCTTCTCTGGGAAACGTTTTTCTAATCCCTTTAACTAGAGATCTCAGGGGTTGAATGTGGGACGTTGTGGGTGAAATGCATGCGTTTTAACCAATAGCAGATGACTCACTTGACTTCTGGTCGGTTGTGCTGCTGCTGTTTACTGAGAGGTAGAGGAGGCGGCACTGACAAGGTCAGTGCCATGCAAATGTCCCAGAGAAGCCACTGTCTCACCATGGTGTCTGCTATGGGCTCTGAGCAATGGTCCCTCCCTATAGTTCTAATCATATGAGGTAAAGGTAAAGGGACCCCTGACCATTAGGTCCAGTCGCTGATGACTCTGGGGTTGCGGCGCTCATCTTGCTTTACAGACCGAAGGAGCTGGGGTACAGCTTCCGGGTCATGTGGCCGGCATGACAAAGCCGCTTCTGGCGAACCAGAGCAGAGCACGGAAACACCGTTTACCTTCCCTCCAGAGTGGTACCTATTTATCTACTTACACTTTGACGTGCTTTCGAACTGCTAGGTTGGCAGGAGCAGGGACCGAGCAACGGGAGTTCACCCTGTCGCAGGGATTTGAACCGCCGACCTTCCGATCGGCAAGCCCTAGGCTCTGTGGTTTAACCCACAGCGCCACCCGCATCCCAATCATAGGAGATACGTTCCTGCTAAGGTATGGCAGATAGTTGCTCCTCCCTGACATACTACACAACTCTCTTTTATGGAAGTGTGTTGATGGTTCCAGGAGAGGAGATGGTGATAACTTAGTCAACGCTTGTCAATCATTTACAGGGTGTGTTTCCCATCCATGTTGTTGACTGCTTTGCTAATAGGATTTCACTGTCCCAGGAGGCTTAACAGCAACAGTACAAATTTAAAAAGCAAAGTTCACTCAGCCTGTAGAAATTATTTTAAGAATTGTAAATGAATTGCACAAGAGCAACCTTAAAGTTTGTCAGAAACCACCACCTCTTCAGCAGCTATGTGAATAATGACTTATTATTACGTATTAATATTACTGTAATGACAGCACTCTAAGTTATGTATTTATTAATGATGTTAACAAGTGGTGATCAATTATTTTCAGGGACTTCAACTACATTCATTACATACTACTATAAATGAATTATTTTGAGCTTGGGGAAAATAACACCTTGCAATTTAGATCCTTCTTTAAAATGCCACATGTGTAAATCAGAAGGACAAAATTTAATGGATTGAGCTCTTTGCAATATAAAATCTGTGGCTCTGCAATCTGCAGCGTGAATTTACAGATGCATATTGGGTATCTAGGCTATCATTACTCGCCATATTAGTAATTAGATAAGTCCCATGCTAAACAATAACTCCACCGGTTTTCCATTCATTTCTGTCTACTATAATCCAGCGACTCCTTTTCTAAGGGACTGCCTAAACTGATTTAAGCAGGAAAATAAAAAAATAAAAAAATAAATAAAAATGAAGCTATTAAATGGATTTGTGTTACTTTTACTTCCTGCTGAATCCATACTCAATATATATTGTATAATTTTCAGTCAAATTAGTTATCGAACTGGCATTCTCATGCAATCTTATGAAAAGTCTTGGAATAAACCCCCAATGGTAAAATTTATGCCAGGAATAGAGAGCCTGTGACTTTCCAGATGTTGTTGGACTTCCAACTCCCATCAGTGCCAGCCTGCATGGCCAATTGTCAAGGATGTTCACAGCAGTAGTCTAATAACATCTGGAAGGCTCACAGCTTCCCCATCTCTGGTTTATTTATGCCAAAGGCAGCCTCGGCCTATTAAGATGCTGCTTCAAGTAAAACAGTGTTTTATTCTCACTCAGCATCAACTTAATTATTATTATTTTATTTATTTAAAAAGATGCACAACTTATTGTTCTGATACCAAGTCAGGGTACAGAGAAAACATAAAATAGGAACTAGGGTTATGCAATGGATTTAGGCTTCAGGAAAATTCTGCATTTGTCCCAGGTGCAAGGGGACATGTGTGAGGTGCCCCAAAGTGAAGCAGAGACCCACCAGAAGCACTTCAGTGCACCCTGGCGATTCAGACATTTGAAAAAGGTGTAGATAAGTAATACTAATACTAATACTAATACTAATACTAATACTAATACTAATACTAATACTAATACTAATACTAATAATAATAATAATTTTATTATTTATACCCCGCCCATCTGGCTGGGTTTCCCCAGCCACTCTGGGCGGCTTTCAACAGAACATTAAAATACAGTAATCTATTAAACATTAAAAGCCTCCCTAAACAGGGCTGCCTTCAGATGTCTTCTAAAGGTCTGGTAGTTGTTGTTCTCTTTGACATCTGGTGGGAGGGCGTTCCACAGGGCAGGTGCCACTACCGAGAAGGCCCTCTGCCTGGTTCCCTGTAACTTGGCTTCTTGTAGTGAGGGAACCGCCAGAAGGCCCTCGGCACTGGACCTCAGTGTCCGGGCTGAACGGTGGGGGTAGAGACGCTCCTTCAGGTATACAGGACCGAAGCCATTTAGGGCTTTAAAGGTCAGCACCAACACTTTGAATTGTGCTCGGAAACGTACTGGGAGCCAGTGTAGGTCTTTCAAGACCGGTGTTATGTGGTCTCGGCGGCCGCTCCCAGTCACCAGTCTAGCTGCCGCATTCTGGATTAGTTGTAGTTTCCGGGTCACTTTCAAAGGTAGCCCCACATAGAGCGCATTGCAGTAATCCAAGCGAGAGATAACTAGAGCATGCACCACTCTGGCGAGACAGTCCACGGGCAGGTAGGGTCTCAGCCTGCGTACCAGATGGAGCTGGTAGACTGCTGCCCTGGATACAGAATTGACCTGTGCCTCCATGGACAGCTGCGAGTCCAGAATGACTCCCAGGCTGCACACCTGGTCCTTCAGGGGCACAGTTACCCCGTTCAGGACCAGGGAGTCCTCCACACCTGCCCGGTCCCTGTCCCCCAAAAACAGTACTTCTGTCTTGTCAGGATTCAACCTCAATCTGTTAGCTGCCACCCATCCTCCAACCACCTCCAGTCACTCACACAGGACCTTCATTGCCTTCACTGGTTCTGATTTGAAAGAGAGGTAGAGCTGGGTATCATCCGCATACTGATGAACACCCAGCCCAAACCCCCTGATGATCTCTCCCAGCAGCTGCATATAGATGTTAAAAAGCATGGGGGAGAGGACGGAACCCTGAGGTACCCCACAAGTGAGAGCCCAGGTGTGTCTGCTAAAAGCAAAACTAATGTCTCTAAGCTTACCATACAAGGAAAATACCAGAGTGGGGTGAGAGAGGAGGGACAGCAATCGTTGAGGGGGGGGGGCTGCAGGGAGTGGGAAGAGTTCTATTGTGACTGACAGGTCAAGTTTGTAATTGGAGAGAAGAGTTATATTAGGGCTATCCAATCCCAGGGCTTTGGAAGAATAATCTCAAAATAAATAAATAATTTTGCTTTCTTGCTCTTTTTCAACTTCTGCCTCAGAGAAGCAGAAACGTTATTTAAAGAGGTGGAGCAGCTGGAATTTTTTTTGTTACTTTGCTTATATTCCACATCCTATCCAGCCCCTTCCAAATCCTTACAGTTCTTATTCCTTACAGTTCTTAGTCTTATTCTTATTTATTCCTTTTGAGTTAATCTTGCTGCGGTGTGTACTTTTGAGTCCCTGTACAGTTTTCCCATTTGTTTTTCCAACTTACGGTCCCTTTTCATTTATTCTTTTTGATATAATCTTGCTGATGTTTGCATTAAAAAAACAAAAACAAATCAGACAGTCTAAATATTGCTAGCTTTTTTTTTTTTTTTTACTGAAGTCAGGGATTGCAACCCAACCTCAGTTTCCCCTTAGAATACCTATGGTCTCAGGAGCTTGCTTAAAGTTCAGTGTGTGGCCTGTTTCATTTAGTCCATCCCAAGTTATTTTCATCTATTTTACTCTTCACATTATATCATAATGTACATATTTATTTAGTTGAATTTTAGAAATATCTTCCCAGCTTCTATATCCCACCCTGAAAATTCAAAATGACTTTCTAATTTGCTCTCTAAATGTGCTCATGTAACTTTATGAATTCCAAAACAGATGCTCCTACTTATCTTGAGGTAAAGGTAAAGGGACCCCTGACCATTAGGTCCAGTCGTGACCGACTCTGGGGTTGCGGTGCTCATCTTGCATTATTGGCTGAGGGAGCCGGCGTACAGCTTCCAGGTCATGTGGCCAGCATTACTAAGCCGCTTCTGGCGAACCAGAGCAGTGCGCGGAAACACCGTTTACCTTCCTGCCGGAGTGGTACCTATTGATCTACTTGCACTTTGACATGCTTTCGAACTGCTAGGTGGGCAGGAGCAGGGACCGAGCAACGGGAGCTCACCCCGTCGCAGGGATTCGAACCTGCCGACCTTCTGATCGGCAAGCCCTAGGCTTTGTGGTTTAACCCATAGCGCCACCCGCACCCCTTATCTTGAGGTACCTGAATACAAAATATAACCAGATGTCTATTCCCTCCCACTACTATAATTAATAATAAGAATAAGAATAAGAATAAGAATAAGATTAATAATAATTTGTTATTTGTACCCCTCCCATCTGGCTGGGTCTCCCCAGCCACTCTGGGCGGCTGCCAGCAAATATTAAAATTCATTAACATGTTACAGATTAAAACTACAATTCCCAGAGTAGTTTAGCAATCAATCCCTCTTCATAGGGAATTCTGGAAATCGTAGGTCTGTGAGGGAACCATGAGTCTCCTAAGAAAGCTCTGCAGCCAGAATTATTTGAGGGAATTGATATAATAGTACTTTAAATCGATGGTGTGAATGTTTCCTGTGTAAACCATCCAAATTGTACTTTAAAAAACAGCATCACTTATCCAGATATAAACATAGCCGGGAAATGTCATTATTACAGCAATAACTAATGTTTCATTACTCAATCATGAGTTTTTCTTAATTATTTTGAATCAGTGTAGAAGCCTTGCCCTTTGCACCACTTCTGCCCCCATCTCCCATCTGTAAACTTCATTTCTGTTTACTGGACTCTTTCCCCTTCCAGATTATTTGGATTAATTGTCTCCTGGCCTATTTGCTTAAATGGGCCTAATTGGGCACATCTGCTACTTGAACCTCTCCTCCTCTTTCATACACCCACCCACCCACCAACAGTTGCCTTGAAATCTCACCACATATATTTTTAGACTAGCATTCGTCCTTTAATATTGCATAGTTGGTTCTGTTCAGGCCGGGAGACAAAGTAGGGCTGTGTATCAGATTCAGCTCAGGTCCAAGCCACCTTGGACCGATTTGGGGGAATCTGGACATCAGCTGAGTTGCGTTGAGACAGTTCCACATCACTGTGAGCCTAGCATGCTCTGGGGCTGCCAGGGGGCATTGTGCCAGGCACGAAAAGGGAGAAACTGTTGGGTCAGCCGTTGTCTAGGATGACCCCCAGGCATACGACAGGAATGTTTCCAGCCCGTCTCTCCCATCAGCGTCCAGCGTGCAGCTCTAGGGAGTTCCGACAGCCTTCCCCGGCGATTTATAATGACTCATGTCTTCGAGACACTGAGCACATATTCAGAGTCCAGCAGAGATAAATGCAGACTGAGCTAGGCTGAGGTTGTATTCACTAAAAGCTACTTTATTATTTTTCCCCCAATATCTTTTTTATTGGTTTTATAGAATACAATAATAAAATTCACATATTTTCTTCATTTCTTATACCATTTTGGCTTTTTATAGCCATGACTTCCGTCAGAACTTCCTCATGATTTTCTAATATTTATACCTTATATCTATATTTCTTATGCCAATCATTGTTTTCTATTACTTCTCTCACATAATTTATCACTATATATTCATATTTAACAACAATATTTCTTCCTTGTTCTACAAAGCTTCTTGCATTCCTACCAACGTATTCAATTGAGTACTTTCCTTTAAATAGTCTGCAAATTTAATCCAGTCTTTGATGAACTTCTGATCCCGCTGTTCTCGGATTCTCCCCGTCATTTTGTCCAATTCTGCATACTCCATTAGCTTCACTCTCCATTCTTCTATTGTCGGTATTTCTTCTTGCTTCCATTTTTGTGCTATCAACATTCTTGCCGCAGTCACTGCATATTGGAAAAGCTTAAAATCTTGCTTTTTAATGTCTGTACCTGTGATTCCCAGTAGAAATGCTTCTGGTTTTTTAACAAATGTATATTTCAACATTTTCTTAATCTCACCATATATCTTATCCCAGAAGCATTTCACCCTCTTACACTCCCACCACATATGATAAAAGGTATATTCTTTCTCTTTGCATTTCCAACACTTATTTTCAACCTTATACATTTTTGCTAGTTTAACCGGTGTAATATACCATCTATACATCATTTTTAACATGTTTTCTTGTAATGCATTACATGCAGTAAATTTCATACCTTCCTTCCACAATTTTTCCCAGTCATCTAGCATAATATTATGTCCAAAATCTTATGCCCAATGTATCATTACCGACTTCACTTCCTCATCTTTCAAATGCCATAAAAGCTACTTTATTAAGTATAAGGCAGAACAAAAGAAAAACATGTCTCCTCTCTCTGGAGAGAAGTCCGAAGAAGACAAAGAAAAACAACAAACGGAAACAGAGTACAGTAAACATCCGCTCAATGATTCCAACAATTGCTGCTGGAATGCATAACACAGACATGTGACAATATCTGCACAGTGAGAGGAATAGAAACCCAACAGAAACCACCAAAGGACCTACCAGGTAGCTTCATCTTCATGGAAGAAGGTAGACTTGGGTGCAGGTGGCAGCATCTCCTGTCAGGCCTCTTCTCCTCCCTGCCCCTTGAAGCAGCTTCTCGCAGGATGAAATACTTCCAGTTACCAGCTGGTAAGCAACAAGGTGTGATCCTGCACAGCGCTGCTCGCTGGGGATTCACGAGCATGTAGAGAAGTCACCCCACATGAGCCAATCCTGCATGGTGCTGGTCACTGCCCCTTCATGAGCAGCTGCCCTTGCTCACAGGGAGGCAATCTGCAAAGGAGCAGCACCTCACAGGATTGTATCCTTTCCAGCTGGTAGGCGAGAGGATATAATCCTGTGTGGTACTGGTCACTGCTCCTTTGCAAGTGGCTTCCATGCAGGAAAAGGAGCAGGATTAAACCCACCTCCCCTAGGTGTCTCCCCCTTCTTCCCTCTGAACATGTGTTAAAATAGGTAAAGGTAAAGGGACCCCTGACCATTAGGTCCAGTCGTGACCGACTCTGGGGTTGCAGCGCTCATCTCACTTTATTGGCCGAGGGAGCTGGCGTACAGCTTCCAGGTCATGTGGCCAGCATGACTAAGCCGCTTCTGGTGAACCAGAGCAGTGCACGGAAACGCCGTTTACCTTCCCGCCGGAGCGGTACCTATTTATCTACTTGCACTTTGACGTGCTTTCGAACTGCTAGGTTGGCAGGAGCAGGGACCGAGCAACGGGAGCTCACCCCGTCGCGTGGATTCGAACTGCCGACCTTCTGATCGGCAAGCCCGAGGCTCTGTGGTTTAACCCACAGCTCCACCCGTGTCCATGTGTTAAAATAGCATTTAAAAAATCCTTAGCCCTAACCCGACATTGTTTCAGGGATGGATCCAGGGTGGGTGGTCCCTGGGGTGGCACAGTGTGTATCAACCCAATCTGGCAAGGGTGGGGGGAGGATATGCTGCTCACAGCTCTAATAATTAGAGGCAAGAGCTTGCTTGAATTACCAATTATTTTGTATGCTTTATGATTAATTGAAAGCCTTTTAGATGAAGATAAGTACCTAAAGCTAATGGATGAATTATTTTCAAATAAAAGCTTCATTTCCCTTTTAAGTGCTATGTTTAATTTTTCCTGCCCACACACTATTCACCCAAAGTTGTTTTAGCAAGAAATATCATATTTCTGTTTGTTTGGTAGTGCCCACTGTTTTTATTACCTCCTCCTCTAATCTGTCAACACCTCCCCCCTCAATGGTTTAGATTTAATGTTCAGGAAGGGAAAGAAAATGATATATTTTTATACAGCCAGTTAACACTGAATTATGGAAAGAAAAGTATATTATACCAAACACAGTTCCCAAACCAATTCAGCTGGGCTCACATCACAAGCAAAGAAATTACATTACATCCATTGCTAGAATGGAACATTGCAGAATAGTAATGCCGGGTTCATTCAGTGGTGCGGTTGTGCTTTTTTATTTTCATCAAACTTTTGTCGTATGCATAAACCAGTTTGCTTTCCATACGTGATGCAGAAGTGGTTGAGAGACACTGACGGATGGATTTCTGCTTTGAGCATGATGTTGTCCAGCCCGCAAATATACTTCCCACAGCCAGAGATACTTGCCACATTCCCATTTTGCCCAGACCGAGGGTCGCATGGCATGGAAGCAGTGACAGAGAATGCACGGAAATCTTGTGCTTCCTTTTTTCCAAATTTCCTTCTCCAGGGAGGAGGAAATTCACACATCCATGCAAATTTAGATTCTCCCAATCTCTGCATAATCTGATAATATGCCTTGACTAAGTTTCACAAAGTGGATAACAGATAGATAATGTATATTATGTAAGACCAATGAATTAAAAGGAAAAAAAGGACACAGTAAAAAAAGATAATAATAATAATAAGGAAGAAGTAAGGAGCTGCAATGAGGTGGAGGGAAACCTCCCTTAAAGACCTTAAGACTTAATGTAGTGGTATTATCTGATGTTGAATCATTTTTGGTTTTTTATGTGTGTAGCTCATTATGTCTTGAATAACAAATGGAATAACTGTACAAATAATTAAACTCAATAAAGAATATATACGAAATAAAAAATAAAAAATCTGATCAGGGAAGAAGATCCAATGAAAAATTGCATGTTACCTGACAGTATATGCACTGGCTGGGTGGGTTTTCTCCACATGTCTGGTGATATTTCACAGGGTGCTGTCTATCATCACACCCCCTACTTCCATTTTGTTTCCATCGGCCTAAGGAAAAGGATGGGACACGGGTGGCGCTGTGGTCTAAACCACAGAGCCTTGGGCTAGCTGATCAGAAGGTCAGCAGTTCGAATCCCCACGATGGGGTGAGCTCCCGTTGCTCGGTCCCTGCTCCTGCCAACCTAGCAGTTCGAAAGCATGTCAAAGTGCAAGTAGATAAATAGGTACCGCTCCGGTGGGAAGGTAAACGGCGTTTCCATGCGCTGCTCTGGTTTCGCCAGAAGCGGCTTAGTCAGTGCTGGCCACATGACCCGGAAAAACTGTCTGCGGACAAACGTTGGCTCCCTCGGCCAGTAAAGCGAGATGCGCACCACAACCCCAGAGTCGTTCACGACTGGACTTAATTGTCAGGGGCCCTTTACCTTTAAAGAAAAGGGTGCAGTCTGCCTTTTCCTATCAGTCATTACTGAAAGCACATTACCAGATTTTTTATTTTCCAAACAACTCTTTTGTGCAGAACTACTTTGTACAAAACAAATGTATTAAAAATTAAATTGTCCTTGCAGGAACAAGAGGCAGGTGTCAAAGTTGGCCTGTGGAAAGTGCAGGGAGAGCAAACTGGCAAAAACGATCACCCCTCCTCTTGCTTCCAGGAGTGCAAGGGAGCTATTTATTGAATTCTATCTGGAATAGCCTATTTTGTTTCGTCTATATCAGTTTTGTCATTGAATGATAATGTATGGATTATTTACAATTTGCGGGTGTTTGTGGGACCATCCTGCAGTCTATTCTTTATTTCTGTGTGGAAAACAATGGGCAAAAATGCAAGACACATCTCTCAAAGTTTTAATAATGCACTAGTTCAGTCACTCGGCTGCTTCCTCGGCTCCCACAAATCTCTGTTGAATCCCTAAATGTGTGATTACAGCTTTCTGCAGCCCTTCCTGTAATGGGAAATCAACGCTCCATTTACCGTGCTACAAGGTCAGACCACTTAGATTTAAAAGCAATCATGACATACTTAACGCAGAAAGAAGCAAATCATTAGGTGTTGCTTCCAGCTTGCTCCTGACATAACATTATGTGGTAGTTGATGCTGAGGTTTGAAACTGAAATGGAGTTTATGAAAACAACTTTTCCGACCTAAGTGGCTAGCTTGTAGAACACAGTTTGGGTGGCTTCACCCGGCTGCTGGAATGAAGTTGAGCAGAGAAGTTCTCAAGCAAATGCACAACTTCCTCTGACCCCCTAAGAACGGACCCTGTTTTCTATGTTTAAATCCCTATGAAGCCCTGTTATATTTCCTTTCATATTCTTTTTGTTGTGTGTATGGGGTGTTAGGGGAGGGATGGTACCCCTGGTGGGGGACACACCATGCTCCTTCTGGGGTAGTTTGCCCACCTTTGCTCCCGATTCTGCACTCAGCTCTCACCTGTGG
The DNA here is from genome assembly GCA_034642065.1 of Darevskia nairensis. Classification (NCBI taxonomy): domain Eukaryota; kingdom Metazoa; phylum Chordata; class Lepidosauria; order Squamata; family Lacertidae; genus Darevskia; species Darevskia nairensis. Next base: position 1,453,092 of record JAWWNI010000811.1, on the reverse strand, counting down.
CTCCCAGAAGCTGTCAGCATGTGACAGCAGCCACAATCCCGGGAAATGGCTCCAACTGGCCGGCTAAACCACGTGAGGGTAGCTGATGGGTCTCAAACCTTTGATGAAACAAAATAAAAAATTAAAAAAATTCCTTCCAGTAGCACCTTAGAGACCAACTAAGTTTGTTCTTGGTATGAGCTTTTGCGTGTCGAGGTCCCCCAACCACCCCTCAAATAACTCACGCCGCAGACATAAATTTAGGTTTGGTTTTTGGCATAATTTTGGCCACAACTTTATTAAAATACAACATATGTGAGTGGTTGCTTAGACTATCTGCCCAACAGAGGACAGAACTGACGACCGTCAGTATTGGGGAAAACACCCTGGAGAGAGAATAGGAGCCGGGGTCAGGGCTCAGCGACTCTCCCCAAGTGTGCTCCCAGGAGCTCATGTATGGCCCTGACCCCCGACCAGGGGATTCAGACAAGCATGTTTAGCCCCCGGATTCCTTTAATGGAATTCCCCGTGCAGCAGCAGCACTGGAGGGGCAGACACAGCCACACTTTTGCCTCTCCATTAACGAACACACACGAACCAATGCCTATTTTTAGCCATCTCACCCCTTGCTTTTTCCTGTAAGACTAATGGCAGTCGTTAACAGTCGTCAACAGGTTTACCACAGCTATCAGCCTTTCACCCATTCCCACCACCCCTCTGAGTAACACCCCTCCCCACCCTCTCACTATATATAAGGGTCTGGTGACTTCTGTTTCAGTGTATCTGAAGAAGTGTGCACGCACACGAAAGCTCAAACCAAGAACAAACTTAGTTGGTCTCTAAGGTGCTACTGGAAGGAATTTTTTTATTTTTTATTTTGTTTTGACTATGACAGACAGTTACCTACCTGTAACTGAAACCCTTGTTGAGTTAGGGTCTTCCTCTGCATGCAAAAACTGGCTCTGGAGGATTGAGTGGGTGAGACCAAAAGTGGGTTGAACAATCAAGGTGTTTTCTGCACATGATGTAGAGGGAAGTGAGAGGCGGATGGGGCTTCTCAGCAGTGGCGCCCGCCCTGTGGAACGCGCTCCCATCAGATGCGAAGGAAATAAACAACTACCTGACTTTTAGAAGACATCTGAAGGCAGCCCTGTTTAGGGATGTTTTTAATGTTTGATGTTTTATTGTGTTTTTAATATCCTGTTGGAAGCCGCCCAGAGTGGCTGGGGAGACCCGGTAGCCAATCTAGGATTTAAAAAAACCTCCCCTGCCTTGCATGATATCTTTGGGAGAAGAACTGGTTTGATGTCTGATGTGCCTGAACATGTGTTTTGTTTTGTTTTGTTTTGTTTTTTAAACAATTTCCTCATACTATTGAATGGGAAGCCATGAAGTTTTATTCTCTGCTCTGAAGTGTCCAATCAGGATGCAAACCAGATTTTATGGTTTCGTGTGTTTCAGTATATACGTGTGTATATATCTACATACGCACACCTAAATGATATTTAACTGGCCAGGTCTCTCTCTCTCTCTCTCTCTCTCTCTCTCTCTCTCTCTCTCTCTCTCTCACACACACACACACACACACACACACACAATTTTTGCTGACACTTTTAAACTAGTATAACCACATCAGCCAAGCAGATAAATGGGAAAAAATGATTTGTGCGGTAGAAGTTACAAATTAGTCCCATGGGGTTTTAAACAATGTGAAAATAAGTAAGCCTCTTACTATGTGAATCTCAGTTTCAAGCAGAGATGCAGAGAGCGAGAGATGGGCTGCACTGCAGTCATTCAAGAAACAGAACTCAAGTAGGGGCTTTATCTGTGACACATAATAGTTTCCTGGCACTTCAGTTTTCCAATAACAACTGAATTGCTCCCAGATCAAGGCTGTGAAGAGGGAGAAAGCTGAAACTAATGAGCAAAATCTGCTGGGAGCTTCTGCTGCGCAAACCTTGCTGACATGAATGGGGCTCTGGGCTGGCCCAAGACATTTCATTTGCCTGTGGCAAAGGACAAGATGGCAGTTCCCCCCATCCCATGTATAAAAGCAAACCAGACCGGCAGTTGAATCTTAACACCGCCTGAGGGATACCACCAGACCTGTCACCTGAGAGTACCAGACAGAACTCTGTCCTCCCCAGCCCCTTGCCACCATTTCCTGCTTCCTCTGCATCCATTGCCTATGAAGGATGCTTTGCTCTGCCTAATGCAGGGGTTGTGCAATCCAGATGGTCTTGGACTATAATGCCCATCAGCCCAGCCTGGCATGGCCAAGGATGATGGGAATTATAGCCAAATGGTATTTGGAGGGCACCAGATCGGCTACCCTTGGCGTTATGACAAGACTGTCCTTGAGAAGCCAAGGAGGATGGTTCTGCTACTTATTTCCTTATCCATATTCTAAGATCAAGCATCCCCAAACTGCGGCCCTCCAGGTGTTTTGGCCTACAACTCCCATGATCCCTAGCTGGACCGGTGCTAGGGATTTTGGCACCCTAGGCGAGGGGGCGGGCCACGTGACGTCATTGCGCATGACGTACGGTGCCCCGCCCCCTTCCCGGCTGGGCGCCCCGCGCCGCCGCGGTTTTCTTTTTTTTATATATATAATTTTTATTGGTTTTTTGGGGTGCCTGGCCCCGATTCAGGCCAGGTCACATACAACATAGACAATAACCAAAGACTCCCTCTCGCCTCCCACCATTGATTTCAGCTGTTTACACATTCAATCTTAACAGGTTCTTAATTCAATATCAACTATTTCTTCTTAAAATTAAATCAATACACTTACTTCTCACATCTTTAGCATACTTATATTCATTTTCAAAACACGTCCCTTTCTCCTCCCCCAGTCCCAGGGCACGTAGCTTTGATTTTAACTCCACTTATCATTCAAAATGTAAATAAAACATAAAACATAAAACACTTATCCTTTATCATGCAAGATATACCATAAACACTATCTTTTACTCAATCCCTAGCGTGTCCATAGTTCCAAGCCTTAAATCCAAAATTTAATTACTTCTTTTATTATAATTATCCTATTCCTCTCGGTTCCGAAATCCAATACCAATGTCTTTCATGCAGAGTGACATCCAAGGCGGCAATCATCCAGGTCTCAGGACCGTCTTTCAATTTCAGATTCAAGTCGTCTCGTCTTCTTTTCCGCTGCCTGTCTTTAATTTTGGGTTTGCTAGCTTGTCTTATGTTGCTTTTCTTGTTTGTTGGGGCGGCACCGGGTGGCGGAGGGGGGCGAGGGGCAGGCTGGCCAGCGCCCCCTCCATTTTGGCGCCCCCGCAGCGGTTTTCGCCCCAAGCTGCTTGCTCCGCCGCTGGTTGGGGCGGCGGCGGGGGGGGCGGGGGGCAGGCTGACCAGCACTCCCTCCATTTTGGCGCCCTAGGCAACTGCCTAGTTCGCCTAAATGGACGCGCCGGCCCTGATCCCTAGCTAACAGGACCAGTAGTCAGGGATGGTGGGAACTGTAGTCCAAAACATCTGGAGGGCCGAAGTTTGGGGATGCCTGTTCTAAGATGGTTGGGTGGTATCTTGTATGCCTCCTTCCGGCAACTCCTGCAGCCAAGCTGGTGCCAAACGTATTGCTCTGCTTTCCTTTGGACCACATCAGTAAGGCTGAGAGGGGGGTCTTGTTGTCTGGGCAGTCCAGGACCTCCATACACACTGCCCACTTTGTTGCTGCTAATTCAGCTGTGGGACACCCGAGTCTTGCTTCCCACTACACCAAACACAACTCACCAATCAGGTGTCATGGCCCACAGGGACTCGACAAATCTGCTGTCTTCATGGAACTGAACAAATAAGGGGGTCAGCAATGCATGGCATCTTTTTTATCATTTTTTATTAGTTTTATAAGAATACAATAATAAAATTCACATATTTATCTTCACATCTTATACCATTTTGGCTTTTTATGGCCATGACTTCCGTCAAACCTTCCTCATGATATTCTAATATCTATTCCTTATATCTATATTTCTTAAATCAATCATTGTTTTATATTGTTACTTTCTAAAAATTAATCACTATATCTTCGTATTAACAACATTTCTTCCTTACTCCACAAAGCTTCTTGCAATCCTACCAACGTATTCAATTGAGTACAATTTTCCTTTAGATAGTCTGCAAATTTAGTCCAGTCTTTGATGAACTTCTGTTCCCGCTGTTCTCGGATTCTCCCTGTCATCTCTCCAGGGCCAGATGAACTACATCCTAGAGTATTAAAAGAACTGGCAGAGGTGATTTCAGAACCACTGGCAGTAATCTTTGGGAATTCCTGGAAAACAGGCGAAGTCCCAGCAGACTGGAGGAGGGCAAATGTTGTCCCTATTTTCAAAAAGGGGAAAAGAGAGGACCCGAACAATTACCGCCCAGTCAGCCTGACATCAATACCAGGAAAGATTCTAGAGCAGATCATTAAGCAAACGGTCTGTGAACACCTAGAAAGGAACGCTGTGATCACTAAAAGTCAGCATGGGTTTCTGAAAAATAAGTCATGTCAGACTAATCTGATCTCATTTTTTGACAGAATTACAAGCCTGGTAGACGAAGGGAACACTGTGGATGTAGCCTATCTTGATTTCAGCAAGGCCTTTGACAAGGTGCCCCATGATATCCTTGTAAAGAAGCTGGTAAAATGCGGGCTAGACAATGCTACCATTCAGTGGATTTGTAACTGGCTGACTGACCGAACCCAAAGGGTGCTCATCAATGGCTCCTCTTCATCCTGGAGAGAAGTGACTAGTGGGGTGCCACAGGGTTCTGTCTTGGGCCCAGTCTTATTCAACATCTTTATCAATGACTTGGATGATGGGCTTGAGGGCATCCTGATCAAGTTTGCAGATGACACCAAATTGGGAGGGGTGGCTAATACCCCAGAGGACAGGATCACACTTCAAAATGACCTTAACAGATTAGAGAACTGGGCCAAGGCAAACAGGATGAATTTTAACAGGGAGAAATGTAAAGTACTACACTTGGGCAAAAAAAATGAAAGGCACAAATACAGGATGGGTGACACCTGGCTTGAGAGCAGTACAAGTGAAAAGGATCTAGGAGTCTTGGTAGACCACAAACTTGACATGAGTCAACAGTGTGATGCAGCAGCTAAAAAAGCCAATGCAATTCTGGGCTGCATCAATAGGAGTATAGCATCTAGATCAAGGGAAGTAATAGTACCACTGTATTCCGCTCTGGTCAGACCTCACCTGGAATACTGTGTACAGTTCTGGGCACCACAGTTCAAGAAGGATACTGACAAGCTGGAACGTGTCCAGAGGAGGGCAACCAAAATGGTCAAAGGCCTGGAAACGATGTCTTATGAGGAACGGCTTAGGGAGCTGGGTATGTTTAGCCTGGAGAAGAGAAGGTTAAGGGGTGATATGATAGCCATGTTCAAATATATAAAAGGATGTCATATAGAGGAGGGAGAAAGGTTGTTTTCTGCTGCTCCAGAGAAGTGGACACGGAGCAATGGATTCAAACTACAAGAAAGAAGATTCCACCTAAACATTAGGAAGAATTTCTTGACAGTAAGAGCTGTTCGACAGTGGAATTTGCTGCCAAGGAGTGTGGTGGAGTCTCCTTCTTTGGAGGTCTTTAAGCAGAGGCTTGACAGCCACCTGTCAGGAATGCTTTGATGGTGTTTCCTGCTTGGCAGGGGGTTGGACTGGATGGCCCTTGTGGTCTCTTCCAACTCTATGATTCTATGATTCTATGATTCTATGATCTTGTCCAATTCTGCATACTCCGTTAGTTTCACAATCCATTCTTCCATTGTCGGTGTTTGTTCTTGTTTCCATTTTTGTGCTATTAACATTCTCGCCGCAGTCACTGCATATTGGAAGAGCTTAAAATCTTGCTTTTTAATGTCTGTACCTATAATTCCCAATAGGAATGCTTCTGGTTTTTTAACAAATGTATATTTCAACATTTTCTTAATTTCACCATATATCGTATCCCAGAAGCCTTTCACCCTTTTACACTCCCACCACATATGATAAAAGGTACCTTCTTTCTCTTTGCACTTCCAACACTTATTATCAACCTTATATATTTTCGCCAGTTTGACCGGTGTAATGTACCATCTATGCATCATTTTAAACACATTTTCTTTTAGTGCATTACGTCAGCAATGCATGGCATCTTGACTTGGCTAGGCTGCCATTCGCTACTCTGGATGCTTTTCAGTAGTGGCAGCGCTGCTACTTTTAAGCAGGAGACAAGCTCAGTTCCTTCCCAGCTGCAGGGGCCACCCAGCGTTTCAAGCTACCCCAAATGGAATGCCCCAGTCCACACATTAACAGTTTCATTGATCTGTGGGCTGGGGCATTGCATTTTGGGTAAATGGAGATGGGTAATTTAAGGGACCCAGGTGGCGCTGTGGGTTAAACCACTGAGCCTAGGGCTTGCTGATCAGAAGGTCGGCGGTTCGAATCCCTGCGACGGGGTGAGCTCCTGTTGCTCGGTCCCAGCTCCTGTCAACCTAGCAGTTCGAAAGCATGTCAAAGTGCAAGTAGATAAATAGGGAAGGTAAACGGCGTTTCCGTGCGCTGCTCTGGTTCACCAGAAGCGGCTTTGTCATGCTGGCCACATGACCCGGAAGCTGTACGCCGGCTCTCGGCCAATAAAGCGAGATGAGCGCCGCAACCCCAGAGTCGGACACGACTGGACCTAATGGTCAGGGGTCCCTTTACCTTTAACTTAAACTGAGCTGAGCTCCTATTCAAAAGCGCCACTGCCTGTCCAATACTGAAGTATCTTCAGGGGCTCAATGAAGGGCAAGGAGTGGTGCTGCTCTCACGAAGCATAGAAGCAGGTGAAACCTGTCGAAAGTGCAGCTATTTATGCCCTTACCTGTTTAGAAGAGGGGTTTTTTTTGAGGGGGGGAGGGGAATTATCAGCACCATGCCAAGGGCTTTCTGATGTGCTGTGCCAGCCCTGATGTTCTTGGGCTACTTTTGCAGGCTTGGTTTGAATAACCCAGTTTGTGTAGGAGAAGTTATGTCTGTGGATTGTGGCCCAAGGAAATTGGGGGGAAACAAGGAAAATATTCCAGTCCTTCCTTTTTTCAGCATGTAATGAACAACAAAATTAAGTTTTTGTTTTTGTTCAAAAAAGGAGAGTGCTGTGTGATTCTTTTTATGTAATGTGCACTATGCAATGGAAGGTGTTCCATGGTCAGGATTTATCTGCAAGCATTGCTGTTGAGATGAGCAGGACAGAATGGAATCCTGCTGGCTTTTGTAAAGCAGAATAGGCTGTGTGCTGCCAAAAGCAATAAAAAATAATAGTCCTATTTTTAAGCGGTAACGTAAGCATGAAAGCTTACACACACAGTAGACGGGGTGTTGCAAATTGCAGGGGGAGGGGGGCAGAAAAAGAGATTTAGTGGGAGGGCTCATGTGGCATTTGAAAACAACAGCCACATGCACAACTCAAGTGCCTTTTAAAGATGATTTGTCAGGGTTACTTTTTAATGCCGCCTAATGAGCGTGGCAATGTTTTCAAGGCAGGAAAACTACGCCTGCCATTTAGTTCCAAGGGCCATTTAATTGTGTATAATAGTATGCCCAGCAACATTAGGTAAAGGTAAAGGGACCCCGGACCATTAGGTCCAGTCGCGGACGACTCTGGGGTTGCGGCGCTCATCTCGCTTTACTGGCCAAGGGAGCCGGCATACAGCTTCCAGGTCATGTGGCCAGCATGACTAAGCCGCTTCTGGCGAACCAGAGCAGCGCACGGAAACGGCGTTTACCTTCCCGCCGGAGCGGTACCTATTTATCTACTTGCACTTTGACGTGCTTTCGAACTGCTAGGTGGGCAGGAACAGGGACCGTGCAACGAGAGCTCATGCCGTCACGGGGATTCGATCCGCCGACCTTCTGATCGGCAAGCCCTAGGCAGAGCAAAATCGGGATGTGCCTTCTGCTCACAGCCTCCTTCTCCTGTGCATGGGGACGTTGTTGTCCCTCTCTCCTTCTTAACAAGCTCAGTAACAGTTCCTGCTCCCCCCCCTCATCTTGCCCTCTCACTCACGCTAGCTGCCACCCACTTTCAGTCCTCAGCTCGCTCCTTTTCTGCTTCCCCCAACCCAATACTCCCGCCACACAGCCGCCTCCATTCTCTGGCTCACCTAAGCCCCCACTTCCCAAAATCTTTCTGGCAGGGAATGAGAGGGGCTTCAGGGGGTCCTACAGTCAACCATAAAGGGACCCAGGTGGCGTTGTGGTCTAAACCACAGAGCCAAGGGCTTGCTGATCAGAAGGTCGGCAGTTCGAATCCCTGCGACGGGGTGAGCTCCCATTGCTCGGTCCCAGCTCCTGCCCACCTAGCAGTTCGAAAGCATGTCAAAGTGCAAGTAGATAAATAGGAACTGCTCTGGTGGGAAGGTAAACGCCGTTTCCGTGCGCTGCTCTGGTTCGCCAGAAGCGGCTTTGTCATGCTGGCCACATGACCTGGAAGCTGTACGCCGGCTCTCGGCCAAGAAAGCGAGATGAGCGCCGCAACCCCAGAGTCGGACATGACTGGTTCCTGCTTGGCAGGGGGTTGGACTGGATGGCCCTTGTGGTCTCTTCCAACTCTATGATTCTATGATTCTGGACCTAATGGTCAGGGGTCCCTTTACCTTACAGTCAACCATAGAAAGGAGAGGGAAAGATCTATACGTAGATCTATGCTCCATAGATCTATATGTAGCAAAAAGCTCTCACTCCCAATTCTGAGGAGAATCTCCCTCCGCTTTTTGGGTAGATGTGCAATTATTTCAAAGCACCTCAATGCTCTTCAGAAGTTTCCCCCCCTTTCCCTTTCTTCCTTTGTTTATCGAAAACAAAATGATCAGGTTTCCATTTTATCTACGGGGAATACCGGTATGTGAAATGCCAACGACCGACTCAAGAGAGGAACTAGAACATCCAGGAAGCCCACTCTTTCCCCAGAGTTTATGCTAGCACATTTCTAAGAAGCCTCAAGGAGAAGAGGCTATGTTGGCATTTGTCAGGCAAGCTGGGATGGCTTCCGTAGTTCCAGGATGTCCCCACACAACAGCTAGTCAGCATTATGGGATGCAGGTGGCACTGTGGTCTAAACCAGTGAGCCCCTTGGGCTTGCCGATCAGGTCAGTGGTTCAAATCCCAGTGACAGGGTGAGCTCCTGTTGCTCTGTCCCAGCTCCTGCCAACCTAGCAGTTTGAAAGCACACCAAGGCAAGTAGATAAATAGGTACCACTGTGGTGGGAAGGTAAACGGTGTTTCTGTGCACTCTAGTTTCCGTCACAGTGTTCTGTTGCACCAGAATAGGTTTAGTCCTGCTGGCCACATGACCCAGAAAGGTATCTGTGAACAAATGCCGTCTCCCTCGGCCTGAAAACAAGATGAGCGCTGCAACCCCATAGTTGCCTTTGACTGGACTTAACTGTCCAGGGGCCCTTTTCCTTTTTAATTTTTAACCCTTTTACCTTTTACATATAATTTTGGGTGCATACAAATGGGTTGATCTGTGGCTAATTTCATTACATTTAGTTTTGTATTCATATTTTTGGGGGAAGAAAATACTGCCATTTGGTCTTAATGGAGTCCCAGTTTTTAGGCTCCAACTGAGACATGTTGGAGGGTATGCAAAAAGCCTGTCATACCTTCTTAAATACTTGCCTAAAAGACCACATGGAGAAAGGGCCTCTCTCTTGGAGAGAGCTCCTCAGCTGGAGTGCAGCTGCCACTGAAAATATTTTGTTCTGCATGCCCACCAACTGCACCACTCCTGACGAAAGGCCTCTGGAAATGTCTGCCACTGACATATGCATGTTCCATTGTAACTGGTGCATCTATCATCCAAGCAAATCTGAGACTTCACCAGATGCCCATGTCACATGTAGCGTATTTTTCCTGTTCACACAAGGCACAACACTGTGGCCTTCCAGATTTTGTTAGACTCCAACTCCTATCAGCCCCAGCCAGCACAGAAAACCATCAAGGATGATGGGACTTGTAGTCCAGTGCCATTTGGAGGACCACATGCTCCCCATTCTCACATTGGGACATTTTCCTTGCACCCACCCCATAGAAATACTCCCATTATTTTCAGTGGGGCTTGCACCAGAATATTTTTCTGCTTAAATGTGCCCCTGGTAAAGAAATGTGCATATCACAAATATTCAAAAGCAAAATGAAAGCTAATGATTCTTGGTTTGGTGTTTATGTTTCAAAGTGGATCAGTAGTGTTACTGAGGAAACAGTAACATTTAAAACTGTGAAACTGAATCAGAAAGTGGAGCAAGATATAATCTATTAAAAGCAGTTATTAATTATATAAGAGGGGCATATACACACATGAATTTGGGGGGAATTAATGTGGTGTGTCTAATTTTTGCTCTTCCAAAAGCAGACAAGCACCAATAGCCAGGAAACTGGTTTCTTATTTTACAGTTTCTATGACAACTATTTGTCTCTGTGCTGCACACTGACTCTCTACACCAAGTCTCTTGCATTATTACTTTAATTTGTGATTTTTGGAGGTCAGCCAATTTCTATGCTTAGATGGCTTTCAGTTTATTTTTGAGAAAACTATTCATACTTTGTGATGGATGTGCAAGGATACAGTTAACTTATTTTTAGTTGATGAAGCAATCCTATGCACATTCACCCAGGAATAAGTCCCATTAAACATGATGGAGCTCACTTCCTACAAGAAAATGTGTATAGGTTTACACTGTAAGTCTGTCTTTTGAGATGGTGGTATATTGCAGATTTTTACCATTACCCACAGTGATATATTGTATAATGTTGGTTACTCTTTGAATAAACCACTCTCATGAGTTTGATGCAGACTAAGGTCATTGAATGTAGATCCCATTGCAGTGTTGTGAATGAGAAATGGAAAACATAGTCAGTTTCGAAAAGTTGATTATTGCCTGTGGTGAAACTACAGATACCTATATGCTAAAGGGTACTGTACATCATAAGGACACGGGTGGCACTGTGGTCTAAACCACTGAGCCTAGGGCTTGCCGATCAGAAGGTCGGCGGTTCGAATCCCCGCGATGGGGTGAGCTCCCATTCCTCGGTCCCAGCTCCTGCCCACCTAGCAGTGCGAAAGCACATCAAAGTGCAAGTAGATAAATAGGTACTGCTCCGGCGGCAAGGTAAACGGCGTTTCCGTGCGCTGCTCTGGTTTGCCAGAAGCGGCTTTATCATGCTGGCCACATGACTCGGAAGCTGTACACCGGCTCCCTCAGCCAGTAAAGCGAGATGAGCACCACAACCCCAGAGTCGGACACGACTGGACCTAATGGTCAGGGGTCCCTTTACCTTTATAGAACACGCGCGCGCGCGCGCACACACACACACACACACACACACACACACACACACAGAGAGAGAGAGAGATTATTTAGTAGACACAGAAAAGGTACTGTAAGTAAAAATAGCTCACATGTTAGATCTGACCTTTTGGAGCAGGATTGTTAAAATATTGTTCTTGTTTTGTCATGAGGTTTGTTTTAGAGGCACAGGGAAACATAATAGTTTTCAAATGAGTCTGGCAAGTATTACTTGTGTTACTTGACAGTTATGCTAAAAAACAAGAGTCCCTCTCCTTTCATCTAATTAGAAAACGGCCTGTGGAGGTGACCAAGTGGTGTGCATGTAATATAACCCCCTTTTAAGCTGACAATTGATAGGTGAATTGTATCAGACCCTGTCTTGCCTGGGTTTCTGATTGGGTCCCAGGATGTTACAGATAACTGGTTTGCCAAAAGGTTACAAGTAAAACACGGTGAGCTGCCACTGGGTAAAAAGGTTGGGTACACCCCATTTACAGCTGTTATAGCTTCTATATCGAATACTGTAAAGTTTGCGCTGAAATGTGTAATTAGCTAGGTGTGTAAGATCGCCATCTGCTGATACAGTCCCATATCGTTCTTTCCTTTATAGAAATGTGAACGTATCACGAGACTGTACAAAATCATTTCTGCTAATCCGGAGAGGCTGCATGTCACATCTACCGTGTGCAGTGCCACATTGATCTGTGGCGTTAGATAGGTTGCGTTAAGCCCATATCTAGTAGGGAAAAAAGCATGTGTCAGAATACCATACTGATGGTTAGCTTTAAGCACTAAATAAGGCAAATGAAGCCTTCTTTGAAACAGACAGCTGCCTCCGGTTATTCCACATTCAACTGGGGAGCCAAATGTAAGCCATTAATTAATTAATTGGGAGTATTTATATCCTGCCGACTAACCCAAGCACTTGAGGTGGCTTAAAATATATTTAAAATACAATAGACAATGATAGTCTAGTCACTACAGCAGAGCAAATCATCATCATCATCATCATATATTGATGTATACTCTGCCTTTTTCCCAGACAGGGGACCAGTACAACAAATACTGTATAACATTTTAAGTGAGTTTTAAGTGCATTATACAAATATGACACTAGGCGGTGATGGTGAGCTTAGGGCAAATTCAATATGTATTTTAAAACACTTTTTTTAAAAAAGCATTTTCACAGCATTTTTTATATGTGTTTAGATTCCACCAGAGACTGAAGGCAGTTTACATTTAAAAACAATAATACAGGTTCTCCCCTTTATTCTTCAGTGTTCAAACAAATGTCATTCTTCAGCTGAGTCTCGTAGGTTGGAACTGACTGTGGAAGCAGCAAAATGATAGTCGCACTCAGAACTAGAATTCCTCCCAGCCTCAACCCTGGCAGCAGAGGCAGAACATGCTGGGAGAGCAAAGATGTCACCAAAGTTATGGGATGTCAAACATACAGGCGGTGACCATTTTAGGCGCATCCAATTGATGCGGGACCCCCGGTGCGTGGGTCTTTTTGGACCTGGAAAAGGGCAGAATGGGGGGGGCAGGGTGGAACTGGGTGGGGCACGCTTGTACTAACTCTGCCGCCATATGCGGGGGCCAGGAATGGAACCCCCATGCGAAATGTTCACTGTACTTCAAGCATGCAGGTGGCGATGTGGTCTAAACTACTAAGCCTCTTGGGCAGGGGTAGGCAACCTAAGGCCCGTAGGCTGAATCTGGCCCAATTGCCTTCTAAATCTGGCCCACGGATGGTCTGGGAATCAGCGTGTTTTTACATGAGTAGAATGTGTCCTTTTATTTAAAATGCATCTCTGGGTTATTTGTGGGGCATAGGAATTTGTTCATTCCTCCCCAAAAAAGTATAGTCTGGCCCCACACAAGGTCTGAGGGATGGTGGACCGGCCCATGGCTGAAAAAGGTTACTGACCCCTGTCTTTGGGCTTGCCGATTGGAAGGTCGGCGGTTCGAATCCCCACGAAAGGGTGAGTTCCTGTTGCTCTGTCCCAGCTCCTGCCAACCTACCACTTCAAAAGCACGCCAGTGCAAGTAGATAAATAGGTACCGCTGTGGCGGAAAGGTAAATGGTGTTTACCTGAAAGCGAGATAAGCACCCCAATCCCATAGTTGCCTTTGACTGGACTTAACTGTCCAGGGGCCCTTTACTTTTTTTATAAAAAAAAACACTTTTACAGTCTGATTACCTACGTAATTTTTTCTGGAGGTCCGTTCTTAAGCTGAAACAGTTCTTAACCTGAGGTACCACTTTAGCTAATGGGGCCTCCCGCTGATGCTGCGCCGCCGGTGTGCGATTTCTGTTCTCATCCTGAGGTAAAGTTCTTAACCCGAGGTACTACTTCTGGGTTAGTGGAGTCTGTAACCCGAAGTGTTTGTAACCTGAGGTGTTTGTAACCCAAGGTACCACTGTATTTGAAGCAAACTCATGCTCAAAAGGATCACAACCAAATGTGAAAAATGTGGAGAACTGAATTTAAGATTGGAGAAATGCAAAACTGAAATTGACAAATTCACTTATCTCATCCCTAGCAGCAAATCTACTATGAAACTGATGCATAGCAGACCCTTCAGGACCCTTAATCCCAGTGGGGCTCCAGAAGCTACTTTAGTCCACATTGCTTTTAAAAATGAGTCTAGTAGACACAATTTGATAATTTTTTTGTCATCTGTATTTCAACAATCCCAAAGTTTAAGAGTCAGTATCACAGATGTAGTAAAGGTTTTTGTAAACATCCGCATTGAATAAGGTCACAGTGGTTGCCCAGACTTCATTACTGTTCAGGGCCCCTAAAATGTAGGTCCGCCACTGCCCATCCCCTTTTTGTATCAAAGGCAAAATAAATCATAGGGATCAATTTGCCATTACAGCCGTACCTTGGCTCTTGAACGCCTTGGTACTTGTACGTTTTGGCTCCCGAACGCCAAAAACCCGGAAGTACCTTATTGGCCCAAATATAAGCCGCACCCGAATATAAGCCGCTCCCTTAAAATTCCGCAGGCACTCACATCCATTCCGTTTTCCGTATGTTTGTTTCAGCAGCGATATCTTAAAAGTCAATTTTTGTAAGGTCGCGAATTTAAGCCACAGTTTAACTTTCCACGGTCGGAATTTGGGGGACAAGTGAGGCTTATATTCAGGCCAATACGGTAAATGTTCTGGTTTTCGAACGTTTTTCGGAAGCTAAATGTCCAACGCGGCTTCTGCTTGAGTACAGGAAGCTCCTGCAGCCAATCAGAAGCCGCGTCTTCGTTTTTGAATGGTTTTGGGAGTCGAACAGACTCCCGGAATGGATTAAGTTTGAGAACCAAGGTTCCACTGTACAGTGTTTCATTTGTAGCTGAAGTGGATATTAACCTTTAATGAGTTCTGTCTAAAATTCAGAGCAAAAAACATTAGCTATTAGCCTGGAGACAGACAGGTTGTGTAACCGCAGCAGTGATCAGAGGGGGGAGGAACACAGAGAGAAGAAACACCATGGTGTCTTTGCAGCAGCAGAACCAGATGCCCTCACTTGCCCCAGCTGCAACAAAACATGTCTCATTCGTATCGGTCTCTACTGCAATAGCAGGTGCTGTAAACTTCCAAGAGTTTGACTTCACCCCCCAAAGGCACATTCCTCCATTGTCTCCTGAGATGCCAACAACTATCCAAACTGGAGCAATAAGAAAGTTGTCGACAAGCAGATTATTTACAAGCTGCTTATGTGTATGTACTTTTTCTTCCTTGGAAGATGGCTGCATTTTTAACTTCCTGTGCAGACACACCGAGAGATCTGTTCTCCTAGTGCAAAACATAGCAGCGAAAACTTAAAACACAGCAGCATTTGATTAATGAGAGTAAAATGTAACCACTGAGAAACACAACGGCTCATTAGCCGCAGCAGGGCGGATCAAGAGCAACAAAGTGTTGTCCGAACAATATTGTTGCAAGGAAATAAAAAGTCTGGGAAGAAAGGGGATACAAACGGCATTTTTTAAAGCGGGGGGTTAATTGTTTGGATGGAATGTCACACAACTCCAACAGTGAGCAGAAATTGACATTGATCTGGAGAAATCTTCTCTCAGAACTTGGTGCTAGCTTATGAAGAGACAACTTGCCTGTCACAGAGGGAGGTAGCTTAACACATCGGGACATTGGTGAATTCCAACAAACACAGGAACAGGAGTGGAAACTGCTGAAATTCAAGAACTACAACTCCCATAATCCTGGCTATGCTCTCTGTGATTGTTCAGCAGCATCTGGAGGGACAAATGGTTTATTTCCCGATGGTTTATTCTACCATATTCAGTCCTCCTTGAAGTGCTGAGAAGAAAAAGGAAATGAGGGAGACCCATGGATACTGAACTCATGAAGAGAGTAGCAAGAATATGGGCAAGATCTGCCCCTGGACATATAATAATAATAATAATAATAATAATAATAATAATAATAATAATTTATTATTTATACCCCGACAATCTGCCTGGGTTTCCCCAGTCACTCTGGGCGGCTCCCAACAGAATAATAATAATAATAATAATAATAATAATAATAATAAATAAAGCAATAAAACACCAAACATTAAAAACTTCCATAAGCAGGACTGCCTTCAGATGTCTTCTAAAAGTCAGATAATTGTTTATTTCCTTGACATCTGATGGGAGGGCGTTCCACAGGGCGGGTGCCACTACCGAGAAGGCCCTCTGCCTGGTTCCCTGTAGCTTCACTTCTCGCAATGAGGAAACCGCTAGAAGGTCCTCGGAGCTGGATCTCAGTGTCTGGGCAGACCAATGGTGGTGGAGACGCTTCTTCAGGTATACTGGACACCAGTGTGTGTGTCCTCGCCGTGTCATGTGTTGCCCCATACCAATTCTTCCATGCAGAGGAATGCTTCTTAATTTCTGAGCATACAGGATAAGGGGGGCTGGCTTACTTCTAATTGTTTCCAAATATTAGGTGGCACGAGCTTGATGGGCAAAAGATATTGCTGTCTCAGATTTCCCCCACCCACCTCAGCTTTTGTGTTAGAGATGTTGCGGCTGAGCAATTCGTGGATATGCAAAAAGGGTGATAATTAATGATACTTTTGTTCTTGCAGAGCTCCCGAGAAAGGTTAAGCGTTCGACTTTGTAATTGGGGGAAACAAAGTCATTCATCAAACTTGTGAAATGTCACACGCAGCAGGTGTAAGATGTAAAGGAAGGAACGCTTGCTGAGTCGCTTGACTCAACTGGTGAGTTTGTAAAAAGAGAAAGGAAAGTTGCCGTCCTAGGGTATAACTAAGTACACAACAAACTTACAGTCATTTCATACTTTAATTGCCATGGAATCCCCTAAAGAGTTCAGCGGCATGTCGCTTGATATTGATAATTCTGTCAGAGATCCATGGTGACTCTCATAAACCACAGTTGCCAGGCTTCCCTAGGCTGAGCGAATGAGTCTTAAACTAGTTTACAATTTAATGTAGATAACCTCCTGGTGCCCACCATGAAAGGGGTTGTCCATATTAAAGGGGAATATAAAGCACAGAGGATACAGAGTGCAAAGGGTTAGCTACAAACACAATAAACAGGAGGAATGTGAAATGACACAACTAAAGAAACGAAGCCAGCTTTAACTTCTTAAGAAGTTAATACCATTTTATGTACAGTGGGACCTCTACTTACGAAGATAATGCGTTCCGAAACGATTCTTCGGTAGTCGAAAACATTCGTAAGTCGAATCCCCATAGGGATGCATTGAGCGAAAAAAATTCGTAAGTCGAAGCAACCCTATTCAAAAATTCGTAAGTCGAAGCAACCCTATTCAAAGCGGCCGCGACTTCCTTTCGGTTGCAGCGGCCATTTTTTTTCTTCCGGAAGTCATTCGGAAGTCGAAAAAGACGTAAGTCGAGTCACTCGTAAGTCGAGGTCCAACTGTATTAAGAATATAAGAAGAGCCTGCTGGATCAGGCCAATGAGCCATCTAGTCTAGCCCTGGTCAACAAATAACAGCATAACCATCCTGTTTTGAGCCAGCTTAATTTTTTTATTTTTTATTTGGCTTTGGTTTATAAAGCCCTTGTGCCAAGGGCAGCCAAGAGATTAGCATACCCCATATGCAGTATATTGGTGCGGTCACTGTGGTCATTAATGAGTGGCTGGGGCAACACAGCCAGATAGTATTGTGTAATTTGAGTTGCCTTGGGCAAGATATAGCAACTAACAAATTTATTAAATAACTAGCTTACCCGGCCGCGCCCTGCTGTGGCTGAATTTGTGAAATTGAAGAAGTTCCCCTGTTCACCTTCCGTCTGCCCCTTCTCTGTCCCCACCCCCGTTTTCAATTACTCTCTTCTCCGCCCCCCCTTTTCTATTACCGGTTTGCGAGCTTGCAGATGGCCGACGGAGCTCTGGCAGGGGGAAGGTTTTGTAGCTGCAGTACCAGTATAGCCCTCGCTAGAGGGTGAGGTTTTGCTGGTGACATCTAATAGGTGTGACAATTCTTGTGCTTTTGTAGCTGTAGTACCAGTATAGTCGTCGATAGAGGGCGTTGTTTTGCTGGTGACGTGTAATAGGAGCACCATTTTTTTTTTTGCATTTTTCCTTTATTTTAGGCATGACAAGTGTGGTTTTTCTGAATTTTTATTATGCCAGATTCTTTTGCCATGGTAATGGAACGCTGTACCCTAATTTGATGCGATTTGGTCCAGCGGTTACACAGCAAGGGTGTTTCGGACAAACACGCAATGGGAACATTTATATATATATAGATGATAATAGTAGGCCAAGTGTGGGGAACTTCAACTCCCGACTTCCCTAGCCATGGGTCTGATGGGAGTTGTGATTCAGCAACCTCTGGAGGGCCAAAGGTTCCCCACACCTGATTTAGGGAAATAATATTATAGTATTTCTTGGTTATATAATTTATTGCCACTTTGTTTTTGTTTTTTAAAAAAGGAGACCTAGACTCATGTCTCTCTGTGCCATCCCATATTTGTTTAAGCCATTTTGTTGTGTTTAGTTTGCTTGCATCTCGCCTTTAATAGCCCTGCCATGTGTTTTCCCCCTTTTGTCAGTGTTTGTCACCATGGAAACAGTGATGGCACTCGCATAAACCTAGTGACATCAAAAAGTTCGGTATCGTCAGGTTTTTTATAGTTTTCCGCTCTGTTCTGAGTCATAATGTATTCTTGTGATACAAGTGCATTTCCGCCCACCTCCACCCCTATGTTCACCATTGCTAATTGTTGTGATGAAACCAAAAGGAATTGAAGATGTCATAGTCCGTAAGCAGATCCAGAAACTGAAAGACTAAACATGGTATGCAGTCTGGCTTCAAGTTCATTATTTGAATGCTGGGTGAACTGATGTAAGCTCATTTTGTCTAGTATAATGTTAATGGCACCCCAAACCTATAGATATTGAGTGATGAACCTGTGGCTCTATAATTCACATCAGTCTTAATCATTGGCTATGTTGGCTCAGGCTGGTGGTGTCCAACAATGTCTCAAGGGCCGTGGGTTCCTGCAATAGATGCCATAACATAAGAAACAGTTGTTGAAGTAAGGGTAGCAAAAACGCAGCTAAGAAGCTCAGATCATATCAGGGGCGTCAGCCATAGAGGCTAGTGGCGTGGGGAACCACAGTGCCAAGTTCTGGAGGCTGCCTCCGCCATGCCGCGCCACGCCCGGAGCCTCCTCCCTACTGGCAGCGCCACCCTCGCTCGCCTCTTCTCGGGCTGCGGGCGCCGTCACGGGGAAGCCAGCGGCAAGCCTCCCGTCGGCGCAGCAGCCAGGGCTCCCTGCACGGCAGCACCGCACAGCTGCTTCAGCACAGCTGGCAGTGTCCCCGCCCATTGGGCCGCCCCCTCCGGCTGCCCACCGTGCCGGGCCCTGCCCGGCAGAGCGCGAGTCTGGCGTCGCCATTGTCGGTGCTGCCCGCGGCAGGCGAGAAGCAGAATGCGAAGCCTGAAATCTGCTGTCACCCTGGGTATAATTAGAGGGGAGAGAGGAGCTGGGGAGCACAGTTAAAACAGCCAGGAGGAGGCGGGGGGCTGCTGCCTGCCGCCGCCACCCTGCCACCCCACGTCTTAATTGCCTTTTAATTTCAAAAGAGCTGCAGCGTGGCTCCGAGCGATGTACAACAGAGCAGTAGAGAGGTGGGCCCTCGGAGCTGCGTGTTAACAGCGATGCTCACACCAAGCAAGGCTGCCTTGAGGGTGAAGGGTGAGGGGTGGGGTTGTGGCGTTGTAGAGAGGGCTGGCCAAAAGCGGGGAAGGAGGAGAGTGCTCCACCCTCCAGCCACTGCCCACTCCTCCAGCCCCGCCGGCAGCACCGTCCTCCCTAAAAAGATATGCTTAAGACGGCCATGGATCATATATATGACTGACACCCTTCTTTGGAAATTAAACCAATGTCCAGACTTTAACATTCAAAAACTTTACTTGCAGAAACTTATAGTTATAGATGAATTAAAACATAATATTTACAGTCACATGCTTCTCCAAGCATGGGCTTACAGTCCCTTCTTCTGACTTCCAAACAACTGTACTGTATTTTCCTGCCTTTCCAGAGTTCAGCACTCAGCCTTCTGTATCTCAATTAGACCATGAGACATTTCCACTTTTACCTTCTCCTGCAGATTTGCTCTCTTTCTTTCAAGCAGAGAATAAGCATCCCGACACTCTATTCAACTTAGCAGTGTTCACAGTGGATTCTAAAACACAGTCATCTTGCTTCACATAAAATGGAGTCTCTCCTTCACGAGATACCTCCCATGTGACCAATGTTAGCCAATCACATGAGAACCACTAGAAAACTCTCTAGAATTCAGCTGCCAGCCAATCTAATTTAAACACATAGTAATGCAAACATTTACAATTTCAGTGAATTAAATTACTAAACAACAGCGAGTTGTGTTGTAAACACAGTGGTGACAGGAATGTTATATGTCTTTATTTTTTGCAAGGTGTCTTTATTTTTTGTCAGCTCTGGACATGCTGCCTCCCCCCCCCCCCCCAATGATAACATCTAGTACCCAGAGGCAGGCATGAGATATGTCCATAGAATTTGTTGAATGCCCACATGGGCTGGGTAGCCTCATCAGCTCTTTGTTCCCTACGGTAAAACAAGCTAGTGAATGCTCACTGGCATTATATATGGGAAAACGTTATGACAGTCAGGCTGTAGTTTGTTAAAAGTGCTGGGAATTAGAATTCTGTGAGGGGGTAAATGACAGTTCCCATGATTTTTGGAGGGGAAGTAATGTGCTTTAAATGTGCGGTATGTACGTAGCCACGATGTGTTTCAAGTGCTTCTTTACAGCCAAAAGCAGCCATAACATGAATGATGCTGTGATAAAGGAAAGCTCTATTCAAAGGAAGTTCTGTTCTCTGTAGAGAATATTTCCTCATTACGTTTGCCATGGTCTGATCTCGGAACACACTGGCATTTCTGGAGAGCTGTTTTCAAAAAGGAAGATTTTTCTTGTTTGGTAAATACACTATCTATTCAAGGTTGGTGGATACTGAAGGTGCATTTATCATTTTCCAATTTGTCTGCAAGTTTCATAAATTCTTCTTTGGGGAAATTGAACACCACAGAGTCCAAGGGAACTTTTCCATTTATGAGGAAACCTGATAATAATTCAGATGAAAGTGGAGGCTTCCCTGGACACTTTTGTGACAAATAAATTTATTAGGTGCTGGAGTGTGCACAGACCCCATTTGGGCACTTTGGAAATTGCCCACGTCAATCAAAGACATTTTGTAGGCTGCCTGATCCCATCATTAGAACCTATCCCCTCATTAGGTAAAGGTAAAGTGACCCCTGGCCATTAGGTCCAGTTGTGTCCGATTCTGGGGTTGCGGCGCTCATCTCATATTATTGGCCGAGGGGAGCCACCGTACAGGTCATGTGGCCAGCATGACAAAGCTGCTTCTGGCGAACCAGAGGAGCACACGGAAACACCATTTACCTTCCCGCCGGAGCGGTACCTATTTATCTACTTGCACTTTGACGTGGTTTCGAACTGCTAGGTGGGCAGGAAGCAGAGACCGAACAACGGGAGCTCACCCCGTCACGGGGATTCGAACCGCCAACGTTCTGATCAGCAAGCCCTAGGCTCTGTGGTTTAGACCACAGCACCACCCGCATCCTATCCCCTCATTAATTAGCAGGAAATTTTAAAAATATGGTTTTAACTTATTTCCTTTTGACAGAAGTGGATGAAATTTTCAGGTCAGGCCACACCTTCTGAGAGCATGAGTATCAGAGTGCATAGCCTCAATGGTTTTTTCTGCAAAGGCAACTGTTACCCCTATTCGGACCACTCATTTTACCCCACTCACTATAGGTTATAACTTGGGACAGGGGTTGGACAGAAGTGGATGGAATTTGCAAACATTCTAACCCCCTTTCCTGTGGATAATTGCGAATTATGGGCAAATATGTCCAAGGACTTTTGTGCTAGGCGCCTTTAATTCTTTTAAATGGAAATGACTGTGATCTTTTCAGTCATACCTTAAACCATGGGTAGGCAAACTAAGTCCCGGGGGCCGGATCCAGCCCAATCGCCTTCTAAATCTGGCCCGTGGACGGTCCGGGAATCAGCGTGTTTTTACATGAGTAGAATGTGTCCTTTTATTTATAATGCATCTCTGGGTTATCTGTGGGGCCTGCCTGGCATTTTTACATGAGTAGAATGTGTGCTTTTATTTAAAATGCATCTTTGGGTTATTTGTGGGGCATAGAAATTCATTCATTTCCCCCCCCCATTATAGTCTAGCCCCCACAAGGTCTGAGGGACAGTGGACCGGCCCCCTGCTGAGAAAGTTTGCTGACCCCTGCCTTAAACCCTTTGGGAATTCTGCAGCGGCAGTATGTGCGGCAAAGTGGGTGGAATTTGTTTCTCTCCGTCTCTGCAATGTATACTGAAACCAGGGCTGGACCATCACCTGGTCCTTTACAAACAGTTTTGAGCTCAACAGAATCATAGAATTGTAAAGTTGGAAGGGACGCCAAGGGTCACCTAATCCAACCTCCAGTAATGCAAAAATCTCAACTGAAGCATCCATGACAGATGGCCATCACACCTCTGCTTAAAAACCTCCAAGGAAGGAAAGTCCACCACCTCTCGTGGGAGTCTGTTCCATTGTCTAATAACCCTTACTGTCAGAAAGTTATTCCTGATGTTTAGTTGGAATCTCCTTTCTTGTAACTTGAAGCCATTGGTTTGAGTCCTACCCTCCAGAACAGGAGAAAACAAGTTTGTTCCATCTTCCATGTGACAGTTCTTGAGATATTTGAAGATGGCGATCATATCTCCTCTCAGTCTCCTCTTTTCCTGGCTAAACATAACCAGCTCCTTCAACCAATCCTCATAAGGCTTGGTTTCCAGACCCTTGATCATCTTGGTTGCCCTCCTCTGCACAGTATTCCAAGTGTGGTCTGACCAAGGTGTTCACTTCTGTCTTAATTGCTTCTGGGGGGGGGGATGTGCCACTCCATTAACCCAGAAAACCAGTGGATGACATTTGGGGTGGCATACGCAGGCACACAGTTCTGCCTTGATCTGGACACTATACTTCTGTAGATGTAGCCTAGAATAGCATTAGCTTTTTTTTTGCTACTGCATCATACTGTTGACTCATGTTAAGCTTGTGGTCTGCTAAGACCCCTAAATCCTTTTCACATGTACTACTGGTAAGCCAAGTGCCCCCCATCTTATATCTGTGCAGCTGGTCTTCCTGCCTAAGTGCAGAACCTTACATTTGTCCCTATTGAAGTTCATTTTGTTAGCTTTTGACCAGTTCTCCAATCTGTTAAGGACATTTTGAATCCTGCTTCTGTCTTCTGCTGCATTAGCTACCCCTCCCAGTTTGGTGCTATCTGCAAATTTGATGAGCATCCCCTCAATACCTTTGTTACCTAACGTGTAGGGGGGGGGAGTGGAGAGACTAAATAAAGTTTTAGAGAAGGAAGAAGCAGTTTCCCATCAATGTAAGCTCCTGCCACTCCTCATAATCTATTAAAAGCCACACACACACACACACACACACACACACACACACACACACACACCTCGATTTAGCAGCCAACTCTGTTTGGTTTTTTTTAAAGATACACCTCTGCCATAACTAGCTGCATACACCAAAACAAGTAAGGAGCGCTTTTAGCAACCTTCTATGTGATTCAAAAACGGAGTTAGGGAGTTAGTTAACAATGCCAAAATTTTATTTTGTTTAGAAAACTTGTATTATAAGTTTATAACTATTGTATTGCTCCCTTGTTAAAGACGATGTTGATGGTGATTCAACCGTGTTTCAAGTTGAAACATTCTTTTTGGGGATTTGAAAACCACCCTTTTGAAAGAGGTATTTAAGGAAGAGTAGGTGACAGCTCACTCAGGATAAATTTACTCCTCCTTTGCGGTGGGGGGAGGTTTAATGGATAAGTGGGATTAAGTGTGATAAGTGTGAGTGCCTGGAGGCGGTTGGAGGATGGATGGCGGCTAACAGATTGAGGTTGAATCCTGACAAGACAGAAGTACTGTTTTTGGGGGGTGGGGCAGGTGGGGGTGGGGGATTCCCTGGTCCTGAATGGGGTAATTGTGCCCCTGAAGGACCAGGGGCGCAGCATGGGAGTCATTTTGGACTCACAGCTGTCCATGGAGGAGCAGGTTAATTCTGTGTCCAGGGCGGCTGTCTACCAACTCCATCTGGTACGCAGGCTGAGACCCTACCTGCCCGCAGACTGTCTCGCCAGAGTGGTGCATGCTCTACCGGTAGTTATCTCCCGCTTGGATTACTGCAATGCGCTCTACGTGGGGCTACCTTTGAAGGTGACCCGGAAACTGCAATTAATCCAGAATGCGGCAGCTAGACTGGTGACTGGGAGTGGCCGCCGGGACCACATAACACCAGTCCTGAGAGATCTACATTGGCTCCCAGTATGTTTCCGAGCACAATTCAAAGTGTTGGTGCTGACCTTTAATGCCCTAAACGGCCTCGGTCCTGTATACCTGAAGGAGCGTCTCCACCCCCATCATTCTGCCCAGACACTGAGATCCAGCGCCGAGGGCCTTCTGGCGGTTCCCTCACTGCAAGAAGCAAAGCTACAGGGAACCAGGCAGAGGGCCTTCTTGGTAGTGGCGCCCGTCCTGTGGAACGCCCTCCCATCAGAGGTGAAAGAGATAAACAACTATCTGACATTCAGAAATTACCTGAAGGCAGCCCTGTTTGGGGAAGTTTTTAATCTGTGATGTGTTAATGTATTTTAATGTTTGCTGGAAGCCGCCCGGAGTGGCTGGGGAGACCCAGCCAGATGGGCAGGGTACAAATAATAAATTATTATTATTATTATTATTTGAAAATGGCTGATAATACGATGACCTATGAATTATGTTTAACAAGTTAAACTAACCTAGTGATAACTGCTTCTACTTGAATAGTAGAATGGGATTTTTACTAACCTTCTCATGCGCTCTGGCAACATCCACGCCATACATTTAAGGCACCGATCCACTTTCAAAAGTCCCCAATTTAGCAACCAATCCCTCTTCAGGGAACTCTGGGAACTGTAGCTCTGCAAGGGGAATAGGGGTCTCCTAACAACTATCAGCACTCTTAACCAAGTACAGTTCCCAGGGTTCTTTGGGGGGAAGTCATGCCTGTTTCAAGTGGTATCATGGTGCTTTAGCTATGTGGTAAGACTGTAGCCTCTGTTTGCCTGTAGGAGTGTATCTGTTTCTCCTCAAACAATGGCTTCTCCATCTAAGTGTGTCAAAACCTCCAAACTATTACAAGCTCCAAACCATCATACTTTTCCCAGGTTATATAAAGCTTCCAGGTTTTATATTATTTGATTTATCTGGGTAAGTACATAGACCATACACCTAAAGCATTATGCAGAATTCAGCCCTCCTCTGGGAATAAATTAGGAAAATAGCTTCCAAGTTCCGATCTGCAAATATTACCATAATTTTTTCAACTGTTGCTTGTGGGAGAAGTGCTTTGGCATATAAGCTGAAGCTAGCTTTTTATTTTTGTCATAACACAATGTCTAAAATGGGTAATTGGGCGAAGTTATCACTTCATCATCTAAACTGTCCCTGACTGAGAAGTTTAATTGATACTGCTGCAATGCAGGAGACTGAGTGAGTCAATGTTGGGTTGGCTTTTCTTCTCATTTTCTTTTGGGCCGATTCCTGTTCAGAAGGTGTTAAATTATTTTGTTCCAGGCAATTAATTTACTAATCTGTTTAACTCATTTCATGGGAGAACAATGCTTCTTATTGCCTTTATTATCAATGATATTTTAATAGCCTATTATGAGCACAATAAAAGCTAATCTTGCAGTTGTATAGACATCATTATTTCCTTGCTTACTTGGTTTTTTGCATTTGGGATTGGTTGAAAACACCCTCAGACAAATATAAGAAGAAATTGTGGTGGCTGTACAGAGAAATGAATTACAAGAGACAGAGCCAACAGAGCACCATGGTCAGAGCTTCTAAAACCTATTGCTCTGTGTATTTTTGTGTTTTTATTTCTGCAGGTTTTTCCCCTCATGGGAAGCAGAGGTTAGATTAGAGGTCTGGGCCCAGTGAACCCCATTCGTATCCAGGTGCCCTTTAAAAAGCCAGGCCGCAAGAGATATCCTAAAGAGAACTCTGTGGCCACTATTGGGGTGCAGTCAGACATGGGAAATATTTCATATACCTGTTT
Organism: Darevskia nairensis; assembly: GCA_034642065.1. Classification (NCBI taxonomy): domain Eukaryota; kingdom Metazoa; phylum Chordata; class Lepidosauria; order Squamata; family Lacertidae; genus Darevskia; species Darevskia nairensis. The sequence continues at coordinate 1,427,071 of JAWWNI010000811.1, read as the reverse complement.
ATAATGTTAGTGCCTTTGTCCTGTTTTCTAATGCTCCTTTTCATGCTGCAGTCCGTACCTATTGCATTACGGAGCCGTGTCTTTTTGACCGATACACTGGCACATCGTGCTAAATTTCGTTCACAGAACAGGACGCTGTGTGACACACAATGAACATCATTGGGCAATGTCTCTCACTACTCCCGGAGCATAGCTGTCAACCCTCCCTTTTTTTGTGGGAAACTCCCTTATTCCAATGCCGTTTCCCGCTGCTATCCCGGATTGTTGATATCCCTTAAATTCCCCGGATTTCAAAGGAAGCAGCTCCTCTCCCTCCCTGCCGGCCAGGGAGGCTCCTCAGCTGCGTTGCTCGGCTGCCAATAAGGAGTCTGAGACCGACTGGGGGCGGAGCTTGCATGCCTTGTGCAGCCAGACCCTCACGCCCAACCAGACAGACAGCCTGCCTGCCGTCTATGCGCTCCCTCTTTCGCTCACCCGTTCACGCGCAGCCTCTGGAGCGCAGGGTGGCGAGGCTACTTGGTGCCATTGCACCGCCCTCGCGGCATCCCTTATTTTCAAATCCAAAAGTTTGGGGAAAATCCCTTATTTTCAAATCTGAAAGTTGACAGTTATGCTACTCCCTCCTCCCACCCTCTTTCTGCACATGCACACTTCTTTTCTCCCATGATTCACCCATGAAGGAAAAGAACTGTGTGCCTGCGTATGCCACACCAAATTTCATCCACTGGTTTTCTGGGTTAATGGAGTGGCACATTTTCCCCCCCAGGAAGCAATTAAGACAGAAGTGAACACTGAACTTCCACTATAGTCTGCTAGATTTCCAGAGGTGGCTTTTACGTAATGTGAAACTCAAATATAATTCGGAAATTGTAACAAACGAACAGTTTGGGGAAACTGGAATAAACTGCCTTGTGAATGCAGCCGAAGTGCTGGTACATAGTAACAAGAACCTATAGGTAAAGGGACTCCTGACTGTTAGGTCCAGTCGTGGACGACTCTATCGTTGCGGCACTCACCTCGCTTTACTGGCCGAGGGAGCCGGCGTACAGCTTCTGGGTCATGTGGCCAGCATGACTAAGGGGCTACTGGTGAAACCAGAGCAGCGTACGGAAATGCTGTTTACCTTCCCGCCGGAGCGGTACCTATTGATCTACTTGCACTTTGATGTGCTTTCGAACTGTTATGTGGGCAGGAGCAGGGACCGAGCAACGGGAGCTCACCCCGTCACGGGGATTCGAACCGCCGACCTTCTGATCGGCAAGCCCTAGGCTCTGTGGTTTAGACCACAGCGCCACCCGCGTCCCAACAAGAACCTAAGAAGAACCAAAGACCCATCTAGTCCATCTTCGTCTTTTTACAGTGGCCAATCAGATGCCCATGGGATGCTTGTAGGCTGCATCTGAGTGTAGCAGCATTCTTCTCTCTTGTGCAGCCAGTATACAGAGAAGACTAGAGATAGAGCCCAGCCATTGTGGCTAGTTGCCTCTAAGCCATCCAAGTTGGTGGCCATCACTATGCTAATTTATTATGCTGACTAATGCATAATGAAATGCATGTACTGAGATAGAGTGTCCCTCCAAATGCATATATCGGTGAATTTATTTAACATCCCTCTCAAATGCTAGCCATCGCTTTGCGTTTATCAAAGCGAGGTTTAACATTTTCCCCTCTAGGGTCCTTTTCCATAGATTCTCCAAGGGCCGAGTCTCTGAGTTATGTTCTTGCGACAACAAGGCGATAGAATCCCTTCAGCATATAGTTTTTAGTTGCCCCTTGTATAGTGTTGCCCGGACAAACCTTCTGAGACCATTAGTCCAAAAATTCTCTGGTCTTCCAGTGGAGACCTGCCTCACCCTATTACTGCAAGATACTGATTCGACCGTATCCTTCCAAGTGGCAAGATTTTTAACCTCTGTGTTGTCTTATAAGAGGCCAAATGGAATGCTACAGGAATTTTAAAAGGTTTTTTTTTATGTATATGTTTTATATGTATATATTACTGGTTGTATCTACTCAATACTGGCTGTGTCTATTTTGTATATGCATATGAGCTTAAAGCTGCAATAAACCTGATTGATTGATATATCGGTGGAAGCAACCTACAAAAAGCACTATTCAGGGAAAATTGCATTGCCCCCCCAAAAAAGTGTACATAATAATAATAATAATAATAATAATAATAATAATAATAATAATTTGTTTGTACCCCGCACATCTGGCTGGGTCTCCCCAGCTACTCTGGGCGGCTTCCAGCAAATATTAAAAAACAATACATTAACATGTTACAGATTAAAAACTTCCCTAAACAGGGCTGCCTTCAGGTATTTCCTAAATATTATGTAGTTGTTGATTGCTTTGACCTCTGCTGGGAGGGCGTTCCACAGGGCGAGTGCCACTACCGAGAAGGCCCTCTGCCTGGTTCCCTGTAGCTTGGCTTCTCACAGTGAGGGAACCGCCAGAAGGCCCTCGGCGCTGGACCTCAGTGTCCGGGCTGAACGGTGGGGATGGAGACGCTCCTTCAGGTATACAGGACCAAGGCCGTTTAGGGCTTTAAAGGTCAGCACCAACACTTTGAATTGTGCTCGGAAACGTACTGGGAGCCAATGTAGATCTCTCAGGACCGGTGTTATGTGGTCCCGGCGGCCACTCCCAGTCACCAGTCTAGCTGCCGCATTCTGGATTAATTGCAGTTTCCGGGTCACCTTCAAAAGTAGCCCCACGTAGAGCGCATTGCAGTAGTCTAAGCGGGAGATAACTAGAGCAGGCACCACTCTGGCGAGACAGTCTGTGGGCAGGTAGGGCCTTAGCCTGTGCACCAGATGTAGCTAGTAGACAGCCACCCTGGACACAGAATTCACCTGCGCCTCCATGGACAGCTGTGAGTCCAAAATGACTCCCAGGCTGTGCACCTGGTCCTTCAGGGGCACAGTTACCACATTAGGCCATATTGCACACAAATGTGCATGTTCAGAGAAATGCACACTAAAAATGCAGGTGGGTTTTTATTAGGACTTCCTTTTTTTTTTTTTTTAATGCAACTGCTGCCTACGTGTGGAGAGCTGAATGGGACCAACTCACCCACCTCTAATCACTGCTTCTTGTGGAGTAATTTAATGGTGAGCTGTGTGGGGAAGTACTTCTGTTTGCCCCTCCTTGATCTTACAGCATTCAGCTTCACTGTGTGGCTCTGGGTTTAATGAGAGTATTATGAGAGAACGTCTCCCTCTCCACTTTCTTTTCTGGTAATTAGGATATAATTAACACAGGGCCTTGAGACCTACTCCTCAACCCAGTCCAGAGTTTGGATTAATTTTCCAAACACCTGGGAGCCCTGAGGAAGATGAGGTTTCATTGATCTTTGACTTGCTTGTTTAAAACTGTGTGTGGTTTTTTTTAATGGTCTTGGATATTAAAAGTTCATTTTACAAATAAGTAACCCAGGTGGCGCTGTGGGTTAAACCACAGAGCCTAGGGCTTGCTGATCAGAAGGTCAGCGGTTCGAATCCCTGCGACGGGGTGAGCTCCCGTTGCTCGGTCCCAGCTCCTGCCAACCTAGCAGTTCGAAAGCACGTCAAAGTGCAAGTAGATAAATAGGTACCGCTCCGGCGGGAAGGTAAACAGCGTTTCCGTGCGCTGCTCTGGTTCGCCAGAAGCGGCTTTGTCATGCTGGCCACATGACCCAGAAGCTGTACGCCGGCTCCCTCGGCCAGTAACTTGAGATGAGCGCCGCAACCCCAGAGTTGGACACGCCTGGACCTAATGGTCAGGGGTCCCTTTACCTTTACTAAATAAATAAATCATACAGACCCCACCTTGCTAAATATTCAACTTTTTTTTTTTTACAGAGGGCACAGTTTAACCCCGCTGTAAATTATTCTGTTGAGCCATATCTATCTATCTATCTATCTATCTATCTATCTATCTATCTATCTATCTATCTATCTATCTATCTATATGGAGAGAGAAAGAGAGAGAGAGAGAGAGAGAGAGAGAGAGAGAGAGAGAGAGAGCGCAATGTACATAAATGTACGCTGACAACCCTGTTCATTATTGCTTACACTGTTGAAGCAGAGAGAGTTTCATCACTCCCTGTGGTAAAAAGGGCCAGTAACAAACCTGGCAGGAGGCAAATCCCAGCACCATCTGCAAGTGCTCTGGTGATAACAGCCAAATGCAGTAAGAATCAACAATCCATGAAGCAGATGTGCCTGGAAGGCCTAGATGGGTTTTTTTACAATGCTGGCCGTTTTGGCAGAATCTGTGAATGAATGACAAGGAGAGGGATTAATTCATATCTGCCTTGTTTCTTGTAATTCAAAGTCTCCGTGGCTCCCCAAAGTAAGAAGCACCGAGCAAATGAGGCAGTATCTTCTTTTAATTTTGAATCCTTTGTGTTCAAAATGTTGGAAGCAACTTTCTGAGTCAACGCAGAACAGTCCCCCTGGCTGGCTGCTTGAATGGGGGGCCGGGGGGGGGAGAGGAAAAGGAAGGGAAAAGGCAGAATACTGTGCTTGCTCAACTTATTTTATGTTTGCTAAGTTGTCGTCTTTAACTAGTCATTGTGGAATTTTACAGCAGAGCCACTTGATGCCCTAACCCAGGCACGTCCAAGAGGTAGATCGTGACCTACCACTAGATCACTGGACATCTGTGGTAGATCACTGGTAGTCCACTGGCTCCCACCAAAGAAGCTCAACAAGTTTGGCTCCCCTAAAAAAAAGCTCATCATTTCTGCACCCCTAAAAACGTGGCTTTCCCCCCTCCCTATAAAAAAGTTCAACAATTTTGACCTAAACCCCTAAAAAACGGGCCTTCCTCTTCCCTAAAAAAACCTCCACCCCCCAAAAAAGGGGAGTACAGTGGTACCTCGGGTTAAGTACTTAATTCATTCCAGAGGTCCGTTCTTAACCTGAAGCGTACTTAACCTGAAGCACCATTTTAGCTAATGGGACCTCCTGCTGCCGCTGCGCCGCCAGAGCACGATTTCTGTTCTTAGCGGAGTTCTTAACCAGAAGCTTACTTAACCTGAGGTACCACTGTAGATGGCGCTGTGGGTTAAACCACAGAGCCTAGGGCTTGCTGATCAGAAGGTCGGTGGTTCGAATCCCTGCAACGGGGTGAGCTCCCGTTGCTTGGTCCCAGCTCCTGCCCACCTAGCAGTTCGAAAGCACGTCAAAGTGCAAGTAGATAAATAGGCACCGCTCTCGCGGGAAGGTAAACGGCGTTTCCGTGTGCTGCTTTGGTTCACCAGAAGCGGCTTTGTCATGCTGGCCACATGACCCGGAAGCTGTATGCCGGCTCTCGGCCAATAAAGCGAGATGAGTGCCGCAACCCCAGAGTCGGACACGACTGGACTTAATGGTCAGGGGTCCCTTTACCTTTACCTTACCACTGTAGATCAGTGCCAGTTTTTAACTCTGTGATTAGTCCGTAGTTTCTTGCGAATTGGCCACCCCTGCCCTAACCCATCACATTTACTTCCTACTCAACCCATACTTCTCCAGAACTTTTGGGATCTCTGCCCTCTGCTTGCTTTTCTTTAAGCTGCTCTTTCCTAAAAAGCCAATTAGCAGCTGCCATTCCATGTGAGTCAGGGGGGTGTCCGTTTGGGGATTTATTAATACGATGGCTGGCTGCAATTAGTGTAAATAAACATCTTAAACTATATTTTGCTTTTCGCTTCCTTACATCTGCAGTCCCAACACCCACAACAGATTGGAAGCAGAAGATCGTGAGGAGGTATGCAGAATGTCGTGAGGAGACAACTGAATTGGCCAAAAGCAAATTACTATATTATATATACAAGGTTTCATTTAAGATTGCAATTCTCTTATTTCTTCTAACAGATTCTCTATCTACCGTATGTTTCTTTATGATTTTCATAGTTACACTTAGGGCTAATTTTTGAACACCCTCCAAGTATCCCCACTTTCCAGGGACAGTCCCATATTTACAGTAGCCACCCCAGTTTCTGATTTGATCCCGGAATGTTCTGCTTTTCCTTGTTGTTGTTTAGTAGTTTAGTCGTGTCCGAATCCTCGTGACCCCATGGACCAGAGCATGCCAGGCACTCCTGTCTTCCACTGCCTCCCGCAGTTTGGTCAGACTCATGTTGGTAGCTTCGAGAACACTGTCCAACCATCTTGTCCTCTGTCGTCCCCTTCTCCTTGTGCCCTCCATCTTTCCCAACATCAGGGTCTTTTACAGGGATTCTTCCCTTCTCATGAGGTGGCCAAAGTATTGGAGCCTCAGCTTCAGGATCTGTCCTTCCAGTGAACACTCCGGGCTGATTTCCTTCAGAATGGATAGGTTTGATCTTCTTGCAGTCCATGGGACTCTCAAAAGTCTCCTCCAGCACCATAATTCAAAAGCGTCAATTCTTCGGCGATCAGCCTTCTTTATGGTCCAGCTCTCACTTCCGTACATTACTACTGGGAAGACCATAGCTTTAACTATACGGACCTTTGTCGGCAAGGTGATGTCTCTGCTTTTTAAGATGCTGTCTAGGTTTGTCATTGCTTTTCTCCCAAGAAGCAGGCGTCTTCTAATTTCACGGCTGCTGTCACCATCTGCAGTGATCATGGAACCCAAGAAAGTAAAATCTCTCACTGCCTCCATTTCTTCCCCTTCTATTTGCCAGGAGGTGATGGGACCAGTGGCCATGATCTTAGTTTTTTTGATGTTGAGCTTCAGACCATATTTTGCGCTCTCCTCTTTCACCCTCATTAAAAGGTCCTTTAATTCCTCCTCACTTTCTGCCATCAAGGTTGTGTCATCAGCATATCTGAGGTTGTTGATATTTCTTCCGGCAATCTTAATTCCGGTTTGGGATTCATCCAGTCCAGCCCTTTCACATGATGAATTCTGCATATAATTCTGCTTTTCCTTAGTATTTTCCTATTTTCATTGGAGAAATGTTGGAGCGTATGGAGTTATGCAACCCCCGAGCCAAGGAGATGTAACTATGCAACCTTTAGAAGACACCTGAATGCAGCCCTGTATAGTTTTATAATGTTTTTTATATATGTTGGAAGCCACCCAGAGTGGCTTGGGCAACCCAGTCAGGTGGACAGAGTACGATGATAGGAAGGGAGGATATGTTAATGTGAGAAGTTAGTCAAGGTGAACGTAAGTCCCATTGATTTAAATGATAATTGATCAGGGGGTGCACAACACAGGCTAACTGTGTTTACTCAGGAATAAGCACTGCTCTGTTCAATGGAGCTTATGCTCAGGTAACTCTGTTTAGGACTGTAGCCAAGCAGGGCAATTCTGTGTAGGGCCAGAGGGAAGCAACTTGATGGATCTACACCACTTTAATCAGGGGTTGGCAAGCTTTACCGGCCATGGGCCGGATTACTCCCACGGAGATCATCCGTGGGCCGGACGGGTTCAGCACAGCGCTGGAAATTGCGTCTGCGCATTTCTGCGGTGGGCGCCGGAAATTGCTTCTGTGCATGCCCAGATGCCAAAAATTGTGCCCGCGCAGAAGCAATTTTCGGCGTCTGGACATGTGCAGACGTGATTTCCAGTATCTGTGTGCACAGACACAATTTCTGGTGCTGCTCAGCGAGTCCCTGCACTGCGCTGCACCGGTTTAGTGCAGCGTGTGGGGGACTCGCCAAGCGGGCTACTCAGTTCAGGAGTGGCTCGTGGGCCGGTAAAACGGTCTTCGTGGGCCGCATCTGGCCCATGGGCCACACGTTGCCGACCCCTGACTTTAATAGTCATGCCTTCCTGCAAAGAATGCTGGGAACTGCAATTTGTTAAGGGCATCAACACCAGAGATCTGACCCACTACCTTTAGCAAACTGCAGTTCTAAGGATTCTGCACGACTCTTAAAGTGGTACACAAATGCTTTAAAAGCATGGTGTATATGTGACCTATTGCCCTGGTCAGGGCAGATGCAGGGAGCAGTTCCAACTTAACTTGCAAAATTCATTACCTGTGGCAAAAAGGGTTTGCTCACCACTGTACCTTGGTCTACAACATAGGGGTGATCAGTCTGCTAGCTATTTAGCACTCCACACATCAGCTGGTGAGGGCACGGTTTAATAAATATACATAAAATTATATGGGTTTTTCTTAAAGTGCTAGTTTGTTCTTGAACAAACAATCTAATCCCAACAGAAAATAATGTCTTTAAAAGGACAAGAAACCTCCCAGGAAGCCTGAAAGGGCACATCTACCCAGGTGGGAATCCATTCTGAAGTTTTGCTTTCCCAAAGAGAATTAACAGGGGCAAGTCACGTATCTTCAGAAGATTACCGAAGCACATTGGGGTTCTATAGATATTTCTTACAAGGCAAGTTATTTATGCCTGGGGAGAAAACCTATTGTTTACTAAACCAGGCTTCCTTATTCTGTAGCATTTGCTTGAGTAGTGCGCACAGGATTGCTTCAAAGGACAGTTTCACTAATGTTTTCTCTGGGAAAAGACAGGGTGAAATTTGTTGCTTTGGGGACTTCAGTACTGGGCAGCTGTAGATGAAACTTAGAAGAGGGCCATTCTATAGCCGATGGAAGCTTCAGCAAGCTTTGGAGTCTTTCTGTGGCCATACGGCTAACTTTTTAACAGAACTATGAGTGCTTCCAAACTGCTGCTTTTTTTAATAGCTGGTATTCAATCACATACATGCAGCAAACCCACTTCCTCAAAAGATCAGACTTTTCATGGTAAGGAAAGCAACAGGAAAATGTACTGGGAAGTCACTCACTTTGATTCAACATCACCTATCTTCCCCTCAAACAAACCAGAATTAATGTTCAGTAATAGCCTATATTTTTGGGATGCGGGTGGCACTGTGGGTTAAACCACAAAGCCTAGGGCTTGCCGATCAGAAGGTCGGTGGTTCGAATCCCCACGATGGGGTGAGCTCCCGTTGCTCGGTCCCTGCTCCTGCCAACCTAGCAGTTCGAAAGCACGCAGTGCAAGTAGATAAATAGGTACCTCTCCGGCGGGAAGGTAAATGGCGTTTCCGTGCGCTGCTCTGGTTCGCCAGAAGTGGCTTAGTCATGCTGGCCACAGGACCCGGAAGTTGTACGCCGGCTCCCTCGGCCAGTAAAGCGAGATGAGCGCCGCAACCCCAGAGTCGTCCGCGACTAGACCTAATGGTCAGGGGTCCCTTTACCCTTTAATAGCCTATATTAAATAGCCAATGTAGCTTCTCTTAAAATACAACTTGATGGATTTTTGGTGCTCTTTTTGAACTGAAAATTGTGTCGGAACATTTGGAGAGGGAATACCTGGGTTTCAATACACACCTTAGGCCAGGAGGTAGGTCAGGTCACGCCAGAATCCTACAAAGATCCAACCCCTCAAACACAAAATGAAATGAAATAAAATAAAACCCCGGTCCCCCTGCCATATTCCCAGTTGACATAGCCCACCTTGCAGCTTCTAGAAATGGATTTCTATTTTGTATCATTGTATCACCTTCACAAGGGACCCAGGTGGCGCTGTGGATTAAACCACAGAGCCTAGGGCTTGCTGATCAGAAGGTCGGTGGTTCGAATCCCCGCGACGGGGTGAGCTCCCGTTGCTCGGTCCCTGCTCCTGCCCACCTAGCAGTTTGAAAGCATGTCAAAGTGCAAGTAGATAAATAGGAACCGCTCTGGTGGAAAGGTAAATGGCGTTTCCGTGCGCTGCTCTGGTTCGCCAGAAGCGGTTTAGTCATGCTGGCCACATGACCTGGAAGCTGTAGACCGGCTCCCTCGGCCAGTAAAGCAAGATGAGTGCCACAACCCCAGAGTCGGACACGACTGGACCTGATGGTCAGGGGTCCCTTTACCTATCACCTTCACAATGTGAAAGATGGCTCCTCACACCACACACCTTTGCGCATGCATATGCACACTGTTGTCTATTTCACTATTTAGTGAATTTGTGGAAATAAGTGTAATCCAAGCCTCGCTTACCTGGGAGCAAGCCCCATTGAATTCAGTAGGACATCTGAGTCGGTTTGGTTAGGATTGGGCTGTTAATAATTGGTTGGATTTCTGAACTGTCAAAGTCTTCCAAGCGATCAAAAATGTCCTCTTCTCCTATTTATGAAACATCCCAGCTAAGGAACCAATTTATCTTGCCATGATTAATAAAGCAAGTCCTGCTTGTTAAAGGAACAAATTGGATATGAATGTATCTAATATTTATATACTGTTCCCTAATTTAATATGACTGAAGTTTATTGGGTAGGGGGAAAAAAGTCGTTTCCTTTCTTTATTGCAAGAGACACGAGCCATTCTCAATTCTGTTGGCAACAGGTGTGGAGTACCCGTGACTAGCATAAATTTGCGGCAGAAAAATGTCTTTATGCATGACAATTTGCAGATAGTTTGTGAATAGGGACCAGCTGGTCTGTTTGAAATATTATAATGGTCTCCTGTTAGGGAAGAAGATGCAAGGGAGACTCTGCAAGGAGATATCATACCTTGCCAAGCTGCCTATATTGACTAACCTCCTCAGCTGCCCTGGTGAAAACAGTGGTTTGGTCTGTGGATATAAGTTTAGAAGATTAGAAGTCTATGGACAGAAAATTAAAAGATTAGGAGATCAGGAAGGGCAGCTGTAAGGGCTCGGGGTTGTCTCCTCGAGAGTAAAGAGCCAGAAACATCCGTTCTTCTAAAGCTAATACTTTATTTACAGAGTATGTACATCGGAGCGTCTAAGATTCATGTCCGCTTGAGTCGGTTCCAGAATCCGGGAGTGGCTTTCGCCGGTTCCTCCCCCAACATAAGAGCTTTGGAATTCCAAAGCGTCACCTCCTTTCCTTATGCTTCCCCCCCCCCACGCAGCTGGAGCGACGGAAGTAGCTGACCACTTTGCTCCGCAACCCACTCAGGTGGAGCTAGGGCTCTGCCAGCATCTCTGGCCCTCAGCTCCACCGCACTGCCTGACAGTTCCTGTTCGCCACCACTGGGGCTGTCCTTGCTATCTCCGCTGGACTCTGAACTGCTTCTCAAGAGAGGCTGCACTTCTCTCTATCCCTCCTTCCCCATCTCAAGTGCCTTGCGTGAGGGCAGGTCCCTGACAGCAGTGCCATGTTGTTGTTGTTGTTCAGTCGTTCAGTCGTGTCCGACTCTTCGTGACCCCATGGACCAGAGCACGCCAGGCACGCCTATCCTTCACTGCCTCTCGCAGTTTGGCCAAACTCATGTTAGTAGCTTCGAGAATACTGTCCAACCATCTCATCCTCTGCCGTCCCCTTCTCCTTGTGCCATACCTAATGCAAACACACACCTCTGCTGGAACAGCCCTTAAGATGCCACAGAAGATGACTGTTTCCCTGGTCTCCCTGCAATCTTGTTCCTTTGCCCATCATAACAGGCCAAATACTGATGGCTTCCATTATGCCAAGTCTTCTTCTCTGGCACAGGTTTGGGCATTAGGCCAGAGCCTTTGCCTTCTCTTAAATCAGGAGGGAGGAATCGTTTTCAGCCTGATACCCTGTTTCCCCTTTTTTAATACGTAGTCATAAAGTAAGCCATGGCAGGGTTTTTTTACCTTTGTGAGAAGTAAGACATACCCCAAAAGTAAGCCGTGGTGCCGCCATTGTTCCTGTCACCTCCTCAGCCCCTCCTGCGTGCGCAGGGAGCCAGCGAACCAGCGAGAGGCGCTGGGGAGGGAACGCGCCTCTTGCGGAGTTCTGCCCCGCCTGCTCAGCGTGCAGGGGGAGGCTGCACCATACCATGCTGACGTAATCAAAATAAGACATCCCCCCAAAAATAAGCCACCCTGTGTTTTTTGAGGAAAAAAAATTATAAGACGGTGTCTTAAAAAGGGGGAAAGACGGTAGCCACATTATGTTCTTCTTCCTTAATTAGTTTTTATTCAAGGTTTTCTTGTGCCACAAACCAAACAAATAAACAAGGAGAAGTACATATAGCATCTCTACTTTCGATTCATAGAGTCTTTTTCACATTCGGTCATAGACATTGTGCAGTTGTGGGGGGGAAGAGAGGTGGGAAAGAGAGCGAAAGAGAGAGAGGGGGAGATGAGAATAATCTTTCGTTCTATTACATAGTGTTTGAGCAGGGGTTTTGTGTCAGGGTTTTTGGGGAACACATGCCGGCAAGGGCGTAGGAAGTGGGACATGGGGGGGCCACCCCAGGTTCCATCATGGGGTGTGTGTGACAAATTATCAAGGAACAATTACTGCCCTACTAGGGTGGTTCATAAAAAACTTTTTTTTAAAATGCCTGCTCCAAAGGTCTTATCTTACTACACTAGGGATTATATAGCTATATATGAAATTTCATGCATATCAGTTAATATCTTGACCCTCCTCCACGAAAATAGCTGTTTACTTGGCTGTTTTCCTATGTCGTGAAGGCTGAAATTTCAATTCAGTGGAGCACTTACTGTTCCCAACCCTAACCCTGCGGAAAGCCATCTAATTAGACTTTAATTTGATTTTGACACGTTTTTAGGAGGTAATTTAATTATTGTTTGATTTTATATCAATGTTATGTATCTGATGTTAGCCGCCCTGAGCCCGACTTCGGCCGGGGAGGGCGGGATATAAATAAAAGTTTATTTTTACTTATTATTATTCCTTTGTAAGAAAATATGAAATAACGTAAAACCATTTTTGCAGGCCAAAAAAAAAACCAGTGTGTGTGACAAGAAATTTTCCGCACTGGGTACCACCTGACCTTCCTACGCCTCTGCAGTGGGACCTTGGGCGAAAGTGGGTGGGGTGATGGATGTAAATCTTACCTTTGTACAGCATGCTAGTTTCCCCATATGCACCCACATGCCCCCCCGGCCTCCATACAGGCAAAATGAGCCAAGGATGTGTTCCAGGAAGGTAAAACTGAGGCAAGGGTGTGTGTCACAGGAGAGGGGGCTTGGCCTGGACAAAATCCCATGGGCCCTGAGGTTTCCTACTCCTATTTTAAATCCAAGTCTCTGCTCCCTCTTAGCAGGGTACCAATACACAGTGCCTGTTCACCAAGGTTCAAGGAGGAGTCAAGGATCCATTTACCTGTTATAGACTGGCATTCCCTCTAGTTAATGAGTCATAGGCAACTTACAATTGCCAGGAGTGATGCCTCAGTGCCTTTCACATGTGCTGCATCAGGAGGAATTTGGAGGGCAGGACAGAGTCTCAAACAAAGATGTGCCCTCCCAAGTCCACATTTCCGGCATCTTTGCACTCCTGCCTCAGTGAGGTCTACGCTAGCTTGGTCATGTCCACAGAACGGAAGATGGCAGGATCCCCAAGGAGCTGACTTCTTGCACCAGGCCAATTGGCAGACCAAATCTGTGTTACAAAGATGTCTGCAAACATGACATGAAAGCTGGCAGCATCAACCCTGGCATGTGGGAATCCCTTGCAGACGACCGCAGTGCCTGGAGAAGGCAGTCATAGCATTGGCCAGAGGATAAATGACAGCTGGGAGGAGTGCAGGGAGAGGAAACGCCATGGCGGATCTGCAGCAGCACAACTGGTCACCTTCATCTCCTCCAACAGCAAAAAAATAATAATAAAAAAATAACCCACCATGTCTCCCCTGCATAATTCTCTACAGCCACACCAGGAGCTGTAACCATCCAAAAGCTTGACCTCAGCCCCTAAGACTCACTCCTCCACTGTCTCCCAAGATAGATGGATGCCAACTAATATCAGAGTATGCAATAGAAAACCTCTGCCCTGAAACTTTCTCTAGTCTACTTAAAGAAGTGTGTTTATTCGGGAGAGCCAGTGTGGTGGTGTGGTTAAGAGCGGTAGACTCGTAATCTGGTGAACTGGGTTCACGTCTCCGCTCCTCCACATGCAGCTGCTGGGTGACCTTGGGCTAGTCACCCTTCTTTGAAGTCTCTCAGCCCCACTCACCTCACAGAGTGTTTGTTGTGGGGGAGGAAGGGAAAGGAGAACGTGAGCCGCTTTGAGACTCCTTCGGGGAGTGATAAAGCGGGATATCAAATCCAAACTCCTCTTCTTCTTCTACTGGGACTAACAACTTCCTAGGAAGAATGTTTAGATTTGCGGCCATTGGCTATGCCAGATACAAGACATGAAGAATGGCCTGCCCAGTAGCCGTTGGCTGTATAGTGGCTGATGCTGATGAGAGTTGTAGTTCAACAACATCTGGAGGGCCACAAGTTCCACTTAGCCCAGTCTTTCTCAACCTTGGGTCCCCAGTTGTTCTTGAACTACAAATCCTATCCTCCATGACCACTGGCTATTCTGGCTAGGAATGATGGGAGTAGTAGTCCAACAATATCGGGGGACCCGAGGTTGAGAAAGGATGACTTAGACCAGGCATCCCCAAACTCGGTCCTCCAGCTGTTTTTGGACTACAATTCCCATCATCCCTGATCACTGGTCCTGTTAGCTAGAGATGATGGGAGTTGTAGTCCCAAAACAGCTGGAGGGCCAAGTTTGGGGATGCCCGACTTAGACTGTAACAAGCTTAGCTTTTCAGTTTTAAGAAGTGGTCTTCCCCATGAATAACCTATAATTAGAAAGGAATTTGGTGGGATGAGTAGAGTGAAATCAAGACACATCAGCTACAATCTGTACCTTACAGAGTCACAACGAGGGTATTCTATAGGTAATAGCAGACATCCACAAATGACATGGGTTTAGTGTTAGCAAATGGCTCCACCTTCTGTTCTTCATGTGGAAATACTAAAAAAAAAACTTTTTCAAGGAAAAGCTGTTGATGTTGTTTTAAACTGTTGGATGATATATATACATTAGCAGCAGCTTAATGCCAGTAGCAGTAGGGTAATCTAGAGAAAAGCAAAGGATAGATGTACGTTAGCTAACCTTTCACTGAGCTTAGGAGTCTGTCAGTGTTTGCACTCATTCCATCCAGCTTTTCCTCAAGTCTGTTTTTCATATATATATACATTTGTCTTGGAATAGCATGTTTATTTAATTTTTATTTATACAAATATTATATACTGCTATTTCATTAAAAAAAATCAAAGCAGTTGGTAGCCATGGTTCATAAAATGTTACAATAAAAACTATTATTTATTTTTAAAAAACCAAAAACACTCTTGTCTAAATAAAACGGAAGAAAGTGAATGCAGGGATAAACAGGGAAGGGATCTTGGCTATTTCAGCTACACAAATCCAGGTGACCAGGCCAAAGTCTTCAGGAGAATGGTGGCTTTTCAGAGTATTACTGAGAAAAGTCAGAAGAGGGGGGGCATCATCCAGATGTTCAGAGAGGCCCTTCCAAGCGTAAAGGGCAGCAAAGGAGAAAGGATGAAGTCCTTTGAGGAAGCAGGAGAACTTAGAAGCTGTGGGTGGAGAAGTAAGGATCACATAGGGAGGGATGTACTGGAATATAAGGGCAGAGAAATGGGGGCAAGGCCATGGAGTGCTTTGTTGTGTGGATTTAAGGAGGGGAATCACGTGATCAGAGTGCTAAGATCTCGGAATGATTCTGGAAGCAGAGTACTGTACTAGATAGGCATTGTGGTAAAGTACCTGCGAACAGTACTTTGGTGAGTGGAGAGTGAATATTTGGAGGAAGGAAGAAGAATCCTTGTTGATGATGCTGTTCCGTACCATTCAGCAGCTACCATCTTTATTTTTTGGGGGGGGTTGCCAAGGGTGCTCCCCAACACTGCCATTGGCCCTTATTCCAGCAGGAATCATTCTTTCATTTCCGTATTTTCCCTTCGCTGAACTGGCATTTGAAGTGAGTTCCTTTTCGATTCACACCAACAGAAAAAGAGGACTCATGGATAAAAACTAAATTTGGGAGCCAGTGTGGTGTAGTGGTTAAGAGCGGTAGACTCATAATCTGGTGAACCGGGTTCGCGTCTCCGCTCCTCCTCCACATGCAGCTGCTGGGTGACCTTGGGCTAGTCACACTTCTCTGAAGTCTCTCAGCCCCACTCAGCTCAAAGAGTGTTTGTTGTGGGGGAGAAAGGGAAAGGAGAATGTTAGCCACTTTGAGACTTCTTTGGGTAGTGATAAAGCGGGAAATCAAATCCAAACTCTCCTTCTTCTTTCACCACAGTGCCCTTTAACCCTTCTGCCAGGTGTGAACCTTTTTCTCACCAGGCTCTTGAATAATGGCTACCTCTTTGATCTAATGCATAGTGCAATCAATCAATCAATCAATCAATCAATGCACAAGCTGTGAGAGGCTTAGCTGTGCTGCCTGCCAATGACCCAGGTGGAAGGTGCCCAGGCAGAGAAGCATCCTCCTAAAAATTGAGCACTACAGAAGAAGAAGAAGAAGAAGAAGAAGAAGAAGAAGAAGAAGAAGTGGAGTTTGGATTTGATATCCCGCTTTATCACTACCCGAAGGAGTCTCAAAGCGGCTCACATTCTCCTTTCCCTTCCTCCCCCCCAACAAACACTCTGTGAGGTGAGTGGGGCTGAGAGACTTCAGAGAAGTGTGACTAGCCCAAGGTCACCCAGCAGCTGCATGTGGAGGAGCGGAGATACGAACCCGGTTCCCCAGATTACGAGACAACCGCTCTTAACCACTACACCACACTGGCAAACCTACAGGTGTGCATTGTAGGCATGTCTACATGTCTGAAGGCTTGCTGGGGAAAAGGAGCGGGTGGTGGTCATTCATCCAGGTAAATAAATAACAACCTTTACACATCAGAATGCATCTGCAATTTAAGAAGGTGGTGTTGCTGCCCTTTTGAGTGTTGGCAAGTTCTGGGATTTGCGACTGTGCCAACTGGCACACCAGACACACATGTTCACACTGGAAATGAAACACACACACACACACACACACACACACACAGAGAGAGAGAGAGAGAGAGAGAGAGAGAGAGAGAGAGAGAGAGAGAGAGAGAGAGATTCACTGGGCTTTGTGCTTTCGGCTGTGTACGAGGGGGTGAGGGAGGCAGCAGCAGCAGCAAAGCTATCATCAGGACAGAATTTTGCTTGGCAACTTAATGAGCCGCTGGTTAGATGAAGAATGCCGTTTGGTACATGCAAAAGCTGCACTTAGTGTCGGGGAGGGGGGAAATTTAAAAGGTTAAAATAAGAAATTACCCCTTTTCAAAGGTTACAGGGAAGGAGCTGATATTTTTCAGACTGCTTTCCACAATAGGGGGTGTTGATCCTCTATACAGGCTGCTGCATCAAACAGTTCTGTGAACAATGTTCTGATTTTTAATCTCTCCTTCCAAGTTGATTAATCTAAAATGTGTTCATTTAAAACAGGGCAGTTTGTGCAGGTGTCAAAGACTTGAAGGAGCACACATATAGCTATTTTTGAATTTTGCCACAAGGTATACACTTTTCTCTTTGAGAGAAATGGGAAGAATGGGGGAAAGAAATATTTGCTGTCAGAGACGGAGTGGGAGCGTATTGGAGAGAAGAGAATGATTATAGAAATTAGACTAAGAAAAATATTCTGAATTATCCTTGAGTGCTTTTTTTTAATACTTTTGTTTCACTCCATATCTTAAGAAGATCTAAAGCATTGGGAAGATTATTATTTTATACTCAAAAATATTTTTGAACAGCACTTTGACTACAAACTGATTTCTCTGCAGAGGACAAAATGCTACAATTTAGTGAGCATTTTCCTCTCTGCAGAGACTTCAAAGAGGCAATGATCAACTGACTATCAGTTAAAAGGAACCTCTTCGAAGGCACATTTCCTGAACCAATCAGGAGAAAGCAGATCTTCCGAGGAGGTTGCTCTAACTGACAATCAGTTGATTGGCAGTTGCAGCGACCGCCTTTGAACTTTGACAGTTGTCGGTCACAGGTGCTAATCATTATGGCATCAGGTACCACTCCCCACCCCTGCTGTTCTATGTAACCTTTGCTAGTGAGGAGAGAGGAGAATGGTGCTGAGTGAGTCCCCAATTTATTTATCTTTTTAATTAATTTAGAACACTTGCTGACAGCCCAGTCAACAAATTCCTCTGGGTAGTACAAACTGGGTAGAGTTCAAACAATATAAAGTTTGAATATTAAAGCTTTAGTTAAAACATTTAAAAACAACCCTGTTGCATTTTGTTCCTAAAACTGGCACAAGCAGCATAACAACATTTAAAACCCAGCAGAAATAATCTGCTCCAAGGCCAAAAACTGGGAGACGAAAAAAAAGCCATTCACCTTGCACCAAAAGGATCTTAACGTTGGTGTTGGGTGATCAACATTGCGGAGAGCATTCCATAATCAGGGCACCACCACCAAAAAGACCCTCTCGTAAATAACATATGCCTCACTTGCTTCTTGGGAGAAAAGCAATGACAAACCTAGACAGCATCTTAAAAAGCAGAGACATCACCTTGCCGACAAAGGTCCGTATAGTTAAAGCTATGGTTTTCCTAGTAGTGATGTATGTAAGTGAGAGCTGGACCATAAAGAAGGCTGACCGCCAAATAATTGATGCTTTTGAATTATGGTGCTGGAGGAGACTCTTGAGAGTCCCATGGACTGCAAGAAGATCAAACCTATCCATTCTGAAGGAAATCAGCCTGGAGTGCTCACTGGAAGGACAGATCCTGAAGCTGAGGCTCCAATACTTTGGCCACCTCATGAGAAGAGAAGACAGCCTGGAAAAGACCCTGATGTTGGGAAGGATTGAGGGCACAAGGAGAAGGGGACAACAGAGGACAAGATGGTTGGATAGTGTTCTCGAAGCTACCAACATGAGTCTGACCAACCTGCGGAAGGCAGTGGAAGACAGGAGTGCCTGGTGTGCTCTGGTCCATGGGGTCATGAAGAGTCAGACACGACTAAATGACTAAACAACAACAACAACAACAACAACAACAACAACAACACTTCAGGTGGGTGAACTTGGAGGCAAACCTTTGATGATGAACTCAAGGTCTGGGCAGTTATAGACCCAATTATGTTCTAAAATCATTCTCACATTGCTGTCAGTGTGTTCTAGCAGTGATAAAATATTGTTCAATTTATTATACCATCTACCATGGGAAAGTTGGGGTCTTCAGAAAGATTATTTTTCTCTCCCATGTCAGAACATTGGTACGACAGGCACACTTTCTGGCACAAACCTGTTGATCTTCCAGTGTCCTTAAGAGAGGTCAACAATCTTTAACACAGATCAGACACAGAAAGTAATCAGAAATGGATGAAAGTGATTTTGATTTATTATGCCATCCATCTCAACCGGAAAAATGTGATGCATAAAACATCCTCATACAAAGACCAGCAGGTCTGACATGTATAATTTATGACACATGCCAGTCATACACCAACTTGTTGATATTACTTATTCATGAATACACAGAAAAGCTTGTCGCAGAGAAATATAACCAAATGTCAGCCTATTATCCCGCACACTAATATCTATCAAAAGTGTTAAAGGTTACAAAACAACCCATCATTTTGCCGCTGTTATCATCCGGTGGCGGAACCTGTTGAATATAGCGCTATTGATTAAAATATCCACTTTCTTCCCACTTCTTATGTCACCTCGAAACATTAATTACAGTAAAATATCTAGAAATATTGGACAACAGTCAACCACAGCTATGGACTTTTGGCTCCCATTGATTTCAGTGAGGAAACTTGTGCATAATCTCTCCATCTTAAACGTGCTTATGTTGGGTTTGAACCAAACACTAAATTGGTCCTTGATCAATGGATTCAAGCCATGATGGTGTAGGAAGGAGTCACAGCTTAGTGGTGGTGAACCGGCATAAAATGTGTGAGCTTTAAAGCAGCGTTTTTCAACCGCTGTTCCGCGGCACACTACTGTGCCGCGAGATGTTGCCTGGTGTGCCGCGGGAAAACCGTTAGGGACCGCTCCTTCTCCCTCACACCTGCAGCCCCGGCCCGAAGAGCGGGGGGAAGGGGGCCGCCGCCGCGGGGCCTGGGGAGCAGGGGCGGGAGCGCACAGGAGAGTTGCGTGGGAGGGGCGGGTGGAGTGAGCGAGCGAGCGGCGCTTCCTCCGCCTCTCGCCCGGCAGGGAGTCCCGGGGTGGCCGCTCTCTCCCTCGCGCGCGTGCCCGGGGGCGCCGGGCCTGCGCGCGCTGCCTCCTCCTCCTCACGCCGCTGCCCCAGCCAGCATCGCCCGCCCGGGGAGCAGCGGCAGCGGCAGCAGCCAGAGAGTCGCGTGGGAGGGGCGGGTGGAGTGAGCGAGCGAGCGGCGCTTCCTCCGCCTCTCGCCCGCCAGGGAGTCCCGGGGTGGCTGCTCTCTCCCTCGCGCGCGTGCCCGGGGGCGCCGTGCCTGCGTGCGCTGCCTCCGCCTCCTCACGCCGCTGCCCCAGCCAGCATCGCCTGCCCGGGGAGCAGCGGCAGCGGCAGCAGCCGGAGAGTCGCATGGGAGGGGCGGGCGGAGTGAGCGAGCGAGCGGCGCTTCCTCCGCCTCTCGCCCGCCAGGGAGTCCCGGGGTGGCCGCTCTCTCCCTTGCGCGCGTGCCCGGGGGTGCCGTGCCTGCGCGCGCTGCCTCCGTCTCCTCACGCCGCTGCCCCAGCCAGCATCGTTTAGGTAGGTGTGCCGCGAGATTTTTTCCATGAGACAGGTGTGCCGTGCCCCAAAAAGGTTGAAAAACACTGCTTTAAAGCTCTGTGCCTGAGCACCCTGCCAGACTTCCCCAACCTGACACTCTCCAGATGTTTTGGACTACAGTCTCCATCAGCCTCAGCCAGCATGGCCAATAGTTGGGGGCGATGGGAGTTGTAGTGCAATGATGTCTGGAAGGCACCAAGTCAAGGAAGTAGGATATAGGCCAAATGAAGCATGTTAAGATTCATGAATCTCAGTGGGAGAGCTAATGCAGATGGTTAAATGTCTTCCATTGAAATCTAAGGGGCTTAAGTCAAATGCTTTAGATTGTCTGGATCTACTGCACAGCTGTGAATGCAATGATACATATATTATAAATATGTAGTATATATTTTGAGTGTGCCTGGTAACATACCATGGGTTTGTTGTTGTGTAATGTGTGAAATGGCCTTTAGGTATCAAGCACTGTTGGGGGCAGACAAAAGACTGCTTCTAACTACTAGGTGGATAATTATGCACGATTACAATGATTTGTTCTACTAACATCAATCCTTTACATCTCCATGCAGAAATAAGTCCCAGTGAGTTCCATGCAATTTATTGCCAAGTAGGCATGAGGACGTGGGTGGTGCTGTGGGTTAAACCACAGAGCCTAGGGCTTGCCGATCAGAAGGTCGGCGGTTCGAATCCCCACAAGGGGGTGAGCTCCCGTTGCTCGGTCCCTGCTCCTGCCAACCTAGCAGTTTGAAAGCACATCAAAATGCATGTAGATAAATAGGTACCACTGCAGCAGGAAGGTAAACGGCGTTTCCGTGTGCTGCTCTGGTTTGCCAGCTTAGTCATGCTGGCCACATGACTGTACGCCGACTCCCTCGGCCAATAATGCGAGATGAGCGCCGCAACCCCAGAGTCGGTCATGACTGGACCTAATGGTCAGGGGTCCCTTTACCTTTAGGCATAGGGCAGAAATTTGATTCCGATCACATCTAAAGGTGAACCCTTTGAAATGTGAAGTTATCTGAATTTTGCAATTCAGTTTGCCAGCCAGGATAAAGTGTGCAAAAAGTGCATATATTAATACAAACAACATACAACGTTGTGTTCTGTTGGGGAAAATGTTAGGCAAAATTGCATACAAACAGGAGAAAATGCACTGAAACACTGAGGAACATTCATAAGTTATTTAAATTAACAAAATAGCAAATTGGTGTGGGAATGTGGTGAACTGAGCTTCAGGCTAGAAAAGTGAGTAAAGGAGAGAACCAGAACTTGACAGGCTCACCCAGCC
The DNA here is from genome assembly GCA_034642065.1 of Darevskia nairensis. Lineage (NCBI taxonomy): Eukaryota > Metazoa > Chordata > Lepidosauria > Squamata > Lacertidae > Darevskia > Darevskia nairensis. The sequence goes on along the minus strand of JAWWNI010000811.1, from coordinate 1,405,348 downwards.
CTACTCCCTAGTAAGTGCATATATAGGGTTGCAGCCTAAGCTCGTGAGCAGTATGTAGTGGTTGGGGACATCCAAACTTATTTGCTATAACATGTTAGTTTGTGGAGACGAACAAGTCCCCTCCCCCTTAAAAAAAAAAATCAATTCTGGCAGCAGCCACAACATGAGGGATATTTTAAAGGTCAAAGACTCTTGGTTTCCTAGCTATTTTAAGCAGCCCAGTTGGACATGTTCGCAGAGCTATTCTATGTATTATTCATAGCAGCAGGGAAATGGCTCCACACCTTTTTCTGATTTGGAAACACTGATTCTTCCTGGCATTTTTGGCTGCGCGGTTGCATATTCCAGCTGCAGCAAGACACCCCCACCTTTCTTGCCTGTCTCTTCTGTCTGTTCAGTGAAGATGAAAGTGGGTCTTGTGGTTCTGTTGTTGAGGACGCCCATCTGCAATCGGGTACAAAGTGTACTATAAAGCTGGCTAATAGCCCATTATGTAAGAGGAGAAAGCTGGTGTCCTTGCAATTTTTAAGCATCTCCATTGAGCCTGAGCAATGGATGCCTTCTTTATTTATTTCATTTCAATGCCACCCTTCCAGGGTTCCCATTGTTCTGGGAAGCATTCAAGAACAGAACAATGGTAAGTGTAGGTAAATGTAATCCTTGGTTTTAATGGATAAGCCAAACAGAACAAACTCTAATGCGAAATGATTTGGACTTGTTCAGAGGAGGAGACGGTTGGTATGCATTCATCTATGTTTTCCTTCTGAAAAAAATGTATTGTGGCCAGTTATGCTTATTGACAGTGTTTGAAAATGTGCCGTGCAATCTTATATATGTATAGTCACAAGTAAGGACTGTTGACTTCATTGACACTTCGTCCTAAGTACCGCTAAGCATCGATAGGCTATAATCCAAAACACACATTCTCTGTATGTTCTGAGTGAACATACTGTTTATTGCAGATATTAATATTGCACAGCATGACGCAATTGGATCCCTCAAAGCTGGCTCCTTTTGGAATAAAAATTGTCCAGACCCATAATTATTATGATTCAAAGCTTTGCTAACCAGAACTTCTTCAAAACAGGTACAAAAACATTAACCATACACCCAGAAAGTTGAATAAAGCAAATGTACCGGTATATTTCCAACCATGTTTCAGTTCTCCTATTTTTGCATGTTACTCATTTCCTTTCCACATAATATGGTGTGGGAATGTTTTCCCTTTCAATTAAAAACACTGGTTGCTTTAAAAAAACCCAAAACAAAGCAAAATATTAATAAAACCATGAAAAAGCCAACAATTAAAATACAATGATTAGAACATACCTACAGAACACCCATAAAAGGTCAACCTCACATATTTAATTTTTGTTGTTACAATATTTTAAAAGGCTTTTTCAGGGCAACAAAAACTAGCAGAGGGAAATCACTGTTGCTTGCTCTCGAAACATCCTTCCGTGCCTAACTTACTAATTACACACTCCACTGCCCACCTGTAATTATGATATGAGTAGAAATTTCTACACCTCAGCAATTTAGCTGGTTCTTTCTAAAAACAGCCAATTCAACTCTAATGAATCTCACCACAAAGCAGCACAATCCTGTCAGAGTAGAGTGGCAAAACCTGAAAATGAGAGCTGCCATCTGGTCAGTATTTCTCTTCATCCTCACCATCTCATTTTTATGAGTCCCCCCCATTTTTTTTTATTGGTTTTAACAAAATAAAACAGTTAAAAAACAAACAACAATAAACAACTAAAAAGAAAACAACATTATTACACATAAAAACATACATAAATCCTTTTAACCTATCAATCCTTCTTATCATTGTGGGTTGACTTCCTCCTATCCTCTCTTCCTGCGTTCCTTGTATATCATCTTTAGTACCGTATTTTTCGCTCCAAAACGCACACCGGACCATAATGCACACCTCGCTTTTAGAGGAGGAAAACAAGAAAAATATTTTTTTCTGGTTTTCCTCCTCTAAAAGGCTGGGAGGGAGGGAAGAGAGAGAGAAGGAAGGAAGAGAGAGAGAGGAAGAGATAGAGAGAGGGAGAGAGAGGGAAAGGAGGAGGGAGAGAGGGAGGGAAGAGAGAGAGAGAAGGAAGGAAGGAAGGAAGGAAGGAAGGAAGGAAGGAAGGAAGGAAGGAAGGAAGGAAGGAAGGAAGGAAGGAAGGAAGGAAGGAAGGAGAGGGGGGAAGCAACTCCCTCCCTCCCTCCTTGTGCTCTCCAGGGGCGGGAGAGGAACGGATATCCCAAAAGCAGCGCTTTTGGGATGTCCGTTCGTTCCCCCCCACCCCTCCGCACCCACCAGAAGAGAGGGAAAGGGGGCGGGCACGGAGGGGGGGGAAAGGAACGGACATCCCGAAAGCGCTGCTTTTGGGCTGTCCGTTCCTCTCCCGCCCCTCCGGGAGCCATGGCTCCGGTGGCAGAGGCATCCCTCTGCTTACGACTGCAGTGGCAGCCGAGGGATCCCGCTGCTGGCCAGTGCCTTCGCTCCATAATGCGCACAGACTTTTCCCCTTCCTTTTTAGGAGGAAAAAAATGCGCGTTATGGAGCAAAAAATACGGTAATTTCTTGACATCATTAAAAAAATTTTAAATTAATTAACCTCAATATCTCTTCTTTTCTAATATCAATATCATTTATTCCAACAATTATAAACCTTAAATCTATCTTCTAAGTCTACAGTCATTTTTATGAGTTTTTAATCCAAGGTAATATCATAGAAAAGCTTAGCCGGAAATTGTGCAAGTTCTCTTGCGCTTGCATCTGTTTTAAACCTTCTATCCCTTCGCTGATAAATGAAAATGTACAGGCCATGAATTGATGGGAGGAGAAAGAGGAGCTCATGCTTACCAACTCTTTTTCCACCCCAAGATGTGTTTACCAGCCTGTCTCTCATTTCTCTCTCTCAAAGAGGAGAAATCTGTGATTAGTATCTCCCACAGGTGGGATGTATATATATAAATATTTGGACTATTACCTAATATTCAAGATCTGGATGAAATTGCACGTGGTGGGAGATAAATCAAAAATTAGATGGGGAAGAGATTTAGATAAAACTATCTCAGCAAAAAGTTGATCTTATCAACACAAAAAATAAGATACTATTAGTATTAGTATGAATGCTCTCATTTATCAAATACAGCATTATGCACTGTAAACTTATTACAGGCTTTGCTGAATTCAGATGCATGCCGTTTGATGCTAAAAACCAGTAATTCTGAACTTGTGTTAACATCTAATCTTCTTCTCTAAGCCGCAATCAGACGTCTGTAGATAAGGAATATCATCATTCCCATTTTCCTGCAAATGAGTTGGACTGTATCTTCTTCCAGTATTACATAATCTCATCTCTGCAGAACAGATAATAATTATCTGCAATCATTAATTATGTGCTCGTAGACATAGACTTTCCGCTGTTAACCTGGCCATATGGCTTTCAGGGACACGCTCCTTACATCATGATGGATGGTCAATTGTCAGTCTTCCAAGTGCAGGTGTTAAGCAACCTTCCCAACCCACACATGCTCTGCGGCGAAACTAATTGATCATAACACTATATAATTATAAGTTACCTTCCCATTGGACACTATTTCTCTTCCAGAGTTAATAGCTAATTAAGTACTTTGTAAGTTTTGCATAAAGTGGGGGGTAGTTACACAGACTGGGCAATCGGAGGCATAGCAATTTGAAGTGAAAGCATGGGGAAAGTATTCAAAAGTATAGTAACAAATACGAATTGGAGCTAAAAATATATTTCACAGTCCAGCCAACCTTAAACTCCAATTAATTCAACTAGAAGCTGTCTCTTTCGGTGAAATCAGTAGGACCTCCAAATGCTTAATTTTGGGTCCTGCACATAATCTTTGGCGTCTTTCTTCAGCTGAAACTCACTTTTCAGATAGTTTGCAATTATTATCTTTAAAATGGGCTGATATAATGGGTTGGATCCGGACTAAGTTTGTTGCCCTTAGTTCCCACTGAAATCAGTCTAAAAGGTTAGTCATAGCTGGGTTAAATTCCTTTGATTTCAACGGGAATTAAGTGCAGCGAATGGATCAAGCCCAATGTGCTTAATTTTCAGAGTTATTTGACAGCTTCATTTGGAGTTGCCACTGAAACTGGACAACCAATCAACATGGTGGAAATGTTCCCTATTCCCCTCCTAACACTATTATGCTGCACAATCGCCCATCTCTACGCCACATCATTGGCGGCAGCTGGGCAAACAAACCGTGTAATCGCATCTGAGAGTGATGGAAGAAGCAGTATCACACATTATGGAGGGGGTGGCGGCTGCCATTTAAAGCTTTGCTGTTTTTGTAATATTGAGTTCTGCCCCAAGCCACACATTTGATTGTTCTGGATTGTACAACTCTTTCATTGAAGCCAATGAGACCTCGGACTATTTATACCAGGCAATCAGCTCCTTTGGAGCTGATTCCTATGTGAAATATATGTGTCAATGGAAAATCTCAATAAATCTGGCATGAAAGCTATGTACAAGAGCAGCTAAGGACAAGAAATACTCTCTCCTATTTAGCATAGCTGTCAGCTTTCGGATTTGAAAATAAGGGATCAGCGGCTTCACCTGTCCCGGGGACAGTCTACGGTTCTCAGGGACAGTCCACGCCATGGTAATCCCCCCCAGGCTACAAATTAATTTACACCAGGCTACACACCATCATCTTTCCCCACCTCAGGGTCTCTTTTCCAGGGAGTCTTCTCTTCTCATGCATTGATTCAGGATCTGTCCTTCCGGTGAGCAGCCAGGGCCGATGTCCTTCAGAATGGATCGGTTTGATCTTCTTGCAGTCCAAGGGACTCCAGCACCACAATTCAAAAGCGTCAATTCTTCATGGGGGGATTGATCAGGTTCACTCTTTTGGCTCTCTGGCATCCATTAATGACTTATTATACAAACGTGTTTCAGACTTTGCATCCTTTAACACTCTTTTGGAAGGAGTGTATTTGTGGGCTGGGCCAGAGTTGTTGATTTTACATGCAAGCAAAGCACAAACAGTGCTGTTGTCTAATGACATCCTATTCTCTGTAACTATTGGTGAGCAACGCAGCCGAGCAACGCAGCTGAGGAGCCTCCCTGGCCGGCAGGGAGGGAGAGGAGCTGCTTCCTTTGAAATCTGGGAAATTTATGGGCTATCTAACAATCCGGAATAGCAGCGGGAAACGGCGCTGGAATAAGGGAATTTCCCGCCAAAAAAGGGAAACAACGGGAAATGGCGCTGGAATAAGGGAATTTCCCGCCCCAGAAAAGGGAAGGTTGACAGCTATGTATTTAGAGACCTTTTTGCGATGTTATCTGGACCCTGTATCCCAGTGTAACTATCAATCTTTTGTTTTTCTTCCACAAGTAGTTGATGGACTTAAATGAATCTTTCTGCACATTCAAATTCCCTGGACGCAATGTCCTCATATTAATATATTTGATTACTTGAGCAGCATGATACATCTGTCTTTCAAGACATGATATGAAATGGCAACATTCAGAGCAGTGGTGAAGCATTAAATTAAGTTCCCACCAATAAATAATTTTAGCAGTGTCATATCCTCTCACGTATTCTAGAATTAACTTTGTTAATTTTCGTTGTTTCTGTCTTTTGTAGAACATGCAAATTAATGTGATGAACCAGCAGAGAAGTGGACGCAGATTTTCTGCTAAGACAATCAACTTAATGAACGGGTAATTAGTGTTAAGAGCATTAGTAACATTAAAGCTTAATGAGTTGATTCTTCAGCATGTCACATCCCTCATTCCACAGTTTACCAAACTAAAAGTTTATTCCTCTTTTTGAAATGAAGAATGCTTTGAGATATGAGGTAGAATAGAATTAAGTGGGAGGGAAGGGTATGAATTATCGGCATAATTAATATGAAACAACCAAGAAAGTAGTTCATTTTAAATCCGCTCCACTTACCTGTGGGGAGGAGTTGCGGTGGACCGCATGACCACCCTCTCTCTTCCGGTTTACAGCAAGATGGCTTTGTTTCGAGATGATGGCATACACCTTTCTGATTGGGGAAATGACATATGGTTGGCTGACATAGCAGACGGAGTGAAGTATTGGTTGCAGTCGTGAGGGTATGTGGCGGTGAGCCTTTTGGGCTCTTGTGGCGGTTAGGCATTGGGTGACCTTATGATGGGGGAGGGGAGGCCCCTCCAAGCTGAAGGGTATTCTGTTAAAAGAATCCAGGGGTGTGGATCTTGTCTGAAGCCCGGGGCGGGGCTAGGGCAATGCCACGACCCCTTTGGGAACCCAGGGGGGCACGAGTTGGTCTCCGCCAACGGGGGCTTCCCCTACCAGAGGTTGACCCTTACCAGACTTCCTGCCCAGCGGGGAGGAGTCAGATATAGTCAGGTCTACTCAATGCCTAAGCCAATACTGCTCACATTCTGTAACCAATAAAGTTGTGGCCAAAATCTGCCCAATAACATTAACTTTATATCCTGTGTCCTTGTGTTTTATTCACCCTCGAGGGGGTGGTTGCGGGGTCTCGACACGCAACTAGCCGTTTGAATCGAGTTAAACTGAAGAAGTGTGCATGCACACGAAAGCTCATACCAAGAAAAAACTTAGTTGGTCTCTAAGGTGCTACTGGAAGGAATTTTTTTTATTTTGTTTTGACTACGGCAGACCAACACAGCTACCTACCTGTAATAAGAACTTCTGGAAATGCAAGGTGTAATACAGTTTATTAAGATTTACAGAAATAAGACAACTTTTCCAAAAGTTAACTGAAGGGAAAATATTGCAATATAGAGTGGGACCATTTTTAATATTTTTTTTGTAGTTTTCAGGAACATGTTGACAAGATGGTGAGGCCCTTATGGAGACAGGGGTTTTATAGAGGCCATACAAAGAGCCAGGTGAAACAGACCCACCTCAATTTTTTCTCCAACCATAGTATCACTGTGGGATTTTTGTTCAAACAGGAATGGCAAAATTGGACTCGGGGGTCAGTTTTTGTCAAATTTATATGAAGCATAACTTTTTAGGATTCAAGTGTCTATTGGTCAAATTATGTCCTAGATCACATTTACTGCAGCTGCTTGCTAGCAGAGATAACAAGATTATTAGGCTCGTGAGAAGCTTCAGACAGAGAGGGTCATTTCCAGCGCTGCTCCGCTCACTGCTAGGATGGGTTTAATTTAGCACAGCAAAATTGTCATGAAATGTAAACAGCCCAGACACAAAGCCTGCTATATTCGCCAACACTCTTGCCTTGACAGCCAGAATGAAATAAATTAATGATGTTTTATTCACCTGTCAAAAGAAAATTGCTCAACCCAGCTGGGTGAGCAAGCAGAGGTTTGTTAAAACCAGCTTAACAGATGAGCTGCAGCCCTCAAGAGCGCATGACATTCCAGTCAACTGATCCACCATAATCAACAGCCCTCAATGGTTACTCTTGCTTTATTACCTGGGATAACAGGGTAAACTAGAAATTCTATGTGGTTTCAGATGAAAAAGCCTGGCTAGATCAAACAAAATTTTGTTTCATCTGTCTGAAAATTAGATTATTCTTATCAATTTCTTTTTGAGCAACAGAGACCAATGTATATAATTAGGCAGGTGGGTAGAAAAGCAGTAATTTTGTTTAAATAATCCTCTCACATTTCGGAGTAACTTTAAGGTAGTTTTTAAAGAATGCTCAGAGCTTGTCATTATGCATGATCTTTGCCCAGAAAAAGTGGTATATAAATATTTAAAAATCAATAAATCACCACTGCCCTTTAAAAACTTTGTTTACCTTTCCCAATAATAAAAATAGGCCAGGATCTGTGGATTTTTGCATTGTGGAAAGTGTTGTGGTGCAAGATTTTTGTTTCCCTGGCAATGACCTCTGCTGTTGTTCTCCTATCTTAAATATTCCCAAATGACTGTTTTCAGAATATTCTTCTCTTTCCCTGCACTGCAGCTCCAGATATGTCACCATTATCAATTAAGCAGTTTGTGACATCCAATCATCTCTCCCCCCTTTCCATTCCATTTGCATTCTGAAAGTCAATTGGGCAGAAACATTAATTGGAATATTTATATTATGGTTTAACAAATGCAGTACAGTGATAAATATTCAGCACCTGTCAGAGTGGCCATTCATTAAAATTAGGGGAGTAGATGAGTAAGAAATAATCAATGCTTGTTAAGGATAGCCACCAAGAATGGGGAAATATTTGCTCATTATCTCCTAGTTTTATCTAGCCCTTTGTCTCATCAACATTCAGCCGCACTGCCAGAGAGCATGAAGGAGAAAAACTGCAAAAAGACAAGGACAGGAGAGAGAGGAAAGGAAAGTGATGGCATCTCAGTGTTGTTCCAATCTGTATAGAAGCATTTCCCTTTGTACACCTTTCCCTTGGCACATGCAGGCAGGCATACAGGGTTTGATAATGGCACGGAGCAATCTGCCAGTATGAACATCACAGAGAAATATTGGGCACATAGGTAAAGGTAAAGGGACCACTGACCATTAGGTCCAGTCGTGTCTGACTCTAGGGTTGCGGCGCTCATCTCTCTTTATTGGCCGAGAGCCGGCGTACAGCTTCCAGGTCATGTGGCCAGCATGACTAAGCCGCTTCTGGCGAAGCAGAGCAACGCACAGAAACGCCGTTTACCTTCCCGCCAGAGCGGTTCCTATTTATCTACTTGCACTTTGACATGCTTTCGAATTGCTAGGTGGGCAGGAGCAGGGACCGAGCAACGGGAGCTCACCCCGTCGCAGGGATTCGAACCGCCGACCTTCTGATCAGCAAGCCCTAGGCTCTGTGGTTTAACCCACAGCGCCACCTGGGTCCCTTTTACTTACTGAATTAGATACTGTACACAAACCGGAGCACTCACTTCCGAGCCAAAACATTAAACTTGCAAGGTGTTCACAATCCAAGGTATGACTGGGGCTGGCTTGGGGACACATTTCATGTGCCAAGATACCTAGTTCTATCCCCAACTTCCTGTTCCTCCTTTCTGAACCTAAAAACAAGTCTCTCATTTGGCAGTGGGTTCTGTAATTCATTGTTTCTTTTGTCTGAATCTCAGGTGCGGGACACCTGTTCAAAAGCAAAGAACAAAGACCTGGCTGATGAACACCCTGGTAAAGGTAAAGGTAAAGGTAAAGGTAAAGGTAAAGGTAAAGGTAAAGGTAAAGGTAAAGGGACCCCTGACCATTAGGTCCAGTCGTCTCCGACTCTAGGGTTGCGGCGCTCATCTCTCTTTATTGGCCGAGAGCCGGCTTACAGCTTCCGGGTCATGTGGCCAGCATGACTAAGCCGCTTCTGGCGAAGCAGAGCAGCGCACGGAAACGCCGTTTACCTTCCCGCCAGAGCAGTTCCTATTTATCTACTTGCACTTTGACATGCTTTCAAACTGCTAGGTGGGCAGGATCAGGGACCGAGCAATGGGAGCTCACCTCGTCGCAGGGATTCGAACCGCCGACCTTCTGATCAGCAAGCCCTAGGCTCTGTGGTCATACTGCACCTGGGTCATACGCCACCTGGGTCATACTGCCACCTGGGTCATACTGCACATAGTGGGTGACAATTAGAGCTGAAAGAGGGTGTCAGAGCCTCCCTTTGCCAGTGACTTATTGACACTCCTTCCAGAAAACAATCACTTGCTTGTTTTTCCCTCGGTTCCTTTCAATCACACTTGCCCTCACTTGCCTTAGCGTCAAATATGGACCAAATCTATGATGTATTTTGAGACAACTGTAAACTATAAGTGGTGAAAATTAGTGCACAGGGTGCAATGTGTATTGCTAGATGATGCTCGCGGTCCCTTCCAACTTTACGATTCTGTGATTCTATCTCCACTCCCCAACTCCAAAGATGAGGGAGATCCCACCATCCAGAGTAAATTGATTAATTTTCCTGATGATTGCTAGATGTTTGTAATACTTGTTTGGATTCTGCTGTCAGCTACAGAAATCCTAGGCCCTGGGGACCTACGGCAAGAGAGGACTATTGTGCTCATGTCCTGCTTGAGGGTTTCTCACAGGCATCAGGCATCTGGTTTTCCACTCAAAGGAAAGAATGCTGGACCAGATGGGCCTTTGGCCTGATCCAGAACAGCTCTTCTTCTGCATCTGGAAGTCTCTTTAATCCTATCAGGACTCTTTGATTTTGCCATGTGCCAAGTCCTGCTCTATTGCAAGAATGGGATCCTCCCCACCACTCCTTTTATATATATATATTTTTAAACAGAGGTGGGGTGGATAAGCTGTGAGCCAGTGTGGTGTAGTGGTTAAGAGCTGTAGACTCGTAATCTGGGGGACCGGGTTCGCATCTCCGCTCCTCCACATGCAGCTGCTGGGTGACCTTGGGCTAGTCCCACTTCTCTGAAGTCTCTCAGCCCCACTCACCTCACAGAGTGTTTGTTGTGAGGGAGGAAGGGAAAGGAGAATGTTAGCCGCTTTGAGACTCCTTCGGGTAGTGATAAAGCAGGATATCAAATCCAAACTCTTCTTCTTCTTCCCCCATTAGTGGTGTAAAGGATGCAAGTCTCTTTTTAGGTTCTGGAGTCTGAGGGAGCTGGGGAAGAAGAGACTTTCTTTCTATGCTGTCTCCAAGCCAAATAACTTTCCACGCAGGTTGGGTTGGGCTCTTGAAAGCAAGAAGATTTTCAAAGTCGAAATGATTAGATTTCAGCACCTCCGTTGTCCCTCGCAACAGCGAAATTAATCTAGGGATGGAGAGGGCTGGATGGCTGAGAGACAGTCATCCATTGAGCCATCTGCCATACAGATCTTTCCTCTCATTATCCCAGTGAGCCAGCAGGCGGTTGCAAATTGAAACATGTTTCAGTAATGTTTACGATGTCCTTGTGTGGCGCGCTTACTGTAGACATAACAGAAAGAAGTTAATGGTGAATTTATTTTCAGTTCATTTGAGTCGTGTAGGAACAGAGGAAGCTGCCTTGTATCAGGCCAGACTGATAGTCTTCGTGAACCATTGCCCACTCACGAGTGGGGTATGGTGTACCACTGGAATTGGAAAGACCAAAGTCCGCCCCTGCCCATTATTATTATTTTTTCCTGTAACCTAAAATCCAGTGCTATAGAGTGCAACAGTCCTTTGTTCTGTTGCGTCTTAAATTTTCTGTCAATCAGAGACTTCCTGTCTCTTAGTATAAGCAGAACTGAAAAAACACATGACGATCTAGTTGTTTGATGCTGAGTCTGATGCTGAGAGGGACCCAGGTGACGCTGTGGGTTAAACCACAGAGCCTAGGGCTTGCTGATCAGAAGGTCGGCGGTTCGAATCCCTGCGACGGGGTGAGCTCCCAGCTCCTGCCCACCTAGCCGTTCGAAAGCACATCAAAGTGCAAGTAGATAAATAGGTAGCGTTCCAGCGGGAAGGTAAACGGCGTTTCTGTGTGCTGCTCTGGTTCGCCAGAAGCTGCTTAGTCATGCTGGCCACATGACCTGGAAGCTGTATGCTGGCTCTTGGCCAATAAAGCGAGATGAGCGCCACAACCCCAGAGTCATCCACGACTGGACCTAATGGTCAGGGGTCCCTTTACCTTTAGTGATGCTGAGAAATGTAAAATTTACTAGTCTCCAACTTCTCCCCTCAGCCTTAAGTATCTAGGGATTGCCTTAAGTGTCTACTGTATCTCTACAAGGCAGGAGGATGGAGAGAAAACCAGAAGTTGTTCTGTGCCATAATAATAATAATAATTTATTATTTATACCCCGCCCATCTGGCTGGGTTTCCCCAGCCACTCTGGGCGGCTTTCAACAGAACATTAAAATACAATAATCTCAAAAGAGCATTCTCTGTATAGAGTTTGCACCTCCCCAACTTAAACTGTGCTGGGACAAAATATGAAAAACACTATGCAGTACATTGAAACTTTATAAAAAAGAATAGATAGAATTTTGTGTGGTTTTTTTAAAAAATAAATAATGAGATCTTATTTTTGGATGTTCAAATATGGTTTTAAGTGCATAACATAGTTACTTACAAACCTCAGTATGCTAATATGAATCTCCAAGGGCAGGTTTATTGTCCTGTTATTTACTTCCTAGCAGAAAACCTATTTCCAAGCCAAAATCACCCTTTCTTTATTGACGTCAATAGAAGTAACTCTGGGAAATCTGAGTCAATGTCTTAAATATTTTATAATCTGTAAATCTTCTGAAAGGAGGCACTCCTGAAGAGTTTTTGCAGTGAGGTAAAACGAAACCTAGGCCAATCATATTAAATCAAGAAACAGCACCTGGGATATTGAACCAACATAAACGGGCAAAAAGTGAAAAAGCATAATATTGAACGGTGGTTTTTCAACTTTCCTCACATTCGTGGTTCAGTGTCCCAGGTGTTATATCTTGATTGCATCTTATCTATTGATCATGCAGAATTTATTTATTTCACAAGATTTGTGTACTGCTTGATTGTAAAAAAAAACCTCAAAGTGGTTTGCAAAAAAGAATGGAAGAATAAAAATATCAGTGAAGAGCAGTTGAAAACAGTTATTCAGAACATTCAGAAAATAATTAAAATCAACAATAAGCTAAAAACCAGAGTAAAACAAATGTCAAAATTCTGCATGTCTGCATAGGCTTTCCTAAGCAGGTACCAAAACGAGTACAGTGAAGGTCAATAGGCAGGGAGTTCCAAAGTGTGAGTGCTGCCACACCAAGAGACTGACTTCTTACAAATGTGGAATAAGTATTATGCAGCACCTGTAACAGCAGGTGGGGGCAAGACCATCTTGTAAGTAAAATGGTACCAAGTTGTTATAATAAATTAATAATAATAATAATAATAATAATAATAATAATAATAATAATTTATTTGTACCCCGGCCGGAGTCGGGCTCAGGGTGGCTAACATCATAAAACTAACACAGTATACAAAGAACATAAGAACATAAAAACAGGCAATCAATTAATTAAAATACATCTTAAAATTAGTTCAGAGCAAATTAAAACCTGGACAGATGGCAGTCCACAGGTAAAATTGAGAGTGGTTAATATTCTCCAGGGCCAACTGTTTCCACTGGTCTTATAAAGGACCTGTGAGTGGGCTTTGTTTAGTCGTTTAGTCGTGTCCGACTCTTCGTGACCCCATGGACCAGAGTACGCCAGGCACTCCTGTCTTCCACTGCCTCCCGTAGTTTGGTCAGACTCATGTTGGTAGCTTCAAGAGCACTGTCCAGCCATCTTGTCCTCTGTCGTCCCCTTCTCCTTGTGCCCTCCGTCTTTTCCAACATCAGGGTCTTTTCTAGGGAGTCTTCTCTTCTCATGAGGTGGCCAAAGTATTGGAGCCTCAGCTTCAGGATCTGTCCTTCCAGTGAGCACTCTGGGCTGATTTCCTTCAGAATGGATAGGTTTGATCTTCTTGCAGTCCATGGGACTCTCAAGAGTCTCCTCCAGTACCATAATTCAAAAGCATCAATTCTTCGGCGATCAGCCTTCTTTATGGTCCAGCTCTCACTTCTGTACATTACTACTGGGAAAACCATAGCTTTAACTATACGGACCTTTGTCGGCAAGGTGATGTCTCTGCTTTTTAAGATGCTGTCTAGGTTTGTCATTGCTTTTCTCCCAAGAAGCAGGCGTCTTCTAATTTCGTGACTGCTGTCACCATCTGCAGTGATCATGGAACCCAAGAAAGTGAAATCTCTCACTGCCTTCATTTCTTCCCCTTCTATTTGCCAGGAGGTGATGGGACCAGTGGCCATGATCTTAGTTTTTTTGATGTTGAGCTTCAGACCATATTTTGCGCTCTCCTCTTTCACCCTCATTAAAAGGTTCTTTAATTCCTCCTCACTTTCTGCCATCAAGGCTGAGGTTGTTGATATTTGTTCCGGCAATCTTAATTCCGGTTTGGGATTCATCCAGTCCAGTCTTTTGCATGATGAATTCTGCATATAAGTTAAATAAGCAGGGAGACAATATACAGCCTTGTCGTACTCCTTTCCCAATTTTGAACCAATCAGTTATTCCATATCCAGTTCTAACTGTAGCTTCTTGTCCCACATAGAGATTTCTCAGGAGACAGATGAGGTGATCAGGCACTCCCATTTCTTTAAGAACTTGCCATAGTTTGCTGTGAGTGGGCTAGGAGGTCTCTTAAATGCTTGTTCTTATACAGAAAGAAAAGAATTAGACTGAACCCCGACCAATAGTAACACCTTGAACTTAGCTCAGCAGCAAATTGGCAAACAGTGCAGGTCTCTGAGCCAGGATGTTATATGCTGACAAGGTCTCACTCCTGTCAGCATCCATTCTGCAGCATTATGCACTAACTTCAGCTTCCGGAGCAAGCAAAAGGGAAGCCCTACAAAGAGCACATTGCAGGGATGTAGTCTTGAAGTAACCACTGCATGAGCTACTGTGGCCAAGATTTCCTGGTCCTGCTGCTGCTTACCAGGTGAGGTAAGGTAAGGAAGTTTAGGAAGTTAGGCGGAAGAGACAGGGAGCTAGTTGGACAAGGTCACTTTTAAGAGACCTGAACTGGCTTATTAAAATGGCTTGAGTTCTTCCAAAATAAGAAGTCCTTTTTAAAAAGAACTTCAGTAGTTTCTGAGGTAATCTCAGGTTATCTTGGACGCTTGTCCATCTCTAGTCACAGTTCATTTTCCTCCCTGCAGGGTTTCAGACTTGTGTTTGCCTTCTGAATATGTGGAACGCTGTTGGGGGGAGCTGCAGTAGAGAAAATTAGTGGATGGTGGGAGGGCTAAGGACCTTTCCCCCACCACTGCTGAAAACTTGCTGCTTACATAAGTCATTTTGCCTTGAAGAAGCAGCCATTGAAGCTATTATTATTATTATTATTATTATTATTATTATTATTATTATTATTAAAGATGTTCTTGATTTACAAAGGTATGTGCAATGTCTCTCTTGTATTTTTTCCATGTAAAATTTTTGCAGATCAGTTTCGTTTGTTGAGACATTAGGAAGAAAAGGGGGAAAGAGGTGGGTGGGATGAGGAGATGGGTGGGGTGACGATGTTTCTATTTTACTTGATATATGTAGGGTTTGGTGTCAGCGTTGCTTGTGTAGGTTCTCTGTTGTTCGCTTGTGCTCCTTTGGTGGTGAGAGAGGTCGGGGTTGGCGTAGGGTGTGATTGTTCATTTGTGGTTGGCTGTGGTGATCTTTGGTTTCCTGTGTGAGTGGGGTGGGTGGGTGTTTTTGATCAGGTTAGCCATATTGATTTGTATGCTGTCGGTAGATTTTTGTCATTGTCTTATTGGGCTGTGTGTGTGATGAAGGGGAACCATACCGGGGTGAAGGCGTCTTCTTCTGTTTGTCCCCATGTCAGTTTCAGCTTACTGGTTAGTTTTTCTAGTAGGGCTGTTTCCCATACTACTTGGTACCATTCGTCCATGCTTACTCCTGACAGGTCTTTCCAGTGTCTGGTTATGATGTTTCTGGCTGCTGAGAGTAGATGGGTTATGAGCCATTGAAGCTTTGTTGTACACATTTGTCTGTGATACCTATTCCTTTTTTTTCAATTTTTTTTTTTTTGGTTTTAACAAAGTAATATAGTAAAAAACAAACAACAAAAAAAGAAAAGAAAACATACAAAAAAAGAGATTTTAAAAAACCCCATACACATATCCTTTTAACCTATCATACCTTCTTATCATTGTGGGTTGACTTCCTCCCACCCTTGTAAATTGTAAATTCCTTGTAAATCATCTTTAGTAATTTCTTTACATCATTAAAAACATTTTTTATTAATTAACCTCAACATCTCTTCTTTTCTAATATCAATATCATTTATTCCAACAATTATAAACCTTAAATCTATCTTCTAAATCTACAGCCTCACTTATCTTCCAGCTTACTTCTACTCTTTAATCTTACAGTACTTTTTAAAATATAATTTGAATTTCTTCCAATCTTCTTCCACCGCTTCCTCCCTCTGGTCACGAAGCTTCCCAGTCAGCTCAGCAAGTTCCATATAGTCCATCATTTTCATCTGCCATTCTTCTATCGTTGGTAATTCCTCTGACTTCCAGTTTTTAGCTAACAAAATTCTAGCTGCTGTTGTGGCATACATAAAGAAAGTCCTGTCACATTTTGGGATTTCCTGTTTTACAATTCCAAGTAAAAAGGCTTCTGGTTTTTTACTAAATGTGTTTTTCAACACCTTTTTCAATTCATTATAAATCCTTTCCCAGAAGTCTTTCACCTTTGGGCACGTCCACCACATATGGAAAAAAGTTTCTTCTACTTCCTTACATTTCCAGCATTTGTGCATGATACATTTTTGCCAATTTAACCAGTGTTAAATACCAACTATACATCATCTTCATAATGTTCTCTCTAAGAATATTAGAGGCTGAAAATTTTATACCCGACCTCCACAATTTTCCCCAATCCTCCATCATGATGTTGTGCCCCACATCCTTAGCCCAATCTATCATTGTTGATTTTACCATTTCATCTTTTGTATGCCACTCAAGCAATAAATTATACATTCTGGATAAGTTTTTGAATTTTGGCTCTAACAATTCCATCTCCAACTTGTGTCTGTGATACCTATTCCATCCCTTAGGCTCTTTATTCTTTGGTTCTCCTTTCACAGCTACATTTTCAGACTCTTATCAGCATCACAGAGATGTCTCTGGGCTCGGGGTTGTGTTGGCGCTCCCATTAAGCATCCCCCAGGGCAGTGCTACCAGAACAACATAAAAGCATTGGGACTTGATATACCTGCCATGCTCAGTTCCAGCATGTAACCGTGTAATTGGCCTTGCTTAATAGAAATGGGCAGATTAAATACTGTGTACCACCAAAGCAACACTAGGTTGAGTCCCCTGCTAATTGCTTTGCCACATTGTCAATAAATCAGTTGCCAGGTTAAAACGGAAATTAATGTGGTCAAGTGTAAGCGTTTGAGACTTGGGAAGCCCTTACAAATGGCTTCTCCTTAACAGACTTCATCTGCACAATGAAAGCAAGCAGGGAAATCTATGGTTCCTTTCTGCTAATAAATGGACAATACGAAACATTAAGCAAACAGTTGTGACAAGTGTGCAAACGAGGAGCAACAATACAGCAATTATGGCAGGACACATTGGTGGAGGCCAAACAGTCAAGCTCTCTCTTTTCTTTCCTTCTTCCTTCCTTCCTTCCTTCCTTCCTTCCTTCCTTCCTTCCTTCTTTTGTTAGTCATTTTTCCAGTGTTGGTATGAAGCACCAAGTTCAGATTAGGAAAGATAAAGTCAGAAGACTATTAATGTTTGGGAATTTGATACTGTCACCTTACTTTGACAGATGTCATATCATAAAAAAATCAGACCCCCTTTCCTTTTTTTTTAAAAAAAAATATTAAAATAAACTTTATTTATCAATCACATAAAATTTACAAAGAATTGCACCAAATACAAACACAAAACTGACTACACCAATTCGAAAAAAAGAGAAAAGAGAAAGGGAGATCCCAAGGGGGGAAGGGAAAAAAAGCAATACAATTAAAGAAAGAGAGAGAAAAGAATGAAAAAGAAGAAAAGAGAAAGAAAAGAGAAAGGTAGTAATTAAAATATGACTTCTTACTGTTTGTGCATCGTTTCTTATTCTTATTATTCGTATTTTGCTATTTCTAATATATATATGCATATATATATATATATATATATATATATATATATATATATTAACACTCTAACTTATAGTTTCCCGTTATTACTATTCAACTAATGAGATGTAAATATATTCATTTCTTGATCTTACTTATTTATAAATTTCTATCCCCAAGTTTATTTCAGTCTAAGCAATTCACTAGTTCCGTTTTTATACCCTCTTTTTAAAAATATTCTTCTACGTATTTCCATTCCTCTTTTACTCTTTGCTTTCCATACTATATCCTGAGGAGTTGTAGAGGATGTTGTCTTTTAGAAAATACAGTTCATTTTGCATGTTCCTGTTTACTACAGATACCTGGTTGTAGTGTCACCCCGTATATAAGTGTGTGTGTGTGTGTGTGTGTGTGTGTGTGTGTGTGTGTGTGTGTGTTCATTCCACAGTCAGGAACAAAAATGTTTGCATGGTCTAATGTCACAGAGGTGGCCAATTTAAATGGGTAGATTGCTGGGTTCATAGACACATACCGGTAGACAATATACCAGAAACTTTGTTTTATCAAACAGACAAATACTAGCATGGCAGATTTATTTTGTTTTGCTACCACAATAATAGGATGAGGGCGGTATTTTTCTAGTTTTTAAGTGTGCATTTTAAAATGCACCATTTATAGAGCTGGTATACTGCAGTGACTATTATGAAGGCTTTAGCTACAAGTCGGAAGTCATGCAGTTGGGACAGTTTGCCTGGTCAAAGGAAGGGAATCAAGGGTGGTATCAGGAAGGCTCAGCAACATGAGAAGCAAAAATGCTAAGAAAATCCATCCTACTTCTCACTGATATAGTCTGGGGCTGTACTCCTTCAGATGACTTAGGGACATATGTGATTGAATGCTCCTTCATAGGGAGAAATCCTTCCATACAGAAAACTAGCACCTCTTGGGGAAGGCTAAATCCCGTCTGCTGAACATGTAACTCTAGGAATTATTTTTATTTTAGTATACAGAAGAGCAGTTATTCATGTAAGTCCTCATGCATCTAAAGTGGTGCTGCTCAGATACAGTCTGAAATCTTATTGAGGACTAGACCTTAGGCTGGTTGATGCTAAAAACAACCCACCCAAATAAAACACAGGCAAGGAATTGTGGTTGCAATCCTGAAATTGCTAGCATGTGGGTGGAATAGCAGGAATAGCAGGACTCCTTTCACTCTAATTGGACTCCAGCAAAGGCCTGCCCACATAGAGCTCTTTGTAGAGCCTGTCTAAATTAGTTCTCCTCCTTTGCTCAGGGAAGTACTTTTCTCAGAAAATACTCTGCGAGTTTCCCTTTGCCTGTCTACATTGTCTCTGACAGAAACGTATCACAATGAGGGCATGAAAAGAAAGCCATCAAACAAAACCGTATTCCATATAATAAACTGAGGTTCAACTTTAGAATTTTATTCCTCCTTCACAACCTTCTAATTTGCTACTTGGGGAAAATAAGCTAACAGCAGGAGAGGAGAAAATATTTTCCTTGGAGTTTTAAAAGCATTTCTTCATATAATATTGGCTATAAAGATGCAGTCGAGCTGTTTCTGACCTGCGGCATGAGGTGTTTCAGGGTTTTGTTTGGCCTGGCCTTTATAGCAAACCGACCTGGTTCATGTTTCTCGAACGAACACAGTTATCTTCTGGTTTTCGCACTTCTCTCAATTTTGCCACATAGTTCTAGGTTTTAAAATGCACCAAAGTGTTTACCAATATAAGCATTTTTAAGGTTGTCTCTCTTTTTTTAGTGCATATTTTGTGGAAAAAATATGTACAGAAATAACTGGCGTTTTGAAGAAATCTGCTTCTCCTCTTGCTGTTCCTAGCAGGTGGTATTCAGAGGTATACTACTTTTGACAGCGGTGGTAGAACGTGGCCCATGTGGCTAGTAGCCATTGATAGCCTTATCCTTCATGAAATTGTCGTCTTCTCTTTGAAGGCCATCTAAGTTGGTGGGCATCAGTACCTCCTGTGGGAGTAAGTTCTGTCAACTATGTGCCATGTGAATAAGCACTTTGTTTTGCCTGCCCTGAATCTTCCAACATTCAATGCCCCCAAGTTATCTTATTTATAAGTGACAGAGAAAAACTTTTCTCTATCCACTGTCTCCACATCATGGATACTTTTATACACCTCTTTTGTGTCTCCTCTTGCTTGCCTATTCCTTTAGCTAAAAAGTATCAGCGTTGGAACATTTCCTTGGGGGGGGGGAGCTATTCTACCATTCTGTTTGCCCCTTTCTGAACCCCTTCCAGCTCTAAAAATTGAGACGCAATAAGGGCGAGACCAATTATTGGTCCAGTGCTATGGAATAGATTCATGAATGAACACATCCAGAACCAACACAGCCCAAAAACAGACTGATCCTTCCATCGGTTCTTATGACTATGGACTATTGCCTCTAAGGCCTCTTACACATTTTCCCCCTGCTGACTTTGCTTGATTAGTTTGACACTTCCAACAGTTAAACATCAACCTTCAGGGGTCAGTTCACTTAATTAATAAACTGGAATCACGGTTTCACCAATTTGCTTTCAATTGATGGTAATACAAAAAGAATCTCATTGTGAATTCCACGTGATTCCTTTCATTCTTAGTGCAAACTAGGAAACAGGTAGTTTTATGCCAGCAGTTTCAGATGCATGTTTATCTAGCTAACTGATGCTGTAATGGCAATCTCCATAGATGCAAAGAAGAGAAGCAAGGACCATTTCCCAGACTTCATCTGGATTTCTATCCTTTTTTTACAGCACAGTAATTATCTGGAAGATGACATTCCCTTGTGAACCCTTGCAGGAAAACAATCGAGGCCACCAAAAGTATGCACCTTGAAGTATCAGCTACTGGAATCGTCTTTAAAAGCCTTGAGTCTTCCCAGCTTAATTTATGCTCACAGTGGGAAGTGGTGGACACTGTATAAAGCGCAGCCAAATGCCAAGCCTTAAAAATGACTTTGGCAAATTTGACAAAACAGTTTTTATCAATTTCCATTTTTAAAATAATAACTTTTCCTTAGCCATCTTATTTTAACAATGATACTCAAGTAACTATATTCATAATAAATTATTTGCAGATAAACATCGAATCAACATCTGTACAGCTACCTTACTGATTCACTCATTGTCCAATAGATATCAGCCTTTTTTATATTCTCACCATTAGGTAAAGGTAAAGGGACCCCTGACCATTAGGTCCAGTCGTGTCCAACTCTGGGGTTGCAGCGCTCATCTCGCTTTATTGGCCGAGAGCGGAGAGCCGGCGTACAGCTTCCAGGTCATGTGGCCAGCATGACTAAGCCACTTCTGGCAAACCAGAGCAGTGCACGGAAACGCTGTTTACCTTACCGCCAGAGTGGTTCCTATTTATCTACTTGCACTTTGAGGTGCTTTTGAACTGCTAGGTTGGCAGGAGCAGGGACCAAGCAACGGGAGCTCACCCCGTCGCAGGGATTCGAACCGCCGACCTTCTGATCAGCAAGCCCTAGGCTCTGTGGTTTAACCCACAGCGCCACCTGGGTCCCTTATTCTCACCATTACACTGTCACTATTAAAACAGAATTGTATACATAAAGGAAAAGAAAAGTGAAGGCTCAGTTTAAAATATTGAATCCTATTGGGCCTTGGGGAAGACAATAGGTCTAGTGGCAAAATTGTATAAGGGACACAGAATTTATCCAAAGCAAGCTTGCTCAATGGGCCACCATGAGGCTTCCAATCTTTTTTATCTTCAGTGCTAAGTGGCAACATAAGTCATACTCCCATGGTCTGCTTGCTCTCCAAGGTGCTGAAAATTGGTCTAATGCCCACAGTCTCATTTCCCCCACCCTTTTCAGATCCAATGATTTACTCAGCAGCACCTCATAAGCAAATAGTTTAGCTAAATCTACTTTGATCCCTCACCAGAGAGCCATAAATTTTATTTTTAGTCATGCTGGCTGAAAATCAAGGCATAAAGCTCCCTAGATCCACCAGCACCACAAACCTACATTACATCCACAGCACAACTCAGTACATGTCTACTCAAAAATAAATGCCATTGAATTCCATGCATCTGACTCACAGGGAAGTAATATAGGATTGCAACCTAAGACTGTTACTTATTTACCTCTACTGGTGGAGAAATACCCTCGCACCTTCTTCAGAAAACCACAGAGTGGTTTACAACATAGAACGTAAAAAAAGTCACTCAACATATAATCGCTATACAATACCAATATCTAAAAGTTATACAAATACATAATAGTCCATAATGAATATATACTAAGCAGCTATGTGAAATTGTGCAGAATATCCCAACAATAAACTCCATAACCTCTGTGAAAAACTTAAAATTATGAGACACTGTAATTACCTACTTATTTCAGGTGCATCTATAAAAACGAGCATGTATCTAATAACAATAAGCTCCTGAACAATAAGGGAGGTGAAAATCAACAGCAGGATAGCTAAAGTGCAGAAATGATATACAAGGGCATATATGTCCCTGTACAAAACTAGAGTGTAATCCCTCTACCCCAGAAAATGACAGACCCTCCCAGCTTTCACCGGAAAGCTTTCCTCTCCTTTCCCAGTCCCTCTGCCTGAGATATCTCCATTTTCCTGTCTCTCTCAACCAGGCTCCCTCCATCATCTGCAAGTTTTATGGGATGCAGTCTTTACCTGCAATGGTGCCCCAGAAGGAAAGACATCAAAGGCATGCCCCACTTTTCTGTCTCCCCCTTGAGGTGACCCCCACCACCATTGGGTAGGCTGCTGCCGGCAGCATGCTTTGAGGTAGGGTAAAGGTAAAGGGCATAGGGACCCCTGACCATTAGGTCCAGTCGTGACCGACTCTGGGGTTGCGGTGCTCATCTCGCATTATTGGCCGAGGGAGCCGGTGTACAGCTTCCGGGTCATGTGGCCAGCATGACTAAGCCGCTTCTGGCGAACCAGAGCAGTGCACGGAAACACCGTTTACCTTCCCGCTGCAGCGGTACCTATTGATCTACTTGCACTTTGACGTGCTTTCGAACTGCTAGGTTGGCAGGAGCAGGGACCAAGCAACGGGAGCTCACCCCGTCGCGGGGATTCGAACCACCGACCTTCTGATCGGCAAGCCCTAGGCTCTGTGGTTTAACTCACAGCGCCACCCGCGTCCCTTGAGGTGGGGTAGAGTTCAATTTGCCTGCCTCTGGTCATCAGCAGCTTATTAAAACCGACCCATTCACCAGATTGCTGTCAAATTTCTGTAAGAAGTTAAACTGTCTTAGAGAGTGTCTTCTGCACCATGCCACAGACCTTGCCTTTCCAACATGTGAAGGACTGAGAGGCTAAATGACTGGGATGTGACAGAGAATAGAGAAACCCAGCACATCCCCAATCTCTCAGTGTATGCAGTTATGGATTCTGGCACAATTCCATAGCCTTTCCTACATCACAGTGATGTATGAGCAGTTGTCAGCTATTACATGCCTATTATCGATTTCTATACAACTTTAATTGCCATGGCTTCTCCCAGTCAACCCCAGAAATTGTCATTTCTTTCATTTCTTTCACAGCCTACACCTGTAATAGTTCAAAGCGGGTAAGAATAGGATTGTTCCTTGACCAAATGTAAATGAATGTCCTGAAGAAGGTCAAGAGAAAAAAAATCTGAATTAAACTAATAATGTGACATTCCGTATCTTGGGAAATGTCCACCAATATGTATACTTGGGATCAGGGCCAGTGCTAGGGTTTTTTGTGCCCTAGGCGAGATCACCTTCTGCCCCCCCAGCCAATCAAAGAAAAGGAGTGGCACCGGGCGGTGAGGGGCGACGGCGGGGGGCAGGCTGGCCAGCGCCCCCTCCATTTTGGTGCCCTAGGCAACTGCCTAGGTCGCCTTAATGGACGCGCCGGCCCTGCTTGGGATGAGTAATCTGTGACCTTCCAGATACTTTTGGACTCTTAATCATCATCTGCCCCACCTAGCATGGCCAATGATCAGGGATGATGGCAGTTGTGGTCTGAGAATATCTCCTGAAGGACCACAGCTCCCCCATCCCTGATTTAGACCAAAGGAGTTCATGGCATGCAACATAATCATATACATGCTTACTCAGGTAAGCCCCATTGGATCCACATTTACTCTCAAGTAAACGGGCACAGTCCTGCAGCCTCAATTAACTGCTAGTACTTTATTTTATTTGAAGCAATATATGCAATTATAAATCCTACTGATGAGGTTGAGGAGAGCTGAGCCGAGCGGTTGCAAATGAAGTGAAAGTGGAGATTTAATTGGGCCATCTTTGGCTTGAACATTAGAACAGCAACAAAAACCTTTGCACACACATCTGTTTTATGGCTACACCAGACATCTTTATAAAGCCCGAATATTTGGCTCTAATCTGAGTGCATGAAATGGGTTTGATCCAATCTTTATTTCACTTTTATCCTTTGCTTCAGATTAATGAATCTTTAATCACATTGATGGGGAAAGTTAATAGAAAAATTAATGAAAGCACAACATCAGGGCCTGAGAGATGGACTGAATAACAATAGGAAGGATACCAGCTGCAGTCTTTCTTGCTTTCCGCAGACCACAGTTTATGGCTCATAATGCCTGATCCCAGACATACATTTTTCTACAAATTGGTCCATGTTATAAAACATATAAATAACCCAGTAGCATGTTTGTCATATACTTGACATCTAATAAGGGATATTAATTTAAAAGTGCCGAGTACAGAAAGAGCCTTTCAGACTTGAATCTATTTTGTTTCCTTTTACTTTTATCCTGTCGCACTTTCCCGCCACCCGAAGTCATTCATTATAGAATCTCACCTGGCCACTTACCAGGAATGATTTGATGGAGTCTTGCAATCAGTACCTTCCTGTTCATGAAACAGCTCGACAGTCAGCCTTCAGAACTTAACTCTGTCATGCCTTGGTTCCTCTGCGTCTCTTGTGGGCAAAAGTAAAACAGAAAGCCGAGGGAAACAAGGGACAGATATCGTGACAAATGAAGCAAATAGAATCAGAATAAAGTTTATTGTGAGGACTAAGCCTTTACACAAATACCTACATAATAGTATTAAAATTTATTTCATGTAGCCTTAACAATGGCTTCGTCAGATAAAAAAAGATACATTGTAGACAGATTATGGAGACGAAAAAGGGACCTTATCCTTGTCGATCAAAAATCTTTCCCTGGCTTTCATAGCCTTCATCACGTAAACTGCTGCCCCGTGAGAAATCTGAGGATTAGTACTTTGGCCACCTCATGAGAAGAGAAGACTCCCTAGAAAAGACCCTGATGTTGGGAAAGATGGAGGGCACAAGGAGAAGGGGACAACAGAGGATGAAATGGTTGGACAGTGTTCTCGAAGCTACTAACATGAGTTTGGCCAAACTGCGAGAGGCAGTGAAGGATAGGTGTGCCTGGCGTGTTCTGGTCCATGGGGTCACGAAGAGTCGGACACGACTGAACGACTGAACAACAACAACAAAATAAAATTTTTACATGATCTTCAGGGTTGCTTATTGAGTTGGACAATGAAGAAAGTAGTGTATAAGGTCCTCTTTGGTTCTCATGGAGCAAGGACACAAACAGTGCTCTAATGAGGTTCTGGCAAATCTGCCGGCCAGGTATGCTGTAGGTATTGTTTAGATCAGAGCCATAGTAAAAGCTCTCCGAAGAGTGGGGTCAGTGATGTCCACCAGATAACTGGCACAAACTTTAACTGCTTTTAATCGGGGGAACCAGTAAGAAACCCCAGAGTTTTTTGTCTTCATGATGTCTAAAGAGGCATCCCTATCAAAAATCCATTCTCGAATTTTATCAGGGCTCCAGAGTTTAAGAGTATTGAGCTCAGGAAGGGTATATCTGGATAAAATATCTGAGAGGTTTTGGCACCAAGCAGAATTGTGTTGGGAAAATGCATAGGCTTGTTTAGCCAGTAGAGTATCCGGGGCATTTGCAAGATTGATAAATGAGCGCAAAAATCTTAAATGGGCCCTAGCAGAGAAAGAGGATAGGCCCACTTCCACTCTTAGGAGGGCTGCTGGGGTTCCTTTGGGGAGGCCTAGAATTCTTTTAAGAAAAAAGTTCTGTAAGATTTCGAGCCGATAGACATTATATCATTGAGAAGCTAAATGGTGAAGGGGAACTAGGTTCCTCCCCAGACCACTCAGCCTCTTCTCAGGCCACACCCTTCATGGACTCTGCGTTGCACCTTCTTCAAGTGCTTTTGTCCGGTGGAGATGTCTCCTTGAACTCTGATAATGCTTCTTGATTGGGTGGAGGATAGAGATGGGACCTTGGGTATGCTTAGAAACTAGCCTAGTGTCCAAAGGTATCTTCTGATACCTTGTTCCACTCACTTTTGCCTTTGGCCTTATCTACCTCTGGCATGTAGCCATTTTTCTCAGAAGGGAATAGAACCAACCGGATGAAAAAGGTTCTCCGCCCTTGCACTAGACATTGGCTATAGTTACAGGTCATGCTTCCCAACCAGTGGTCCCATTTGCATCAAAATACACCTTCATCAGGTCCAACGAAGTTAGGCTGAGCATTGTGATCCATCTGGGGAGATCCACCAAGATGTATATTCACATCTGTATCAACAACAACCATGAATTGCTCTTGCTGGTTCAGGGTGACTGAAAGACTCTGACTGCAAACCTATATACACCTAACTGGGTCTAAATACTATTGAATTCAATGTGGCTAAGTAGGCATGGATAGGCTTACATTGTCAATGAGCAAAACACAACTGGTTTGAAATGAAATTGTATTCCTGCACACAGCTTTTAGGTTTCACTTTTGCCGTGTGCAATGGAACTCCCGCCTGCCCGCCCTGTTTTCAGGGCCTTTTCTCTTTTGCGATTGACATTGCTATGCCTGTCATGGGGTTGCCTGCTTTGGAGCAGGGGCCTGGTAGGAATTTTGTCCAATTGGCTGGTGCCATTTGGTTTTTTGCCTACTGCGTAGCAAATCATCACAACTTGTAAGGTTGCGGTTAGGCATTGGTTAAAATTGGTTGTTCTAGGGGTAAGGAATTGGCTGGGCCTGCCCCTAAAAATGCTGCTAGGGTATTCTGTTAAAGGAATCCAGGGGCTCATCATGCTTTTGTCCATACCCCCCGACAAGAGCCCCTAGGAGTATTTGGGGGAGAGCTGAGGGCCTGACACCCAGCTCATGATCTCTCCCCTATAGGTGTTTACCCTTACTGACTTCGCTGGCTAGCGGGTGTCAGTTCTGTCCCAGGGCGGGGGATAGATGTCGGAACCAATACCTAAGCAACCACTCACAATGGTTGTATTTAAATAAAGTTGTGGCCAAATTAATGCCAAAAACCTTAAACTTAAATGACTGTGTGAAGTGTGAATTATTAGGGGGGAGCTGTCTGGGAACCTCGACACGCAAATATTTAAGGGAAAGCAATGTATTCATTCGTTCAAAATAGCCATTTTGACTAAAGGAACGGTTATAAAATTGGTTTCAGTCATAATGTCAATGTAATTTTCTAGTATTTTCTAGTGGCTGAAAAACTTTTAGGGTGATTCACTGAACTCTGTTTTCAGATTGTCAACAGGAGCTCAACTTTTTGTGTCGATTTAAAATGCTAAAAACGTAGATCTCCTGAGATGGAAATTCTACAGCGTGCCAATCTCCACCCATTGAAATATATTAATTATACATTGTTCACATCCTAAATTTACATAAGAGGGAAGTTTCAGATGACTCAGGCAGTATTTCCCTGGTTTATCTCCTATCTGAAGTTGCTGGCATCCTTTTACAACGTTACTAGGTATGCAGTGAAAATGAGGGCCAAAATTAATGGATTATCCAACTAATTGGGTCCCCTTCCAGAAGTTGGATCCAGCACATTCATGACCTAACTCTACACCATCCCTGGAATGACCTCTTTCAGGAATCTATTGCTGGGATCCCCTACCAGTAGCACTCTTCTCCCCTGGTGGAGATCACTATTGGGGTGGGGGATTTCAGCCTAGTTGATTCCTCAGCAGTGACCAATATTGACTGATGAGGGTGAACTTTTATTTGTGGGCTGAAAAGGAAGGTTATGCTTTGAAGTGTTCTTAAAAGCCCTTTTTTGTTACTTGTAATAAGAGATAAAAAAAGAGAAAACATTACAGATGGTCTTTCTTTTTAACAATTACTTGCAGCTTTTCTTTATTTAACTAAAAGTCACCTCAAATTTATTCCTTCGTCTTAAAAAAGCATGTTGACTGAGGTACTGGTAATATGCATTTTTATTTAAATGTTGATAAGTAAATCTATTGTTTCCAACCTTTTTGCCTTAGGGTACTAAAACATTCACCCTGGAAGTCATCTGTTTGTGATGGACAAGATCTTTGGGGTTTTACCTTTGCCTCGTGAGAACTGAGAATTCTGCCCAGAATAGGGTCATGGCTGAACAGTGCAAGGAAAATTGATCATACCGGGTAAGCTATCCTTCGGGTAACGTTGCCCATTATTACTGATTTCACTAGAGAACCAATCTCCCTTTCCCCTGCATCACCAGGAGTGGTGCTTGAGGCCTAGTGCAGCTTTGACAGGGGTGTTGCAGCCTTTTCCAGTATTTTTGTGTGCTGAAGGTGATGGTGTTTTCCTGATGTTCTTGGCATCACAGGGGGTGGGGAGCTGGCATGAGAATCAGAAACCAATATTAGGACTCAGCTATACAGCTGATAGGGACCCAGGTGGCGCTGTGGGTTAAACCACAGAGCCTAGGGCTTGCTGATCAGAAGGTCGGCGGTTTGAATCCCTGCGACGGGGTGAGCTCCCGTTGCTCGGTCCCAGCTCCTGCCCACCTAGCAGTTCGAAAGCATGTCAAAGTGCAAGTAGATAAATAGGAACCGCTCTGGCGGGAAGGTAAATGGCGTTTCCGTGCGCTGCTCTGGTTAGTCAGAAGCGGCTTTGTCATGCTGGCCACGTGACCTGGAAGCTGTACGCTGGCTCTCGGCCAATAAAGCGAGATGAGCGCCGCAACGCCAGAGTCGGACACGACTGGACCTAATGGTCAGGGGTCCCTTTACCTTTACATATACAGCTGATCTCAAAGTAGCTGTCTTATTACAAAGGAATTTCAGAAATAGACTGGAAAGAGAAGTTGCTGAATTGCAACTGATTACCAAACTTAAAACCATGGAGAGGCCTGGTTTGAATAGAGACATTGGATTCTTATCTCATTATACATGACAAAGCTTTTTTTAGCCATCTCACCCCTTGCTTTTTCCTGCAAGACCAATTGCAGTCGTTAACAGTCGTCATCAGGTTGTTTACCTCACCTATCAGCTAATCACCCATTCCCACCACCCTTCTGAGTAATACCCCTCCCCACCCTCTGGTGACTTCTGTTTCAGTGTATCTGAAAAAGTGTGCATGCACACGAAAGCTCATACCAAGAACAAACTTAGTTGGTCTCTAAGGTGCTACTGGAAGCGAGATGAGCACTGCAACCCCAGAGTCGGTCACGACTGGACCTAATGGTCAGGGGTCCCTTTACCTTTAAGGTGCTACTGGAAGGAATTTTTTTATTTTGTTTCAGCTGCAAATAAAACATTTTAAATATTTTGTAAAGTGCAATATACAAATATGACACTAGATGGCGAAAGTGAGCTATGCCAAATTCAATGTCTTTTTCAAAATGCTTTTTAAAAAAAAAGCATTTTCACAGTGTTTTTTACATGTGTGTAGATTCCACCTTAGTCTCATGGAATAAGTAGAATCTGACCTAGAACCCACCGGCTCTAGATATTTTTCAGTTACCACACTCATACCCATCACTTGCTTGAAGTGATATCTGCAACTGCCCCCTTCCTTCCATGGTCTGTATACATAGGGTTGTTTCACATGGGAAAATGTTTAGCACCTGAACCCAGCATTGTTCCCTAAGCACCATTTGTAGGTTTGCATCCTGTGGTCTTTTCATCCATCTCAGCTGGTCTGCTCTTGTCAGCTACAATTGGTGGGTCTTCTTTAATCTGTGTTCACCTTTGGACAAATCCCTCCTATCTCTCAGTGCACTGTTCCAAAGTTGCTGAAACAAGTGCGAAACACTCTCCTCTGGAGCAATAAAGTAGGAACTTCATTTACCTGAAGTTACATTTACTGTTGGAAAAAGTTTTTTAGCAAGGAAAAAAAATCCCTGCCCGACAATCTATATATCTTTTTCAATATGTGGGATAATTGGGGAACTACTGGTGTGAACTCATATGGTAACTGCATAATATATGCTGTCAATTATCTATTCCGTGACGTGAGTCACAAAATGAAGAAGCCACAATCTTGAGATCCAGTGGGTGGCCTCAATGACAGCAGGCAGCGTTTCTTGATACCCTGTCTTTTAGGGCTCTCTGATTTTGCTCATCAAGCAGACGTGTCACGCAGCTCAGGTAGAACGTAGTTGCACATAACATTACAATTTTTGGAGCCAGCTCACCACAGGGGAGTTTAAGAGGAGAGACTTCAAAATTATATGTCTAAAAATGAGACTCAAGTTGATATAATTCTAGCATGTCTCTTCTCTTCTCTGTAAAAACAGGTGTTGAGCTTTTTTTTTTAAGAATTCACAATTCAAAGAAAATTTTACAATCTGCACTAGACCTGGAAACTAACAGCTAGCGCACACATGACTACAACCTCAACAAATGGCTTGTGTGTGGATTGGCCATATTCCATCTGTTGTAAGAATATCAAGGTCTTATATACAGTGGTCCCTCGACTTACGAAGATAATCCGTTCTGATGGGACCTTCGTAGATCGAAAACATCGTAAGTCGAGTCCCCATAGGAATGCATTGGGGAGGAAAAATTCGTAGGTCGAAAAAAACCGCATCTAAACTTCGTAACTCGAGGAAACCCAATCTAAAACGGCCACGACTTCCTTTCGGAAGTCGAAAAAATTCAGAAGTGCGCGGCCGCTTTGATCCCTCGTAACTCGAAAAATATGGAAGTCAGGTCACTCGTAAGTCGAGGGACCACTGTATATATATAATAATTGTTCATAAGTGTGCCAAGCAAAACAAGGCCACATGTCTGAAGCAGCACAGGAAGACAGGCCTGTCTCCATTTTGACTCCCAAACGGACAAACTGTTTCTCTGCAAGGAAGGAGGGGGTGATTGTCTCAGGAAAATAAAGTGATAATCTCTGGCATCCTGATGCCTGAGTGCCAGACATGGGCCATTTCCCTCACAAAGAACCCACCACCTAAAATGCCAGGCCAGGGCAGGAAACAAGAAACCTTTTTGTTTTGCTGAAATGTGTGTCTGGGAGGGGTCAGGGAGAGATGGCACAGGTGTGAGAATTCTCAGGTTACCTCCTCTGACCCTCCCAATCTGTGATGCAGCTGTGATGTATCCGGGGAGTGGTCTGGGGTTACACCCCTTCTGTGATGTATGTGGGAGGTATCTAGGGGTGGGTCTGGACTCTGAGGAGGAATTTTTGAAATGTCCTTATAAGAGCATGTGCTTCTTTTTTCGGGGTCCTTTTCCCCCTACTCTCTGGTGTGTGGGGCAAAAACACCATGTTGCAACAGAAATAAATTCTTTGCTTCTCAATGTTTCTCTGGTTGGCCTCTGTAATTTACTCCTACCGATGGAGAACCTCAAAAGGCTCTTGTGTACCCCATAAGGGAATAAGAGCAGATTTCTGTTTATTTCACATCACCACTGCAGATAGAGATTTTCGATCTCTTCAAACGCCAGTTTTTCCAGTAAAGTCAGCTGCCAGCCACCAACTGTACAGTAATGAAATTATGTCCAAACATGTACGAACAAGGCTTAAGAAGCATCTCGAAAGGCCTATTAATAAACAGCGTACAATGGATGGAATCCAAACAGCTGCTTGAGGCCAAGGACTTATGCCGGCCCAGTGAGGCTTCAGGTTGACTTTTTCCTTACAACAGCTGATCCAGGTCATATCACAATCTGCTTTTGAATCTCCCTTAATTTTCAAAAGGAGTTTACCATTTAGCATAGGGGAATTCCTTTCCGAGGAGCCCACGCTTCACGTTCCTTTTGGATCATGGAGTTCATGAAACTTAGGCTCTGAGCCTTTTGCGTTTTATAGGGGTTGTGGAGTTCACCGCTGGGTATAATTTGACATTGTTGCTCAGAATGCATACATTATGTTCAGTGCTGTTTTTCTGTAATAATAAAAAAAGAGTTACAGGTAGGTGTTGGTCTGTCATAGTCAAAACAACACAGCCTTATCAAATTCCCTTACTCCAACCTAATTTAAAACTCCTAATTTTCTACTTTTTGCACCCTTACCTCCCTTGGGTCTCGAAATTTTTTAGCTAAATACCCCACTACTAACCTCCTAACTTTTAACATATAATCATTAACGCCAGTGTCCAGATCCAAACATCATAACCCTTTAAACCAGAAAGAAACCAAATCCAAATATATCCTCTTCAACCCACCCCAACCCTCACAAAAATCGAGGCCCAACAGTCAGTCACAGCCGTGTGACACTCTCTTTTCTTCCTCTGCAATGTGGTGTCCTTCATAACTTCATCCTTACTCAGTTCAATCCCTAGTGTTTGCAAGTCTCTTTTCTTCTTTTGAATTTTACTGTCCATCATTTCCTCCTCCATGAGAATTCCATCCTCTATGCCCTCTGTGACCACGAGCATATACGTTTTGTACTATTTTCTTGTTGCAGGTAGGTAGCCGTGTTGGTCTGCCATAGTCAAAACAAAATAAAAAATTAAAAAAATCCTTCCAGTAGCACCTTAGAGACCAACTAAGTTTGTTCTTGGTATGAGCTTTCGTGTGCATGCACACTTCTTCAGATAACAAAATAAAGAATAAAACAATTCCTTCCAGTAGCACCTTAGAGACCAACTAAGTTTGTTCTTGGTATGAGCTTTCGTGTGCATGCACATTTCTTCAGATAAAAAAGAGGTGTTGGAACTCACCATGATTCCACCCACCCATGGAATGATTCTATGATCCCATCCATCCATACAAAAATCCCAGACCAAATGAAGCTATTTTGAGTCCAAAAACAAAGTTCTTTATTATACCTGGAAGGGTGTAGCCTGCTCTTCCTCTCTGCGCTGCTTTTGAGGTTTTGAGCCAGGAGATGAAGAAGGTTCTGTACAGCATTTCAGGCCATTAGCAGCATCCTTAGACACACATGCCTCCTGCTGTTTCCTAAAGCAGGCCAGCATCAGTAGAAACACCTCCCTAGCAACAGCTGCTTCCTAGAATACGCCAAATTTAAAAGCAGTTTAATGTTTTATGGCATGAAATGGTTTTGTCAATCCAGGAAGCAATTCTCAGGCCACAGCTTCCACAAAGGCAATTTGCAAAGCCTTGCACCATTGCACAAGATTGTCCCAAACACCTTCAGCAGAGCTCCTCCCACCCCATAGCTGTCAACTTTCGGATTTGAAAATAAGGGATGCCGTGAGGGCGGTGCAATGGCACCAGTTAGCCTCGCCACCCTGCGCTCCAGAGGCTGCGCGCAAACGGGTGAGCGAAAGAGCGAGCGCGTAGATGGCAGGCAGGCTGTCTGTCTGGTTGGGCGTGAGGGTCTGGCTGCACAAGGCATGCAAGCTCCGCCCCCAGTCGGTCTCAGACTCCTTATTGGCAGCCGAGCAACGCAGCTGAGGAGCCTCCCTGGCCGGCAGGGAGGGAGAGGAGCTGCTTCCTTTGAAATCCGGGAAATTTAAGGGATATCAACAATCCGGGATAGCAGCAGGAAACAGCATTGGAATAAGGGAGTTTCCCACAAAAAAAGGAAGGGTTGACAGCTATGTCCCACCCCCAGCAGAGGTATTATTATTATTATTATTATTATTATTATTATTATTATTGCATACAAATAGCTGCATGGTCTCTCCACACATTTACTGCTTTGGCCATTATGACCATCAGCAATATGATGCAATTCTCACTGTAATAATAATAATAATAATAATAATAATAATAATAATAATAATAATAATTTATTTGTACCCCGCCCATCTGGCTGAGTTTCCCCAGCCACTCTGGGTGGCTCCCAATCAAATGTTAAAAACAATACAGCATTAAGAGGATGGCAGAGAGGACACTATGTGCCGTCCTAAAATTACCCACCCCAGCCATCCTAGACCAACTTATCTGGGGAGCAGCCTCATTGAATTAAATCAGACCTACTTTAGTGTAGACATATCATACTGTCCAATCATGAGTAAACAGAATAAATCTGTAAATTCTCGGCCTTATACTGATCTTTCAAGGATTGTTCCTCCTCCCCCTCTTTCAGCAGCTCCCCAAGTTTGTTCAAAATCTGATAAAATAAACATGCACTTTTAATAATTGGGAAATCCCTTTGTATTTTTCATTGCTCTTGAATGTTTGCTCAATAGGAATTCCTGCCTTAGAAATATTGCTCCTCGCGAACAGCAGACCTCCTTTCTTATTGCATCCATCTTGTTCTTTCTGAACAAACTTACTCGATGACACCTGGTCCCTGCGCAGAAACAGTTTATTTCCACTATCTCTTTTCTTTCTGCTTGCAGAGCTGGCTAGGGTCAGAACTGCTGCGCAGAGCGGGGGGAATCAGCGGGAGTTTGTTCATCCTCTTTAGAGTGCTGTATTTTTCATCCGGGAAAGTTTGTGTTCCTCTGTTTTTCTGTCTGCTAACATCACTGCCTTATATGCTGCGGAAGATTGTCTCCTGCCAGGCAAGGCTCCCTGCATGATGCTAACTCTGTTTTCACTTTTATCTCAGGGGACTTGTGTGAAGGAAGTTCAGAATGTTTAAGGTTCGGTCAGCTAACTTGCCCAGCTCCATATCTGAGGTCTGAAATCACACCAGAAAATCTGTTTGCTCTGCTGTGTCAAGCCATTTCCTTTGAGAAATGACCAGCACCCACAAAAATCCTTCTTCCATCATTAGCTCAGGTCCCGGGCCCCAAAGAAGCCAGATTATCCTCTACAAGGGCCAGGGCTTTTTCAGTGTTGGCTCCGACCTGGTGGAATGCTCTGTCCCATGAAACTAGGGCCCTGCGGGACCTGATCTCCTTCTGCAGGGCCTGTAAGACAGAGTTACCGGTATTCCGCCTGGCCTTCAATCTAGCCTGATCTCCTATTCCTCCCCCCCCTTTCCTTTTTTCTGAAGAAACCCTTCTGGGCCCCCACATTAAAATTCTTCCCTGGTCTCCCTACTGGTCTAGCAAGACTAACTTGGCCAGTTAGCCCTGATGATCCCACTGATGTTTGTTTTTTATGCTGTTTTTAGCTGGTTTTTAAGCTGTCTTTAATCATTGTTTTGTATTTGTTGTTAGCCTCCCTGAGCCCAATTTTTGGACCGGGAAGGGCGGGGTATAAATATTATTATTATTATTATTATTATTATTATTATTATTATTATTATTAGCTTCTCATCAGTAGGGGTGTGTGGGTTTATGTACATGCTCAATTTCCCATGGTGGAAATCAGGTCCCAGGCAGGGAACCTGAGGTAGATTCACCTGCAAGGTGACCTGGACTAGCATGGAAAGTGGCAACGATTGTATTTACATGCCCTTTTGTGATTGGGAGTTTAATTTTGTCAGTTTCTCAATCTTCACTTTGATTGTTTAAACCCTTTCAGCCCAAATAAGGGCTAAAGGCAGGAATGACAACAGGATTTCCTGGGCTTAGTTTCCTGCAAGTGGATTGGGGCCCTTGCTCCACCACCCCACAATCTACTGGCAAGAAGTGCTGCTTAAGTAACATATATTAATTCAGCCTAGCCCAGCTCACAGGGCTGCAAAAGAGAGATAAAAAAGGGGTATAGTGTGGTAATGTCCGCAGCCTTGATGGAGTTCCTGAAAGGTAGAGCCTCAAAGTGTCCCTATTTTCCAGGGACAGTCCCAGATTTACAGAAGCCATCCCAGTTTCTGATTTGATTTGGAATGCCCCACTTTTCCATAGGACGTCTTTCTTTTCATCGGAGAAACGTTGGAGGATATGGAGTTATGTGACTCCCGAGCCAAGGAGATAAGTACCGGTAACTCTACAACCTTGAGAAGACATTTGAAGGCAGCCCTGTATTGAGAGGTTTTTTTAAATGTCAAATGTTTGATTATGTTTTTATATATGTTGGAAGCTGCCCAGAGTGGCTGGGGCAACCCAGTCAGATGGGCAGGGTAATAATTAATAATAATAATAATAGAATAAAGGTAAAGGGACCCCTGACCATTAGGTCCAGTCGTGTCCGACTCTGGGGTTGTGGCAGTCATCTCACTTTATTGGCCGAGAGCCGGCGTACAGCTTCCGGGTCATGTGGCCAGCATGACTAAGCCGCTTCTGGTGAACCAGAGCAGCGCACGGAAACGCCGTTTACCTTCCCGCCGGAGCGGTACCTATTTATCTACTTGCACTTTGACGTGCTTTCGAACTGTTAGGTGGGCAGGAGCAGGGACTGAGCAACGGGAGCTCACCCCGTCGCAGGGATTTGAACCGCTGACCTTCTGATCGGCAAGCCCTAGGCTCTGTGGTTTAGACCACAGTGCCACCCGCGTCCCTAATAATAGAATAGGACACCCCTATTTTCATCAGAGAAATGTTGGAGGGTATGGAAAGGTTTGATGCAAATATATAATGTCAGTGTTTCAACCTATTTTCCTTGGTTGAACAGCCTTGGGTAGATGTGGAAAGTACGCTGCCCTTGGTTCCTGAAGTGTCTAAGGAGTAGACTAGGACCGCCTATTGTGCTTACGAAATGTGTCAGTAAATATCCCCTAAAACATCCACAGTGTGTGAGAGATGGTTCCACCTTTCTATTCAGCTCCTCCCAGTCATTTTGTTGCACCCATTTTGTGACTGGTGTCCACTGCACAGCTGGCAACCCTCCCTTTTTTTGCGGGAAACTCCCTTGTTCCAATGCCGTTTCCCGCTGCTATCCCAGATTGTTGATATCCCTTAAATTCCCCGGATTTCAAAGGAAGCAGCTCCTCTCCCTCCCTGCCGGCCAGGGAGGCTCCTCAGCTGCGTTGCTCAGCTGCCAATAAGGAGTCTGAGACCGACTGGGGGCGGAGCTTGCATGCCTTGTGCAGCCAGACCCTCACGCCCAACCAGACAGACAGCCTGCCTGCCGTCTACGCGCTCGCTCTTTCGCTCACCCGTTCGTGTGCAGGATCTGGAGCGCAGGGTGGCGAGGCTACTTGGTGCCATTGCAGCGCCCTCGTGGTATCCCTTATTTTAAAATCCGAAAGTTTGGGAAAATCCCTTATTTTCAAATCCGAAAGTTGACAGCTATGGTCCACTGTACTTTCTTATGTCTCCACTAGCCCCCAAAGTTTGACGACCCCTGCATTTTATGCTGCCCTGCGGAGTGGGGTAGAGCAAACAAGGGGGCCCCAGGTCACTTTTGAGGTAAGCACACAGTGAAAACGTAGATCAATAAGATGGTTGATCCTGCAAATTGATCTAGAGTGGTGTTGTCTGAAATGGAGCGACAGTTGTCTTCTCAACCTTTAGGGTACCCACACTGGAGTTAAGAAAATTAGGGAATATCGATGCTTGCTGCAGAGCCTTGCAAGTTAATAACTGTGGCCAATTCACCCAAGCTCACTCTCCTGCCTTCATTCCAATGAATGTCTGTGGTCTACCAGTGAGCTGTGTTGAAGTATAAAAATATTTTTTTTTAGACTCAAATGAAATGCATTGTAAAACAAATTACTCCGTCAAATCGAGCTGAAAAGAGGCCATGAGCTTGATTGCCACCGGATGAAGTCAACTCAACTACAGTTCCCCCACTTCACTGCAGAGTGAAAGCAAAATGGCTGATGTGACATTATTTATTTTTGATCACCCATAAAGACACTGATTTTTGAATGTCTCTGCTGAATGTGCTGAGCTATTTCTTGATATGAGACTAAGAGGTACTGCAAGAGAGAATCAACTGATAACAATTTAATATCTTGATCTCTCAGCAAATCAGCAAAAATGGGTAGGGGAGGGATCAGGAAGGGGGACGGGATAAAAACGTTCAGCTGGAGAAGTTCGAAAGCTACATTTGATTTGTTCCTTCAGGTTTACAGTAGGTTATACTAGGACATGAGAGAAGAGTCCCTGCGGTCTGTCTTTTTCAAGATTCCTCAGTCTTCCTAGGTTTCTTCTTGAGACAACTTTTTTTTCAATTGTAACCCGACAAGGTCTGAAGAAAGCTGACACCACAAAAAGTCACTTTTTACAATGCACAGAAAAGATATTGCTTGCTGCCCAGAATTTTAGCATCACTACCAAGGGAGGCCTGTTAGCTGTCTTGGAGAGCATGTGCTGTGTGTAAGAATATAGATAAAGCACCAGGCATTGGGTGTTCATCAGCCAGGTCTTTGTTCTTTGCTTTTGAACAGGTGTCCTGCACCTGAGATTCAGACAAAAGAAAAAATGAATTACAGAACCCACTGCCCAATGAGAGACTTGTTTTCAGGTTCAGAAAGGAGGAACAGGAAGTTGGGGATAGAACCATAGCTGTCAACCCTCCCTTTTTTGGTGGGAAACTCCCTTATTCCAATGCCGTTTCCCGCTGCTATCCCGGATTGTTGATATCCCTTAAATTTCCTGGATTTCAAAGGAAGCAGCTTCTCTCCCTCCCTGCCGGCCAGGGAGGCTCCTCAGCTGCGTTGCTCGGCTGCCAATAAGGAGTCTGAGACCGACTGGGGGCGGAGCTTGCATTGTGCCTTGTGCAGCCAGACCCTCATGCCCAACCAGACAGCCTGCCGTCTATGCACTCGCTCTTTCACTCACCCGTTCGCATGCAGCCTCTGGAGCGCAGAGTGGCGAGGCTACTTGGTGCCATTGCACCGCCCTCGTGGCATCCCTTATTTTCAAATCCGAAAGTTGGGAAAAATCCCTTATTTTCAAATCCGAAAGTTGACAGCTATGGAACAAAAGTGAGCGCAAACTTTAGCAAAAGAAATGCAAGAGGACAGTAAGGAATGTGAGAAAGGAAATCGAGGAGCGCATTGCTACAAACAACAAATTCTTTAAATGTAGCAGGAGATTGACTAGGGAGCTGGTTGAACCTTTGACTCACAAGGGAATAAACACAAAGGAGGGTAACGAGATTGCAGAGAAACTGAATGAATTTCTTTCATCTGCCTTCACGGTGGAAGATAAAGGGCAGCTCTCCGGTGTTCCAGACAGGTATCATTTCCAGCCCAACCTGGGACTTTCTGCATGCTTGGGAGTGATGCACTCAGTGGTCCCTTCTGTCTCACCATTCCACAGTTAGACTGTGACCTCAGCAGGGGCATCAGCCATGCCAGCTGGCAAATCCTCTAAGAGCACTCAGGGATCCCGTGGATCCCACATATCTTCATCTCCCAGTTTCCCATTTACAAAACAAAAAGAAAAGAAAGCAGGTCTAGGGTGTGTCATGCCACATGAACTGGGCCCACGATGTATTTAGACACCCCATGGTTGTCATGGCAGCCATGAAGTTCCAAGCAGAACCTGTCAATTTATACTTTTCATGAACTGGCAGGACTTTGGGGAGGAGAAAGGGGATCCTGGCGAGGGGTGCAGCTGGGATGGCAAGCTGGGGATGGGGAAGGAGAGGTTGGTGTAGAGCAGGGGCCAGCAACCTTTTTCAGCAGGGGGCCAGTTCACTGGACAGACCTTGTGGGGGGCCGGACTATATTTTTTTTTTGGGGGGGGGGAAATGAACGAATTCCTATGCCCCACAAATAATCCAGAGATGCATTTTAAATAAAAGCACACATTCTACTCATGTAAAAACACGCTGATTCCCGGACCATCCGTGGGCCGGATTTAGAAGGCAATTGGGCCGCATCCGGCCCATGGGCCTTAGGTTGCCTACCCCTGGTGTAGAGGTTGTCATGGGGTGACAGAGGGTGATGAGGGGCCAGGGGCCAGTGCACAGTAAGCCAAGCAGCGGGACCCCTTGCCAAAGCCAGAGAGGCCCCCATCCCCATGAACACAGCAGGTCCTGAGCATAGCTGTCAACCTTCCCTTTTTTTGGTGGGAAATTCCCTTATTCCAGCGCCGTTCCCCGCTGCTATCCCGGATTGTTAGCTATCCCATAAATTTCCCGGATTTCAAAGGAAGCAGTTCCTCTCCCTCCCTGCCAGTCAGGGAGGCTCCTCAGCTGCGTTGCTCGGCTGCGTTGCTCACCAATAGTTACAGAGAATAGGATGTCATTAGACAACAGCACTGTTTGTGCTTTGCTTGCATGTAAAATCAACCACTCTGGCCCAGCCCACAAATACACTCCTTCCAAAAGAGTGTTAAAGGATGCAAAGCCTGCAACACGTTTGTATAATAAGTCATTAATGGATGCCAGAGAGCCAAAAGAGTGAACCTGATCAATCCCCCCCCCCCATGAAGAATTGACGCTTTTGAATTGTGGTGCTGGAGTCCCGTGGACTGCAAGAAGATCAAACCGATCCATTCTGAAGGACATCGGCCCTGGCTGCTCTCCGGAAGGACAGATCCTGAAGCATCGCATGAGAAGAGAAGACTCCCTGGAAAAGAGACCCTGAGGTGGGGAAAGATGATGGTGTGTAGCCTGGTGTAAATTAATTTGTAGCCTGGGGGGCTTAGCGCGGCGTGGACTGTCCCTGAGAACCATAGACTGTCCCCAGGACAGGTGAGGCTGCTGATCCCTTATTTTCAAATCCGAAAGTTGACAGCTATGGTCCTGAGACGTAGGGAACAGCAGGCAGGGCACTCCAGGAAGCAGAGGCAGACCAGGGCCTGCAGCCTAGTTCCTCAGGTGGAGAAGGAGGCCTGTGATTCCTCAGCTGGGGCAAGCTGAGTGCAGGTGTGGATCACCTGCCTCATCAAGCCCAGATGCTGCAATCAGCAGATACAGGATCAGAAGGCAGCAGAGCTGAGGTGCTGTGTTTGCTCAGCTGCCCAGGTTGAAGGACCTCGCCTTGAATACTCCTGGACTGCCATGGGTTCCTTCTTTGAGCGTGATGCTGGACTGCATCCTTCGAAATTGGATTGACCCTGAACCTTGTTTCCTGACCTTTGGCCTTTGAATCTCAGACTGTGGACTTTGCAGATGCTGATAGACCCTCAGATTCTGGACTTGGTTTTGGCATGCCGTCTGTCTGCCAGGTAGGCCAGGGGATCAGGACAGTACTTTTAGTTTTGAGTCTTTTAAAATATGGGGTGCTTACTGACGTTATTGATAAGAAAATGATAAAATGTGATGAGAAGGTCCTCTTTTAAGTGACTGTAGATATGTTATACACTTGATGGCTGTAGAACCATTTTGGAAAATGCCTAGTTTTCAGCGTAGTGGATTATTAAAACAGTTTTCATTTTTAGACTTCCCCCTATCATACCTGAAAATGGGAATGGTGTTTTAGATCAAGGAATTGATCTGTGAATATTATGATCTGTAATGAGTAACACAGAAGCAGGTTTATTACCTTTACCTGGTTGTTTTAATGTAACGTGTGCAATATTTCTACACCCCGGTAAACTAGAAGGACAAGCTATGCAATAACCAATTCAGCTTATTACAATAATCATTTTGATTATTGAATAATCCTTCATAATTTTGGCATTATAAGTACATATAAAATGCAATTTTATGTATAAAGTTCCATAATGCAACACATTTTAAATATATATATACACACACATTGATCACTTTAAGTCAATAGAATTCCATTTTCTGAACATTTTGTGATGAACATTGGTTTGTGTGTTGCAAGAGAAATGAACCGATACACAAATCAATTCCACAATTTGCAGTTTTAACACATTACAGTATATGGTAGTTTGGGATATTTGCAACCACAGCTTTTTGCTGTGCACCGTACGTTGCAAGCACATCTCAGCACCTCACAGGATGTAACTCAATATTTCTGGCAGTTATGATCACTTTATAGCTGCCAGGGATGTTCCCACTAACTTGGAGAGGAAAACCACAAGCAACATCTATTTGCTAGTCTCCAAATATGGCCACTGTTGAAATGCTTTGTGATGGTGCCACGTGCTATTGAAGATGACCTTAACAGATTAGAGAACTGGGCCAAAGCTAACAAAATGAACTTCAATAGGGACAAATGTAAGGTTTTGCACTTAGACAGGAAGAACCAGCTGCACAAATAAAGACTTCCTCCAGGCATCTCGCTGGCCTCTGTAAAAAAGGGACGCTGGACCACATTTGGCCTTGGGCCTGACCAACGGGACTCTCCTTTTTTTTTAAAAAAAACAATTTTATTTATTTCAAATTCACACAAAACAGGAAAAAAGGACAAAACCATACCATCATTATATCACATTTCCCCATCTTATTTCCCTCCCCCTCCCACCCCCTCCCCCTCTCCCATGAGTGATCTCATTACTTCTCTGTTTTATTTTCTTTCACTATGTTGCGTATTACAATATTATAATCCTGCTTTATATATTTCATCTTACTTACTTACCCCCACCCATTTCATTCCATATCTATCAAAATATCAAATCCGGAACATTGCAATATCATATAATCCTTCACTCCTTGCCATTCCTTTATGACTTCTTGGTTTGAACGTCCTCTAATGTTTGCCGTTAATTTTGCCAATTCTATCAATTCACACATTTTGGTTCTCCACTCTATTATTGTTGGTGTTTTCTCCCCTTTCCAACTTTTCGCTATTAATAATCTGGCCGCCGCTGTAGCATATAAGAATACATTTATGTTATTTTGGGGGATCTCATCTGTAATTATTCCTAATAGAAATGATTCTGGGTTTTTTTATAAATGTAATTTTGAATACTCTGGTTTCTCTTCAGATCGCATAAATCTTTCGCCTTTTACCAACGGGACTCTCCTTATGTCCTCCTTTTGTTTTGTGTAAACTGCTTAGAGGGTTTTGTTGATGAAGCAGTATACAAATCTTGCTAGACAAGGTTTAGGATCGTAGGACTGTGGAAATGCTTTTGTGAACAGGATTTGAACCAGGGCTGTCTGGTTTCAGGTGGTCTGCAGCAAAGTGCCCTCCCGTGGTTCCCCCTTGTCCATGGGCCTGCTTACCAGCCAATGTTCGTAGGGGCTGCCATGTTCATTTCTCACGATGCCCTGGAGCAGTGCTATGCCAGAGGCATAATTAAAATGATGGATGGCTCCCAGTCCCA
Organism: Darevskia nairensis; assembly: GCA_034642065.1. NCBI lineage: Eukaryota > Metazoa > Chordata > Lepidosauria > Squamata > Lacertidae > Darevskia > Darevskia nairensis. The sequence goes on along the minus strand of JAWWNI010000811.1, from coordinate 1,362,680 downwards.
GCTGCCTGGTGTAATGAGCCGGGGTATTGGAGCCCCAGCAGCTGCCAGCAAATGCTGACGCCGGGCCTGTATTGGACCAGCAGGTTCTGGCTTGCTTGATTAATGTTTTATGTGATACTTGGGGACTAAAAACTGGCCAAGTTTTAATCTGTGCATTAAATCCATTTTATGCATTAAATCCATTTTATGCATTAAAATTTTGTCAGAGATTGTCATTTACTTTCATCCAAGAACAATGTATACAAAGTAGTGGTCAGGCTTTTGCTTTTCTCATCTCTGAGATGACCATCCGTTGCCTGGGGTGTGTGAAACTAGAGTGCTAGAATTACTTGGGGGTGGGAATAGTTTGCTTCTAATTTCTGTTCAAATTGCTTTATTCTGATTGGCTCTGGCTGTCTTGGTATTTCTATGTTAAAGACAGTAAGTGATCTATGACATCTCCATGAAAATCGGTCTCGAGTCTGATCCCACATTCCCTGCACACTAGAGATTCCCTCTGTGGGTGGGTCGGCTGTAAGCATTCTAGGACATGCTAATCCATTGGCGTTTCCCAAGGGAAACTGTATTAGAATAGAGAAGACAATACCACAGAGCTGCCCCACATGCTTATGTCGGAAGATCCTATCGCCTCAAAGTTGAGCTGCGTACATTATGTGTATTCTAATCCTTTACCATATATTAGCCCTGGAAGGTGGCCAAATAAGCCTCACAGCTGAGGTATGGTGGTCTAGTGCTGCCTCATCAAATATATTTCTCTCCATTCCCCACATGAGAACAAGAGTCCAGAATGTGCGTGACTTGGGAACAAATGTTGTCTCAAGTGTCATCAGCCTGGCGAGCTGCAGAGCTGCGGACTTATTTTATCCCAGCTGGATTTGTGACAGATGCTTCCATGCGAAAGCCATCTCTGAACGGTCATAAGGTCACATAGTTGCCTACCTAAGACTGTCAGTACAAGCCAGTTGCAAACCAAGGGTAGATGTAAACAAAAAAGTGACTGACAGGAATGTACATCTGTTGAGTCAGTCACTGACAGTAAATGACATTTTCTGAGTCCCAGATACCAGCTATGCCTATGAGTCAGGTATGTTAGGGAAACTCGTATTTTTGGTCATTCTTAGAGCCACAAAATATATATTTCTGGAATCTCTCAGTCTGGTGGCATAGCCGGAGACTTTCACCAATATATCATATCATGTTGTTGTTCAGTCGTTCAGTCGTGTCCGACTCTTCGTGACCCCATGGACCAGAGCACGCCAGGCACGCCTATCCTTCACTGCCTCTCGCAGTTTGGCCAAACTCATGTTAGTAGCTTCGAGAACACTGTCCAACCATCTCATCCTCTGCCGTCCCCTTCTCCTTGTGCCCTCCATCTTTCCCAACATCAGGGTCTTTTCTAGGGAGTCTTCTCTTCTCATGAGGTGGCCAAAGTACTGGAGCCTCAACTTCAGGATCTGTCCTTCTAGTGAGCACGCAGGGCTGATTTCTTTAAGAATGGATAGGTTTGATCTTCTTGCAGTCCATGGGACTCTCAAGAGTCTCCTCCCGCAGCATATATATGATATATCATATCATATAGTACTTGATTACACATCCCCTAAAGTGACTTGTGTGAGCCAAATTGACCGTTACTAGCGACCTTTGAACCCTTCATCTATCTAATCTAAAGCTGGAAGCATTCTGTTTGAGGTAACTTTGAATACCTTCAAAGGTTTGAGTGGGGTACTAGATCTGTGATAGGTCATTCACACATGTCAGTCATCATTTGATGTTGCAGTTAGGCATCCTGTCAGGAGCATGCATGTGTGAACCAAGCCTTAGTGACTGCTCTCCTAGACAAGAGCGCACATGGGGAACAGATGCTGCTGGACCCCAACTCCCATAAGCTCCAGCCAACACAGCCAATGGTCGGTGGCGATGGCTCACGGGTTCCCTAGCCCTTGACTAGAGCTGCTTCTTGTTCAAAAATGGCCTCTCAGCACATTAAAAGCATGTGTGAGTGGGCTGTGTGGAAGTTGTGGGTATGCCCGATGGACACATTCTCCACCGGTTATGCATTTGGTGACTTTGGGGAATTGTGAGAAGGTGTCCCACATGTGAACTGATTTATGTGCGTTGAGCTTACCCATCAATGGTGGATTCTGGATAAGTGGATTTGCGGCACCCCACTTGTCACTTTTTTCCAGGGTGATGGGGAACCATTAATGAGTACTCTTTGGGTTCAGTCAGTCAACCAGCTACAAATCCACCTAACAGTTGTTGTAGTTGCAGTTGTTATTTGCATGTCGAGGTCCCCAAACCACCCCTCAAATAACTCACACCTCAGACAGTAATTTAGGTTTTGGTTTTTGGCATAATTTTGGCCACAACTTTATTGAAATACATGATATGTGAGTGGTTGCATAGGCATTGGTTTAGACTATCTGTCCCACTGAGGACAGAACTGACGACCGTCAGTAAAGGGAAAACACTTAGGGGAGAGAAAAAAGAGAGGTCGGGGGTCAGACCCAACGTCTCTCCCCAAATGCTCCCAGGGGCTCTTGTGTGGCCCTGGCCCCCGACCGGGGGATATGGACAAAAGCATGGCGAGCCCCTGGATTCCTTTAACGGAATTCCCCACGCAGCAGCAGCATTGGAGGGGCAGGCACAGCCAATCTTTACCCCTCCACCAACAAACACAATAAACAATGCCTAACCGCCAACCTTACAAGTTGTGACTAATTGCTACACAGTAGGCGAAAACCAGAAGCCCATCAGCCAACTGGAAAAATTCCTACCAGGCCCCTGCCCCAACAGCAGACGACCCCATGACAGGCATAGCAAGGTCAACACAGAGGCCTAATAAAAGGGAGAGGAAGGGCGGGAGATCCGTTGCACGCAGCAAAGAGGAACATCACAGGGCGTGCCAAGGGTTATATACCCGCTGGGCTGTCCATCACAAATTGCAACAATTAAATCTCCCCAACAACAACCCAGGACCCAATTGGAGCTGTGGCCATCTATCCAATCCCGCCCAGCACCAGAGGGGTGATTTGCTAGCCCCCACCGCAACACGTGCTCTCCATGAAGGAGAACACGCTTTGTCAGTGGGATTGGGGCAATATGTGTTTTTAACAAAAGCAGTAGTTCTTTGGAAATCTCCAACTATCAGAAGAACTTAGCAGCAGATTCTAAACGTGTAATGTAGACAGTGGCAGATTTGGAGGTATACCTGTAGTAAATGTAGAAGCAGGGCCCTGTGTGGTTGACGAGTCCCTGAAATGTGACTACAAACAATTTGTGTGTGGTAGAAATGTTGAAGAAAACATTTATAATTTCTATGACTAAATTTCCATTCATTTTGTTTCTTTAAATGATGTTCATTTTTGGATGAAGAGACGTGTTTTCTTTTTATCTCTCTATGTGCATAGTTTATTACAAACAAAAAGCACACAGTCGCGTTCATTTAGGTGAATGGATAGGGCCCCCTGAAATGGGCTGCATTCCCAGTCACATGGACGATAAATCTACTACTGTAGAAAGAGCTGTATAACAGCCAGGTGAGGACAAACTTGGGAAGCTGACAGGTGATGTTCGTCTGTTTTACTCAGAGTTGACCCACTGAAATTAATGATCTTGACTAAATTTAGGTCCATTAATTTCTCCCCCCAAAATAATTATTATTCATTTTATAAGAAATTAAAATACAGCAGTATAAACACACAAAAGAAAAAGAGCAACTCTACACAAATATTTCTTCATTTCACCTAATTTCCACAACCTCTTGAGATGACTTCCCTCAAACACTTCTTTCTGTTTGACATACAAGAATATCTTAATCCAACTGATGTTATGTGAATTAACAAAATAAAATTTACATTCAACAGTATTTTGTCTATGTCCTCCCCCACTCTCCTTTTAGTTTTTGCTATCTTCACCATCCCCTGTCACAAGGGGAGGGAAAAGGAGGGAAGGGGAAAACAACAACAACTGAGTAGATAAATAAATAAATAAACAAATAAATAAATAAATAAAAACTATCTACATATACATATAGGTCCATTAACTTCAATGGCTGTACTCTGAGTAAAACTATCACCCAACATTGTTTATGGGGCTTTGGCTAGAGGCGACACAGAAACTATGTTTGGAGAGGGTGAGCGGGAAAGAATGCCATCTCCTTACGTCATCGTTTATAAGCTTAGCTGACAGAGTGCCACGTGCCATTCCTGTCCTCTTGACTGGGATATTATTTTAGAGTATGGACTCCAGATTTGGGGTTGTCGGGCTTTGCTGCCACAGTCTTTGCCCTACTCTGGGCAATCGTGCCTCACATTATCTGTCCTGTCTGGCCAGCAGTTTCACTGTGACGAAAGCACATTGCTGACACACCAACGCTAATGTTTTGTCACAGCTGCTCTTCTGTCTCTTATTGCTCTGCCTCGTATCTTGGCTGTTCCCCCCGATGAGTGCGCTGCCGTCAGGGGCAGATTTTGGTAATCTCTTGTAATATGGTGCCCTGTGAAAACTAATCTAGATAAAAGCAGAGAAGAAGAAAAAATGAGAGAGAAGGAGGACGAGAACAAAGAAAGAAAATAGGAGGGAGAAGACAGACAGAGAAAAATAAAATACATTAAATAGCCCTCTATCAGGGGTAGATCTTAACCATTTTCTCACACAAAAGGGCGTGGACCTCCCAGCTCTCACCTGCCCACTTCCATTTCTTCCCAGCCTTCCACTCTCAGAGTTCTTCCCTTCCATGCCTCTCACGCAGAGTCCTTCATAAGTCTCATACCCTCCAACACTTCTCCGATGAAAATAGGGACGTCCCCATTCCATAATGATAATTTTACTATTTATACCCCACACATCTTACTGGTTGCCCCAGCCGCTCTGGGCAGCTTCCAACATATATAAAAACATAATAAAACATTAAACATTTTTTTTAAAAAAACCTTCCCTATATAGGATTGCTTTTTGACAGCTTGGGGATCAGATAACTTCATACCCTTCAACATTTCTCCAATGAAAATAGGGATGTCCTAAGGAACAGCGGGATATTCCCAGATCAAATCAGAAACCAGGATGGCTTCTCTAAATCAGGGACATCCCTGGAAAATAGGGACACTTGGAGGGTCTGTGGTCATCCACCACCTTCTTGTGAGTATCCTCATCAACCCAGCATAAAGGTAAAGGGGGCCCTGACCATTAGGTCCAGACTCTGGGGTTGCGACGCTCATCTTGCTTTATTGGCCGACGGCATACAGCTTCCAGGTCATGTGGCCAGCATGACTAAGCCGCTTCTGGCGAACCAGAGCAGCGCACGGAAACGCTGTTTACCTTCCCGCCGGAGCGGAACCTATTTATCTACTTGCACTTTGATGTGCTTACGAACTGCTAGGTTGGCAGGAGCAGGGACCGAGCAACGGGAGCTCACCCCGTCGCGGGGATTCGAACCCCACGGCAAGCCCTAGGCTCTGTGGTTTAACCCACGGCGCCACCCGTGTCCCACTCAACCCAGCATAGAGGACATCAAAAGATTTTATCTGCTGCATGTAGACAACAAACAAACAAACAAACAGGAGCTCTAGAAACATGATTACATGTAGTTAGACCAACAAGGTGGGAGAGTGAGAAAATATCAAAAGCAACCTCTGCCCTCTCAAACTGGATCAGCCTAATGAAAATGTGAGTCAATAGGTTTTCAAATTGCCTATGTCGCTTACTCAAATCTCTCCCACGAGACTGCCATCATGGAAATACTGCAAGCCAAAGTAGCAAGTTCTGCCTGTTTTATGGCTGTTGCCATTCATTCTGCATTAAAAAAAAGCAAAGCAAGGAAGCAATAATACAAATTTTGGTGACTTTCGACCATGCCAAATATCCTGAGGGGAAGAACCATAACAGAGAGGGTCTTTTTTAAGTGGGTCTCCGGAGACTTCTTTAGTACAGTTCAGTGTGGATTATTTATACATTGTAAAGTGGTTCACTTTGTTATCGCATTGCCCTTAGCTTTTATTGCCCTTTTACAGCCTGGAGTAGAGGGTTTTATGCTGGCTTTGCAGTTTTAAAGGGGTCATTTCCACCTCCATTTTTTTCAAGCTCCCAAGAGATTCTCTCTCTCTTCCTCCATCCCCCTCCACCTCTTCTCAGCAAGTGCAATTTGATACTTGGTCCAACATAAAAATAGGTTTGGGCCTTAGAGACTGAACAGACATGGGCATAGCTGTGAAAAGTAGTTAACCTTGATTAAAATTTTGCATGTGTTCTGCAAAAATTTTAAGTAAGAAATTAGAGCATTGAGTAATAATCTCATTGTGTGGAAATATGAGGAAAATACCAAGCTGCTTTCTAATTTATGCCCAAACTACACATTACATGCAAACATGTGTAATGGGAGCCTGAGGATCCTTTTTTACACATACAAAACTGGAAGGAAGATATTTGGAGCAGAGGACTGATGTCTAGGCTTAATCATTTTCCTGTTTATTGTTTCTATGTTCCTAGTCCCTCCACCCTCAAGCACAGGGGTCGGCAAAGTTTTTGTGGCTTGGGCCGGTTCACGGTCCCGCAGACGCCGCGGTGGGCTGGGGTGCGCGCATGCGCAAACGCTATTTCCAGTGTTCCTTCCGTTGCGGAGGAGGCATGCACAACTTCTCATTGGCTGCAGGAGCTTCCTGCAGCCAATGGGAAGCCAACCAGAGTGGTAGAAGGCGGTCCCTGCTCTGCTCTGCGCTGGTTTAGCGCAGCGCACAGGAGCCGACCGAGCAGGCAGCGGGGGTTCCATGGGCCGCTTAAACGACCCCCATGGGCCGCTTGTGGCCCATGGGCCTTAGGTTGCCGACCCCTGCTCAAGCAGCTCGCCCCAGCAGAGTTTCAAATGTACCATATTTTTCGCTCCATAAGAAGCACTTTTTTCCTCCTAAAAAGTAAGGGGAAATGTCTGTGCTTCTTATGGAGCGAATGTGTGGTCCCTGGAGCTGAACTGCCCAGGGGCAAAAGCAGATCGTGCTTTTTTTTAAAAAAAAGAGAGAGGGGGTGTTGAAAGGAAGCCTGCTGAGCAGCTGCTCAGCAAACGATCGGGGAGAGAGATAAGGGAGAGAGATTCCAGCCCCGCCCCCTTGCAGAGGGAGGCTGTTTCCCCAGCGACATGTGACTGGCCGATTAGATTATCTGTCTGGAAACTGTAGAAATGGCTTCCTGAAGCTGCAGAACTGTGAGTTATAAAACAGGGTTTTTTCCCTTTGCAAAGTAAGCTCAACAACTTTGAGCTGATCCTCAAAAAATGGGGCTTTTCTCCTTTGCAAAAGAAGCTGCAGAAATGTGATCTGATCCTCAAAAAATGGGGCTTTTCTCCTTTGCAAAAGAAGCTGCAGAAATTTGAGCTGATCCTCAAAAAATGGGGCTTTTCTCCTTTGCAAAAGAAGCTGCAGAAATTTGATCTGATCCTCAAAAAATGGGGCTTTTCTCCTTTGCAAAAGAAGCTGCAGAAATTTGAGCTGATCCTCAAAAAATGGGGCTTTCCCCCTCTAAAAACTAGGTGCATCCTATGGTCATGTGTGCCTTATAGAGCGAAAAATACGGTATGTGTTTGAAACTCTCTCTCTCTCTCTCTCTCTCTCTCTCTGTGGAGAAAATGTTAAGCACCCCTTATGGCACTCTCCTAACAAATAAGCATTTCCTGAAAGTGCTGGGAGGAAGACTACCAGGGTTTGTTGCACTCCCTCCAAGTGTCCTGACTTTCCAGGGGCAGTTCTGGAATTACGAAAGTCATTCTGGCTTCAGATTTGACCATGGAATGCCCCTATTTCCCCTGCCAGTGTTGCTGCCGCTGAGCTCAGGGAGGAGGATGAGCCGGCATTTGTCCTGAGAGACGACTGCTGTGGCTGCGAGGGGGCATCCTGTTGCCTCTCCATGGCCACTGCTGCTGGCCTCCTCCATAGCAGTTGCTGGAGAATGGGCGAGGAGGAGGAGAGGCTGCTGCCACTGAGGTCCAGGGCAGGAAGAAAGGGGGCACAGAGCGCAATTTTTTTAAAAAATTGTGCATTTGCGTCTAATCTCCCTCCTTTCTAAAATGTGTGTGCGTTTCTCTTTTTGTAAATTTACCAAAGGATAAAATAATATTGGGATGCAGCTGGTTCACATCAGGAGCAAGAAGGCTGATCAGCAGCAGGGGGGGAGTCACCCTGCCTTTGGTTTCTTCAGGCTGCTGCTCAGCAGGTGAAGCCGATTCCTGGCCCATGACACTATCCCCCACCCCAAGGCTGGACACTATCCCCCCCCAACACACTGGCTGGATGCTGGCTTATAGGGGTACCAATGGTGGAACTGCCGGACCAACCGGGGACAAGCAAGGCATCCTCCCATGGGCGTTCCTCAGGGCCATAGCTCTTTGAGTCTTCCAGATACTGGAAGCACTGTCTGTGATGTATGTGTCTTTAACTGTGGAACTTCATTGTGTGCACCTGAATCCTATTAGCTGGGATACAGGTATTTTAGTTGGAACCTGTTTCCCTCCCTGTAATTCATTTTGTCGTTTCCTCCCCTTTCGGTGTGGACGCCGTTCCTGTGTATGATTCCTTAATAAACTATGACTGCTGTTTAGTAAAGACTGTCTAGCAGCGTTGCTTCCTCATTGCTGAGGTCCAGGGTTTTCTGGAGACATTACACTGTCGCCATTGACGGGAGTCCACAATTTGTGCCACTTCAAATTCTGGTTCCCCTTCCACCAGGATGAGTAGCATCCAGTTGGTGCGTACTGGCAGGGGCCACAGGGATGAGCAAGGCACAGTGGAAGACCGAATGTACCTTGTAGGAAGCTGGGAGCTTGACCTGGTAGGCCATCTGGTTGATCACAGCCTCCACAGGAAAGGGACCGAGGAACCGGGGCCTCAGTTTCCATGAAGGGTTCTGGACGGGCAGATGCCGGGTGGAGAGCCAGACCAAGCCAGGGGGCCCCCAGCTTGCCGATGTTGGTCAGCGAAATGCTTGTCATCATCCATTGCCCGTTGGAGCTGCTGGCGAAGAACCTGGTGGATGGCCCGCAGCTCCTGCACAAACTGATCTGCCACTGGAAGTGTTGAAGGAGATGACGGCAGGGAGAAGAAGCAGGGGTGGAACCCATAGTTGGCAAAGAACGGGGACAGGAATGTTGAAATGTGGAGAGCATTGTTACAAGAGAATTCAGCCGCCAGGAGCAAGATCCAATTGTCCTGATGGAAGTTTTCAAAGCACCACAGATACTGTTCCAGGATCCCATTTATGCACTCTGTTTGCCTATCCAATTGAGGGTGGCAGGCAGAGGAGAGATGGAGCTGCACCCCCAAACCCTTCAGAAGGACTCACCAAAAGTGCACAGGTAACTGTGGTCCTCTATTTGACACCAGATGCTGTGGCAGGCCATGCAAGCGAAACACCTCCCTCAAGAGGAAGTCGGCAGTTTCTTGGGCTAAGGGGAGGCCAGTGCTAGGGACAAAATGCACCATCTTGGTCAAGGTATCCACCACTACCAAAATGGTAGCCGCGCCTTGGGATTGAGGCAGGTCCATGATAAAGTCCAGGGAAATGGTCTACCAGGTATTGGTAAAGGTAGAAGGTGTCCTGCCGGCTTGCCAGGGATGTCTTTAGCCCGACAACAGACAGGGCAGGAGGCCACATATTGCTCCACCTCGACCCAAAGATGAGGCCACCAAATGAAGAGCTTTGAAGCATCTGGCATAACCGCAGAACAGTTCCCCGCAGTGGACCAGGAGGCACATCATAATGGTTCGAAAACTGCAGCAGGTCCTGGTGCACCGTCCAATAGCGAGGAGTGTGTCCAGTCCGATCAGACAATTCTTGCCGCTGGTACTGCACATAGGCATCCTGCTGTTGCTCCTCCCACAGCTTCCACAGAAAGTTCCCATGAACCCGGCCCATAGCAAAGATGGCAAGATTGTGGCCGTACATAATGCATTGCCAGACCACTCATACTCCAGCTCCGCTAGTTCTGGCTGCTGGAAATATAGGCGACATTGAAATCGAAGAGGAAGAAGAACTGGGACTAGAGGATCTGATGCTGACTCAGGTTCTGACTGGAGATGTTCTATGTTTTGATGGTCCACCTGAACTTCAGCTGGATAATGGGTCCCCACCAACAAATGACGCCATGTCTAAAAGCCACTTTGATAGCCAATTGTTTCTTGTCCCAAATGCCATAATTCTGCTCTGCTGGTCGAAGTTTTTAGGAGTAGTACCCACAGGGGAAGAGCACTGAAGACTGTGGGTTAGCCTGCAGTAGCACCGCCCCTACCGCAACACGGGCACGTTGGTCAAGCCGAAGGGCATTACGGTATACTCAAAGTGCCCATATTGTGTCTGAAACACTGTCTTCAATTCATCACCCTCACGGATGCGCAACCAGCCAAGTCTTCGGGGGTGGGGGTACTTGCCTGGAGGCAGAGTCTGTATGCAAGGTCCAGTCCAGTCCCAAGGTGAGGAATATCTCAGTTCACGTAGTCAGACAGTCCAGGGGTCAAGAAAGCCGAGAGCCCAAGGCCACGAGCAGCAAGGTCTGGCCAGGAATGACAAATGTTGTTTCCAGCAACTGACTGAGGCTGGAAACTCTGCTTAAGAAAACTGGAACCATCAGGAGCAAGAAGGCTGATCAGCAGCAGGGGGGAGTCTCTCTGTCTTCTGCTCCTTCAGGCTGCTGCTCAGCAGGTGAAGCTGATTCCTGGCCCATGACACCTATTTTCATCTGAGGAATGTTGAAGGGTATGTTGTCGTTGTTGGCATTCATTTGTCTTGGGAGGCAATGTAGGAGTGTGCCTATGGGCGGGAGTCAAACTGTTGGACAGTTTGGTAGCTGTGGAGAGACCAACATGGGAGAGACATGTTTGTTGCTGCTGGTGCAGATGCACCATGAGATTCTATGAGGTGCCAAGCTTTGAGTACTGTGCACCTTTTTGGGGGGAGGAAAGTGCCATTTGTAATTCTGTCTCAAGCAGCAGAACGTATTGGGCTGGCCCTGTATACCCCCTGGGTATACCTGGGAATAGGGACCCAGGTGGCGCTGTGGGTTAAACCACAGAGCCTAGGGCTTGCTGATCAGAAGGTCGGCGGTTCGAATCCCTGTGATGGGGTGAGCTCCCGTTGCTCGGTCCCAGCTCCTGCCCACCTAGCAGTTCGAAAGCATGTCAAAGTGCAAGTAGATAAATAGGAACCGCTCCGGCGGGAAGGTAAACGGCGTTTCCGTGCGCTGCTCTGGTTCGCCAGAAGCGCCTTAGTCATGCTGGCCACATGACCCGGAAGCTGTACGCCGGCTCTCGACCAATAAAGCGAGATGAGCGCCGCAACCCCAGAGTCTGACACGACTGGACCTAATGGTCAGGGGTCCCTTTACCTTTACCTATACCTGGGAATAACCTACAATAAATTCAATGGGGCCGACTTCAGAGTAGGCATATATACATTCTCACCTTCATGGAAACCCTATGCCAAAGGCCAAGTCGCAGAGTTTCATGGCTGAGCAGGGAACTAATCGGGACTGGCCCCTATCCAAACCCCAAGCTTTAGCTTTAACGAACCCCTCCCCAATCATGTATCCTTTAAAGAAGTGGTGTGTTTGTGAAGTAATCTCAATAGTTCTTTTTCTTTCAAAGTATTGTACCTCTTCGCTTGAGAACTGAGGCCGACAATGTGACTTTGCAGAAAGGAATATGTGTACTTGCAACCACATTCTCTTTCCCCCGCGGTGCTGTTTACTTTGCCAGGAGTACAGCCCTTGCTCTGCATTACATTTGGCACTTGAATTGTCATTGTGACATGGCAAGTGTCTCACTCCCCACACCCCCATCGACAGAAACAAGCATCACTCACAGTAGGATTAGGTTTTATATCAGACAGTGCAGTGGTTTGCAGACATTCTACTTCCAGGGGACCCAGAATGTACAGTTTGCCGAGGAATCCATGTATGTTGCAGAAGATTATGGAGCAGGTTCTGGGTACCTGGCCTCTTCATGTGGAATGTCAGGCAGGGATACTGGACCTCATAGTTGCTCTGCGTGAATGGAGAACACCCAATTCTCAACTGTGATTTCAGGGTATGATTATAACCTTGCCTTCTCTCACCCACCCACTTTTAAAATACTGTATATTCCTGCGTATAAGACTACTTTTTAACCCAGGAAAATCTTCTCAAAAGTTGGAGGTCGTCTTATACGCCGGGTCGTATTTCTTATACGGCAAGTATATCCCAAACTCTATATTTTAACTGGAAAAGTTGGGGGTCGTCTTATACGCCGGAAAATACGGTAGAGGAAAATCATTCACATGAACCCCTCCTACCTGCAGCATAAAACTGAGGCACAGCTTTTACCACCTAATCTGATTTGTGTGACGATGAGGTTTCTAACTTATCGATATATCTCAGAACTGTTAGACATGACTGGAAGGGAAGTGGAAGTAGAATACTGAGCAACTTTTCTCCTGTGCATGAGATTTCATCAGTTCTTCAGGTAAAGGCATCTCTCCCCAAAATCCCCAAAGAGTGTCTCTTTCAAAATCAACATGAGAAGCAGTACTGTGCATTTGTTTCAAAATACAAAGGAATTTGTATTTGCCTTTGAATCTCATATCAATATAGTTTTATCAGCAAAAGAATAGCAAGGTGTTTTACTGATAGCTATATTTCATATTTCTAGTTAATCAAGAAGCCTAAGTGAAAAGGCGTGAAAGAAATAGTCAAGCAGATAGTAGAAAGCTGACCTTTCTTCGTGAGGTCAAGTAGCTTTATTGTGATTTAACACTACAATACAGTAGATATCCATAAAAAACTCTATAGTGTATATAAATTATTCCTTCCATTCAGCTTTTTTTTTTAAATGTCCATTACAACTTTGGTACAATGTGGTTTTATTATATTTTTTTTTAAATACTTTTCGCTTCACAAACTCAACACAAAGTACAAAACTAATCTGAATTAGGGATATTATAATCTACACAGTGGTGTTCAGTGGTAGGAAAAAATCTTACCTCAATGATTTCATGTCACTAGCTAAGCTATAAAGGCAGACCTAGCAGACATGACAAAAATATGCACCATTAACCAGCGAGAACAACTTATTACATTTTGTTGTTTTTACATATTTCCAGCAGCACTGACTCTATGCCCTCAACTGATAACTCTTGTGTTCCTCATTTCGTTTGAAGGCCATGAGATAGTTGTCATTTAAAAAAAACAAAAAAACCCAGCTACCTTTTATATATTGGTACTAAGGATTCACAGTTTCAGTACTTGACCTGCCACCCAGCATTGTTAATATTCGCACAGTTTGTCCTGCAGTTGGCAGAGATAACTGGTGGAACATTGTTAGAAGGACAGTGTTGTGCAATCAATCGGAGATTATTCTGTGGGGAAGGAGGTATGACATTACAGTAGACAGGCATTCCAGTGGCTGTAAGTGTTCCTTGACCTGATTGATTAGGTAGCATCAGTGGCTGTTGATACGACTGTTGTGGCAGTCCTTGAGAACCCTGGGTCATTGGCACCTAAAAGACAAGAAGCAAATTTAGGGTCTTCATACTGTAGCTCATCTCTAAAATTCACAAACAAGCTTTATTTCCTTCTGTCTTGTTTTCTTTCATAATTGGTCTCCATCTTTGACACATGTCTGTTCCAGTTCTATGGAATGCCCGGTCTTTAGACTGGGGTGCACACTAGTTCACCAGTAGCTGAAGAATTTAAGAAGTGAACATATTGTTTCCTGTATGCTTGGGCAGTTACAGGGAACCAGGCAGAGGGCCTTCTCGGTAGTGGCACCCGCCCTGTGGAACGCCCTCCCTTCAGATGTCAAAGAGAACAACAACTATCAGACCTTTAGAAGACATCTGAAGGCAGCCCTGTTTAGGGAGGCTTTTAATGTTTTATATATTATTGTATGTTAATGTTCTGTTGAAAGCCGCCCAGAGTGGCTGGGGAGACCCAGCCAGATGGGCGGGGTATAAATAAATTATTATTATTATTATTATTTATTATTATTGGGCTGAAAGGTAGGGAGGGGGAAGCAGAAGAGATGGGAAACTGAACTCAGTGCTGAGCTGAGGAGATTAAAATGTAGTCCAGTATGTATAGTTATAATAACTCAGTTCTGTTTGCATACGAGTTCCTTCCAGAAATAATTAGTTCTGGAATAGCCCCTCTTATAGCCCCACTGAAGTGGAAAAGACTCTTTCCTTCACATAAAAGGTAAAGGGACCCCTGACCATTAGGTCCAGTCGTGGACGACTCTGGGGTTGCGGCGCTCATCTCGCTTTATTGGCCGAGGGAGCCGGTGTATAGCCCTAGGCTTTGTGGTTTAGACCATAGCGCCACCCGCATCCCTCTTCCTTCACTTAGGATATGGCTTTAAAACCAGAATACTGGACTAGACATCAGTTTAGTGAACTGGTAGAGTGTTCTAAATGGAACTGGTGCAATTCTCTCACTGGATGAGAACACAGGTGATGGTTCTAGACTTATGGATTTGTCTTGAATTTTATTGTTTAGGAGATCAGGAAACAAGATCCTCCCCCTATTGAGTGTTAGCATAGACACAAATGAACCACTTAGGCTCTACTTTTCAGATTGTGTAATATTTTCCACCTCTGACTTCCAAAACAAGTGTCTTGGGAGGTGGGATGTTGCTTGACCAGGAAATGCTATTTTGTTGGCAGTGTGACGCAAAAGCAAAGCTGTAGAAGCAGAATAGCACAGAGCTATGTTTTAGGGACGCGGGTGGCGCTGTGGTATAAACCACAGAGCCTAGGGCTTGCCAATCAGAAGGTCGGCGGTTCGAATCCCCGCGACGGGGTGAGCTCCTGTTGCTCGGTCCCTGCTCCTGCCAACCTAGCAGTTTGAAAGCACGTCAAAGTGCAAGTAGATAAATAGGTACCACTGCAGCAGGAAGGTAAACGGCGTTTCCGTGTGCTGCTCTGGTTCGCCAGAAGCGACTTAGTCATGCTGGCCACATGACCCGGAAGCTGTACGCCGGCTCCCTCGGCCAGTAAAGCAAGATGAGCGCCGCAACCCCAGAGTCGCCTGCGACTGGACCTAACGGTCAGGGGTCCCTTTACCTTTACTCCCAAGGAAGTGGTGCAGGATTGCAGCCTTAATGTGTTTAGTCACAGCGCAAAGGGCAGTGACTAAACACTGGATGCCACAGTGGATGCCATCTTTGAGATTCCTGCTTGGCTAAAGATGAGCACCGCAACCCCAGAGTCGTCCGTGACTGGACCTAACGGTCAGGGGTACCTTTACCTTTTATGTAGTTCTCAAATGCAGAATCAACAAATTACTTTTCACTACCTCAATCTCCATTATTTTGAACTTGAGAGGGGTCCAGGAAACATGCAGAGCTCAGAGAATTAAATCATGTTCTGACTTCTTCTGACATTTAAATGATAAAAAATATCAGATCCTAAATGGAGGATGCCTAACCTCCATTACCCGATGCCCTTGTCTTTTTACTGCTTGTGTAGATTGACATTATTAACAGCAGGGCTGTTTTTCCCACCATACAATGAAAAATGAAAGGAGGAAGCGCTGGTGGTTCTGTATCTCAAATGTGGCACAAGGGCAAGATCTGATGGAATGAACTTTTGTAGCTCCCAGTCAAAATGCAGCATGGAAATGTGGAGTTGACAGACTGGCTCGAAATGGGGCTGATAAGATAAATGGCCCTCAAATGTTGGTATTAAAGCGGCTAGTCAAATAACAAATACTTTTTACACATCATTTGAAAACTACAATTGAATTCATTGGGCTCTAAACCAGAGTTTTAAACAAGGGGTAAAAGGGCAGGTATTTTGCTGCTTCCCCACTTTCAGAAAAGATAATATTTGGTTAAGTTAAAGTTAAATGAACTAAGTTGAGTGCCAAATGTGAAACTATTTAAAAACACAGTTGTTGTTCTGTACTACAGTGATTTTATTAAACATATTTCAATATTTGTAATAGCATGTTTTGTGTCAATTTTGCTGTTATTACCTCTTGTAACAGGAAAAAAATTATACAGACCAATTGGATTTCCAATTGATTACTTGAAGGAACTGTACGGTGGTGGTGATTTTTACTCCCAAATTTTCAGCTTCAAATAATTTGATGTAGGGACACATATGGACTTCTTATGGAATGGTAGTAGCCTTTAGTTTAGCAACCCACATGCCCAAAACGAAGACATCTGATATAGATGCTTTGTACCTGATATGACGACATGGTGGGGTATTGGACCATCATGCCTTGCACCTGATTTCCCTGTTGATTATTCATTAGGTTCTGACTTTGGGGAGGCTGTTGCATTCCCATGAGTCCTTGGAACCCTTGTTGTTGATTAGGTAAGACAGACTGGTAACCTGAAAGACAGAAATGATAATACATAGCTTCAGAAGAGAGTTGCGCTTCAGAAAAGGCGAACCTAGTTTGCAAAATAGGCTCTCATACGTCTTTCCCAGGTCCTGCAATATCAGGGGAAAAGAAACCTGTTAAAGGGGGCGAAAACAGCCATCAGCCAAAGATAACTCAGCAGCAAGCATAGAGTCTTTGCTCTTTGGGCTTCCTTCCTTTCTTGAGGAAGACTGATAAAATGTAAGTTTCTCCTAGGCATATTAAGTGGAAGCAGGGATTCCTTCAGGACAGGAGGCGTAGTTAGAAAAATGTATCTGGGTCATAATTTTAGGCTTTGGATTTCATCTTTGTGCATTATATTGTGGTATTATTATTTGTAGTGTATTTTGGAGCGCAAATACTACTGCTCTGGTAAAGAAGACCCAGCAGAGAATTTATTTCCTCAGACTTTTAAAGAAGAACAATCTGAGTGAGAGACTGCTGGTGTCCTTCTACCGAGGCTCCATAGAGCGCATTCTTACATATTGTATTTGTGCTTTGTTCTCCAGCTGCACAGCCAGGGAGAAGAAGGTACTTCAGAAGATCATAACCACAGCCCAAAATATTCTTGGTCATCCTCTCCCATCACTGGAAGAACTATACAGTTCCCGTTGCCTTAAAAAGGTAAACAATATTTTAAAGGATCCATCTCATCCAGGATATAGTCTCTTTGCACCACTGCCTTCGGGTAGAAGATATAGAACAATTAGATCAAGAACAAATAGATTGAAGAACAGTTTCTACCCAAGAGCTATAACCATCTTAAATGCTGTAACCAGATAATATGACCTTGGAGAGTTGTGATGGGTGTATGTGTGGCTTTTTTGGTGTGTGTGTGTTTTGTGCTGTTTTTTTTTCTTTTTCTTTCTGGTTTTTACGGGATGGCATGCAATTTCGTTGCACTTATATAGCGTAGTGCTTGTACTTGTGCAATGACAATAAATAAATTATCTTATTTTGTGTTTTCTTGAATATTCCTTGTTTGAGATGTGCATTTTAAAAAACCAAAATCACCAAGAGAAAGAATGAGGCAGATAAAGAAAATGGTTAGGCACAAAAACAACAGTTGAAATGACACTTCTGTTCTATATGCAGACTTTTCAATAGAATTGTCAATCAGGGTGAGGTAATTTTGGGGTGGGGGTAGGGGGAAGTGACCTTACAATATCAATCAGAATGATATTTTTTAATATGAGGCAATCCAGTACTCCCAGCCAGATGTGCTGTACATACACAAGTCTTCAGAGAAAAGTTATTAGCTCTTGGTGGAGTGACATTTGCCGTGGTTTTGTTTGCTTTCTCTTTCCTTGCACAATGGAGAGATGCCTAGCAGATGATTGCCGAGTCGTGAGGTATATTGAACAACAAACTACTCATGAATAGAAATTGGGCCGCCATGACACTCATATATTCACATTGCTTGCTGAAGAAACTCTTATTTGCCTGAAGTGAGTTTATTCTCTGAGTGCCACCACAAAGTTGATAGAATGACACTATGCATAATTGAAAACAAAAAGAGGCTGAGAGAGAGAGACCATCACATATTAAATGATGAGCAGTGCTTATGTGGGAATATGCTCAGATTTCAAGCTGTCCTTGGTTCTGAAGATGGCAGTGTCCAGATTTAAATAATCTTCCCACGTCTCATTCATGTGCATACTTCCACAGCGCTCCTGTATTTAAACAATACAGTGGGATACCTTTATTGGAACTGAGCCATGTCCCTGCATCATACTTTGGGAAAGATGTATCTATTTAACTCAATCGTAATGTTTAATGTCATCACAATGTTTCACTTGTGACGCATGGTAACAGGGGTGTTGGTGTCTTCTTTTGTATGGAGGGTAAAGCGTGTTCTCCTTCATGGAGAGCACGTGTTGCGGTGGGGGCCAGCAAGTCACCCCTCTGGTGCTGGGTGGGATCGTATGGATGGCCACTGTTGTGATTGGGCCCTGGGTGTTGTTGGGGAGAATTGTATGTTGCAATTTATTGATGGACAGCCCAGCGGATATATATTGATGGGCTTGCAACATGATCCCCCTCTTGGCTGCGTGCTTCTGATCACCCTCCCTCCCTATATTTGAGGCCTCTGCGTTGACCTTGCTATGCCTGTCATGGGGTCGTCTGCTGTTGGGGCAGGGGCCTGGTAGGAATTTTTCCATTTGGCTGATTGGCTGGTGCCATCTGGTTTTCGCCTACTGCGTAGCAAATAGTCACAACTTGTAAGGTTGGTGGTTAGGCATTGGTTATTATGTTGGTTGGAGGAGGGGTTATGATTGATTGCGTCTGCCCTTCCAATTGTTGCTGGTGTTAGGGGAATTCCATTAAAGGAATCCAGGGGCTCGATGCTTTTTGTCCGAACCCCCGGTCGGGGGCAAGAGTGAGGGGAGAGGGGAGGGTCAGACCACCCGGCTCCCTTTATCTCTCCAGAGGGTTTTCCCCTTACTGAAGGTTGTCAGTTCAGTCCCCAGCGGGAGAGATAGTCTGAACCAATGCCTAAGCAACCACTCACATTCTTTGTATTTTAATAAATTTGTGGCCAAAATCATGCCAAAAACCAAAACTAAAATTTTGACTGATGTGTGAATTATTTGAGGGGTGGTTTGGGGACCTCGACACGCAATGTGTGATTGGATTATATGAGAGCATATGGGATGGTGTATAGAAAATCCTGATTTAAGATGGTCTTCTGCAGTGGTGTGCAATCACACACATGAGCATCATGCCTCCCTCTCTAAGCCAGGCAGAAGCTTCCTGGACTCTGGAGGTGCCAGGCTTTAATACTCTAACTTACCAGAGACATTTAGGGGACTAGTCCACTGATCGCATGCCACTGGCCTTTATATACATATCAGTATATTAATGATGTCCTTTAGGAGGCAGGGGTGAGGCACAAGCCAATCAGAGCTGCATTTGAACCACACTGGTTTTTCTCCATCAGGGGTCGGCAAGGTTTACCTCACCTGGGCCGGTTCACTCCAGCAGAGAGATCTCTGTGGGCCGGATCACGCATGTGAGCATGCGCCCGCGATTTCCGGCATATGCGTCTGCACAGACGCTGTTTCCGGCGCCACAGAAGCGAGTCCTCGTGCCATGCTGGTTTAGCGCAGCGCGCAGGGACTCACCAAGCGGGCGGCTCAGTTTGGGGGCAGCTAAACAACCCCTGTGGGCTGCTTGTGCCTTATGGACCTTAGGTTGCCAACCCCTGTTCTGCACGCTCAACCCTGCATACCATTGTGGCTTCCTATTTTTAGGTAGCCTAGATATCAGTATGATAAGGAAAGGACAGGGGCAAAATGGAAAGGCAGGATGAAATTTATCCAAAGTGCTTATACGTTTCAGGAAAAACTGGCAGGGTATAGCGGAAGAACCAGAAGTATGAAACAGTTTTTCCTCCATACTTGCGCTCTTCCTCATTAGCTTTCATACTACATCTAGTGTACTCCTTGAAAGCCTCTTTACTATCCCCCGAGAACATACATACAGGGCTTATTTTCCAACGGCAGTACACATCAGATGAACCACCCTATTACCGCAAGCTCCGGGGCCTCTTTACTGCAATTATATCATCCTCCATGTTGTATCTGCTACAAAGACAGGGTGTTTCTCCCCCCCCCCCCCAAATCAGGGCAAACATGAGACACATTGTTAAATGGCCAGAGAAATGAGCTGTGCATGGATTTTCAATGAGTGCCTCCAAGGAAAAAGGGAGCATTGGATTTCCTGTGTAAATGGACGAGGCTGTCATCTTATTGAGGTAATTCTCTGAACTTTTATGATCCGTATCACTATGCAGACAGTCAGAAAATTTAAAGCATCCCCAGAGGCAGAGTTGCCGTATGAAAGGCTCACCACTCTTAATTTCTTAATGAGCCTATGGTGCTTAAAAGACAAAGCACAGCAGTTGCACACCTCTGCCAGCCATGTAACCCAGGAGTGTAATTAAAACAGGTTTGCTGCTTTCATTATCTCAGTCTAGATCCTTTTGCAAATAACAAGTCTATTTTGATAGGGCCAGACCCCACTTCCTATCCAAATTTAGACTTGGAGGCAAATGTGTGCCCAAAATCCCAGGCCTGAATTCTGCTTTCCTTTAAGATAAAGGATTTTACTGGCCTTTGCAGAGTAGCTGACTTAGCCTTGACTTTAGCCCCGGGGCAGATTCTGAGGCTTTTTAATCTATTCATATAAACGTCCATGCCACAAAACACTAAACCCCCTC
The DNA here is from genome assembly GCA_034642065.1 of Darevskia nairensis. NCBI lineage: Eukaryota > Metazoa > Chordata > Lepidosauria > Squamata > Lacertidae > Darevskia > Darevskia nairensis. Next base: position 1,342,077 of record JAWWNI010000811.1, on the reverse strand, counting down.
CCCTGCCCAAGTCTAAGTGGCTTAGGAAAAGATAACCCATTGTCAAGAGTGATTTACAGATTTTAGTACCATGCTGTCACCATGGCTTTCAGAAATACTCCACAAGTACCAAAGCATTGCAGGGCCTCTGGTTTCTTCCACTTACAAGTGCCCACCGCGCAAGCCTCGCATAAGTCATTCTATACAAATGTGCTATATTTGTAAATGGGCTGCCAGGCTGTCTAAGACACGTATGGACAGTCTTGCCTAACACCCCCCAATTATATTGCTAGTTTTCCTTCATTGGAACAAACCATGGGGCCATGAACACCATGAACAGAGGGACTCTTCCTTAGCCCCCTTTTGCCAGAAAACTACCAAAGTATTGCTCCAGGCACGTGATCCAGATTATGATGTTATCATTGGGATGTTCCCAAACTGCACCGTATAGACGTGTTACAGGTACTATTTTAGGTCCTTCTGACAGTAGCCATATGGCAAAACCCCATTTTCACCAGAATTTATTCAATACACAAAACAAGACACACAGAGCCTTCAGTGCTCAAAACGTTGTAAACATTGTTTCTCCAAGAGAAGGGGGGGAAACTTTAGGCCTGGGGGGGTCAAATGCAGCCCCCCCTCTCACCAGTGATGTATTTATGGTGTCTGCTGCCCATGGGCAAAAGAAATTTGCCATTGCGCCCCCCCAACCTTCAATAATAAAACATGCATGTGAATATAGGAAGCTATGATCATACATCTCTCCATTTTGAGCTCTGCAGGGTTTACATCATGAGTAAAGCATATTTCCCAGACGACACAGCACCAAACACGTGCATTACAACCCCATCACGGCAACAAATGGGGAAAGAGAGAGGGGGGTGGGACACAAGCAAAGGTACAGAGGACGAAAAAGAAGAAGAGGAGGAGTTTGGATTTGATATCCCGCTTTGTCACTACCCTAAGGAGTCTGAAAGCAGCTAACAATCTCCTTTCCCTTCCTCCCCCACAACAAACACTCTGAGGTGAGTGGGGCTGAGAGACTTCAAAGAAGTGGGACTAGCCCAAGGTCACCCAGCAGGTGCATGTGGAGGAGCGGGGACACGAACCCGGTTCACCAGATTACGAATCCACCGCTCTTAACCACGACACCACACTGGCTCTCACCCTTCTTAGCAGGAACAGCCTATGTGTGTGGAAGGAAGGCTCAGTGAAAAGCTTGCTTTTGCAGCGAAGGGAAGATGGATGAGTGCGAGAAGAGCAGCATAGGTGCACGAGAGAATGTGGAATGAAGTAGCAGAGATACCTGTTCTGAGCACAACTTCCCTCCCTGCTATGCCCAGCTTTGCTTTCTCATTCTCTGCCTCAGAGAGGTTCTGCTGAACATGGGCCAACTCCTCTTTCAGAGTGGGGGCAGGAACTGTCCTTGGCTGTTTGTTTCCACCTTCCTACAACAACCCATGATACCATTTGGGCAGCTGCTGGTTCCAGGGCCTTGTCCGAGCTTCTTGGGGAAGACACTGACTCCTCAAATTACCTGCCCAGGGCAACTGCACTCCCCTAATTATGTCTTTGTTTCTAGGCCTCATGCCCCCCATAGGCCACACCCCTTACCTGCTTTGCACTCTGAGTGTTTCTGCCTGCTGAAACGTATCCTTGAACTGATGATGTTTCTGGTTTGCCTGGGTGGGATGATGGCGAAACTAGCCTAACTGTACAAAGGTAGCATTTACATTCATTGTCCTGCCCACTCTTGCCTCTGGTCTCACCCACCATTATGACCCCGTTGCCCAGAAGGGAATGTGGTCCTCCAACAAATAAAGGTCCCCCAGCACTGCTCTAAGACATCTCTAAGCATAACCTACATATACACAGTTGAATAAACACATTTAACCAGCTAATCATCTGATTTATCCACGTACAGTGCAATCCTATACATATCCACTTCAATGTGGATTGTTTCCCGCCTGTCTTCTGTGTAATGTCTTATTTTATTGCAAGATAGAGGACAGGGACTTTCTTTTGTGATTTGTAAGCTGCTCTGGGAGCCTTCTCTTTTTGGGGGATGAAGAGCAGGATTAGAATAAACTTTCTTCAATTACATAACTAATTAATCGTGCCTACTCCCAAGGAGAAGGGACGTGGGTGGCGCTGTGGGTTAAACCACAGAGCCTAGGGCTTGCCGATTGGAAGGTCGGCGGTTCGAATCACCGTGACGGAGTGAGCTCCCGTTGCTCGGTCCCTGCTCCTGCCAACCTAGCAGTTCGAAAGCACGAAGTGCAAGTAGATAAATGGGTACTGCTCTGGCAGGAAGGTAAACGGCGGTTCCATGCACTGCTCTGGTTCGCCAGAAGCAGCTTAGTCATGCTGGCCACATGACCCGGAAGCTGTACGCCGGCTCCCTCGGCCAGTAAAGCAAGATGAGCGCCGCAACCCCAGAGTCGTCCACGACTGGACCTAACGGCCAGGGATCCCTTTACTTTTACTCCCAAGGAAGTGGTGCAGGATTTCAGCCTCACTGTGTTTAGTCACAGCGCAAAGGGCAGTGTGTGTTAGTGGATGCCATCTTTGAGATTCCTGCTTGGCTAAAGTTTTATTATTTGGCTTGGAGATACTCGCTTCTTTTCAGTTTTCGTCGTTCAGTGGTAAAGCAAGAATAATGAGCCACTTAATAGTGTCATGACTGCACGATTAAACAAGGCTTGCGAAACACATAGCACAGATTTTAAAAACTAGTACCGGTACATTGACATTATATACATATACTGTCAGAGTAGATTTAGAGTAGAGAGTGGCAACAGCACTAAGAGATCTTGAATTCATTTTTCACACCCTCAATTGCCAAAGAACCACAGCCCTGATAGTCCCAAAGAGATAATATGAACAATGTGACATTAACAACAATACACACTACACTAGAAGCGATGTTTTAGAATTAGTATGATTTCTAAAATTGAAAAAGGTCTTTGGCATTTCCCAAGATTATGATTCAGGAACCTCCAGGTATGTACTACCATCATCACCATATCCAAATATTCATATTTTTGCAAAGGAGGTTTGAAGAAATATGGCAACTGGCAGTTTGTTAGAATTGTACGTTAAAAGCAACATTGGCATTGGAAGCACTGAAAAATAATTCCAATATTGTGATTAAGCCAGCAGACAAAGGAGGAGCTACATATAGTTATTTTGGAAAGGGGATTATCTAAAGGGAGTATAAAGACAATTCAATGATTCTTCCTGCTACATGCATATTAAGCATAATTCTACAAAAGACAAGGATTATTATTAAACTACGACAAGGCTGTATATTGTTTCCCTGCTTATTTAACTTATATGCAGAATTCATCATGCGAAAGGCTGGACTGGATGAATCCCAAGCTGGAATTAAGATTGCCGGAAGAAATATCAACAACCTCAGATATGCTGATGACACAACCTTGATGGCAGAAAGTGAGGAGGAATTAAAGAACCTTTTAATGAGGGTGAAAGAGGAGAGCACAAAATATGGTCTGAAGCTCAACATCAAAAAATCTAAGATAATGGCCACTGGTCCCATCACCTCCTGGCAAATAGAAGGGGGAGAAATGGAGGCAGTGAGAGATTTTACTTTCTTGGGTTTCATGATCACTGCAGATGGTGACAGCAGTCATGAAATTAAAAGATACCTGCTTCTTGGGAGAAAAGCAGTGGCATACCTAGACAGCATCTTAAAAAGCAGAGACATCACCTTGCCGACAAAGGTCCGTATAGTTAAAGCTATGGTTTTCCCAGTAGTAATGTACGGAAGTGAGAGCTGGACCATAAAGAAGGCTGATTGCCGAAGAATTGATGCTTTTGAATTATGGTGCTGGAGGAGACTCTTGAGAGTCCCATGGACTTCAAGAAGATCAAACCTATCCATTCTTAAAGAAATCAGCCCTGAGTGCTCAATGGAAGGACAGATCCTGAAGCTGAGGCTCCAATACTTTGGCCACCTCATGAGAAGAGAAGACCCTGGTGTTGGGAAAGATTGAGGGCACAAGGAGAAGGGGACGACAGAGGACGAGATGGTTGGACAGTGTTCTCGAAGCTACCAACATGAGTCTGACCAAACTGCGGGAGGCAGTGGAAGACAGGAGTGCCTGGCGTGCTCTGGTCCATGGGGTCACGAAGAGTCGGACACGACTAAACAACTAAACAACAACTGGTAAAAGAGGCAGAAGCTTTGGGATATATAAATAAGATGCACAGTATTTAATTAGATGGTTCCAGTTTGTTACATATTATCAAAGATAGAAAAAATACTCCCTACTCCAGGAACATAGACTGTATCAGGATCTATTTTGGAACCTATACCTTGGTTCTGTTTTGTTTGGATTTGTAAAACTCCTCTCCAGCTAGTTTCTTCTGCAAGGTTCCAGATGCATATTTACAAAGAGAAACATGTGTTTGCAGCCCTGCAGGCGGAAACCAGCACAGGACAGGGAGATATAGAACAGGGAAAATGATCAGCATGGAAAGGACCAGGCACAACTACTTCTTTTCTACTCAAAAGTTCTTCTTTAAAAGTAAACACCTGCTGCCTTGACTGCTACATACATTTATATGCAGCATGCAATTTCCTGAGCTGCTCAATCAAAATACAAAGCCTGGGAAGGTCTTTGTTTACTTCAATGGGAAAATTCCCTTTATCTTAAAATATACCACACCCCTGCAGTGAAGCTTGCCATTAATGCAGGATTTGGCTAATTTTGTCTGGTGCTAATGATATCAGTATTCTCTCAAATTGTGGAAGATCAAAACACTCTTAAGCTGGTGGCACTCTTCTTAGTTTCACTGAACATAGCAAGTGTGGCAAATAGTCTTAGAATTATTATGTCAAAGATTCCTCTATTTAGCTAGAGCTGCACAAGAGCAGAGCTTTGAACTAGTATCCTCTGTAGATAATTATTGTTAGTATATTATCTCCTAATGCTATTGATTTTAAAATGCCCTTTAGTTCTGGTATAGAAATCCCAACCTCCCAAGACTTGTTTTCAGCTAAGCAGCAGTATATTTATAGTAACACTGTCACTAAAAGGGCTCTGTTCATCTGCACTTACTGAACCCAACATGCAACTACATCATTCTAGGGGGATGTAAGCTTAGCTGTGTAGTGCTGCAGCGCAATGAATAGAGCAAAACTAGAGCATCTTTCTTTCGGCTTGCTTCCAACTGAGCAAACTCCTTTCTACTAACCACAACAATACACTAAAGTCATGATCACAAAATTAAGTATAGTAGATAGTCTTAAAACATACTGCATTTTTTTGGCCGTGTAATCTCGAATGTTTGCAAACGAAGGCCTTTATAATCCTGGCCTTCCCCCCTAGTGAAATATTGCCTCTTTCGCAATTTAAACCAGGACCACTAACAGGGCCCCCAGACTCTTAGCTTTATTTAATTTTTTTTAAGTATGTCAACCAGACACTTTTAAAGACAGTTATAAAACAAAACAAGGCAATTCTGAGGCTTTGGCACTTGGCAGGCAGCAGCATTCCTAAGTACAGTACAGGTAACCTCTTTCCCTGTTGCTAAGCAAGAAGAGGAAGGAATTTTGAACATCCCCATCTGGGAGTTAGGAGGAGGCCAGAGCAGCAGAAAAAGCAGACGCTGGACATAGAAGAGTTTGGATTTGGATTTGATATCCTGCTTTATCACTACCCTAAGGAGTCTCAAAGCAGCTAACAATCTCCTTTTACCTTCCTTCCCCACAACAAACACTCTGTGAGGTGAGTGGGGCTGAGAGACTTCAGAGAAGTGTGACTGGCCCAAGGTCACCCAGCAGCTGCATGTGGAGGAGAGGAGACGCGAACCCAGTTCCCCAGATTACGAGTCTACCGCTCTTAACCACTACAGCACATAGGAGCAGAGCAGAGTTTGCTTGTTTATGTACTTTCCTTATGTCCACATTATTTCATTCAATCTGCAGGTGGGATGCCTGTACAGAATTAGACACAACTGGCTGGCTTTGTTTCAGTGGGAATCAAGTCCTTTGAAATAAATGAGGCTTTCTTCCTACTGGAGGAAAAAAAATGGCAATATTGCAGTGTGTCTTTCCTCAATTATCCATGTCCCCCACCAGCCGCTACTGGTCTGCTATTTATTAATATACAGTAACCATAAATAAAAAAAACCTGGTAAACTTAATTACTCAGTAATTTCACTCCACCTCAGTCTCTTCAGCAGGGCATGAATAAAATATTTTGGTCATGCTAACTCATCAAACTATCATTGAAACAAAAACATACACTGCTGTATGGCAAACTAGTTTTAATCAGTCTTAATTTCACTCTTAATTTCTACCAACAGAAAAAGCCAAAACAAAAGCGCTTGTGGTATGTGTCCATGATTTGCGTAATAAAAACATATATAATAGTATCTTTCTGATCACAGATATATATATATTTGAAAGCATTTTTTTTAAATTAAGGCAGGTTGGCATTTCAGCCTATTTTCTTTTTTCTCTACAAGAGAACAGTAGGTAAGGTCAACCCTGTGGCTTATGTGAGGGAAATTGAATGAGAGATGGCTCCTAGGAGATGTGGAATTATTAACAAGAACACGAAACAGGGCACAGTTGAACAATTTAAAGATAAATGATCACACTTGGGGTTTTCTCCTTTTTTTGCCATCAGAATAGGGAACGCGTGAGAGCTTTCATTTGACACAATTGTATCTGAGTAGGTATTTAAATGGGAAAGAAATGAATGGAGAAATACGGATTCAAGCAAGCTAGGGAACCTTGTCTGTTCTCTCTCTCTCATACAAAAAAGCACTTCCAAAACACAGTGCAGCTTTGAGAAATGTCTTGATATTGGAAAATGGTTTCCTATTGAAATCCAACCTTGCGCCTGCTGTTTCTGGGCTTTATGCTCCTTCAGGTACCCCTTCTGTTTTTATGCTTCAAAATACCCCTTGCTTTTTCAAACAGACATTTTTTTTTATTAAGTTAAATATTAAGGGTACCTTTTATATAAGATGAAACTCAAGGCAGCCACAGAATTCTGAAAAGAAACATTCATTTTTGTTTTTTATTTAAAAACGAGCCTTTCTGGGGCTGTGACTGTAAGGCGAAGCAACTGCAGTTATTTTTGCTTGCAACATTCTAAACCAGGGGCTTCAATTATAGCAGTATAATTTAGGCAAATCGGCTTGTCTAGAGTCCTGGAAACTATCTGTAGCCCTAAACCTGGCAGAAATGCATTAACAGTGCAATCCATGCATGGGTATCGGAACTAAATGAGTACAACATCCCAGGTCAATGTGCACTTACTTAGGAGTAAGCACAATGAAGCTCCGAGGAACTGGCTTCAAAGCAAACATCTACATGGGAACAATGAAAGCTCGTGAGAGCGCTGGTTCCATCTAGCTCAGTATTGTCTACACAGACTGGCAGCAGCTCTCCAGAGTCTGAGGCAGGAAACATTGCCAGCTCCACCAGGAGATGCCAGGAACCTGAACCTCAGAATGTTTGCATACAGACCAGATGCTCTAGCACTGAGCCACAGCCCTTGAACACTGCCTAGGCAGATGTTTTCAGTATTCTGAAATCCTTGGATTTCAAGCGTCACCCAGCCAATAAACGACACAGAGTGAAAGAAAGAAAAATGTTGCATGCTGCTGCGCTCACTAACGCCAAAGGACAGTCTGCGGCTTTGTGGAGATGAGGGTAATAAAGCCGTTTCAACCAAAGCCAGCAATGTGTGAAACAAAAACAATTTTGCATTGTTTGCAAATGCAATCTCTATAAGCTATGTCCCCAAAATATGATATCTGATTTTAAACTTGTATTTAACTTCATGATATTAAACCAACTTAAAACCATGGTTTAATACTCTGGGTTTGCTTTAAAGCTGCTAGCCATCGTTTATCAGTATCAGATGGAATGGGAAACTATACTTAATGGGAGACCTCCTGGGAGGAAGCAAAGAGGCTGAGTGAATGGCTAAGGGGGTTGTCCATATTTTGGCTTATTGAGGTATGAATATCTAGACAAAGTCAATGAATTTATTCCTCTTCAAAAACTAATGTTAAAAGCACTTAAAATAGCTATCCGCACAAAAAAAGCACTTTGGGTTTTTAGGAGGGTGGTGGTATACGATTATATTAATTCATCAAAAGCTTGGACAGCATTTGCAGAAAGATCAGCTCCCTCCAAGATCCACCAAACAACAAATCACCACTACAATATGTAATTAAAAGTAACAAATGTTTTTCCTAATGACAAGGAAATGTCATATGCAGAATAAAATGTTCCTTATGGTTTCAGTTATTGTCCTATTTTGGTGATGAATGTGACTTATTAAAACAAAAGGACACGGTAATTTAATCCTCAAGTTAAGATATATATTCCTAGCAAATATATCATTCCTAACTTCAAAAGCTGCCTTTTATAGAGCTTGTTTCTTCAATATATCACTCTATTAGAACAAAAACTTCTGCAAAAGTGTAAGCAAATTAGGCTGCAAGTAATGAACAAATAAATATTCCATAAGAATTTTAACAAGGCTTTTGTTTTGTATGTAGCAATGGTAATGTTTAAAGAGGGAAAAGATAAATCTAATGTTCAATCATTGGAAATGTCTAGTTGCGTGTTTAGACCTTTTACCCTGACCCTAGAAATAAATTCAGACATGACTCAAATTTTGGTTTTGGTTTTTGGCAGAATTTAGGCCACAACTTGATTACAATCAAGTGAGTGGTTGCAGAGGCTCTGGTTCGACTAGCTCCCTGCACCGTTGCAGGTAGCGCTGACCCAGAGCTCTATCGTAGGTCAGCCAAGGGTGAACACCAGGGCTGGCGGACGGGGGTGACCCAGCTGTTCTGCTGCCCTGGCGAGCCCTGGATTCTGGTATGGGCGTAGCCCCTTTCAGGGTTCACCAAACCACTGAATCCTCGGATTCCTTTACCGGAATACCCTTGGCATAGGGATGGCCAGACCGTTCTGCCACCCCTATCACCTGAACCTTACAAGTTGTGACGATTTGCTACGCGGCAGGCGAAACCCAAGTGGCACCAGCCAATCAGCCAAGTGGGGAAAATTCCTGCCATGCCCCTGCCTCAACAACAGGCGACACACGACGGCATAGCAAGGTCTAGAGCAAGCCCAATATAAGGAGAGGTGGGTGGGTGTTCCAATGCACTAGCCCCAAAGAGGAAGCTCAGGGTCACGTGCATGGGTTTAAATAGGTCCCTCGATGTCCTTTTCCTCGCGTCCCATAGGTCAGATTGAACCCAGCAACAAGGGACCTACCAATAGGGTGTTGTGGAAATCCAATGGTCCCACCCACAACGACACAGGGTCTGGTGGCCAGGTCGCACCGCAACACGTGCCCTCTTTGAGGGAGGACCCGATATGTAGCAAAGATCTTGAATTGGATACCAATAATATTCAGAATGCATGCTTAGTACCCCAAAGAGCTCATTTGCTCTTTGTCCGCATGCCTTGACTTAAGCATGGCTTTCTTTCCTTAACCACAGTTAAGCACTGTTTGTTTGTTGACAGGGTAACCAAGCCTGAGATGTTGCTGAGCTACAATTCCCATCATCCTTGACCATTGGCCATGTTGTCTGGGGCTGATGGGACTTGGAGTAGAGCAACAGCTGCAGGAAATCAGGTTGGCTACCCCTGATTTAGCACATTTATACCTCATTTTTCTTCCACCACAGAATGAAAGGCAACTTCCACGAGGTTCCCATATGGTCTCCCATTAAGGCATTGGCCAGTCCCAGACCTGCTTATCTTTAGCAAAGTGACTGTGTTATAGACTCTCAGGCCATGCCCTGCTTATTGAAAGAGAAAGACACTTTTATCCCCCTGTATGGTATCTAACTAATTTTGTTTATGTAGCAATTTACAGCATAGGAGTTGTTACGGGGTTAGTTAGTAGGAAGATGGGTAATGTTTCTTGGCATCTCCTTCACCAGCAAAGAATCATGCATATAAGCCTCATATTCTAAATGAAAATACAGTCTGCAACATAAACTATTTAAGAGGATGAAAATGAACACATTAAAAACAGGCTTCAACCACTTTTATAGTCAACTGATAAAAATAAAACCCTAATTACGGCTATAAAACAAACCCCGCAAATGTGCCTTTTTTATTCTAAAGCAAACTTTCCATCTTAAAATGAAATAATAAAAGAAGTCATCAGAATGTGCTTTGCATAATTTCATGTTATGATGCATTACAATTTGCACAAATAAAAGTCCCGACAGGCACCCAAAAGCAGGAAGATAACATATTGTCCCGGCAAATGATCAAAATGCTGACATTGACAGCTGTGATTTATTGAGGCAATTCAAATACACTTTGAAAGTATATTAGCTTTGCCTCTGCCCACAAAGGGCACATTTCAGTAGGGTAGACCACTCCAATGATAAATGACGTACCAGGACCTAGTGAAGGCAATTGCCACATCAGATGCCCAAAGGCCCCAAATTACTGCGATAATGTGGTTTTCATGATAATGCCTCACATGTGGTGGCATCCAGAATAAGTGAAGAATAATCTTTGCTGTGCTTTGAAGGCGGGAAGGAAGATAACATTATGACAGCGACTGTGCCTCTATAGTCACATTTTCACATTTACAATGGCTTGCAAATGACATCTGGAATTAAACATGACCTCTGAGGTCACAGACGGTGCCCTGTCTTTGAAACCAAAAAGAAGAAAGCACTACAATAATCAGATCTTAAAAGCATAAGGATACAGAATGCCACCAGAGGAAAATCTGCCCTGATGTGCCACTCAGGAGAATGAACAAATTGAGCTTTATGTAGATAAAGGTAAAGGGACCCCTGACCATTAGGTCCAGTTGTGACCGACTCTGGGGTTGTGGCGCTCATCTCGCGTTATTGGCCGAGGGAGCCAGCGTACAGCTTCCAGGTCATGTGGCCTGCATGACTAATAGTAAAACCCCAATTAATATACAGTGGTACCACTGGTTATGTACTTAATTCGTTCCGGAGGTCTGTTCTTAACCTGAAAACGTTCTTAACCTGAAGCACCACTTTAGCTAATGGGGCCTCCCGCTGCCGCTGTGCCCCCGCTGCCCGATTTCTGTTCTCATCCTGAAGCAAAGTTCTTAACCCGAGGTAATATTTCTGGGTTAGCAGAGTCTGTAACCTGAAGCGTATGTAACCCGAGGTACCACTGTACTCAAGAACAAGGCAAGTGGGTATAAGGTCACAAAATAATTCATTTGCCGATTTTGGAACTGATCATCTACAGTATCCCGAGAAGAACTGAGCCAGACTTATACCTCAATATTACATAGGATTATGTGGAAGTAAAAGTAAAGGTAAAGAGACCCCTGACCATTAGGTCCAGTCGTGGACGACTCTGGGGTTGTGGTGCTCATCTCGCTTTACCGGCTGAAGGAGCCGGTGTACAGCTTCCAGGTCATGTGGCCAGCATGACTAAGCCGCTTCTGGCGAACCAGAGCAGCGCACAGAAACGCCGTTTACCTTCCCGCCGGAGCGGTACCTAATTACTTGTACTTTGACGTGCTTTTGAACTGCTAGGTTGGCAGGAGCTGGGACCGAGCAATGGGAGCTCACCCCATTGCGGGGATTCGAACCGCCAACCTTCTGATCGGCAAGCCCTAGTCTCTGTGGTTTAGACCACAGTGCCACCCCCGTCCCTTATGTGGAAGTATACATAGTGAAATACAACTACCAGTAAGCTCAACGAAAGCATGCTCAGAATTGCAACTATAGTTTCATATCAATTCAGTTCCATTGTCAAATTATTTTATGGATCTAATTTAATGATTAGGTAAATAGGAACATATTATGCGATGACATTGCTTGCTATCAAGCTGCATTTATTTCTTGCTGCAAAGCATCTTTTAGGTTCTAGATGCATTTGCAGGAATTTAACTGAGTACATGTAAAGTGTAATTTTAACAGACTTTTTATTGCCAGCTAATGAAAACTGGATGCATTCAGCATTATTTTAAGCTCAGTGCACCGTGAAAAGAATTACTTTAATATACCATTATTGTGATGAACTTTACAACAGCTTTTAGAAAAGAAAACGCAGTAGTACAGCATGTAAATGGACCTACATTTTCTGGTTTCCCAGGGCAAAATGAAGGGCCACTTTTTGTACCCAACTACAGATGCCAGCATCTGAAATGCACAGGCATTTTAACAGGTATTAAAGGAGTGTGGGTGTGTTTTAAATTCATATTTTTCTTTCAAAATAATCACAAATGGGACCTCAGTTCTTTCAAACGTAGTTGAAACATGCACACACCCTTCAGATCTGTGAATTTATGAACAGATGGCAGCAATGATTTAACTCTTTTCAGTTTTTTAAAAAAACTAATTACAAAACACAGGGCATGTTTCCTATAGATGCATCAAAACAGTGCTGCCGTTACCATGATATTTTCAGAACGACAACTAGACATAAAAACCTGGGAGGAACGTTCCCTTAGCTCTTTTGCTCAGTTCCCTCATTTAATACACAATTTAACAATGTGAGGCACCTCTCATTTATACTGCTTTATTATACTATTATTATTTCTTACTGTTGGGGAAAAATATATATCACTTTGGGGGATTTGCTCCAAATCTTTTGAGTAGCATAGCCTAAACTGAGTCTTGTAGGACTGTTCATCAGTCATTGTTGAGCTTCATGTAACAACCATTGACAACCTTCCAGAGGCGTAGCAAGCCCAGGTGGTACCCGGGGCGAAAATTTTTTTGTCACCCCCCCCCACCACTTTGCCAGGGCACTGGCAGAGCTGCACCCAGTGGCATAGCAAGTCACCCCCACCCCCCAAAAAATGATGGTGCCACTTTGCGAGGTGTGGGGGTTTGTGTGTGTGTGTCTATTATCTCTTTTTTTTCAATAAAGTTAAAATTTATTTTTAAAAAATAAATAAATAAAATAAATAAATAATGATAATAATTTTTTAAAAAGTGTCACCCCCCTCTGATGGTGCCACTTTGTGAGGTGTGGGGGGTTGTGTGTGTGTGTGTCTATTCTCTTTTTTTTCAAAAGTTAAATTTTTTTTTTTTTTTTAAAAAGCGTCACCCCCTCTGGGGTGGAACCTGGGGCGGCCCGCCTCCATCACCCCCCCTTGCTACGCCCCTGCAACCTTCACACTTCCCCTTTCAGCTCAAAGTAATGTATGCTAAAACCGATACTCTAATACTACTGTTGCAAAAATGTACTCCTATATTGAAGAGTTGTTAGGAATCAAGTTTTAGAGGGAATAACAAGTGGACCCACCCAGATCCACTTTCAAACTCCATTTTCCATGGTTCTCAGCACCATTGGATTCTATGGTGAATTTAGACCCATTTTAGATCAAACTGGAGCTTGGACAGTCTGGATTCTAGGGTCCCAAAGCATTTCAGAGTTCAATACATCTCTAATCAGGGTAATAAACTTGGCTGCAATCTAAGTTGCTGGATTTTAGACAGCACTCTTGCATCCAATGACTGAAAAGTTATGAGCCCAGCTCCTCCTTTCATACACAACAGTGGAAGCGAACCCACATGCTGAAGAAACAGAGACAGTACTTATTGCAGGACTGCCTAAGCACAATAAAGCTCACAGCATTTGCCGCTCGTTCCAGTGGGCTTCCATCAAGGTTTTCCAAAACTAGTAATCACACCAAAGTGACAAACTAGGAGCAAATAGTTCTGAATTAGGTCATAATGCTAAGAATCAATTCCAAGGGATACTTCCTGCCTCCATAAACATACAGTGGAACCTTGACTTACGAAGTACTCGACTTACGTATTTTTCGACTTCCGAAAGGAAATCCACTTGGATTTTAGATGCGGTTTACTCGACTTACGAAGTTTTAGATGGGGTTTACTCGACTTACGAAGGTTTACATAGGGTTTTCTTACGAATTTTTCGACTTACGTTTCCAATGCATTCCTATGGGAATGCCGTTTTTCGACTTACGAAATTTTCGACTTACGAGTGTGCTTTCGGAACGCATTAAATTCGTAAGTCGAGGTTCCACTGTACAGAATATTTTTAGGTTCTTACCCAGTGCACAGAGCCAAAGTAGAGAAAAAGCTTTTCTTAGGGTCTAGTTGTCTTTGGGGCATGTAAGTAGACAGCTGCAAAATGGCAAGACTTGACCTGAAATCCTGTACGTACTTACCTGCGAGTAAGTGCAGTTTACTTCGGTGGGATTTCTGAGTATATTGTGGTGGCAGTGATTGTTTATTGCTCTCCCCCTCCCCCGAACTGTAGAGTCTATGGTTTGAATAAAGCAACAAATCCTTAGAAAAGGAGGAGGAGGAGTTTGGATTTGATATCCCACTTTATCACTACCTGAAGAAGTCTCAAAGCGGCTAACATTCTCCTTTCCCTTCCTCCCCACAACAAACACTCTGTGAGGTGAGTGGGGCTGAGAGACTTCAGAGAAGTGTGACTAGCCCAAGGTCACCCAGCAGCTGCATGTGGAGGAGCGGAGACGCGAACCCGGTTCACCAGATTACGAGTCCACCGCTCTTAACCACTACACCGCTTTATCACTACCCGAAGGAGTCTCAAAGTGGCTAACATTCTCCTTTCCCTTCCTCCCCACAACAAACACTCTGTGAGGTGAGTGGGGCTGAGAGACTTCAAAGAAGCGTGACTAGCCCAAGGTTACCCAGCAGCTGCATGTGGAGGAGCGGGAAAGCGAACCCGGTTCACCAGATTTTGAATCTACCGCTCTTAACCACTACACCACACTGGCTCTTTTCGAATAAAAAGGAAGTATCTAAACACAAAAATAAATAAATAAAAGCCACATCCCTACACATCCCTAAGCAATCCCGATGGAATAAAGTTAACTGATTTTCACAGATGAACTGTTTTATGAGAAAGAAATACACTTCCCTTTACAGTACTTCTCTCCCCCCAATTTATGTTGCAATATAAAGTTAAACGCTTTCCCCCAGTATTGATATATTTGCACAAACATGGCCAGTATATATACGGTATATCCACATATTGACAAAACTACATGTTGAAAGCTATTGTTCCATACTGCATTTTCATATAGATATCATTTCATCAGCATTACACTTCTGTCAGATAATTTTCTTCTTGTTTAGCATAGGATTTTTGATCTCTAACTATAGGTGTGTAAAGCAGAAATTTGCCAAGTTGTAATATAACTATATGGCATGCTGTATATGTGGTAATCCAACCATATGCACAAATTCACCTCACATTGGCAATGTGGCCAAGTGGTTTGCCATCTGGTTAACTGCATGCTGGGTTGCATTACTTATGGTACCTACATTACTTGATAAATACATCTATAGTATCCTTGGCCTTAATACTGGGTTGAGATTTTGTTGATTGCTTGAAATCTATTTTTAAAGTGCAGTCCTCAGAAGTCACACTAATAAATGTTGCTTATTCCCTAGTTTAGGATTGAAGTCTTAGTGTGGTACAGGTTATCACTAGCAGGAATACAGGTCACCACTATGGTAAGATGTACTGGATTTCCATTTAAATTATGCTAGTTATTTCTAAGTTTGCATCTGTACATATAAATTAGCATTTGCAAATTTCATGCACATCTCTGTACTTTTTGGGGGGCAATGCATAAGTTTCCACCCTAGGGAGAATTTATTGGAAAGTAGCTTAATTCTTTTTTCTTTAAAAAAAAATCTGTTCAAATGCCATTGGCTGCATACCAAGTCTGTTCCTTACTTTCTCCCTGAAAACGAAGCAAATGCTGGTTGATTAATAGCAACTTGTCTCGATACAGCAACATATGCCATTTTGCTAGTCAATTACAAGCATCTCTCTGAGGCAAACCATTCTTTTAACATGCTCACACCTGTTTCCTCAATAAATCATAGTAGTCTATATTTACCCAGTGGGCCACATTATGCTGCAAATGAGAAGCTAGATGCAGTTCCAACTCCGCAGTACCTTTGCATTATGTATCAGGAATGAATATATGAGCAACTTCTTCACTTCTTTGTCCAAAGCTTGCACTGCCTGTGCAGTAATGGAATAAGCTATAGTACATAAAAGTGTAATGAACAACAACACAACACACGTCTGAGTTTCAGAAACAAAAATCCACAACCTTAGAGGAATTGTGAAAAATGCCTTTTTTTTGGGAGGGGGGTGACATATCTAGAATTTATTCTTGGAAGTAATGTCACAGTGCCAAACACATGGTGGTGCCTGCTCTTTCCTCTTCGGGGTCTGAAACAATAATGCAAGTCTTATCTTTTTGCCATAATAGTTTGATTGTAAAATTAGAGAATGGTTTGGGAAAGTATCTGAAGTGTCTTCCTTTCACCACTGAATAAGCAAATCTAGGTTTCTATATCTGGGATTAGATCAGGCCCGCCTCATTGCAGTAATTAAGCACTGGTGATCAGCATGTAGACACACACACACACACACACACACACACACACACACTTTTAAAGCTTAGTAGAATCAGACTATAAGCACTTCAGTTATATAGACATGCAAATTCTTAAACTAAGGATCTTGTTGTCACTTTGTTTCTGTCATTTTAGTTAAGCCCATTCATTAAGATACACCTTTTGCCTCTTTGAAAGCTTGTTTATGATTAAGAGTATTAAGGCAATAATCTTCCACCCCCTGAGCAGTGGCTATAAATGCCAACTGTACATTATGAAGACAGATATATTGCCCTTCATTTGAGGAAAAACGTTTGGCGTTTGTAGAATACCCGCAAATGCCTGCCATGGAAGGAACTA
The DNA here is from genome assembly GCA_034642065.1 of Darevskia nairensis. NCBI lineage: Eukaryota > Metazoa > Chordata > Lepidosauria > Squamata > Lacertidae > Darevskia > Darevskia nairensis. The sequence continues at coordinate 1,325,349 of JAWWNI010000811.1, read as the reverse complement.
TGTATATTTTAAATATGTATCTGCCTCAGGTAATTGCAGCCTATTGACAGAGATGCTATTGTATGCAGTCAATTGTTCTCTGTTCTCAGGAAAACGCAGAGATTATTTTAAAAGGGGAAAGATAATGTGTTTGAGTAACACAGGCACATTTGAATAAGAATAACCTACTTTAGGTCATAGGAACACTGCAATGAATTATAATGCCGGAATTTTCTGCTCCTAAATTTCTGTGTTAATCTTCCTGAACACCTTAACTCTTCTAGGCTGTGGTTCAACCAATAGAGAATAATACCGTTAAGTCTTTCTTTGTTCAGTAGATTGTTTTCAATAATGATCTGAAACGGATTCTGTAAGATCTGAAGAAGTGTGCATGCACACGAAAACTCATACCATACCAAGAACAAACTTAGTTGGTCTCTAAGGTGCTACTGGAAGGAATTTTTTTTTTTATTTTATTTTGTTTTGACTAAGATTTAGTTATTTTGGACACAATCCAACCATTACAAGCAGGAGTGACAAGCTGCTGGCCTTTGCATCATTGTGGGCTGACAGCATCCCAATGCAGTAAGGAGAGTGTCACAGGCCTCACCAGGGGCCTCAGCAAGGAACTTCTGAGTAGACTGGCACTCAGCAGCTATTCTGGATCAGTATGAGGCATTGCATGAACTAATAGATGGATGGTCAATCTTGCTCCTTCCACCTCCTCTCATTCTCCTAGTGAATCAAAGTTGCTTCCTGCCCCACCCTTCTTTACAGCAGCCCAATTCTGCCTTACTCTTGAGTAGCAGTAAATTTACACTCAGGCTGGTTCTGGTTCATGCCGCTACAATTCATCCTAGGAAACATTGATAGGTACATGTATACTGCATTGGAGAAAGACTTCTAAGAGCAAGCTGACCCCCAAGGAATGCTTGTGGACTCTGGCAGTGCAAGTATAAGGCTTCAAGGGCTGTTTGCCTGTTTCCACGTGCATGGCTCTCCACCCTTAGACCTCAATGCCTAGACAAAAAAGGACTATGTTTGCATCTCTAGAAATGGCAAGATTAGCCATAGTTATGGCAAAGTCACTGTTCCACACCAAGCAAAATGCCAGCTCTCCCCTCTTACTTCTTTATGAACATAACCCAACAGGTGTTTTGCCACTTAACACTGCAGGTTCTTTAAATGATCTTTGGTAGTCAATATAGCAGGGAAAATGTATTTCTACTTGAACAGAATACGAAAACCTCCTCAAACAGCCACAAAACCCCCCCTCAAGCAGCAAAACTTCTTAAACAGCAATAAAACCCCCTCATACACTGAGAAATAACCCCAAAGAAACAATTTACTCACCAGACCACCTCCATCCATATACAGCACCAGATCCAGCCGTAGGAAGCCTCAGCAGTGTTTGATTCATCTTCCTACTAGATTAGGTTGCCTTGCACCATTTGTACCTGTCTCAACCAGGTGGAGCTGGGTGTCTCCACAGCCATCACCTGTGCCAATTAGGGCTCCTAATCTGGGCAACCAAGCTCCAGCTGGGCCAGAGTTTTCCACTGCACCAGGTAACTTAATTTTATTCTGCAGTAACTTGGCTTGTACCTACAACCCCAGTCTATCCTTTCAGCAATCAATCTAGGGCTTGGGCCCACACTCTGTAATTCTGACTGTTCATAGACTTCCCCACTAAGGCATGCAAACAAAACTATCCCAGCCCCACCACCTGTCTCCCTCACCTTTCGACATAACATAACCAGAAGGTGTAAACATACAATTCTATCACACTGTGAAGCTATTTGTACCAGAGAAGTTAAATGACTCATCCGTCTCTGGTTTCTTCATCTGGGAAGGTGAACACAAGACCAATTGCCTACTACAAAGGGGTATACTGAAGGGCTTCAAAGTTTAGATTCAGAAAACGTTTTGAAGACAAGTGCTGCTAAATCATGTCCCAGGGCTGATTTCATCTATTTGCGGAGTTGGAGGGGGCTGGGGGGGGGGAGAGAGAGAGATACTCATTTTTATCATGCAGCCAGAAAAGCCAGACTCTGATGGTTTTGAACTACTCACAAGGAAAAGTCAAAGTTCAGAAATAAAATACTGATAGTGGCAGAAATGCAATTTGTACAGTGCAGCCTGACAAGAATGCAAGATTGTTTTTATCTTTTCTGGTCAAGAAACCTGGCATTGCTTGACAGATTTATTTGCTTAACTAGATGCTATTCCTTAAACAGAATATGTTGGGGAGATGTGGTCAAATAATCAAATAACCAACATGCATGGAAACCAAGATGAGTGTCACAGTTCAAGGGATTACTGGTAAATATTACAGAAAGTCAACAGCACATGTAATTGTCACAATAAATTAATTGTAGGAATTGAGTTATTTGAATCGGGGAGATCAGACGTTTCATCGCTTATCTTCCATGTAGCCTCACATTAATGTAAAATATATAATAATATTTCCTATAATCATAATCCTTTAGTTAAGAAATATGTATTGAATATTCTTGCCTGTCCTTAATTTTTGTTTACATATGAATGTTAAAGTTATGTTTCTTAGTAAATGGATTTAACTAACAAAGGATTAAAAAGCAATGTATGAGAAAAACATGAATGACTTATGACAAACATAAAATAAGAGCAGCACAGCCACACAATTAAAATTTCTCAAAGTTAAAAATTAAGCTACTAAAATGGCTGCTCAAGACCAGAATGCCTTCTCACGTGAGCGCATGGGTTTTGTGTGGAAGTACCCCGAGGGAAGGGTGAGGAGCTCTGGGAAAATGTTGCAGTCGTAATACAGAACAAACTTTTGTATTTTGTTTGCAGGTTGCCCAGCGAATGGCAAGCTAGCATTGAAGGTGCAGGGTTCACATTTCAGAAATAAATAGAATAAATAAATGGCCAGACACAGAGCAAGGCCTCATCTGTATGGAAAAGCACCCTAACCAAAAAGTTAATCTAAGGCCAGACACATTTTTTAGTTCTGATTTTTGAAATAGAAATGTTAGCAGGGAAACAGATACATTATTAATACTACACATGTTAATAGACAGGCACACTAGCTGAGCTAATGACGAAAAATGCAGAGCATGGGTTGGCCAAAGATAGATCCTTTAAATGCCAGTGGGTTTAAGACATAAGCATATGCAGAATTCTTCTATGTAAGTCAGTTGGAGTTAACTCAGTTTAATGTGCCCTCGAACTCTGGTAATGCCTCACCCAGGGGCGTAGCAAGGGGGCGGGGGGGCAGGCGGTCCACCCCGGGCAGTGCCCTGCTGGGGGTGACACTTTGGGCTTTAAAAATTATTTTTAAATTATTTTTAAAAATTTTAACTTTTTTTTTAAGGCTATTTTCGGCACTGCCGGGGTGGAGCAGCAGGGGCGGCCAGCGAGGAGCGGTGTCACACCCCCCCTCGCTGGCCGCCCCTGCGGCTCCGCCCCGGCAGCGCCGAAAATAGCCCCCCCTTCCAGCGGCTTTTTCCGCTGCTGGCTGGCTTGCGGAGCCGGGGAATGGAGAGGGGCAGGCCAGCGAGGAGGGGTGGCACCCCTCCTCGCTGGCCCACCCCTCTCCCTGCCCCGACTTGCGCTTCGCTGATGGAGCCCGGGCGGCGGCTTCGGGAGTCTCTGCGGACCGCAGAGACTCCCGAAGCTGCCGCCCGCCCGGCACCCCTTGGTGTGCCGGCACGAGCAGCCGCCGCACCAAGGGGTGCCGGGCAGCGGCTTCGGGAGATTCCCGAAGCCGGCGCCCGGCACCCCCGCGGGCGGGGCATTGCGCTGTGCGCGTGCGCCATGACGTCATGACGCACGCACACGCCGCGACGCCCCGCCCCTGGGAGTGCCTCTTGGCTTCCCGCCCCGGGTAGCCAAGGGGCTAGGGACGCCCCTGGCCTCACCTGCTTGGATGGAGGACAGAGAGGCATGTGTGAAATTAGAAACTGGCCCCCAGTACACAGGTAAAACCCACATTTTATTGCTCTGCCCACTTTTGCTTCTGCGCCACTCAGCATATGAAGCACATGGAAGGGAAAGGTTCTTGGAAAGGAAAGCGTTTTTCACCTCTGCTCTATATGGTCACCACCATTCAACTTCCTACTCATGCCGTGACTCGATTTGAATGGGGAGAATACTGGGAGACCCTTCCTCTGTAGCCCCATCCATTTAGATTTTGCTAGAGTCCAAGTCTGAGCAATAATGTGAAAACAACTGTGCTGTATACTAACTGCAAGCCTGATAAAGTCCCTGCTAACCAATGGGCAGATTAAAAATAAACAAATCTTCCATTGACTATGGATAATGCAGATTTGCCGTACACAGATTATTTTAATTACAATGCTGCTGATGAAATGAACTAAATCAGAGTCTAAAAAACCTGAAATTCAGAAGGGGGGCAGGGGAAGTCACATAAGATGTACAGTGAAAGTTATGTTATGGTAAGAAGAATTTTTATTTTTTGTCTTAGATTTTTCTTTTTGTATTTTCTTTTTCTTTTTTTTCTATATTTCTATGTTTTACTCTTTCTTCTTGAAAATGAATAAGAATATTAAAAAAAAACCTGAATGAAGTTTTGTAACAAAGCTTTACATTGAGTAATAATTTAAACAAGGTGCTCCTATGATGAATATTTTGTGAAGCGGAGTATTCTGGAAATGTGACCCCCCCCTTTTTTAACAGCCAAGCTGTATTCTCCAAAAGCACAAACACACGAGTTCTAATCCTCCTTGCAAAATGATTTATTGCTGTCAGATTGTAATCTAATTTTAGGTGAGCTCATCTCCCCCCTCCCCTGCCTTAGAGCCATTTTAACTTCATATTGCTGCCTTACCATAGCCACGAAGAAGAAAAGATACACACTCCCTCGTGCATCAAGGATGTTATCCTGACATTTGGCTTCAGCCAATTGCTCTAGAAATCATCAATATTGCTCTCCTCCTAAGCAGACCTTTTCTGAGCACAACAAAAACAAATTGCTTGTATCAGAGCTTGCCTTGACCTCTATATCCCACAGTGGGAAAACTATATGCTTTTACAAGCTTGCAAGAGAGATGAAAGCTTCCAAGACCCCAATGGGCAGGTGAACTTTCTTTTTGTTATACAGCGTGTAAGCTCCTAAGGCTCAGAAATTCTCATACATTGCATTTGCTATTCTGCTGGTAGGCACTGCTAACATTCCCATGGGTTTTGCCACACGGCTTCAGTTCTTATAGATTCCTAGCATCCCTCAGCAACAAAGAGTGCTACTAAATCTTTAGGGAAGCTGCTTCTCAAACAGTCATCCATCTACACACAGCTCCACAACCACCTCCTATGTGATATATATTTATTGAAGTCTTACTATTTGGTATGCCTCTTGCTATCAACAAAGCCATTCATGTCAACTAAATTGTTTCAGCTTGTTTTGCTCAGACTTTTGCAAGCATGTGAACAGGCACATACGCACGTGCACACACAGAGCATCTCAAACCTTGTGCAAATTCTTGGACTGAGCAAACATTTTCCCTCTTTGCTAGTGGGATTTGTAGCTTTCCTCAACCATACCATGTTGATTTAGCATAGTTACTAGAGTCCCCAGCCCTGATTCCTCTTCTGTAGTTCTAAACTACAGAAGATGGAGGATGGATGGCGGGTAACAGATTGAGGTTGAATCCTGACAAGACAGAAGTACTGTTTTTGGGGGGATAGGGGGCGGGCGGGTGTGGGGGACTCCCTGGTCCTGAATGGGGTAACTGTGCCCCTGAAGGACCAGGTGCGCAGCCTGGGAGTCATTTTGGACTCACAGCTGTCCATGGAGGCGCAGGTTAATTCTGTGTCCAGGGCGGCTGTCTACCAGCTCCATCTGGTACGCAGGCTGAGACCCTACCTGCCCACAGACTGTCTCGCCAGAGTGGTGCATGCTCTAGTTATCTCCCGCTTGGACTACTGCAATGCGCTCTACGTGGGGCTACCTTTGAAGGTGACCCGGAAACTGCAATTAATCCAGAATGCGGCAGCTAGACTGGTGACTGGGAGTGGCCGCTGAGACCACATAACACCGGTCCTGAGAGATCTACATTGGCTCCCAGTACGTTTCCGAGCACAATTCAAAGTGTTGGTGCTGACCTTTAAAGCCCTAAACGGCCTCGGTCCTGTATACCTGAAGGAGCGTCTCCACCCCCACCGTTCAGCCCGGACACTGAGATCCAGCGCCGAGGGCCTTCTGTCGGTTCCCTCACTGCGAGAAGCAAAGCTACAGGGAACCAGGCAGAGGGCCTTCTCGGTAGTGGCGCCCGCCCTGTGGAACGCCCTCCCATCAGAGGTTAAAGGGATCAACAACTACATGACATTTAGAAAATACCTGAAGGCAACCCTGTTTAGGGAAGTGTTTAATCTGTGATGTGTTAATGTATCTTAATGCTTGCTGGAAGCCGCTCAGACTTGCTGGGGAGACCCAGCCAGATGGGCGGGGTACAAATAATAAATTATTATTATTATTATTATTATTATTATTATTATTATTATTATTATTATTATTATTATTATATAAACTCCATTTTGTATGTTAAACATGTTATAAAAGTGGTTAACCCTTTGGCATGTATGTTTCTATGGGTAATGTCAGCCGCTGAGAGTTGGTCTACCATATCCACAGCCTGATAGGAGGGAAGGATGGCTTGCAAGACTTGTTCAAACCTCTGAACTACATTTCCTCCACTGAATTGTGGAAGTCATATGCTTGTTAAAAAAAAAAAAGGATGCTTAAAGATTATTTCATCCCTCTGAATAGAGTGAAGAAACTACAGTCTGAAAGAAGATACAACAGCTCTTGGTATCCAGAGCTCCCAGGGAAGATCAATGCAAACATTGAGGCATTATTTGGGACACCTCTTCATCATATATTACATGCCTCACCGCTATGAGCATTTCAGAAAGGTTGACCCAATAAAAGATGTCATCGCATGCCCTCTGCAAAGATACAGATACCCTGAAAAACAATTAATTATGAGCCACATAATTTAGAGATCAAAGTGGTAATTTTACATGGAAGAAATACTAGAATGTAGCTACATATTATTGTAACAAATGAATGACAGTGTTTCTCTCGCTCTAATGAATCGGTCAACTAGCACAGCAAAGAATACTCAGAATATACACAACAGAATTCAGGATATTCAACATTCTGGCCTGAAAATTGTCTTTCGAACATACAGTATATTAACTGTGGAACTGGCAGTGTTAAGAGGTTTTACCACCATCAAGTGTTATATAATTTTTGTTTAAATAAACAAAACAAAACGAAATATAATTAAAACTAAAAAAAAATATGGGTAAAAATAAGAAATGTTTCCTTATGATCAAATAACTTCCCAGAACATAGCTGGCGTAGTTCAGAATGTTCCACATATGGTTTCTTTAAAGTGATTTCCACATTACCGATGCACAATTTAACTAATAGGTTAAATATGGATTAAGAATCACAGAGCAGAAGAAGATAATTTCATACAATATATTTTGCATTTGGTTGGAAGCCTTAATGTAAATCAGTAATAAATATGGAGCAATGCTGTCGGGACAAGTGAAGCAAAATGAGCCATTGTTTTTGCGTAAATGAATTCTCTGTCTCTCCCTTTCACTAACTGCATTTGCTAAAAGGTACGAAATGAGGGAAAGAGTGTCACCGATATTGAGAACGCTCATCCAAACCAGTATGGCATAGCTTGGAAGTTACTGAAACAAGAAAATAGTAAAAAAATTCCTTCCAGTAGCACCTTAGAAACCAACTAAGTTTGTTTTTGGTATGAGCTTTCGTGTGCATGCACACTTCTTCTGCATGCACACGAAAGCTCATACCAAGAACAAACTTAGTTGGTCTCTAAGGTGCTACTGGAAGGAATTTTTTTTATTTTTTATTTTGTTTTGACCATGGCAGACCAACACGGCTACCTACCTGTAACAAGAAAATAGTACAAAACGTATATGCTCGTGGTAAATAGTAAATCATTATTTGTTCACGATAAATCATACAAATCAATTATAAAGGTTTGCTGGACTAGAGTAACATGAATGATAATGGAAGGATTACAATTCTATCTCCCTTATATTAGAGAGACATGGAGATGAATGGGGACCTTGGAGGCCCTTCTCATCTCAGAACATTTAGTATGTAATACGTTTATAACTTATAAGCGCTGAATAACTTGAACAGGACAGGAAACTTATAGAACCCAATGATTCGTCTTACTCTCGCGTTCCCAAGTTCTGTTTTAACAGCAACGCAGTGAGCATCTCACAGACCAGTGCAAACATACATCAGCAGCTTTCTTTCTTGCCATTATTAGGCGCGACGTGACACAGTAGGAAAAGAGACCGGTTCACTGTGAGACCTGCTACTCACTCTCTTACAGTGTAACGGCCCCCCTTCCAACTGCTCATCACTGCAGGGATCTACACCACATGGACTCTAGAGACCCTTGTTACCTGCTGTGCTCATCACGACTAATTCAAGATGGAGAACTGGAAAACAGCATAGCATTACGAAGACAAGTGGAACATTTCAGGTGGCTGTTCCGCTATTTCGGAGTTTCAGGCCCGTACATATTACAATCACCCTTCATTGCTTTCTCTACCAGTACCTACTTTAAAAAGACCCAGGCAACTCATTATAATGATGCTACTCATCATCATCATCCTTTATTTGACCGTCAGTCAGAAAAAGATACATTTATCCATACAAAGTTAAAACAACTGAGAGGGTTTTTAAAACACAACCAACACTAAAATGGGCTATACAGATAGCCCCAGGTCAATGCAGTCAATTTTAGTCTTGCGACGCTTGAAAGCAAAAAAAAGCAATTTGGCCACCAAGGAGGCTGTATTTCTAGTAGCATTATTCAGCAAGTATAAAACCTGGTTTTCTCTGGATAGGAAGCTAATTTGGAGTAAAAGTGGAGCTATAAGATTTTGCCTAAGCTCTGTGTAAGAAGGGCAAGTTAGGAGAATATGTTCGGTGGACTTGCCCACGCCCATGGCACAATGACAAGTTCTCTGGGCGTATGTTACTCCCCTGTACCTTCCCCACAATACCGCAGAATCAAGGGCATTTAATCTAGCCGCTGTAAGAAGTCTATGGTATTCCACATAGTGGACAACCGCAAGGTAGGGGGCTGGTATGGTCTGATGGATCTGGTCCCCTAGGAACATCCCTGGTTTTATCTGGGCTATATCTTCTTGCCTAGCAATATCACTCAGTCTCCGGGAAATCACAGCTCTGGCTTGAATGTACGTCATAGACTCGAAGTAGAGGTGTGACAATCCGCAGGATTGAACCTCATTAGTGACTTCCCTTTCCCACGATGATTGAAAATCATCCCTCAGTATCAAGGGGGCGATGCCCACTGGTTTAAAGCAAAGCTTTAGCCACAGCCAAAGCTTCGTCTTCAGGGCCACATACCGTAGGGCTTGCCAGCCGACCTCAAGTCTCATAGCCGCACCCACTACAGAAGGAGGAATCCTAAGAATGGCTCTGAGAAATCTCTTTTGGATAGAATCCAGTTTCAGAAAATCCCTACGGGTGCCCAAAGAGATACCCACCAAAAGAAGGGGGAGGACATTCATTTGAAAAAGTCTCAAGGCTACCTTCACTGATTGCGCCTGGTTCTTAGTGATGCTACTCAAGTTATCACTGAAATATTAACAATTCTAGTAATATACTTCATGCCTAGCTTTGATCCAGCATTTTAAGAATTGATGCTTTGAGGACATACAGACTTGCAGCGAAAGAGCAAAAAAGTATGAACATCCTTTGGATATTTAGTTATTTAGAATGAAGCATTCTTAAATATTTAAGACCCTTGCAAAGGGAAGGAACGGTACGGATTTAGAAAACTATTCCATAAGTCAAGGGATAAATAAGATGCAATAAGCCTGTCAAGGCAGAATGGGAATATGCTTTCCCCACCTCATCCCCAATGTAGATTGGGGGGTATTCATTCCTCAATGGGCCACCATTTATCTCTGATTTTTACTGCCACATTTTTCTCCCTAAACCATGCAGTATTTGTGCATGTTTAAACTGAAGAGAGTCCAGCTGAGCTCTGACAGAAGGGTCTGTGTGAAAAGATTTGACTGGCAAATACACTGTTGTGGAATATTGTTTGCTGAAACAAATTTGGGTCAGGTCTTCAGCTGGGTAAAGAGCTAAGGGTATAAGTGGGGCCGGGGATGTAATTTTGGGAGCCAAGGCTGCTTCCTCTCTTCATACACAGGCATACTGACTAGACTGTGGCACCTACGAATTCATCCAGACACATAACTTGGAAGATCTAGCTGAAGACTCAAGTAGTAGATGAAAATACCTGCTTGCTGTGCAGTCTGTGGTATTTGTGGGCTCCGTTGTGTATTGTATTGAACAGAGGCCATGGGTCTGTACTGCTGAGTTGCTGAGGTAGGGTACTGACCAGAGGGGTAGTAGTACACAGGCATCTGTGGAAAATCGGAAAGAGGAAAAATTCATTCAATACACAGCTCAAGCATATCAATTTGATCATGTACAGAATTATTCATGAAATGTATGGTTTTCGAGCTTAAAAGTCTCCTGATAATATTAGGAAAAACTGCAGAATTGTAATTTTTTCAAAGCACAACAAATATTCTACCAAGTGGAATATTGGCTAATCCATATATATATATAAATAATGCTAACCACCTAGAGAAAGCAAGGAACTTGCTGTTCTCTGGATTCATCACAAGTTCAGAATGACATCCTGCAAATCACCAACGCCATTAGATACAGTTATTTAAAAAGAATATAACATCACAGAGAAAACTGCAAGGCACAAACTACTCCATGTAACAGGGATGATTGCAAAGGTGGGGAGAAGGAACAGGGGAGACCATTGGAATCAAGTGAGAAGAGGGAATGCAGCCCCTGAGATGACTCACTGCAGAAATGGGGGAAGGAACCAAAAATCTCCAGGACCAGGAAAATTACAAGAAGATGCAGCTGGTGGAAGAGCAGGTTCATCAATTTGACAAATCCTCTAAAAGTTTATGAACAAATGCTGCCTGCTCTTTCTTTTCCAAAGCCTTTTGTGCTGTTTTTTTGGAGTCCACTGGGAGCCTCTGTTTATTTCAATAAGCATGCCGCTTTTTGGTGCAGTAGTGGGTGGACACTGAGGAAAGTGGTTTACAAGTCCTACCACACATTCAGCACACACCCGGATTAAGGTGTGTCAGGGCATGGATACAGAAAGGGGCGTGGAAATTTGCTGCTGATTCTTTTTGTACAGGAAGTGTGCTAACAGCTTCCTTTACAGCTCTGGCAATGAGTGTGGCAACTGAGACCTAGCACATCTTTCCCCGCCTTTGCGAAGTTTAGGACCACAAAGCTCAGCTTTTAATTCATCAGGTGGCAGCACAAAATGAATGCCTTGATTATCGTTACAAAGATGTCTGCAAACATGAAATGAAGGCTGGCAACGTCACCCCTGCTGTGCGGGAACCCTTTGCAGAAGACTGCAGCACCTAGAGACTAGGAGGAAAGCTTAAAGCCTGCCACCACTACATGGGAGATGGACTGAAGAAAAGGAAATCTGAATTGGCTCCGCCCCATAGCTTGACTCTCTCAACTCAACACCTTTAGTGGCATATATAAAAAGGAGGCATACAAACCATCTATTTATATAATATTTCTATATAATATAATATTTCTGAAAGCATGCAATAAATAGAAAAAGATAAAAAGATCCTCATTAGTCACTATTGGTCAGGCTAGATGTACTGGCCTTAATTTCAAAAACCCTAGTCAGATATTGAGCCATAGCTCTAGTGAGGGCAGAGGAATCATCCCTCAGCAGGAACCGGATCGTAAGTTGGTTATTGAAAAGGGCACTAGGCCACATTGAGGACATTGAAGGGCCAATTCGGAAGATATTAGAGAGGGGACAATCCAGGATCATGTGGTCCATAGAGTCCGGCACATTCTGGCCACAAGGGCAGAGTCTGTCCTGGTAAGGGATGCCTCTGAGTCTTCCGGAAAACACGGTAGACGGAAAGGCATTTAAACGAGCCAACATAAATACTCTGCGATGTAATGGCGTAACCAAATTGTAGAAGTAATTAGGCATCGTTCCATGATGAGGTTGCAGCCCTAGAGAGGCAGGAGAGCATACTAAGGGCTGGGAGGGATAGAGTTTTTGAAATTGTAGCTTGACCAATCATAGCTAGGAGCAGCTAGGAGCTAGGTAGAGTCATTGTTCTAAAAAAAGTGTAGACGTGCACACGCTGGCCAGCTTCCACTTTGACTTGAAATGTTTGTTTGGGGCTTCTCAGAAGTACGCAAATTCAAGAAGCGGGTGGGTGGAATGCTGGTCTGCAATGGCACACACCTCAGAGGTTCCGGAACTGTGCTCCGGCTGAAAAAAAGCAGTGTGTTTAGTGTTTTCTGACCTAACCATCCGTTAGATCAGGAACAGAGAACCTCTGGGCCTTCACATGTTTTTGGACCACATTCCCCACCATCTCTGACCATTGGCTTTGTCAGTTGGGGCTGATGGAAACTGGAGTCTCATAGGAGTCTGAAGGGCCACAGGTTCGCCATTGCTGCTTTGGGTATTCTGTATTCAGAGTCTCCTCGGGCCAGGATTATAGAGCCAAGAGTAATGAAAAATGAAGAGGGAAATGGACGAGTTAGAAAAGATGACTTTCCCCCACCTTGTAATCATTATTAACAAATTATAGCACCTTTGATATTGAAAGGAGAGCCTGGTGGCAAGGCTACATCCCGCAAACCATAAGACACATTCTTGGATAATCATAAATTGGTAGCTTAAATTTAGCAATTTATATTTACAAAGTATTATAGAGACATAAATCAATTTATCTCTGTAGAATTTAGATACTCTTATCTGGAGTTAGCCACAGGGAAATTATTTTTTAAAATTGACTGAAAGAGAAAGCATTTGTTATAGACTCCATTTAGTGACACTGGAGCTGCCATTGATCTTTCAAAAGAATGCCATTTGCTGAATATTAGGTGGGGAAAAAACATGTCGTTTGGGATGATTGATGGAGTAACTTTTTACATTATGCAAATGACATCTATACTATCTGAACAAGATGAGGCTGTGCAGTTCCTGGACTGGAGTCTGGGGGCTATAACTGGCTGAACGAAGGCCAATAAACTGATGTTGTATCCTGATAAGATGGAGATGCTGTTGGTCAGTGGTTCTTGTGTCTGGGAACTGGAGATAGATCCTGTTTTTCTGCCCCCGCCCCAACAAGCAGCTTCATAGCTTGATTCAGCACCGTAACTGGAAGCCCAGGTGGCATCAGGGCAAGGGTGGCATATTTCTAGCTCCAGCTGGTTCTACCTGTCTATGGATCAGGATAGCTTGCCACAGCAACCTTGAATGTTCTGGTAACCTTGCAGTCAGACTACAGTAATACGCATTATGTAAGGCTACCCCTGGAAGTCACATCTAGGGCAAAATGTGGACATAAGACTGGTAAGCAGCGTATTTAATTAGACAGTGCCTATCCTGTGTGAACTGCACTGCCAATATGGCTCTGGGATCAATTCAAGGTTTGGACGTTATCATAGTCCAAGCCCTGAATGATTTAGGTCGCAAATACTTGAAGGAGCACTTTTCTCAATATCTGCTGTCTCAAACACCTTCTTGTGGTCCTTCTGGTGGGGTAGCCCTTTGCGTGGTGATGCATGCAGAATAGGGACCACTGTCTGAGAGGTCTGGTTGTCACCTTCCAGTATGGAGTTTTTGGTGCAGCCTGAAGAAACGTTTCTTCACCTAGGCCTTGGGGACAGATTGAGAAGTTCAAGGTCTGTGACTTTTTAATGCTGTGCTTTAGTGATGGATTGAAGCAATTTCTTTAAATGTTATTGTGTTTATATTTCAGATGTTTCATTGAATTCTTATGGTATTGATTCTATTTTGTAAACCACCCTGGGATTTTATTTTTGAAGGTTGGTTTAAAATCATCATCTTCATCATCATCATCATCAGCAGCAGCAGCATTAAGGTCGGTTTGGCTGCTGGTCAGATAACTCTGATTGAAAAGTGATGCTGGTTATTGACATAATGTTCTTGGCCATGATTACTAAGGAACATGTGAAGAAAGAAGTGCAGATCAGAGGATGTGCAGCACATTTTTCTGAAGTGGGGAGAGTAAAGTGGGAATATTCTCCCACTGAAAATAAAAACCAGGCTGCTCTAGGCATTTTCTAGTCATCAGCTTGGCACAGAGAACTGTCACAGAACAATCAGATAAGAGGCTGGACAGCAAAAGAGAACTCCTGTTAAGCTTCTAAAAGGATGTCTCAGCCAGAGCGAGACAATGCAGGGCAGGAGGAAAAAGCAAGTGAAGAACAAATGCTTCCCACTCCTCTTAGATGTGCCACTTTTAAAATCTACCCGTTCCTTCTTTGATGCAAAAATTGGAAACTGAGCTTTAGAAGGCAGCGGCAAAGGCAGCTTTAATTAAACTTTAATATATTAATGTGTGATATCTTTAGACTCCCAGGCTCAGCTAACTTCCGTCTTTTTCCTTCAAAGATAATCCCACACTGACTGGACATGCTCACAAATTGCCTACTGCCAGCTGCATCCAAGGCTATGGAGATCCGACAGGAGAAAAGCCTCTTGGGCTGCTACAATTACAGAAACTAATTAGACATTTACACACAAGCCGCCCCATTATGATACCAAATCTGACAGCAGGACACCATGGAGCAAAAAGATAAAATAAAAATGATTTCACATTGATTATATTCTGCAGATGGCTGCATCACAACAGTTTGCAAGGCTAGTAGTAGTAGTTTTTATTACGGCCATTGGCCCATATCAAAACAACAATAACAACAGTACATCATATAACATTTGCCGATACAATTTAAACAGTTTTAAACAAATTTACAGATTTTCGACTAATTAAGACAGTTTTGTTCAATAAAACTCGTTCATTCATCCATCTAAAACCTACTTTCAGCTCTATCAAATAAAATTTACTTTTGCAGCTAAGATCTTGTTCCCTTTAGTGGTTATTAGGTTTAATTAAACTATCAAAGTCATAAAGTGATCCAGTTCTTTTCTTATGAAATAAAACATCAATCAAGAATCTAGCGACCATAAGGGATCTGCTCGGGTCTTCATCGTTCAATAAGTATGTTAATTGGACTTCCTTGGTTTCATCCGCAATTCGCAATAAAAATGGAGACAGAAACCTGGTCCAAGCAGCCAGATGTATTGGGCAACAGAGGATTATATGTTTCAGAGATTCTGTAGAACCACTGTTACAGTTGCAAAGAAGTGAAATCTGGTTGTTGGAGAGTCTATTACCCATGACATTTGATGGGAAAGCATTAGTTTGCAAGGCTAAGTAGAGTAAGTACATTGAAATCTCCCTGTCTGCCCCCCCCGTCAAGTTGTTAACAAAAATCAACTTGAGGAATCCTAAAGTTTATTCAGATCTACTTTAAGCTACTTGTATCGCTCGACCAGTTGAAAACAGCAGTGAAACACAGAATAAATTTTCTCAGGGTGACTGCTACCCGATTCTCAAATTACCAAGGCAGTATCATATCTGCCCTCAGAGTTCAGAACCTCTTTGTTTCCAATATGTAGGAAGTTCTGAGGCACGTGGGGTCATGCTGACCACTCTGTTTATTCCATGATATTGGCTACATGGAAAGTTGCCACATGAAAAGCATGACCCTACATGATTCAAAGTTTCATACTTTACTGAAACAAAACTTGGGGTGGGATGTGGTGGAGGAGCTATAACCTCAGTAAGACTCTGCATATTTCCAAGTGGCAAAAGGGAAGAAATGGAGCAGATCATGCAAATACATATTTACTAATCACTACACATCATCATGTAGCTCCAAAAATCAGCTCCATATTTAAAGTTACACCATACTTTTCTGAATGCTCACAGAATCTGCCATGTGTTAGGTATTAGGACATAAGAAGTAAAAGTTGGATCATAGAGGTATGAGGAGTATGTTTGAGTGGGATAACAACCAGGAGAAACAAAGTCAGATAAGAAGGAAATGAAACTGGATAGATTTAGGGAAGATGACAAGATCAGAAAATGGTTACAGAAGGGGCAAGGGGGGGAGGAGGAGGAGTATCAGGTACAATGCAGAATGTATTTTAATATTTGCTTTAGGGTATTTCCAGTTCTCCACACTTCTATTCCATAAATTAGTTAAGGAGATTTTAATTTTTTAATATTTTTTTTACAATTTATTTATTATTAAATTCCTATCCTGCACTTTTAACTTCAAGGTAGCTAACAAACCAACAACAAATAGAACTGATGACTAAAATTAATAAATAAGATAGAGAAATAAGATGATAAAAAAGCAAAGGTGCAGAACCAGGGAGAAAGGTTTAGAACCAGGGAGAATGCTAGCCTGGCAGTTAAAGAAAAAACAGAAAGAAAAGATGATAGGAAAGTTGGTAGAAGGAGGGAAGATATTTGATGAGCCAGAGGAAATAAGTAAAAAATCTATAAACTACTTTAAGGATCTATACCAAGCAGGAAAGAAAGAGAAAGATAAAATAGAAAAAAAATATTTAAGCCAAAGTAAATTTCCAAAGATTGCAAGGGATAAAATTGAACATTTAAACTCCTCTAAAACAATGATGGAATTCATCAGGCGATATCTAATGCGAAACCAGGAAAATCGCCTGGACCGGATGGATCTTGCAAGTTATTACAAGAAATTTCAATACTGCTCAAGTCAGTTATGAACAAGATCTTATCGGAAGGGAAACTGCCAGAATCTCAGCGACCAACTTAGCTCTATCTGAGCTAAGGACAACAGCACCATGTCATCAGCATATACCAGTAGGTTCACAAAAATAAGACCAAATGAGAAACAGGAAGCCAGCAGTATTTCATATCTCTGGGAGAGCAGCAGCCAGTGGTGTTCGGAGGCATTGCTCAACTGGCTTCCCAGCATGGAGGTTGTTGCCAAGTGACCAAGAGGGAAAGGGGAAAGGAGGAGGATGTGCTGAAGGCACAGCTGTGGAGCCAATTTGATGTTCCTGATGCTGCATTCACACTGTGTCAACTCCCTTGGCGCCTCTCCTCTCTTCCTATCCGTTACTGGCAGCGACTGTTTTGGGAAGTCAGGTGAGCAATGCTGCTCCACCCCACTGGCTGCTACTGCTCTGGGATCAGTTCATTAACATACAGATTGGAAAGGTTTTTGATCTAGTATTTATATACCTGAAGGAGCGTCTCCACCCCCATCGTTCAGCCCGGACCCTGAGGTCCAGCTCCGAGGGCCTTTTGGCGGTTCCCTCACTGCGAGAAGCGAAGTTACAGGGAACCAGGCAGAGGGCCTTCTTGGTGGTGGCACCCGCCCTGTGGAACACCCTCCCATCAGATGTCAAGGAGATAAACAACTATCTGACGTTTAGAAGACACCTGAAAGCAGCCCTTTTTAGGGATGTTTTTAATGACAGATGTTTTAATGTACTTTTAATCTCTTGTTGGAAGCCGCCCAGAGTGGCTGGGGAAACCCAGTCAGATGGGCGGGGTATAAATAATAAATTTATCATCATCATCATCATTATCAGGCATCTTGATCAATGTAAATAATTGTCTGCCAACCTGCACGCTCCACAGTTCCAACCACAGATTATCATGGCTGACTCTATAAAAAGCAGCAGTACTTTTGAGAAAAAGCTGTTGCCTCAGCAAAATGTAGTTTGGTGTGAAAAATTCAAAGCGAGAATTTCATGTGTCTAAATCCTGCCTTCCATTTATGTCACACTCCAAAATGGGATCTTCCACCAAAGTATGGTGTGTGTTGGGCTTTGCCTGGAACACCATAAAATGCATCATAAACATAATGGGATTCCAAGCAAGCTTCAAAACTTCTTCGTAATTTCTTCACCAACTATGGCTATTAGAACTTTGAAGTCTAACATCCAAGCAAAATTGATGTTAAGTACAAATGTGAAAACGGATGCCAGTTTAGTCTATGAGCTGGCAGGGTTCTGAGTGAAAGTGAACGTGTTGCAGTGAAGCGTGAAAATAACCTGAGAAACCACTTAGTGGCAAAAGTTCATAATAATAATTTTTAAAATGCTGTTTTAGCTCTTTTTCTCCCTTCCCCCTATCCTATTTGTCACAACTCAGTCACTGTGGAATACTGAAATGCATCTGTGATGTTTGTTAACTTTTCACAATGGTAAGGAAACATTACTGGCTTTGGGCAGCAGTCTACCAGCTCCATCTGGTACGCAGGCTGAGACCCTACCTGGCCGTGGACTGTCTCGCCAGAGTGGTGCATGCTCTAGTTATCTCTCGCTTGGACTACTGCAATGCGCTCTACGTGGGGCTACCTTTGAAGGTGACCCGGAAACTACAACTAATCCAGAATGCGGCAGCTAGACTGGTGACTGGGAGCGGCCGCCGAGACCACATAACACCGGTCTTGAAAGACCTACACTGGCTCCCAGTACGTTTCCGAGCACAATTCAAAGTGTTGGTGCTGACCTTTAAAGCCCTAAATGGCTTCGGTCCTGTATACCTGAAGGAGCGTCTCCACCCCCACCGTTCTGCCCGGACACTGAGGTCCAGTACCGAGGGTCTTCTGGCGGTTCCCTCACTACGAGAAGCCAAGTTACAGGGAACCAGGCAGAGGGCCTTCTCGGTAGTGGCGCCCGCCCTGTGGAATGCCCTCCCTTCAGATGTCAAAGAGAACAACAACTACCAGACCTTTAGAAGACATCTGAAGGCAGCCCTGTTTAGGGAGGCTTTTAATGTTTAATATATTACTGTATTTTAATGTTCTGTTGAAAGCCGCCCAGAGTGGCTGGGGAAACCCAGCCAGATGGGCGGGGTATAAATAATAAATTATTATTATTATTATTGTTATTATTATTATTACAGTGAAGATAGATCAGTATTGATCAGGACTGTTGGCAAAAAAGGGCTTACAGATCCGACATACAGCCTTAAATCATGTATCTTATCATTTTTAGGCTGCTTCTACTTTCCACCAGATTGAGTCTGAAAGAGAGAATAAGGACTCCTTGCCTGCCTCAAAATGTGTGCTAAACATTAGTCACTTGGTAGATGTTACTGTTTATAACCAATACAATACAATACAATAAAATAAAATAATAATAATAATAATAATAATAATAATAATAATAATTTATACCCCGCCCACTCTGGGCGGCTTCCAACAGAATATTAAAATACAATAGTCTATTAAACATTAAAAGCTTCCCTAAACGGGGCTGCCTTCAGATGTCTTCTAAAAGTCTGGTCACACAATCTAAAAAAATCACACAACTACAAAATGAAAGACATTACATGCACCAAACAAGGACAAATCTATAATGTCCAGAATTTAAAAACATTTCTTCTAGTCAGCATCCCTAGGGTTTGGCACTTGCACTATCCAGAAAGGTTGCTGTTATCTTTCTTGTCACTAGTGCAAATAGTGCCTCCCTATAGCTGACGAACTTATTGACATCTGCCAACAGCCATTTAATTTTCAAATCATCTGGTTGACCTTCTAAGGAGATCTGAAAAGAGGAGGTAAGTCTAACTCTGGGTGAGTCATACAATGGACAATTAATATCATTAGTATCAGAAGCCGGATTGGAAGGTGGTGATTGAAAGCACTAATATGGCTTTCCCCACATTATCTGACTTCCATGTCCATGGACTTTGTACCTGGAGTGGATTTGTACCTTGCAGATTTTTGACCCTGACAGTTCTTGTTATGGGATGTAGCCACAGGAAAGAAGCTTCCATGAAAACCTAATTGTGTATTAGTCCCATATTTGTTATATCAACTGAGAATGTCTCCGTTTAAGGACTGGTCCATTCTAGGGGCTTTGTTATACCAAGATAGAGCAGAAGGAAGAGAAAGAATGAAGATTCACTCCACATTGCTAATGGTCTCATAATTTGCATACTTCAGTACCACACTTAAGAAGTAGATTAAAAATTGGTGTAGGAACACAGTTCTGCCCATCAGCCCACCACACATACAAAACACTTATTTTGTGATATTTTTTTCTGGTCGCTGCATTAACATATGCAAAGTTGCTACACTAGAAAGCCAATTGATGCAGCCATCACCTACAAATACCAAAATGCTGCAGTTGTGGCTCACAACCTTTGACAAATAGAATGGTCTTAATCAAGGTGCAAGTGAATTCCAGGTGCAAGAATGTCCTTGGCGATGCTATGGCTTTGGCAGAATGGAACAGCATGCACAAAAGCTCACAATGTCCTTGGAACGCCACTCTTTATGCTTGCACCTTGACATGGAGAATAAAAAAGGCCGCTAAGGAAGCATGGGGTGCCCCGAGATGAACAAAGAGTAAGTTGAAACGTGGGGTTCAGCCTGACAGCAATAAGACCACACCAGACCAGACTGCAGCAGCACTTATTGTGCAAACACTACTACAGGTAAGTGTGGCTTGACAGGGAGGGAGTGAAAAATGTTGACTCCTCAAGCAAGGACAGTGCATTATGAAGGACCCAGTTAATATGGAGCAAGGTGAAAAATTTGCTCTCATTGGCTTCTATAATTTTATGACAGTTCCCTCATACACTTGAATGACCAAGAAACGGAAGCCAGGCTAGATAGCTCAGTCGGGAGAGTGTGAGACTCTTAAACCCCAGGCTTGTGCGTTCAAGCCCCATGTTTGTGCATTGCAGTGGGTTGGACTAGATGACCCTTGTGGTCCCTTCCAACTCTGCAATTCTATGAATACAGAAGGTATGTCTGTTAGAGGCTGGACTTGCTAGATGTTTTAGCCTGTCCAAGCAGTTTGCGATGCTGTAGTGATTAGCACAAAGCATACCTCTCACTACCCTAACACTGGGTAGCCTGGGCCTAACTGATAGCAGTACAACACTTGCAATATGTAAACCTCTTTGTGATGGACAGATCAGTCTATTTCTGGTCCAAGTCAAATTCACATGTGGTTTTTCACTGAGTCCATTTTGTCCAACTGCAGCATTAATTTGCATGTTTTTTTTTTAAAAAAAGTACAGAAATCTGTATTTAAATACGAACTTTGATGTATATTAAAATACCGTAATATTTTATTTCAATGTACGTATTTCTAAGCACATTTTATCCTAAAATATTCAACTTTAATGCGTTCTGGTATGCCTAAGTTGCAAAGTCCAGAGAACTGTAAAATTCATAAGGTAATTACATTCTTATCTGTGTATTAGTCCAAGAGGTCAGTTTGCTAAAAATGTGAACCCAACAAAATTCTCTGCTCCTGCTCCCCCCACCCCAATTAGCAAGCTCCATTTGTCTTAATGAAAGGTGTTTTTGATACCACTTAATAAACAACAACCCTACAAACTGCTTTGTTGCTGTCTTCTAATAACTAGGCTCCTTATTTCAGAATGAGCCCTCTAAAATTAATTTGTGAGCAGCAGGCACCGAGAAAAAATTAACACAATTACTGGAGGTACCGGTATGGGGAGAATACTGCCTTTAGTGCAAGCATGAATTCTTGGAAGTAACACCTAGGGATAAAAACAGCAACATAGCTGAGAACTGTACCTGTCCTAGTCAAAGGAAATAAGTTAACAAAAATAAAGCAAGGGGAAGAACTGGCATATTTCTTTATTTATTAAAAAAAACATTTTTGGACATTAAACTTAGAGAATGAAAGAGAGATGTTACTAGATTTCAGCATGCAGAGGTGCTCTTTGGCTGCAGTTTGCTGTAATTAAGCTTTGAAATTTAGCTTTCTAATAAAAAATGCATAAGGTAAGAGTTGGCTAGAAAATTCCCTGGACATTTTGCTCCTTGTCAATAATCACTTTCCTTATTCTGCGAGGATTCTCAGGATGCAGACAGGGAACTTTGGTGGCAAACAACAAAGCCTAATCAAGAAGACAGAACACATTAGAGATCTGCAGTGCCTTACATGTTCAAGTCAATTAAATATGATTCATGGCTAGTGCTTCCACTAGACGCTAGGCAGAAGCTCATACACAGGAAAGAAGGGGAACCATGGATGTACTATCTTTATTAATAATAATATGCAGAAATTATTATTAAATCAAGAGTCTCCTCCAGCACCATAATTCAAAAGCAAAAATTATTTGGCGATCAGACCATAAAGAAGGTTGATCACCGAAGAATTGATGCTTTTGAATTATGGTGCTGGAGGAGCATCTTGAGAGTCCCATGGACTGCAAGAGGATCAAACCTATCAATTCTTAAGGAAATCAGCCCTGAGTGCTCATTGGAAGGACAGATCCTGAAGCTGAGGCTCCAATACTTTGGCCACCTCATGAGAAGAGAAGACTCCCTGGAAAAGACCCTGATGTTGGGAAAGATGGAGGGCACAAGGAGAAGGGGACGACAGAGGACAAGATGGTTGGACAGTGTTCTCGAAGCTACCAACATGAGTCTGACCAAACTGTGGGAGGCAGTGGAAGACAGGAGTGCCTGGTGTGCTCTGGTCCATGGGGTCACGAAGAGTCGGGCACGACTAAACGACTAAACAACAACAAATGCAGAAATATCACGAAGCAGAGCATGTGTCCAAAGCCCTGGACCGAAAAGACTGATTGGTACATACGTCACTTGAGCTCTCATCACCAGGAGTGCCAACTTAACTAATATATTGGGGGAGACCAGGTAAGCCCTGCCCTGCATAACTGATCACAATATGTGGTGCATGCACACCATTTGAATGGCAATGCCAATCAACTTGGGTGGTGCTGCCCTCTCTAATATTTTATTGGTGGGGGGGACCAAAGGGAGTCGGCTCCCATGCTTATCACTGTAAGATTCAGCAATGATAGCTCTCAGATGAATGTGTGGGACCTTCCATTAACATAATTGTATTCCCATCTTCATGCATGGAAGATGTTACATGATGCCATGGTCCATGAGCGGCGGCATAGGTGTGAACCTGACCATAATCATAGAATTGCAGAGTTGGAAGGACCACGAGGGTCATCTTAGTCCAACTCTCTGCAATGCGGGGTTCTTTTGCCCAATGTCGGGGTTGAACCCCCAACCCTAGTCTCATGCTCGACCAACAGAGCCATTCCAGAAGAGTTGCTGAAATGAAGGAACCACTTTGAGGGGGTTCTTCTTCACAATCAAGCAGTGCATAAATGTTAGGAAATACATAAAAAGTGAAACAAATAGAAAGAGAACCTACCCAAGTGACACTGACGTAAAACCCCTATTCTAGATAACGATCTTGCCAACGTTATCCAACGCAGCAAGCTGGGGTATGAGTTAATGAACTCCCGACACCCACAGCCGATATCTTCAGCTGCGTTGTTACCTGCCCACACGCTTCTTCTGCGTGGACACTGCTTTCTCCTTTCTTCTTCTTCTTCAAATCCTCACAACCCCCCTGACCATTAGGTCCAGTCATAGACAACTTTGGGGTTGCGGCGCTCATCTCGCTCTATAGGCCGAGAGAGCCGGCGTACAGCTTCTGGGTCATGTGGCCAGCATGACTAAGCCGCTTCTGGCAAACCAGAGCAGCGCATGGAAACGCCGTTTACCTTCCTGCCGGAGCCGTACCTTTTCATCTACTTGCACTTTGACATGCTTTTGAACTGCTAGGTTGGGAGGAACAGGGACCGAGCAACGGGAGCTCACCCCGTCGCGGGGATTCGAACCGCCGACCTTCTGATCGGCAAGCCCTAGGCTCTGTGGTTTAGCCCACAGCGCCACCCGCGTCCCTTAAAACCCCACATACACGCTAAGTATTACCAGCCCAAACCCCTCCTCCTCTCTCCATCTTCTTCAAGCCCAACCTTATTCTGTAATGTCTCACATCAAATGTAAAAAAGACTCTACAACCTGAAAAAAGAGACAATACACGTTCTTTTGTAATAATGTAATGTCCAAAAACCAAAAAACCATGGGATAGAAAACTGTCCTATCCTGCTATGTAAATAGACCTTATGAAAATTTCACTGCCTCATATATTATGCATTTAGTGGCGACGTACCTCTGAAAATGTTCCTTGGCTGTCTTCACTTCCTTCAAGACTGTGCTACTGAAATAATGTAACATTGATGCTCGAGGGTGGGGTGGGAGGTATAAGAAACCACAAATCTATGCTTACCTGAGCAGGTGGCGGCGGCTGTACATAACCCTGCGGTGGAGGTGCAGCTTGCAGTACTTGCTGGGATACTGGTTGACCTGAACCTGCAAAACCTCCGGGAGGGAGCTGTTGGCCGGATGCCATGACGTAACCAGTCTGTGGGGAAGACTGCTGTATAATAGGTGGTGGGTAGACAGGACCAGAAGGCGAATCAGGGTTGTCTCCTGATGACTGACGACTTAAACTCATCTGGCTAAACTGTGTTGTCATGTCATCTCGCTGTGAGGCAAAAGTCAGTTGAAAATGATCAACAGAGATCTCTGCAGCGGATATTTAGAAAACAAAAAAAAAAAAGGGTTCAAACAAGCATGCACAAGCAGCAGGGGAAAGTACATTTAAGCACATATGCACACAAACGCAAAATTAAGTGAAAACAAACAAACAAATCTAATCCTAAAAGCAAGAAAAACATCTCCATCACCCCCCATTAAACCACTCCCCTTCCCGAATCTAAATAGGGAATTCTACATTAGTCTTCATGATGTCTTGAAAAGATTCTCCTCTCCTGGTATTGATCTGACCCCATAACTTTTGATGGCAAAAGTTAATAAGAACAGTTTCCCAGCCACCCCCAAAGGAAGATGAATGGATTACAAACATATTTTTTTTTTAAAAAAAGACTCCAGCAGATCCTAATCGTTTCTACTCAGAAGTAAGCCCCAGAGTTCAATGAGACTTACGCCCAGACAAGTGTGTATAGGACTGCAGTCTAAGGGTTTTAAGGGGGCTGGATGTTCCACTACTAATACACAAACAATTGGGCCACTAACGCCACCAACTCCTTTAAGGAACCCAGCTGATCAGCCTCATCCGTAGAATTTCCCTGCAGTGGTCATCTGGCTATGAAAACATATGTGCTTCCTCATCAAATCAGTGTCAATGATAACGCCTCAGGAAAAACTATTTCATAAGCAGAGCAATGAAAGTTAAGGCCTGTACTCAACAGTAGCTCCATATTGTAGCTGACTGCAGGGGAAACCATCTAATGAATGCAGGTTTATAAAAATATGGCAATCTACCAAACGTTCATCTTATTATTTCCAAACAATTCTCAAGAAGGCTACAAAGGCTACAAACCAGTTAATGGTATCTCACATTGCTGAGAAAATCTTTTATTGGGCACTGTCAGTAAAAAATAAATCTTAAAAAAAAAATAAGTACTGGTTTTCTCTTTGATTTTAAACCCTATAGGGTTATTCATTGTTGCTTTAGTCTCATTAAATGACTGAAGAAAATGTGCTGTTTTAGAATGACCTAGAAAATGAAGGGAAAGAAACAGCTGGGATGAAGGTCTAAACGCACATGCCAGCCTACCTAACCTATTAAAATGTCAACTGTAATCAACAGTAACTTAATTGCAAGCCTTAAACTGCATGTCAAAGTTAGCTTCACACGGGCAGTTTGACTTTTACATTTGGGATGCCCTATGTCACAAGCCTCTAACCAGTGCAGAGCCCTAACTGCCTCAATGTTCCCATAGCTCATCCCCTTAGTTCATCTTTGCATCCTTTCAAGTTTTTACCTTGAGCAATCGCTTGGCTAGTGTACCTAGACTGAGAGTAAGAAAATGCCGAAGTCTATTTGGCTGTCTAGGCAATTCAGACAAGAGTTGGGGAAGTTACTGAACTTGACAAGAGCAAAAGCACATACGCCTGTACTGGGGAACGATAAAGAAGTAACCTCTTCCAGCAGCAATTGGTCAAGGTCACCTTGTACGAACGAGTCTGTAAGCCCTTTCAGGCATTCACTATAAGCACGGTCTCCTCAAGTGTGCTTAGTTATTTTGTATTCTACTAATAAATCAAGTTTGTTCTTGCTTTGCCATGATACAGTAAGCCTCACCATATTTTTCTGCTATTAATGTATTTGCAGCAGCTGTTTTTCGTGGAGTATGTCACAGAACATGACACAAAGAGAGCTGGTGCTCATTGTCCCTCTTCCGAAATCCTGTCTCTGAGTTAGGTATCTTTTTGAAATTCTTTGTGGGAAACCTGATGCGTCTCCAAAGAGATACAAAAGGGCACTAACTCCCTACCGCCTTGTTTTGCTATGGTTTTGCCCACACAAGATTTTCATTGCTCTTGCATGTACAACAACATGCATTCTCACACAGATCTTCGTCAGGAAGGACTTCGTAGTTTGTAGTGCCGCCTCTGCCTGCGACCATTGACAGCTCCAAAGGAGACAGCCAGAAGTCCAACAGAAGCAATTAAGTGCACCAAGCCCCTGTTTACTGAGATGACTCGGACTCACCCCACCGCAGTTGGTGCCCACAATAACCTTCACCAACCAAAGTCAGATCCCCTACAGAGGGCTGGGGGGAAATGTGGAAGGGTTGGTTCTCTGCTTCATGGTTCCTAACTCCCCTCTGAAGTTCCTGCAATGATGATGACGACGATGACTTCTCCTCCTTTGTCAACTGACCTTTCCAGCTTCTTTGCCTACCCCTCTTTCCTTTTCTGACTGAGGAAGGTCCTGCCAGTGCAACTGTGATGTTGGGATCCTTCCAGACCAGCAGTGTAAACCCCAAGGTATTGCAACTCCTGCCACAGCACTGTAGGGGCTGGACCGAAGTATGTATGGGCATTCATTTCCTACTGCAAAGTATGTTTCCCTTTCACATGGCTGCAAGATACCCCATGTTTCCTTTTTAAAAAGAAAAATTGATACGATGCGATAATCTTTATTGTCATTGTCCCATACAGAACAACGAAATTGAAAATCTACATCAGACTTGCAAAAACCACATGAATCACAAGGTTCATGCAAATATCCTTTGCGCAAACCACAACATCTTGTGGAAGCCTTAATGAATCCTGAAATTCAGTCCAAGCTCTTACAAAACAAACCCTGAACTACTTCCTAGCCAATGTCTATGCACTCAAAACACAAGTAGCTAAAAAAAACCACACACACAAAACAACAACAACACAGGTGTAACCGTAAATGCTAAAAAAAGGGAATTAGTCATGCTGGTGATGCCATATCTTTAGCGCTCTAAACGCACATGAAAATAGAACAAATTGAACCAGGAGGTTTAAAAGGAACCACCTTAGAATAATAATTTATCAATCATTAATTGGGGAAGGCAGACAAACACACGCTTCCGGTAATCTTGCACTATTTTCTAGATATATATATATTTGGCTGCCCAGGGCTAAGTGACAAGCAGTTCCAGCATCACTGAGTAAGACAAGAGATTTACAGCAATTATCTTCTGTTTCTCTCCAGTTCTCCAGATAGCAATGCCCCCAAACAGAAAGCAAGCTCAGACAATGTAATCAATCCACATAAAAAGTAATAAAATCTGTAGTACCACAGGAAACTGCTGTGTTGGAGACACTGCCAGAAGATGCTGAGGAGGATAGGAAACGGCTGGATACTGTACTGACTGAGAAGAAGGCTGCAGAGCCTGCACTGGCTGAGGCAGAAAGGAAACAGAACAGAAGCGGGGGAAGGGAAAGATTCAATTATTGTCCTCAGACAAAGACAGACATTTCTTAATTTGACCCAAGGCCTGTAAATAAAGATGACATCTTCCAGCTCATCTAGCATAGGGCGCAACAGGTCAGATATCGTTTTTTAAAGACTGCATTCCCCACTCCTGCATGCCTGCAATGCTAACTCAGTGGTGAAAAGCCTGTTTGATTTAACACTAAGAAACACAACACTTTCTAATGCAATGCTGATGTAATGCTCTTATGATGAGAGGGCTTGTACAACTGTGCTGGCATTGGGACTGATGTGGCCTTTACTGCTGAGGAGCAAGCCATAGAAATGGTCCTTTGAAAATGTGTAGCTAGCACCGTGGGTCCTTTATTGGTGTGAGTCTCTTATATTACTGGGGAAAAACTAGCAAGGATCCTGTTAACACTTAGCTTTACTGTGCACAACCTAGCAATAACAACCAGGATGCAATCGCCATCATGCCCATTAGGAGAAAAGGGTGGGTCACTTAAATAAAGGTTCTGCATATACTATGCATTTCTACAGGTTTAGTTCCCCACCACCATCTGCCTCAGTAACTGGAGATATGCGTGAGAATAATTTGCATGTCTCCTAGGCATTATTAGCATCAGAAAGGATGTTAGCTACATCATGCCAAATTCAGTGACAATTAAAATCCAAAGCAAATTTGTATCTCAGATAGGGTTGTTCCTCCCCCTTTTCTTTTGTTTGGCAGAGCAGGCAATTTTTTTCCTAGCATGGAGATCACTTTTCCCCCTTCCAGTTTCACAGGAGCTCTCTAGCTAGGGCCCTTCATCATGTGCCCCCCTCCATTTGGGTTGGGGAGGGAGGCTGACAACAAGAGAATGGGTCATTTCAATGGTGGCCCACCATTTGTGGAATGTTTTCTCTGGGGAGGCAAACCTGGCACCATAGATTTAAGTGTCATGCAAATACACCCCCCCCCAATGGCTTTTGGCCTCTCCTAGTGCACTGTCTTTTCATTAACTGTGCATTTTCGAGTTTTTTATTTGAATTGTTCTGCTTTTAGGTTTTTATTGTTGCTTTAAATAGGTTTTAATGTAAATCAATTTGAGTGGATTTATGTAGGATTCAGATGATGATGGGGTGGGGTGGGAGGCAGGGGAAGCAGAGAGCGCCAGTGTCTCAAACAAACGGATGGCTCACAATAGTTAGAACCTACTGCAAAAGGATGTCAAGAATATGCATAGCCACTGCTGAATTGGCCTCGTGGATGGGAGACATTATATACAGAAGTGCTGTTTACCTATGGAGGAGGTACATGCGGCTGGTGCAATGCACAGCTTGGAAGGCTGCCATGATAATGTAAACAAACCTCCTAAATTATATCAGTTTGGGGCCAGTGAGCAGGAGGAACCCATTATATTTTATAGGCTCAGAGGGGTGCACTGGATGATCCCTTGCAAAGCTGCTGAGGGAAACAACTATTTGTGTGTCATCTGTAAAAGTTGCGCCTTAGAGTCATCAGTGTTTCAAGGCGTCACTGGATGCAAATCTTGCATGATGTGCTTCTTCAATGCCTTAACTGCTCCTTTTCTGGCTAGGCCTACGAATAAGGCATTACCAAACAATACTGCTCTAGTAGACTCACACTGGATCCATAGTAAAGGTAAAGGGACCCCTGACCATTAGGTCCAGTCGTGTCCGACTCTGGGGTTGCAGCGCTCATCTCGCTTTATTGGCCGAGAGCCGGCGTACAGCTTCTGGGTCATGTGCCAGCATGACAAAGCCGCTTCTGGCGAACCAGAGCAGCGCACGGAAACGCCGTTTACCTTCCCGCCGGAGCGGTACCTATTTATCTACTTGCACTTTGACGTGCTTTAGAACTGCTAAGTTAGCAGGAGCAGGGACCGAGCAATGGGAGCTCACCCCGTCGCAGGGATTCGAACCGCCGACCTTCTGATCAGCAAGCCCTAGGCTCTGTGGTTTAACCCACAGCACCACTGGATCCATACCTGCTAGCATATAGGCAGACATTTCCCCCTTACCTGTGTGACAAGGTGACTTGTAATTTGTTGCTGTGGTTGCTGCACAGGTTGCTGGGATGAAGGCGGTTGCTGAGACTGTCCAACTATCTGGCTTCTAATGGGCTGTTGACTGCTGGGTGGGTTGTATATTGCAGGTGTACCATCAGGGTTTACAAACGGTTGACCTGGAGCAAATCAATCTTTAATGTACTTTTCAAGACAACTTTACAAAAATAGAGCAACAACCAAACAAAGAACTAGAGCAACACATTTAATTCTCTTACAAATGTATGGATATCTTCCCCAAACCCTTAAGTACTGATTAATGGAAATGTTCCAAGTTCAAAGCAACAAGGTTAGATTTTTTTTGGGGGGGGGGGTTTGCCGTTGAGACTTTGTCAGACATTAGCCAATGTTTTCTCTTAAAGTGCACTAAATCAGAAATTATTGAATCTGAATAAATTGTTAAGTTCACTATGCTTGTTCTTCTCTAAGACAAATGAATTAAGTGCACAATTAGTTAAGAATGCCTCCTTCATTCTGTGATTCTATAAAGGAATGACCACATCAGCTAGTTCAACTGACTGATTAAGAGTGCAATCCTACACGCCTTCTTAGCAGTAAGACCAAATTCAAAGGGACTTACACTTAGAAAAGTGTATATAGGATTGTAGCCTGATGTGGAACTTTAACTGATCTTTAGCTGAAGCCATCAGATATTAGTTCAGCATAGATAGATGCTTTCTTCCTTTTGAGAGCTTATGACCCATGCTGATCTTCTTTCAAATAATAACTGCATTCCAGTAAGCTCTTAATGCATTAAGGGTTCTTAATGAAAAATTTAACTCCAGGTATCCATTCGCTCCCTCTGTGCTGACATGCTATGTATTAGGTCTCCACTTTTTTCTTTTGGTACATTATTAATGATGCTGTTCACTGCTCATGAAATACCTATTCAGTGCATAGTTTACTGATGAGGCAGTTTCTTTGCCCAAAAGCAGGAACCCTATTTGGACATTGCCCTTCATGTGATTGCAACCTCACCTGTAGATCCCCAAGGAAAGATGGTGTCTCTCATTGCAAGATATCTGCCTCTCTCTTGGAAACTGTAATTTCTGTTTTAGTACTGATCAGCACCTGGATTTTTCTATGGGCTGTGGTTTGCTAAAATAATAGTGTCAGGGGGCTGCATCCCTCCTCCAGTCCAGCGTTAAGTAGTTATCGGGAGCAGCCCCCGATCTTGAAGACAGATTCATCCACTTCCCCTTCGGGCCAAAGCAGTGGAGAAGGGGGGGCGGTGGAGAGGCTTGAGCTAAGCAGCCAGAGACCTCGTTACGAAAAGGGGGAACGGAAAAAGCAAAAGACAAAGTGTTTCCTCCTCCCCCGCTGGGCTTCCTGGCGCGAAAATAGAAGGAAAGATCCACTTCCGGAATCTGATGATGATGATGGATGAGCTGGTTTTACAACCTGCTCCGCTTGTAAAGCAATTAGTCTAGATTAAAGCCTTAAAGAGCTACATGGCTTGGACTCTTATTTCGGGCGATCAATTAAGGAGGCAGCCCAGCCTTCCTGACAAATAGAAAACATGAAACCGACTTACCTGTGTGTGGATTGAGCAGGATACTTCCTGGTGGAATCCCTGCAGCTTCAAGTGGAAGTATGATGTAGCTGGTGTTGTTTGCTACTACCTGGCCACTTATTCCATTGTCTGTATAGGAAACATTGCTCGAAGAGGAGGCTGTAACTCCAGGGACAACTGATGCACTTTGGAGAGGTTGATGGGTTCGTGACAGAGATCCTGAGGACCCAGCACTGCTGGAAGACTCTGAACCTGAAAAAAAAGCCAGGTTTACTGTAATAAACACTACATCTACAGGGTAGACAGGGCTTACGGACTGAGCAACAGCCACATTACTAAGTAACTTCTACAAAGCAAATTATTTATCTGTAACCTCATCCAAAGCATTCCCCCCCTCAACTGCAATCATGGATGAGTTTGCAAAGCCTGCTAGTATCACTTGAGGACCGTGGTTGTGACATACAACAGTGCAAGCTCCTCATCCAACATGGAATATAGAAACCTGTGGGTGGCATATGTTGCCGGCGGAAATTTAATGTTACAAATGAGAGCCGACTCATATCATTGACCAAAATCAGGCTGTTATTCATATAACTACACTAAAGTTGTGTCCATAGTTCCTTTGACATAGTGTGCTATTGTTTATGAAGAGGAGGGGGAGGAACCAACAAAATTTTAGCTCTCATTAATGCTCCCACCCCCAGTGATGCAAACATTGCAGTTGTATAGCTGCATTGCATTTACATCATTTTAACTGAATATTTTGATGATGTCATACATTGCAGGAGTGCAGCCCAAGTGATTTGTTAAATTATTAACTTTCCCAGCCTTGGTATTGATTTATAGCTTTAATAATGCATCCTTCCATATCCATTATAGCTCACAATATGCGAGCAACAAGGTAGTATATTATTGGCAAGGGATAAACTATGCTTTTAAATTAAAATGGAATTTTTTTGGGGGGTCAGCACAACAACATGTGATTAAAGTGTAAAGGGAGGTTAGTAATAATGTTTAGAGATGCTCAGCTAATTGTGGTGGCCGAGTACTGTCATATCACTAGAGTTCTTTGTCGTTTGCTTTGTGGGGACCAACACTCTAGTAAATGAACGTGGTAGACTAATGCAGAACATTCAGGATGATGAATGCCATATAGGGCCCTAACTGCTGTTGGCCAACTTTCTGAGGGCCGCATGGTCAACGTGAAAGTGAACACAACCCAGATTTGAGCACAGAAATATGCATGTATGTAGGCAGACCTACACAGGGAGTTAGAGATGCACACAAACAGGCAGGCAGACACACTGAGGTATACAGACCCCCAGCTCCATTGTCAATCTGTGCCCATCAGTAGAGGAGTGGGGTGGGAATCATCCTTCCTATCACAGTACTGAGCTTGGCAGAGAGGTTATTCTCCCCCTAGCCTCTAATTATTTTGAAAAAGTGCATTCTGCTAGTGGAAGAGAATACAAGTGCCCAGGAAAGGAGAGCATGCTCACTCTTTCCTCTCTCTGGAACACTCCAATCTTCTAGCCATGATGACATACAAGGAGGAGAATTTTGCTGAGCGTTGGAGAGCTACGTCATGTGCATCTGGCAAGCTGGATATGGTCCATGGGCAGCAGGTTCACCACGCCCTGTTGTATAATTTACACATTTTTTTATTTTTAAAAGAGCGCACAAGAGCGAAATCTTAATGTATTTGTTTGCGATGAAATAATTCAGTCAACTTTCAATGCCTGTAAATTAATCTTCAGCCAACTGTTATTTTTGGAAGTGGTTTTTTTTTTATCATCTGGAGTATAAGAACTGAAAGAAAATATTCATGTGTCCTGGCTTTGTGCAGCTGCTACTGACATATGCAATTTAACATGGGTATCAGCTGTGTTCCATTCTAACAGCTGAGATTCCTGAATTGCAAGGGGCTGGACTAGATGATCCTTGGGTCCCTTCCAACTCTACGATTCTATCACCCTATACCTATTTTAAAGATACAAGGTTTCAAATGAAACTTCATCTGGTAGCTTCAGGAAACAAGGGAAAATCATGACAAGCAACTATATTCTTTTGCAGGAAATATCATAGTGGAAAATTAGCTACTTCAAAATATCGTTACATATAAATCAAACTACTTCAGGTGAATAACAGGGAAAAGTTATGAGTTGACTCTTTCCTGTTAAAAGAGACTGCATAGACTTAGCACTATTCCTTTATGATGTCTAAACTATTTGTTTTATGAGCCGTCGTATAAATATATATTATAAGTAAATTAATTAGTCTCCTTAAAATGATTTGATCTATATAAGAACTAGCACACATGAAATCTACAAGTGTCTATAGGTGTGCTTCGGCGGGGAACTGATGTAATCAGCAGTTGAATTATTCTACCTTTCTAAATCATCCATAATCAGTAGACTCTTGTGACAAATCAGTTACAGACTTGCACTTCCTTAGAGTGCAGGCGAGGAATTGGTTGTCTGAATATTCTTCCACATCAGTAGCTCTCTGCACATACCTAGATAACCTATCACACTGGAATGGGAACCCTTTTTATATGGGGGGAGCATTTTTCATTCAATCCTCCGCTCACCTACAGTCTGAAGTGATACAATCTTGCAACAGATAATTTATGCATGTCTACAGAAAACCTTGAGGCTCTTTGTCAGTGACCACAAATAGATGCTTTTACTGGAAGTGACTTAGCCTTTCACTACTAGAGCCAAGCAATCTCAAAACCACCAAGTAACTATAATCCTCTGCATGAGTAAGCTCTACTGAATTCAGTGGGATTTAGTCCCAGGTAAATGTGTATATAGTTACATAGGGACGCGGGTGGCGCTGTGGGTTAAACCACAGAGCCTAGGGCTTGCCGATCAGAAGGTTGGCGGTTCGAATCCCCGCGACGGGGTGAGCTCCCATTGCTCGGTCCCAGCTCCTGCCAACCTAGCAGTTTGAAAGCACGTCAAAGTGCAAGTAGATAAATAGGTACCGCTGCAGCGGGAAGGTAAACGGCATTTCCATGCGCTGCTCTGGTTCGCCAGAAGTGGCTTAGTCATGCTGGCCACATGACCTGGAAGCTGTACGCTGGCTCCCTCGGCCAATAAAGCGAGATGAGCGCCGCAACCCCAGAGTCGGTCACGACTGGACCTAATGGTCAGGGGTCCCTTTACCTTTACCTTAAATGTGTATTGGATTGCAGCCTATGTTTACCAAGACTATGTTAGCTATCACAAAATTAAACATAATTCTCAAAGACCAGTAGTTTAAATATGACAAAGGGTACTGTGATGGGTGATTTTTATGGTAGGGGTTCCCAAACTGTGGTCCACGAACCATCAATGGTCCATCAGCTTCATTTGGATGGTATTTGACATGTCTGTGGATTTGTGGTTGAAGAAGGGAGATGACACATCCATTGCATTAAATATCCCTACGGATTTCAATTGCTACAGCAGGCAGGGAAATCTGTAAGTGGTCTGCCAAGACCCTCAGCAAAAGTTTGTGTTAGGGGGCTCCCTCCCCCTTCCAGCCCAGCGTTAAGTGTGTACAGAGAACAGCTGCCGATTTTAACAACAGAGTCCTCCTCTGCTTCTGGGAGCAGCAGTGGGTGAGGAGAGGAAGTGTTGCCAGGGCTTGGGTTAAGCAGGGAGAGACCTCGGAGCTTACAGGGAGGATGTCCGGGGGAAAGAAAGGGGAAAAGGAAACAATGCTTTCGTTTCCCCCGATGGGCTTGCTGGCGGGAAAATCGTAGCGACGCACTTCCGGATTCTGCTAGTGATTGATTAGACATGTTTATGACTCGCTCTGCGTTGTAAAGTAATTAGACTAGCTTAAAGCTTCAAAGCTGGATGTCTCGGACTCTTTATTGAACGACCAGCGAAGGGGGGCAGCCCTGACAGTTGGGGAACCAGTTTTATGAACTATGTTCCTGGAAACTGATAATGAATGCTTGCCATACATAAACAGAAAACCAGTTTGACTTCTTAACTTGTTCACCATCTGCAACTACTAGACAGTTACGAACAGAAGACAAGTATTGGTGTTTGCTGGATGATAGATTTTTACCCCATGAACCCCACTTATAAACTTTTCCTACACTATCAAGAACGTTGCAGTATGCCGTAGCAGGGACACACTTTCTTTGACCGTTCAGACTAAAGGTCCATCTAGCCGAGCATTCTGTTTATGACAGAATGCCTCTTGCAAGTTTGCAGGCAAGGGATGAAGCCAACAATCTACAACCACCCCCTGTTGTTTGTTTCCAGCACTTGATATGCAGCAGTTTGTGACCTCTAAATAGGAATAATCCTCCTCCTGGTTCAGCAATCCCTTCTGAATCCATTCCCCACAGCCTTATTTCTCCTGGCTTCCCCAGGCTGACTGACAGCTTCACTTTATGTTCTGGCGTTGGAAACTATGAGCTTGTTTTGACATCCAGTCTTGCTCTCCCCCCTTCCCTCCTGCACCCTTTCATTGAGTTACTGCCGCCTTTTTTTCCTGTTCTGGGTCTTGACAACCTTTCAAAATTTAAAGGGAGGGGAGCACTCAACATTCCTAATCACCCTGCAATGGGGAAGATATTACCACTGAAGTGGTTTTAAATGTGTCATAAGAGATTTCATTTGGAGGTTAGGCGAATATCTAGGGTAGATAAACTTGAATTATTGGAGCTCCTCATGTATTTTTTCTTCTTCTTCTTGGGAGGGTTGGTGTATAATTTTAGCAACAAAAATGTTATGCAAGTTTTAAGATCCTTTAATGTGTGAAGTCTGGATGCAAGGAAGCCAGAGGAGTGAAAGGGCTGGGAGGAATGGAACAGTCGGGCTAGCTTATTCCTCCCTCTTTTGCCATTAAGTCACTGCAGCTGAATGGAAAGCTTTTTCCTTGAGCATGTATGTAAACTAAGACCTATGTTTAGATCCACACCTGCTCACCCTTCATCCTGCTTCTACCCATCTTCTGCACATAAAAACCCATGTGCCCATCCCTGTGCAGAGAGAAAGGATCGCTGTGTTTAGAAGGATCAGATGGGAGGGAGATATTGAGCAGTTGAATCTGGAAGATCCTGTGGGTGGTTCAACATTAATCGGCATCCCTGGGTAGCATCTTAGGCACCAGTTGGTTAAATGTTTGGCTAGCCTTATAGGAGCTTCGAGCACACATCTTAAAAGTAACAGAAACTTACTGCAGAATTCTGTATTCAAAAGTCACACCATTAAATCCTTTTAATGATTAATGATCATTCTATGATTCTGTGTGGACCAAAGCTCATGATGCAGTCCTACAAATCACTTCTAGAGATAACCTGGGAGCCTGAGGGCCCTGCCCTGTCTCTCTCCACCTACCTTGGGGTGGGGCCTGGAGGACTCCATAAAGGACAGCTGCTGCTCGACAGAAATGGATCCTTTTTAAAATTGTTTTTATTTTTAATCTATGTAATTTTAAATTGTTATTGATATGTTGTATTTTTAGTTTTAGATTTTATGATTTATGTGGAAATTGTTTTCCATTTGGTTGTGTACCTTTCGATGTGCTTTATTTATTGTTTATGACTTTGGTTAAGTTGGTAATTATGTAAATCTTGCCATGCTTTAAGTCGCCTTGAGCATTGTTTTAACAATGGAAAGGCGGCATACAAATAAAATGATGGTGATGATGATAACCTCCTGCAGCTTCCCTTACACAGCGAGCAGAAACTCCCTGTGATGAGGGCTTTCCACTGATACTATCCCAAACCATGCAGAAATGGAAGTCACTCCAGCTTGGATCCCTTGGAACCTTGATTGGAATTTTGGAGTAGACCTCTAGCCTAACAAGCTAAGCTTCGACCCATAAGGCAGGGATCCCCATTCCTTGATGTCACAGACTGCCTTCTGGACAAAAGGG
This sequence comes from Darevskia nairensis, assembly GCA_034642065.1. NCBI lineage: Eukaryota > Metazoa > Chordata > Lepidosauria > Squamata > Lacertidae > Darevskia > Darevskia nairensis. Next base: position 1,288,300 of record JAWWNI010000811.1, on the reverse strand, counting down.
CAGGAATAAACACATACTTTATTTGCTAGACTTCCATTCCACCTTTCCTTCAATATCAAGCCCAAAGTGCCATACGAAAGAAAGAAAGAAAGAAAGAAAGAAAGAAAGAAAGAAAGAAAGAAAGAAAGAAAGAAAGTAAACTCTTCAACCAAGCTCTTGGAGAACCAACAAAAAGTGTTTACTTGTTTCTTAAGTAACAAGGAAAGAGATGCTGTAATATGCTGCCCTTGGAACTTCCTGTCAATCCTGGAAATAGGGAATGTGAATGAATGTCAGTGATGGATGATGCTATATCACTACTATTAATAATGTCTTTTGAAAGTAAAGTCATTCTAAGTGTGAACCTGCGGATCGATAACTTGTTAGAATCCACTGTGCTGCTGCATCTAAAGCACAGAACAATATCAGAACTTGTATAAGGTAGTCAACATTTGCAGAAATTTAATTTTAGTTAGCTTCTAAAAACTGAAGAATGTTACTTTTATTATTATATCAACAGATTTTTTTTAAGAGGATGTACTTTATTAAAAAATGCATCATGTTTAAGTGGCTGGTTGGCATAGCTTTTATACCAAGCTAATAACTTGTATCATGAATGACTGTGCAAAGTCCATTCAAAAAGTGTAACCTGCTCTTCCACTCCAAATGTTAGTGATTCAGTCACCACAGGGGAAGTTAACTGAATGATCAGATGTTGTTTTTTAAGGAACGTTCACTTCAACATTTCCTGGATGTGCAAAGAGAAAAAGAAAAGGAAGAAAATTTGGACTTCTCACACTGGCAGTTCATATCTGGATGAAAAACAATGGTGTTTTATTCTATCACACCATACTACATCCAGGAGCAGCTGATTGCTACAAGTTATAAGGCGCTGGGGCAAGGGGAACACAAGGCTCCCCAATTTTCAGGAAACTGCACATGCACTTGGGAGTCTGGTTAATCTTTTCTGCTGCCTGTGCTGCCAGCCTAAGGTTGGGATCTTGGGCCTTATGCTGTGTGAGGTCAAAGAGGGAGTATTTATTTTCCCCTTCAAATTCTTGTAAGAAGCGGAGGTTATGGCCAGGACAGGCCTCAGCTCTGGATATGGCATGGGCTGGCCAGTGGCCTTGCCAACAGCCCACTGCCAACTGAGAAGATCTCTCATTTCTTAATGGGAAAAGTAACTGGCAACTGTTGAAATGAAGTTTCAGCTAGAAGCATAGCTGTCAACCCTCCCTTTCCCCCCCCGGGAAACTCCCTTATTCCAATGCCGTTTCCTGCTGCTATCCCGGATTGTTGATATCCCTTAAATTTCCCGGATTTCAAAGGAAGCAGCTCCTCTCCCTCCTTGCCGGCCAGGGAGGCTCCTCAGCTGCGTTGCTCGGCTGCCAATAAGGAGTCTGAGACCGACTGGGGGCGGAGCTTGCATGCCTTGTGCAGCCAGACCCTCATGCCCAACCAGACAGACAGACAGCCTGCTGTCTATGCACTCGCTCTTTCGCTCACCCATTCACTCATCCTGGAGCGCAGGGTGGCGAGGCAACTTGGTGCCATTGCACCGCCCTCGCGGCATCCCTTATTTTCAAATCTGAAAGTTGACAGCTACGGCTAGAAGCAGCTGTGATGTTACAGGAGTCTCTGTGATCCCCTCTCATTTCCTGGGGAGAGAAGTGCAGCAGGGAGAGTGGAAAGCTCATTTGTCCCTCATTTGATGGGGACACCTGGAAAAGGGCCTCTGAAGATGGCTCCAGGTATAATAGGAGGCAGCACTTCTGACCCTAAATTTATTCAGGGACTTAAAAGGACACCTGTTTCATTGCAAGGGGCTCAAGGATGATCTCCTGCTGAAATGTGTGCTGGAGAAAGTAGGGCAGTGATTCTTTCATGTTCGTTTTACCCCACCAGCACTGCTAGGGCTAAAAATTGTGTGCATGACAATTGTGGGGTGTATGTGTGAAAGGATGGAGTAGAGCTGCATCCGTAAAACCCTGCACCAAGCCTGCTTAGGGCACTGGCATGAGCCCTGATGATTGCAAAGCATGGACAGACCATAAGATGAGAAGAGGCAGCGATTCCGGAGATAAAACTGCATATTAATGAAGCTTAATTAACTTTCCTAGGTTCCCCCAGGTTCCCCCACAAAGGAACAAGATCCTCTGTATTCCACGCATGACCCAGAACATTTGATTGAAAAAGAGGCAGGTGGGGGAACTAATGCGTTTCTTCCAGCTTATGGACCTACGAGCAAAAGCTCATTTTTAGATTTTCCTGTGTTGCATTTGAACTGGTGGGAGTTCAACTGATTGCTCCCTTGTACCATAATGTGATCTACATATCTCAGGGGACACTCTTCTTCCACTCAATTTACTGACAGTTCTCCACTGAACAAATAACAAAATCTGAAGCACAGTAAAGAACATACTGCAATATGTCGGAGTTTAGTGAGCTATTGCTAACAAAGGTTTGGTAAACTGAGTTTAAGTTTGTGTCCGTACAGCCCTCAGAAAGTGAAAAGCAGTAAATGCTAAAATCAATTTGTAGGCATGGCATCATTAAGGATTACATCCTATAAATTACAGAGTATTCTTATAAGCACAAACCTTGAACCTATACATGCCCTTCCATCCCACAACTGTAGATTTCGTTTGACCTGGGGGTCACTGAATCCTGAACTTAAGCACCTTGTAGAAAAGTATTAAGACGTATCTGTTATATCTGGCTTTGGGCAGCTGAGGCTAAAGAGGTAAAGCTGTGGTGTATACTTTGTATAAAGGTAAAGGGACCCCTGACCATTTGGTCCAGTCGTGTCCGACTCTGGGGTTGTGGCACTCATCTTGCTTTATTGGCCGAGAGCCGGCGTACAGCTTCCGGGTCATGTGGCCAGCATGACAAAGCCGCTTCTGGCGAACCAGAGCAGCACACGGAAACGCCATTTACCTTCCCGCTGGAGCGGTTCCTATTTATCTACTTGCACTTTGATGTGCTTTCGAACTGCTAGGTGGGCAGGAGCTGGGACCGAGCAACGGGAGCTCACCCCATCGCAGGGATTCGAACCACCGACCTTCTGATCGGGAAGCCCTAAGCTCTGTGGTTTAACCCACAGCGCCACCTGGATCCCTTATTCTTTGTATACAATGTACATTAAGAACCGATTTAATTCCAATTTAATATTACCGGTATATTTCCTTTAAGAACATATGTTTAAAAGCACATGTAACATTGCAGCTAAAGAAGCCTCTTTGCTTCCTGTGTACAAAATCAGTAGATCAATCTCCAAATCACAGTCATGGTTAAAATCAAAACTACGCTTTCTTTTTATTTGTGCTTCCAGAATGAGAAATTAAAACAACATGCAAACACCGAGTGCACATTGCATGCATCCCATTTCATATGGAAAGAGACTAAAGGAACCTGTATGTTTTGTGCCCTTTTTGGCCAGGTTTCTTAAATCCATTTTACCAACTAATTATAAAAACCCTGGAGAAGTAGGCATTGCACCCACGAATGAAGGTGAAAGACACAGCACTGACATATTTACTGCAGCCAGCTCAGATGCAGAACAATCATGCAGAACATCCATCCTCTTAGCAGAGAAACCTTCTGACAAACCCAACACAGTACTAGCTACCTGTTTTAGACAGTTTGCCGGTACTCCTGTTGCTTGATGAGCTATCTCCTCTTGTCAGAACAGTTATTCCACCAAAACTCGCTGTCTTCGTTATGGCTGGCTTCAAATTGCGATTGGAGCTATCCGAGTCTGTGCTGCTCCAGGGCCTCTGGTGGTCTGGCCATTTTAGCTCATTATCAGTACTGCTTTGCCGGCTGCCAGATGTCTTCCCCGTACTATCCCTGTTACCCCTACCATGCAAAAGTGGGGAGGGGAGATATAAAAACAAATGCATCAGGCCAGAATCCATTCTTGCTCAAGTTGCTGCAAATCTGAATGAGGTTGGTACACACGTGAGAGTACACACGAGCAGAAAAGTCAGGATATTTATCGAGCGATTGGTTGGGCTGATGCAAAGGGCCATTGGGCTGTGTTCAGCTGAGGGATAACAAGATGTGCAAGAGGAAAAGTAGGTCAAAAATTAATCTTTGCGGTATTTCTATTTTACTTAATATATGCAGGGTTAGGTGTCAGCGTCTTTTGTGCAGGTTCTCTGTTGTTTGCTTGTGCTCTTTTAGTGGTGAGAGAGGTCAGGGTTGGCGTAGGGTGTGATTGTTCATTTGTGGTTGGCTGTGGTGGTCTTTGGTTTCCTGTGTGAGTGGGGTGGGTGAGTGTTTTTGGTCAGGTTAGCCATATTGATTTGTATGCTGCCGGTAGATTTCTGTCATTGTCTATTTGGGCTGTGTGTGTGATACCCACACCTCTCCCCCTTCTCTCCCTAATGTCTCAACAAACGAAACTGCTGTATAAAAATGTTACATGGAAAGCACAAGAAAGAGACAATGCATATACCTTTGTAAATCAAGAAAATCCTCAATAAAAAAATAATTAAAAAAATAATAATCTTTGCCTTTGCTGTTGTGCATGCTTTAGCAAGAAGCCCAAACACTGAAAAAGAAGGCAACACGTTGGCCAATCTTGAGTGAAAAATTAGTAGACTTAATCCGTAGTAAATTATAACCGTAGTAAATTATAAGACAGCAATCCAGGTAATCTGCTGTTTCGACTGATACTTCGTCAGTTGCATAACTAATGTTTGTGGATATACTGTGGAGCAAGGATCATAATCATATGTAATCCCTGCTATGTATAAGACATATGTATAAGACAGCAGGGATTACATATGATTATGATCCTTGCTCCACAGTATATCCACAAACATTAGTTATACAACTGACGAAGTATCAGTCGAAACAGCAGATTACCTGGATTGCTGTCTTATAATTTACTACGGTTATAATTTACTACGGATTAAATCTACTAATTTTTCACTCAAGATTGGCCAACGTGTTGCCTTCTTTTTCAGTGTTTGGACTTTGATTTGCAACACAGGGGTTGTTTTTTATTAGCAAGAAGCCCAACAAACTTCTTTGCCGAGTTTGAAATGCAAGAGCAAATCTGAGGGAACAAAACCATTTATGCTGAAAGAACAGCAGGATGAGATGTAGCCAGATGTTTTGAACTACAACTCCCAGTCAACATGGCCAGCGATTTGGGAGGATGGGAGTTGTGGTGCACAGCATCTGGAGAGAACCACATTCCTCTGACAGATATTTAAATAATAGTTGCATCTTCACTCTCTTTGCACAATTTAGAAGCCTATAGAATTAACACTGTGTTCTGCATTTCAGAACCACCATGTTAACAGCGAACAACACAACCATGCAATCAGAGAGGCTGGCCTCTTTTTTTACAGGTGTACTTTACACTTCCCTGCAGTTTGACACGTCTCCCACGAAACCTACTTTCACTTCAGTTTCAATTAATTCAAGTTCCACATACAGTCAAAAGCACTTGAAAAATAATAAAACACATAGCAGTGATAAGTATCCATCTCTGTACCCGAGTGCTACATGTCACTACTAGACACCCCTAAAACCTTCCTTCCACCCTTCATCTTTGTTGTCAAAAACTGCCACTCTGAGGGCCAAACTAGTTGAACCATTAAATGTGTGAATGCATTTAACGTGCGTTGTTTTTTTAAAAAAACAGTAACTGGTGGGGGAAGGTAATGTGGCATATTGGGTGGGGAAGGGTATTTAACCGTTTTCTAGGTGCAGTAATTCAAATAAAACGTTTGCCCCGAAGCTACTGTTTGCCCCACTTTGGTGGGAAACACAGCTTTGAGTGGAGGGACTTTCACCGGCAACATTGCATGGGAGGTCAAAGTTAAATTCTTCCTTGTCCGCTGCAGTCCTGCCAGGTCCCTCAATACAGGCACATTAAATATATTCACACATTTTACGTACTTGCATGTTTGTTCTGGGCCAACTTGGACTTTTTCAAATATATCTTCTTTCAACTCCTTTCAGGGTTTCCCCCTTAAAGGTAGATAGCCGTGTTGGTCTGTCATAGTCAAAGCAAAATAAAATAAAAAAATTCCTTCCAGTAGCACCTTAGAGACCAACTAAGTTTGTTCTTGGTATGAGCTTTCATGTGCATGCACACGAAATGAAGAAGTGTGCATGCACACGAAAGCTCATACCAAGAACAAACTTAGTTGGTCTCTAAGGTGCTACTGGAAGGGTTTCCCCCCATGCACTTGTACTGAGCCCTTCAGTGGCTCTCTCTCTTCTTCTTTAGCCCATCAAATAGATTCTTGCTGTAATCTTAAACCTCTTAATTCTGCTTTGCTATAATTATCCTTTCTTATTAAACTTTGAGTTGCCCTTTGCTCTTACCCTCTTCAGTAACCTGCCTATTTATCCACTCCTCACATAATTGCCTCGCTGCCGCCTTCGATCAGGCCTCATGTGCTCCGTACAACTTCTATGAACGTTCCCCTCGTCTATTCATACTTCCTAGTGTGACACTTATGACAATGCTCCTGGAACTCAAGCATCTATTAGTATTTCTCTGAGCTCCTTAATATAGAAGTTGTTTTCTTGAATAGTTTGTGAAGAAATCAGCAAAATATGGGAGATGCTCATTGAATGCAAACGGTAACTAAGTATATGATATTGTATCCAATACCAAACCCTCCACAAAATAGGGAGTGTGTCATTTCTCAAATTGTTACCCAGAACTTCACACTTACACGTTAGAAAACTAAACTACACCCTTACCTTCTAATAGGCATATCCAGTAAACGTTACAGTTCACCACATGTAGCTGAGGCATACATTTCTGTATAGTGTTTGCTGTTTTTCAATTTGAGGCACAGAGAAGGAGACTGAATATCATACGCACCAAGTACCGGTACATTCAACTCACTCAACTTAAAATAGGACCCTTTACCTCTAAAACACAATAATTAAAACTATTTTCTTCTTAAGGGTCTCATATTTGTTGCTGCCACATGCTAGCAGCAGAAGGTGCATCTCAAATCAGAGGAGAGCAGATTATTATTATTATTTTAAATCCAGCATTGCAATGTAATTGCCTTTTAAATACTCAGGGAAGCCTGGCTATAATTTTCCTTTTGTTAAGCACACAAACCTAGATCCAGAGATCCATCCCACGTACAGGAGGTTTCAGTGAACACAAAGAGCTCCTGTACGTATTAGGGCTGGACAATATATCATCCAAAACCGGTTTGTGATATTGTGATATCGGTTTCATAATTGTTTACCGTGCAATATATTGTCAATCAAGATGTGTGTGCGTGCTATGCAAAAATCACAATGTGGGGAAAACCGCGAAGCCACCCAGTGATTCTACATAGCTCCATCTTTATTTCATACATTGTGATATATTGGTATATTGTGATGTTTAGCTGGCAACATATCATGATGTTAAAAACCATCCCTAGTGCTTCCCCACCACTACTGCAGACTGTTGTATCTCAGTGTTCCAGCAGATGTGAGGGTTGAAGAGCAAACCCACTGATTCCATGAGCTACCTGTGTAGAAAGCGTTTTCTAAATATGAAAAATATTAAAAATAAACATAAACAAATAAAAACAGGGGGTAGAAGGGGATGCAGATATGAAATCAGCACAAATCCTGGGCTGTCTCTCTGATTTCACCGACATATTTAGAGATTTCACTAACACATGCTGATATTTCATGTCACCATGGTGAAATGACTCCCTAGTTATGTATTAAACTAAAGCCTTCTCTTCCCTTTGTCCTGCAATGATCCTTAAAGTCAACTGACAGTCTCAACCACAACTGGGTATGCTATCTATGTACTAGATCCATATATATATATATATACTGTGTAACTCTGTCCCTTTGGAGACTCATTTAAGACTCACTCTTGAGATGAATCTGAAAGCTTTGCTGTGATATGATGTTTCCAGGAGAGAGCGGGGCGTGGTATGGAGGATCACTTTGGGATCTTCTGAAGATTATCTGAATATTTTCAATGGTTTCATTTAGGTTTTGTTAATGCCATAGCCCACTCTGAGGTCAAAGATAAACATTTAAACAATGCAAAATTACAAATATATCTTTAACGATCTGCATTGTGCATACCTGAAGAGCTGCCTTTTCTTCAGGGTTTCATTGCATAAGCTATCCTCCAAGAGCCTGATGAAAATGAAAAGGAAGGAAACACATTTAAAAACACATTTTCAAAACTTGGATTTAACTTGATGCTTCAGCTCTTATAGCCATATTTTTTTTTATCACGCTCCTTATTTTTAAAATAAGACTGCAGTCAAAGGCACAACAGCTTTAGTGCAGTAGCCATAAGGATGATTTTGGGCCCACTTCTTTGATATTGATTTGTGGACACTGAATGGCAGTCCCTTTTCTATAAATTAGTTTTGCATTGGTTGCAACATGTATGCTATAAAAAAATATTTATGGTAGTGCATCGCTCCGTAATGTGACACTAGAGTAGGCACTGATAACATTAAGACACTCATTATTTTTCAGTAATGTAGTTGCAGCCAGAATAATTCCATTTTCCACAAGTCAAGAGCATTTATATATCTGAGAAAGACAGCATGAGCTCTCCTCTGAAACTCAGAATATTCACATACTGTATGTCGTTCTAAGGTGAAATGGCCACCATTGGTGGCAGATTTTACCTGTCATTAAGGACGGGAGAGATCCAGATCAAACCCTTGAGGCTGTCCATTTGTGAAGTTCCCATTTATTTCAGTGAGGTTTCCTTGCACTGAAGACCCTCCTAGTGAATTCTTCCTCACATTAATTAGTGGAATGAGAGAAGAGTCATTTGGATTTTCTAATTCCGTCACTATGATGTCTTGGGACAGCCTTGAATACTCGGTAAAAACTAGTTACATTTCCCCATTTTGTGTGTGTGTGTGTGTGTGTGTGTGTGCATTTGTTTGTTTTTAATCACTAATACAATATGTAACACACCTAAGAAATTAGTGACTTAAGTGCATCCCATCAATTTAATGATATATCATTTTAATACCCCTTCGCTTATATTTAAACTGAAAACCTCTGCCAAATGTATGCTATGTATTCCTCTGCTCTAATGTCCTCTGCTCTAATGTCAAAACCTCTGCTATGTATTCCTCTGCTCTAATGTTTGCATATACTCCAGGCACAGGCAAACTTGGCCCTCCAGATGTTTTGGGACTACAACTCCCATCATGCCTAGCTAACAGGACCAGTGGTTGGGGATGATGGGAACTGTAGTCTCAAAACATCTGGAGGGCCGAGTTTGCCTATGCCTGATATACTCCATGCTAGCTACTTTAAGCTGGAAGAAATTAACTGATCCCTCAGCCAAAGTAGCATTAGAATACAAATTGCGGCTATTAAAACATACTGACTCGGGTCCAGATTTCGCCTCCCATGAATAGAAGGAATGCTTCTATCTGTGGAAGGCTCCTGATCTGTTGGAGGAATCCTACTGAGAGAAAAGGGCGAAGAAGTAATTTTCATTTGTTTCCCCTCCCCATGACCACCCCCCTAATCTCTTCCAGGAGGCGGCATGGAAGGCTGCAGGGGAAAGGCTTTTAATACCAGTGGGGTCATTCTGAGCTGAACTCCACAACCGTTGCTTGAGACCCAGGTCCTAGGAGGAATGCCTCTCCCATTACTTGCCAATGCACGCCTTAAATTCTGCTGATAATTTCATCTATAACCACAGCACATTCCATGGCGACTTGTAGAATGGCCTTTTTGGTTATGGAACTCCCTTCCATCAGAGATACATTTGTATCTCATGTTGACATCTTTTTGACGTTTCTTAAAGGCATATCTGTTTCATCTGGCTTTGGGGGAACATAAGAGTTAGTTGGGCAGTTCCCCTGTACTGTGACTTTGGTGTTGCTGCTATTTTGTGGCTGACCTGTGAATTAGATCATTTTATGGTTTGTGCTGTTTTTTCACTGCTGTATTTGCATACTACCTTGAGAACTCAAGTTGAAGGCCTGTCTAAAATATGCCAAATAAGTAAATAACCCAAAATATATACAATGCATATGCACATTTTTACCTGTTATCCAGAAAAATGCTTTCTTGGGAGCAAACTGACTGGAAGACAAAACAAATAAAAAAGCATTTTGGTTGGTAAACAAGGTAACCCTCACATCCGAGTTTTCCAGGTTGAAACCAGAATTTTTTCCCACATTCATGCATCATGGATACAATGAACGCTCAAACGATTGTTAACAAGGAATTCATAACAGGTTGTTTTTGTGGGGGATAGCCATATATCAATAGTTCTTATCTCAGAAGAGTTCAGAGGAGAATAGGTTTCAGATATGTTTTGAGAAGAATAGGAAGTGCTTAAGCAACAATCCCAAAACAAAGATATCTAGAAGTCCTTAAAACCCGCTGAAATCAGAGGAACAGGTATGTTGCAACCAATTTATCAGTTTCAGTGGGGCATAAGAACAGCTAACTTCTTGACTGGAGCCAAGAAGTCAATGAGAGACAAATGGAAGGAAAATATGCTGAGCAAATAAAACATAGAGTGAGTGAAGCTGAAGCAGGTAGAATAGTTTTAAATCCTGCATGGTTCAATTATAAGAAACAAATTTAAGAAAGCTAATGGTACTTTAACGTGTCCTGGATGGAAAATAATTTGACAAAAAATAAATTCCATTGCCAAGAATCTATCATTTTAATGTTGGTTGAATCCATGAATTATTCTCATTGCCTTTGACTCTCCATTCCTACCCCCCCTTTTTTTGTTCATAACGAGTACAATAGATGTTTTTGGAAAGAAAGAAAAAACCCTCAGCCAAACTTGCAGTGAATTTAAACAAAAGAAGTGGAAATGAATGAGAGACAGTGAGAGAGAGAGAAGCAAGGAACAGATCAGGTCCATTGCTTCCCCAACTATGAAACTGCAGATGATTCAAATTACATCATAAGCAACATCAAATTCTAGTGCTATGAAAGTCCAGATACTGTGTACATTTTCATTTTCAATTTTTTTTTACAGGATGTTCAGAAAGGGGCTTCCGAAAACTGTTGTGGCAAATCACAGACATCCATGTCAAATTTTTAGTTTTCTCTTGTGAAATACATATGGCTGAATCATTTTGCATAAACTCAGCTGCTGCTTGGCTGAGGCCAAGGAGGCTGTGGCAATTTACAGTAACAGATATGTCATTTACAAGCTGTAATAGTGGTGATGATCCCAACTCCCAGTGTAAATAATACAGGGTCTCTCATGGAGTAAATGAGATGAGCCTGACTCATTCAAACTTTTGTTTGCTATTCAGCGTTGATCGCACAAATTTCACACAAGAAAAAAATGCTGTAAGGACACATAGTTTACAGCATGGAGAGAATAACAAATATGTTCATGTGGGGGAAAACAACAATACTTTCCCCCATTTTGCTGTTTTACTCATCTTAAGCTGCCCATTTTATTTAATTAACTAATTTGTATTTCCTAAAATGAAACAAAAGCATTCAATATAGTTCTCCACCCTTGATGGCATTCATTTCCAGAGAGGCCATAGTTTTGTTGCCAGTTGTGTAAATGTAGCAGTGTGTTGTCTGTGTTTCTGCACTACATGCTGGATGTGGAAATTATGAAGTGAACATCGGCTCAGAAATCTGTGTCAGAGAAGACAAGAAGAGCTCGGGTGTGCATATGAGGTCAGGTTTGCGGAGGGAACATAGCTTATGAAAATTGCTGTTGTTCATGTCAGGAATAAGGGTAAATAGCACTAAATAGTTATTGAAAAGTGTAAGATGGCTGTTACCTCTTCAGTATCTTGAAGGGTATCGGTGCAATCAGCATTACAGTCTTATGGATAAACTCTCAATAATAGATCCGTTCATCTTCCATGCTGCAGAAGCTGGCACAAGGCCATGCCATCTCCTGGAATATGCATTTATCAGTGCTGTTGTGGGTCTCCGTGGCACAAAAGACAGACACAGTTTATTACATTACCCTTGTTGTTGTTGTCTTTAAGAAAGAAAGAGCTGACAAGCTTTAGGGGAAGCAAGTTAGCTATTATCATGTTGAGTTTCACTTTGCTCTTTTATATATGCAATGCTCCATTTGCTTAATGCTTGTGCTATCATAGCATAGCAGTTGCTAACACTACCTTGCCCGCCAATCACAAATTTAAATGAATGCCGGACAAAAAAAAAACTCAGTATGCAAATGCATAAATGCAGTTGCTTAAAGTCCCACTGAACTATCTCTACATGCCGAAAAAGTCCTACAATCTCCCATGAGAAGTCTTTCCCTCTGACACTAATTTCCCATTTCCCTCCCAATCCAGTGTGTTAATATTTCTGGAAGACGTGTAAGCTAGTTTATCTGTAATCAAGTGCTTCGTTAACATAACCTTGTGAAACTATTTGAATGGCTTAAGAACAGCTTGGGAGGGGGGATGGGGAGAGAATAACCAGGGACTATGTAGTGTGGATAAAGAACTCAATTTGGACCTGGGGTTCAGATGGCCTTCAACTGTAGCTTAAGTAAGCAATTCCCTGTTCTGTTAGTCATTCTCCCCCTGCCCCCCATATCATTACCACTGTATGAAGGAGAGGATAGGGGCAAGCTTTTTAGTCTCTTCCTCCATGTCCCAGTTACTATCCTTTGGGCCACAGGACCCCATGTGTTGCAGCCTGAACAACTGTGCCAGTAAACCTGCTATACTTAAGCAGGTGCCCTGTGGGACTTAGAACCCTGATCTTGTAAGATCCTACCTTACATAGGGGGCCTATCTGTTACTACCCACCGCAGAAGGTCAGCCCCCAATACTTTGGCAATGGGGGAATGGGTGGCGGCGGCAAGTTGGCCCCCTCTGACTTGTGCAGTAGTAGCCACATGGGGGGAAACAACAGAATAGTGCTTATATGTATCGTAAAATCAAGATTCTGAACTTGCAGCTATCACAAATCTAGAGATAATAATTTTTTAAAAAAATTATTACCTGGATCCAGACTTAGCTGGATCCCACCAAAATCAATGAATCAAGTTAGCCGTGGCTTAAACTCCATTGATTTCAGTGAGACTTAAGCGCAACCCTCTAATATGTTTATTAAGGTATATAGTGTGTGTATGCGTCTAGCTATCCATCTGAATGAAACTGGGACAAGGTGGGTTGCCAGAATGGTATGGACATCTCTGCTCCAAAGTCACAAATACCGGTAAGTAGCTGCCCCTTCCCCCTCACTTCCTTGGTCTTTGCTTGTTCTTGTTTTCCCTTTGTGCATGCTCTCTCTCTCTCTCTCTCTCTCTCTCTCTTTCTTTCTTTCTTTCTTTCTTTCTTTCTTTCTTTCTTTCTTTCTTTCTCTCTCTCTCTCTCTCTGATTTGAACCTTCCTTCTACCGGAGACCACATTCACTCATATTACATGTGTTTTAAAATCGTTCATGTGACTGCTAAACTACTCTGCTCAAGGTATGTATTTATTCACACACACAAAGAATCCTAAACAACATCGAATTCATTACATGTTCAATTAAACAAATTAAATAGATCATTTCATGGGGGATTGGTCTGTCAATGGGTACTGCATGAGAAGTGTGATGGGCACTCCATGATAAAATGTAGCATCCTTCTGAAAGAAGGCCATGTCTGGATGCTTCCCTCAAATGTGACTATTGGTTAACACAACCAAGACTGGCCAGTACAGCAAGATTCTTATGGAAACAATGGAAATAGATCTTATTAATGTTGCCTTCTAATAGTGCTGTGATGATTTGCCATGACTGTCAATTTAAGTAATAATAGCAGAGTAGTAAATGCTTTTCTTAAGAGGTGTTGAGGCGTTACACGTTTATAAACTAAATTTACACATTCCGTGATAGGACATTCATGAGAAACGTGTAGACACACATTTAATAACAGAGGATTTTGTGTCACACCACCTCTGCTGAGCAACCAGACCGCTACTCTTGCCTATTTCCCTCCTTGCAAAAGAGTGTCCTTTGTATGTTTCTTCTGCAGTTCTTCACCACCCACCCCTGTATCTTCTGTTTAGCAACCCAAGCCTCTCTGTTTACACAGCTGCCAATCTGTTCAATTTTCTCCTGACAGCATCTGCTTGTAGTGATGCCAAAGCAGATATTTGAGGCGTATCAGAAGGGTGGGGACAGCATAAATTAAACACAATTTATAATTAAAAAAACAAGGAAAGTTGCTACGGTGGTATTATTCATGTTCATAATTTATTCATTGCAAATTTCCAATTAAAATGAAATGGAAAAGCTGCTGCTGTGTGTAATTTCTGCTCTGCTGTCCTTAATCGAGATATCTGACTGCCAGTTTCAGGGTCTATATTGGCAAATGTAATATAAATACAGGGCACGACTTTTCTTTCAGCCGGAACTCACTGGAACTCAGTTCCAGCACAAGGGAGTTGTTCATGGTGAGCTACTGCACCTCTTTTTCTAGAAAAAGAGCACGGATACAGGGTCATATATATTTAGCAAACATGGACACTTTAGCACAAGCTATCTAATGGTTATGGACTCCTTTCATCATCCCCGTGATGAGTTGGAGCTGGAGCAAGAGCTGTATATTTGCATCCATGAAGTGTGAACTTTTGCAACTGGTTATATCCAGATTGCCTGGAGATGTCCCAGATTGCAGGCACTCCCCCCTCCCAACACCACACCTAGACCAGATTTTGTTCTTGGTGGGGGGGTTTTTTAAAAGGAGGTTTAGAAAAGTTATTGCTAATGTATTTTTATTTGTTCATGTATTTTAATATTTGCTGGAAGCCACCCAAAGTGGCTGGGGAGACCCAGCCAGATGGGCGGGGTACAAATAATAAATTGTTGTTGTTGTTGTTGTTGTGGGTTAAAACATTCATACATGGGCAGCTACAGTTGTGAACCTCATCGCTGCAATTATACAGCAGTTTGTGGAAGTTTGCTTTGGAGAATACCTAACGGATGCAGTAATAATTTTTTTTTTTTTAATTTAGAAAGTCAAGAAATCCAAAGAGATACTATCCTTATGTGGAAGGACCTATTAAAATATCTACTCTGTACTCCACAGCAAAACAGATTTCATATAGAACTGGAGGGAGGGGGAACTGACCCACAAACAGGTGCCTGAA
Organism: Darevskia nairensis; assembly: GCA_034642065.1. Classification (NCBI taxonomy): domain Eukaryota; kingdom Metazoa; phylum Chordata; class Lepidosauria; order Squamata; family Lacertidae; genus Darevskia; species Darevskia nairensis. The sequence goes on along the minus strand of JAWWNI010000811.1, from coordinate 1,273,241 downwards.
ATGGGCGGAAGTTGCCCCATGCTTAAGCACCAAACAGAAAGTTTATTCTCCGAAGCAGGAGAAATGGCAGTAGAGAGACGGCACGTGGATGACTTGGGAAGGCCATGAATGTCATGCGGTCATACATAGCTGCACATTTTACAGACCATTTGTTCAAATAGCCCAATATTGTTTTCTCTCCAGCACTTGACGCTTCTGGGTTGTATTGAAGTGAGTCATTGCATGAATGGATTAACTTCTGATTCTGCAGTGGAACTTCCCTTCCCTTACACCCCCCCCCCACTTCAAATATGCTCTGCTTCCTCTCACCCTAACCATCCTGAGCAGGTAAGGGGAAATTCTGTTGTGCAAGTGGAATATATATATTATAATAATTTATTCTTTATACCCCGCCCATCTGGCTGGGTTTCCCCAGTCACTCTGAGCGGAAGTCATTATGCTCATGCAAATTCTTAGTTTGGTTCACTCCTGAACATTTATCTGGAAATGTGGGCTGGACTTTGGACTGTCTGCATGCAGAGTGGGTGCCCTACCACTGAGTTACCAAAATCTGACTTGCTGGTACACTTGAGAAAGGTATTAGAGAACACAGATATATGACAGCGCACCTTAACAGCACTGTGATCTCCCTTTTTTATATTTTGTCAGTCTTCAGTTTTATGTTCCTATTAATTGAGGATGGAGGCAGCTGCCCCCTTGATGATGTATGAAAAATGCTGCTTCTCAGGCAGTGAAATTTGATTGGACTTCCACATCCCTTTCCTCACTGCCTCTGCTGCATATAGCATGAGAAGAGGTGACGCACCAGCTGAAAACAGTAGTAACAGTAGCATAATTAATCTAATTTGCTCAAGTGCATATTTGATTTGCATAATATACAATGCCCTGTATTGGGAGATTCAGAAATGGCAGCCCTAGTTATAAGATTTAATTCACCTCTAGTTTGCATAGCATGGCATCATGTGATCATTCATTACATTGGAGGGGGCAATTTTTATTTGTAAACATGTTTGTAATGTAGCATATTAGATTCAAATCAGCATGGCAGCCCAAATTTCGTAAAAGGAAAGGGAATGCCACAGCTACAATATACTTTATTAAATACCTTTTCTAAACCTACTACAATATTCATTTATCCCGCACAGAAGGGTTGTAAAGAATTATTGCTTTGACAATACTTTTATATTGAATTTTTACAAAGACGTAATTGGTTACCGTAGCTATACGTTTGGGCTGCCTAAGATTAAAATGTTTGTGGTCTTACCTGGTAGGCTGAAAAAATGTTTTTGCTTTAGTTTATATCTAAATGAATAAATATTTGTACAATGGTGGTGGGATTGGCTTACTTTACTGTACACTTTGAACAATAAAACCCAAAAGCTATCCTGATAGTTATTGATGTGTTGTTGAAATGGGACTAGTTTGATTTAATAATCAACTGAATGTATAAGAGCCTGGAGAAGTATCTGTAATGCTAATCTTGAAAAATATCTATTCACAATTTCATCATTTTCATACAGGCTAAAACAGATCAAGCTGCTCTCTTGATGCTACTGAATGGAAAATCCCAAATGCATATTAAATGCCTAGTATTATCTTCTACTCCCAGTCATAGTAACTGAAAAACTCAGTGCCTGTCTCTCATTTAAAAATCGAAAACTGGACTAAGGCACCAATTCAGCAGTTCAAATTGCATTCAATAAATAGTTCAAAAAACAATTAGAATAAATCTGGACCAAAAAACAATTCAATGAAGTTTTAGGATAAACGTGGGCCAAAATTTCCCAACTAGGAAAACACATTGCAGCAAAATATAACTGCAACAAACAGATTTAATTTGGGTTTTAACTTTTCTGATGCACAATCTGTGCCCTTTTAGCATGTACTATCATTTGAAAGCACATAGGTACAAAAGAAAAGGACACTAATAAGAAGTAGTGCATGGGCATCAGAACATTTAAGGCAAAAGGTACCTTATTCAGTTATCAACACCATGCTCTAAGCAACTGAGTTGGGCAGAAGTCTGGAGAAAAGTGGACTGGAGAGGGTGATTTTGAGAAGACAAATGGGAGGAAAGAGTTAAGCAGCCTTCCACTCAGCTCAGCTTTCCTCTGCTCAAAAACAAACTTCTTAAGCTTTTCATTTTCATTAAAATAACTAACATTTGGGAGACTATAAGTTTTCACCTGAGTAACAACCAGCTTGGGTCTCAAGCTGAAATTATATGACACAATCAAACTCTTAAGTACATAGGAGGCAGCCTCATACCAGAACCAAACTATTTGTCTATCTAGCCTAGTATTTCAAACTATGACTGTGAAGGCTTGGGGAGGCATCAATTGTTTGCCTTGCTCCCCCCATGTGACAAAGCAGCCCGTTGGTTCCATGTTGAAGTACTCTTGTGGCCCACTTGGCATGAGAAGTTAGACCATCCTGATCTAGACTTATTTCAATCTGGGTTCATGTCTGGTTTGGGGAGTGAAATCCCTTTGGTTGCTTGGTACAGAATCTACACTGGGAACCAGACAGGTACCGGTAGGACATTTCTCTATTGTTCCTGGTGAACCTATTAGTGGCATTCAGTACCAATGGCTATGGCATCCTTCTGAATTATCTGTCAGAGATGGGTTTGAAGGTTACTACTTTGCAGTGGTTCCAGTTTTTCCCCAGGGGTTGCTTCCAGGAGAAGGTGATGGAGTTTTTCTGTTCGGTACCTTGGTCACTGGTGTACTATATGGTGTCAGCCAGGAATTGATTCTGTCCCCCACTGGGAATGGTAGTCTGAAAGTCTGGGCTGCATTTTCACTGAAATATGAAAGAGATATAGCCCCTTTTCTCTTTTCCATCCCAATGAAGCTGTTGCAGTTCTGAACTGGTACCTGAAGGAGGCAGCGGGTTGGATGGGAGCTAAAAATAAAATAAAACTGCAGTTCAATCCAGACAAGACATATCTGCTGATCAGGAAGAAGACTCTGGAAGAGGGTTTTAGCCTTTTCTCGATGGGGTTTTACTCCCCCTGAAAAATTAGGTTCACAGCTTAGGAACACTTACAGATGTTCAGGGGGCAGGTGTTCCTGGGGTGCCTTTGCTGAAATTTGGCTGCAGTGTGAGCTGCACCCATTCCTGAGGAATCAGACTTGTTTACAGTAATGCATGCCTTAGTTGCATCAGGGTTGGATTACTGCAATGGGGATGGGTGGGTGTCCTTCTGAAGTCTTTGGAAGCTGCAGTTGGACCAGGAATAAATCACTTGTGTGGTGGATCCACTGTAGGCTAATATTCAACGGGAACTTAGCCTTAGAAACTAGAGTCAGCTCCCAAAATATTTCTGAAGCCACCCTTCCACCAAAACTGCCCTTCCTATTTTTTGTTAAATGCTTGTTCATTTGAGATTCCTTTTTGGACTGAGCTTTCATCATCCATAAACTATGGCATGATCTGGAAGGGTGCATACAGATATACCTAAAAACAGAAGCTCATAGGGGGGACTTTTTCTGCAGGGACAATTCATGCTGCAATTAAAAACGTATTGGCTTCTGCTTGAGATATTTCTCCCATTTTCAGATAGTCTGTCAGCTTTGCTTTCTTTCTTTTAGTTTAAGTACAACTTATGCATTCATTAAATTAAAAGTTCATAAAGCATTTTCATTTTCTTTAAGTTGCAAAACTGTTCAAAGGTGGGCAGAGGATCATGAAACCAAACATCTCAGCCAATGAGCATAGGAGAGTTGGCCTCTGCTTCCAACTTACAGAACTGCTGCCTCAATGTCAGCCCTAGAAAGGAACAGTCATATCTGGCAGAAACACGGTAAGTGAAGTACCTCATGGCATTTATCCTAATACTGTTGTAAGATGATGGATTTATATATTTCCCCCAAATGGCTGCTGGATCACACGTTTACTATTCCACTATCCCATTTGAATAGTTAGAATAACCTTTTTTTAATAATAAAAAAACCCCAACTACTCCTGGATTAATGAAACAAGATGGTGGACAAAAGTGTCTATTTAAATTCGTGTTCGGCATCCGGGTGTTACAGAATGACTCCTATGCACTAAGATTTGAAAATTAAAGGAAACCAAGTTCAGCTCGCCTGCCCTATTGGAGCTAATCTTATCCAATAACTCTTTTATCATTTCAGTTTCTGTCCTCTTTTTTTAAAAAAAGCAAAAATAAAAATAAAAATCCATAATCAAACTTTCCCCCCTCTTGCTCAATTCACACCCCTCCACTGTCTCCTGCCACAAAGTGCAATCTTGCCACAGTGTCAGAGTGGGAGGATACTGGCTGACTACTGATAAAGATATGGCACTAAAGAGGCAATTAAAACAACTACTCACATCTTGTGCAAATATTCTCTCCCTCACCCTCTGATACTCCTCTTCTCTCTCTTCAATTGATTTACTTCGTCTGTCATCTCTAAATGGATGAATTCTGTTTTGCTGAGCATAAAAAAAAAAACCAGGAGGATTATGTAAGTTGAGCTGCTAAAAACTGCAGTTAAGTAACTGTCAGCTGAGAATAATAAATGTTCACTTAAACAAATGAGGCATGAGAATGATTGTGTCGTCTCATTCCTAAAGTGGCATGCGACTCATGGTGTTATGCTATGTACCTTACAGCATCAATCTAGATGCTACTGGAATGTTTCTGCTTTGCATTGGCATGTTGGGTTCTTCTCTTTGATCATATGAAGTTGCCTTATACTCAGCCACGCTGTTGGTCCATCTAGATCAGTCCTATCTGCTCTATCAGACAGCTTGGTACTCCTTGATTTACTGCATTGCTTTTATTTTTCATAGTTAGCTACACTGGGGACATGTGTGTACTAAAGGTGTACAGGATAATAATTTGAATTAGTGTTTCCCAACCTTGGGTCTCCAGCTGTCTTTGGACTACAACACCCATCATCCCTAGCTAGCAAGACCAGTGGTCAGGGATGATGGGAACTGTAGTCTGAAAACAATTGGAAAACACTGGTTTAAATGATGTTTTAGCCCCCTCTTGCTTTCTGAGACCTTGCCAACTGGAATTGCCAGGTATTGAACCCAGGAACTTAAGTTTGCAAAGTATGCATTCTACCACTGTGCTCTTCTGTATAAGAAGAGATGAGGCAGCATGATTGATTTGGAAATCAATCTGCAATCTAGAGTAGAGATGAGTTGGCTCCTTCCACTCAGGATGCTCCCAGCTAGTCAGGGGGGAAAGCACATTTGTCAAACTTCCCTTGCTAATTTATTGAAGCAGCAGCTATCAAATCAAGTGAAGGAAAAGAACGTGGAAAGGCGAGTGATATCAAAGGCTGAAAAAGCCTCACAGATGAGGAGAAATGATTTTGAGAATATTGTGCACAAGAGTTCTAATCATTTCTGTAGGCTGTTACCATCAACAGGAGAGGAAATGCAGGCTTTCATTGCAACGAAGTCCAGAAAGCAATAAAACATGTTAAGGTGCTTAATGGGGAAGATATTGCCCTGTACAAAGCTTCATATCTGCTGTTAGCCTGTAGCTGCAATTCTCTCGCCTTCCTCCTTAAACTGCACTGCATCTTCCCTCCGCTCCTTTACCTTCCTTCCTTGCAATCTGTGTTCCCTAAACCCTTCTCCTCCATTTCTGAAAACCAGTTGTGTTATCATGTGCAGCAACAAACTGCAGAAGAAAAAATGGGAAAGGAAACAGTATCTTTTGTAGGAGGCGGAGAGAAGCTCTCTGGTGTCAAGCGGCTGGATTTACCCAAAATTAAACGAGAACATACACATTAGCTTACCTTCATGAATTTTCCTTTAAAAACTCCTTCAGAATCAAAAACCTTTTTTCAGTTCTTCCTTTTTAAAAAATGTTCTTTTGAATTAAAGCTTTCACTTCCATCACAGGTTTATCCCCCCCCCCCCAACCACAAAAAAAGGCTGTTAAACTACCTAGCTCTGGACACATTCATATATTGGCATGTTTCATAAGGGTACCTTTAGTGGTGCAGGAAGACACAACAAGCAGCACACAAAAGGGGGGATTTGTGCCACATACATGCAAAAACAAGCAAATAAGTCCCATTTATGATAAGGGGGGGCGGTCCTGAATTTTTCAACCATTTGTTTGTTTGCTATTTCATGACATTTATACACTGATTGATGGGGGGACAGACCTCAAAGCGGTTTACAAAGAGAACCCCCCCCCCCCGCAAGTGAAAAATCATGTATTGATGGCTGCAAAGTCAATCTGGTCTCGTCGTAACATTTTACCTGTTGATGGCTGTTATTAGTCCGTATTAATCTCTAACCAGCTTGGCATGACTCTAGAAGTTTGGAAGGAGTCCCACAGAGACACAGAGACATTTGCCAAAGCGCAGCTGACAAACGTTTCCCCCAAATGGGCTTCAGGGGGCCTTTTGGACATTCCAAACCACTCCTCAGCATGCAGCATGTCCTGTGCCAAGCAAAACTTCCCATGCAAACTGCCACTGCTGAAGCAAACACACTTATGGCCGGTGCTATTCCACTGTGTGCCAAAAACAGGGGAGCAGGAGAGGAAGTTGAGCAGGAAGGGAAAGCAGCAGCAGCAGCAGCAGCAGCAGCAGCAGCAGCATAAACAACAACAAAGGAACATCAAGAACACCAGTCAGCCCACTTCCAAAAAGAAAAAAGGAAATAAAAAAAAAGAATTTCAGCAACTCTCGAACCGAGAACCAACCTGAGTGTCTTCTTTATCAATACTAGAGTTATCTCGCTTCAAGATAAATCGCTTCTGGGAATCTTCACCTTTTTCATCTTTTAAATGTTCAGAAAACCTTTGCTCTGGTCTGCCAGCAAAGTAAAACATATCAATAAAAAAATCTATTTTGTTTTTCTTTGAATTTGTCAGCACTCTTTTTTTTTTTTTCAAATAGAGGCATTTAGTGCAAAGTTAGACCACAGTTGAGGCTGCTGATGTTGGTAACAATTTGTAGCATCTGTTCAAATGCTGCTGTTATTGCTATAAATATATTTTGCTGTTGTGTGCATGGCAAGGTGAATTTGAATGATCTGTTTGCAGCGACTGAATAATAAGAAAGCAAGCCAGCAAACAATATATTAATTGGCTTTTCCAGTTATCATGACCTCCAGCAATGCTGCAAGTTCATAAAGGCTTATACAGATTGAAAGGGAAAGACAAATTTGATGGGGGTCTTCTATAATACTTCTCATAATACATTGAATTAGTGAACTGTGGCAGGGGAAGGGTCCAGTAGTATTTTCTTTAAACAAACAATTATCCAACAGTTGGGAAATTGGGGAGGGGAGATCAAAGTTGTCACATTGTATTGATTTAAAATCCATCCAGATGGTTATTAAATGGCCAGACATTACCAGTTGACGACTTCACATTTCTAGGTTCAGAGACTGAAATAAATTGCTCTGTGCTCTGCTATGACATTGTTTAAAAAGGATATGGAGAAACATGTCTCTTTACATTGAGCTAACAATTGACATAATTGCAAACTTAGGGAACGTTTTAATCTCCAGGACACTGTGCATCTTAGCCTGTCATTAGCACCCCAGATTTTGCATTTTTCTGCCAGAGCAGCAAGTTGGGTTTGAAAAGTACAGAATCGCATGCTGTCACATAACGTGTGCGTTTATAGAATGGAAGGAAAAGTGTGAACAGAAGGATTCTTTCTCTGCTCAGTGCACATGTGTTACTTCCACAAGCATTCACAGGAGACAGACAGGACTGTCAGGGAAGAACGGAGAACCTGAGTATCATAAACAGCACAGTAATGGATCCAATCTGTGCACAGATCTCCTCTCAAGACGAACAGCATGACAAACATTGTGGGTGAGTGGGAGGTTGGAGGAGTCTTGTTAGAAATAGCTTCCTTGCCAAAAATTTGAAAATTCAGATTTGCACACCTTTCAAAAACATGTTTTTCTCCCTTCCCCTTTACAAAGATAAAGATGAACAGGGATTGCAAAGTAAATAGACTGTTAACACCCAGCACTGAAGGAGAGCATCCCTTCTTACTGTTACTTTTCTCTCCCTTCCCTCTGCAGTCCCTGCCCTTAGAGTGTAAGCTTCTTGGGATATGGCAATTTTTATTTTTATTTTGCTGATAAATATGTACGTTACCATGTCAACGGTTAGGCGCTGTGGTCTAAACCACTGAGCCTCTTGGGCTTGCTGATTGGAAAGTTACCATGTACACTTGAGGCATATATAAATAATATTCCTTAACCTCAATACGGGGTTTATGATTAAGGTAAAGGCAATACGTTAATGCTTGCATGCCAACCTGCAACCATTTTGACTGCAATTCATAAGCCCACTTCACAGTGCTGCAGCCAAATCCTAACATAAATGTAACACGCATCTCAGCCCACATGCTGCCGATAACAATTGATTACATTAAATTCATTTACAATGAAGGGCATTTGATACAACACTCAAAAATTAATAATGTTTCTGCCATTCATTTTTACTCATTCGGAGGGTATTCATCCACATCACATTCTTTGCCCATGCCCACCCGCTTTTAAAATGTTAAAGTGCATTGCATTTCAAATCCCAGTAACTCCATCCATTTCATGGTAGCTGTGAGTATTCACTTCCAGCAAAGCCTGCTGATAAAAAATTAAGAACATGTTTCCTGGAACACCAAGGTCTTAGTTATAAAAAGCTCCAGGGGAGTGCATTAATACACAATCATTTAGGCCTGGCTTAAGGGATTTATAAGTGGGGAAAGTGCTGTTGTACTTTGGTCTTCCTTCAGGGCTTCCCATAAGCATCTCATGGGCCACCGTGAGAACAGGATGCTGGACTAGATGGTCCTTAAATTTGTTTTAATATGTTTTAATTAGTGAAAATAAATAAATAAAAGATTTGGCAAAAAAAAAAAAACCATAAGTGGTCCTTTGGTCTGATCCAGCAGGAGTTAGTAGTTGGAATTATAAATAATAATAATAATAATAATAATAATAATAATAATAATAATAATAGTTTATTATTTGTACCCCGCCTATCTGGCCGGGTCTCCCCAGCCACTCTGGGCGGCTTCCAACAGAATGCAAAAAGCATAGTGAAACATCAAACATTTAAAACAGGCATAGGCAAACTCAGCCCACCAGATGTTTTGGGACTACAACTCCCATCATCCCTAGCTAACAGGACCACTGGGGTCAGGGATGATGGGTGTTGTAGTCTGAAAACATCTGGAGGGTCAAGTTTGCCTATGCCTGATTTAAAATGTATTGATACGGGGCTGCCTTCAGATGTCTGCAGAAACTCGTATAATTGTTTATCTCTTTGACATCTGATGGGAGGCTCTCTGCCTGGTTCCCTGTAAGTTCACTTCTCGCAATGAGCGGAAAGCCAGAAGAACCTTGGAACTGGACATTAGTGAGGGTGGAGATGTTCCTTCAGATATTGAACTTTACCACTTCAAACTGCAGCCTTATATCTGAACATTTCTCCCATGTAATGTACTAAACTAGTTCACAAGGGGAAGGAATGCATGAAAACTACCTCCTCAAGTTCCTGTTTGCAATGCACAGTGAGGGTTTCTCCCCACTTTTACGTGGGGAGCGTTTTAAAATATAACACCATATCTGCAGACCGAGCGGCACAATTCCCAATTTGATTACCTCAGTCAACCATCTCACTCTGAATAATGTGTAGTCTGACTCTAAAATCCTCACTCAATTCCTGTTGGCTAACAAAGCAGTAATGATTCCCTCTGTTGCACAGGAGATTGTTTTTATTTTTAGCTACTTGACCTTCAACTATCTATCTATTACAGCATGTAAACAAAAACATCATTTCCACTCTAAGAGATAGGTAAGTCTAAGCATAAAAGGAAAAGGAAAAAAAACTTTTTGCAGTAGTACAGTGACTAGGAAAGTAGATGCTAGAATGCAGCAATATAACTAAAAGCTTGGCCTTCCATTTAAGTATATAGCTGAATTAAAATTTTGAAGTTGGTGAAACACTGATGGGAATACATTAGCGTGTGAAATATATCTCTATCTTGAAGCACATGTGCACAATTTTTAGTATACTGATTCAACTATACATTTTCTAGCACTACATTTTATATCTTTAGCAACACACCTGCTTGTGAGACAGCATTGCAATGGAAGCCAATAAGCATTAGCCATGTGGTGTCATGTGATACTTCTAACCATGTGAAGAGCTGCTGGCCAAACATTCAGGCAATATCCATCATGGTCCCCACTTTCCTAGATGGTTAAGCTGCAGCATAAGGGGGCAATCCTTACTTATTATATTGACCAAAATATTATTGGTCATCCTCTCCCATCTCTGGAAGAACTATACAGTTCCCATTGCCTTTAAAAGGTAAACAATATTTTAAAGGATCCATCTCATCCAGGACATAGTCTCTTTGTACCACTGCCTTCGGGTAGAAGATATAGAACAATTAGATCAAGAACAAATAGATTGAAGAATAATTTCTACCCAAGAGCTATAACCATCTTAAATGCTGTAACCAGATAATATGACCTTGGAGAGCTGTGATGTGTGTGTGTGTGTGTGTGCGCGCGCGCGCATGTGTGTGGCTTTTTTTGGTGTGTGTGTGTTTTGTGCTGGTTTTTTTTTTTCTTTTTCTTTCTGGTTTTCATGGGATGGCATGCAATTTCGTTGCACTTGTATAGCGTTGTGCTTGTACTTGTGCAATGACAATAAATAAATTATCTTATCAATCCTTACTTATATACCTAGAGACTATGGACAATCGCTTTATCTCTCCGGGTAAAGAGAATTACCACACAATATGCTTTTAAGCTGCTATCCAGTATTTTCGTTACCTATTTCCATTCTTCTTTCTGTCCCTTTCACAAGGGAGGCCTATTCCATGTTTGCAGAACCATTATTTCAAAGTATCCTTCAAAGGCCACTGCTAAAGGAAGTGAATTTTGCATCTTAATTGAACAAGTTTGCTTTATTATCACTCTGTAGAGTTGGTTCCTCCAGTACAGCAAATGAAGGAATAAGTCAGTTATGATTAAGCAAAATTATTGATTCCATTTGTGTAAGGGGGCTTAGTTGCTGGATACGTTTGCTACGGATTGCTCTGACGCTTCCTTCAAACTGGCAACCAGATGGAAGCATGTGTATTTTACCATATATTTCCTTTTCTAGCATTGCTAGAACTATTATGGGGGGGGGGCCTAGACCCTAATTCATTTTAATAATAATAATACAGTACATATAATATTATTGATTTACAGTATACTGAAGCATGTTACATGTACCCAAATCAAAATAGAACAAGCACATGTTCATTATCTTAAATGAGTGAGGTGTGTTCTTCTAACCTCACGGGAGCCAGTGTGGTGTAGTGGTTAAGAGCGGTAGACTCGTAATCTGGGGAACCGGGTTCGTGTCTCCGCTCCTCCATATGCAGCTGCTGGGTGACCTTGGGCTAGTCACGCTTCTTTGAAGTCTCTCAGCCCCACTCACCTCACAGAGTGTTTGTTGTGGGGGAGGAATGGAAAGGAGAATGTTAGCCGCTTTGAGACTCCTTCGGGTAGTGATAAAGCGGGATATCAAATCCAAACTCTTCTTCTAATAATTGATGAAAGCTCACTTTTCCTTCATTGTCTTATTTATCTAATTTGTGTTTAACTATGTCAATGTATTTTAAATGTACATGGCAAAGGTTTTAAGAAAGACAGAAGAATGAATCAGTGGAAGAGAAGGCTGGAGAAGGGACTCAAATGTTACAAAAAGGCACCATGTTTGAGGAAAAGGAGCATGGATGAGATAAGAGGAACAAGACTGTTTAGCAGAAGATGAAGAAGATACCATGAACTTGTATTGGCCACAGTTGGAAGCAGAATGGGATTCGTGCAAGTGGTGCTCAGCCACTGTAATGCAAGGATGAAAGAAAAAGATAAAGAAACTCATACCTGAATATGAAAAAGGAGAGATGAAAAGAAGACGGAACAGTCAGTACAGGGATCCATATATGCCTAGTTCTATGAGCTGCTGCCTCAGCGTGTCATTTTAAAGAATTCAAGTGTCAGGTACATCTTTGACGGAAATGAATTGCAATCCTCTAAGCTTACTGTACACAAAATGGAAGGATACCTTCTCAACAGCTTTCCCTGGATCACCCTTTTTAAAAATATCTTGTGCACCTGTGCACACCCATGGTGCCCTGTGACCATGAAAACCATCAAGGTCCACTTCTCACAGCACACTCCTTGAGTAGAGTGATAGAACAATGAATAAGATGCTTGGACTTCATCAGATTGGCACTGGGGGTGCTCCAGGAGTTGCACAGAGGGGCCTGGTTTTCCTTATAGAGGCACAACCTGCATGTTATAATCATCAACCAACAAGACCAGCCCAAGGCATTTTGGCACCATAAAATGGTGCCCACCTCAAACAGGGAAGTTGGGGTGAGTGAAGATCTACACCAGGAACAAGGGTGGGAGGAGACCAGCAGCACCTCCTAGTCATAAAGAAGCCACTGTAGATGTGGCACGGGGATGGGTGGCTGAGGCAGATCCGGCTTCCAAGCAGGCACCACAGCTGATGCTGCTAACACAACAGGAGCAGCAGGTGATGCATTCCTTGGAGGCTGTATCTGCTGCCCCTGTGGATCCTGCCGCCCGAGGCAGTTGCCTCACCTTGCCTCATGGATGGGTCAGCCCTGTCAACCACAGACTACTTAAAATGGGGTCCACATGAAGACTTGCTGCCTCCTGTCCCCACAATGTATAGAGATGTAACCAGGTTGTACAGTTGTATCGTGTGCGTATGTTCTACGTCAAAACTAGCCATGGCTCAGAACCCGAAGCACTGCAGTAGTGCAATCTCCACATGTTGTAGAAGGGCAATATGGCGGTGGGATGTTGCTGACAAATCATAATGCAGATGTCATTTCTAATGTGCAGGAGAGTAAGGGCAGACGGAAAAGAGAAGCAAGGACAAAAATGAAGAGAATACAAGAGCCCTGTTCAAACATGCCCTCCATAGGTTCTCAGTACACACTAGTCTTGCACACAGAATGCACCTCAGCATATGCACTAGCCCTGCCCCATCAGCTCTGTATACACTAACTCTGCTCCTGACATTCATGTACTGAAGCAGGAGGCCTGAAGGAAGAATCTCTGTGCATCCACTTGAATGCACCTAGGCTCCAAGGTGCCTCCATCTCATGGACCTCCTACTCTCATGGAGAGCTGCCTCCAAAGGGCTCCTTAATGCTTAACAGGGATATTCAGCACTACAAAGAATAGAGAAGAAAGAGGGAGCCCCCCAAATTTAGAACTGTTTGGGAAATACTTGGGATGGCAGTGCCATTCGGTGACAATTAAGAGTACATTAGTTCTAGAGAGCTGCAATACTTCAATGAGAGATCCCAGAAACCTCAATACATAAATGTGTTATTAGAATGCACTGGATGTGGAAGACGAGCACACTAGATGTTTTCAGCGAGACTGGTTGCAGAATGAAGGGAAACCTTTAGAAGCAACACTGTTGAAAGAGGACAACAGCTGCCCAGTGTGATGGCAGGATAACTACCACAAAACACATACACATATAAATACAAATCTAATTATAAAAATATATCATCAGGCAGCTAATGTAGCTGATATATGTTCTCCCCCTCCCAGGAGTTAGAAAAATGCTGCTACAAATATAAATCAAATGAACAGAAAAGTACTGTGCAGATTTAAAGCACTACTATGCAGGTTCTCAACTGATTTTTGCTGCATTCATCCCTTCCTCCATCACCTCCCAAATTTCTGTTTGTCTTTAATTCCAGTTGGCTTTTCATCATAACGCCTTCTGTTTTCAAGGATAGCATAGCTCATTTTCTTACATTCTTTTTGTGCCCATGAATCATGCTTTTATAGAATGCGCGCAAGGTGATCTCATCCTTTTAAAAAAAATATGTTAAAGGCAATTAAAAACTTGTGAAATACATCGCTGCAACAGTGGGCATATTTTCTATGACAACCACTCCATAAATGCTTACGTATGATGAAGCAGAGGTGGCGAACTGACGGAGCACAGCTTTGGGACGTGTGACTGGCTGTTTGAATGCATTGCCACAATAAGGAATTGTAGTGTTACCTAAAGGATAATCTAATTCAGGGGTTAGAAAGTTTTTCAGCAGGGGGCCGGTACACTGTCCCTCAGACCTTGTGGGGGGCCAGACCATATTTTGAAAAGAAAAAAAAGAGCGAATTCCTATGCCCCACAAATAACCCAGAGATGCATTTTAAATAAAAGCACACATTCTACTCATGTAAAAACATGCTGATTCCCGGACCGTCCGCGGGCCAGATTTAGAAGACGATTGGGCAGGATCTGGCCCCCGGGCCTTAGATTGCCTACCCATGATCTAATTCAACTCTGGCACAGATTAATTTCACCCATTTAGTTTCTCATTTCCACCCTTTTACATTCAGTTTTTTCTCATATCCACATCAGTTTGCAGATTTTAAAACAAAGTTTACACAGAAATTCATAGTGTAACCCAGAGTTCTGAATTACCTGGGGTTGCATATGCATGGTTATAAACAACACTTTACTGCTTTTCTTATTTCCTTCTGTTCATTAGCATCAGCCCTCTACCTTTCTAATGCACATATGTATATTGAGTAAGAACTGGAAAAAGGGAAGAAATTGAGGGGGAGTGTCTTGTGGGATTACAAAAAACTTTCAGCATCACACAATCACTACACTCATGTGCAGTGTTAAAAAAAATCTTGTTAAATTATTTCCAACATTTTTAAATAAATGAATTTGAAAGAGGGATGGGATGGCACCAAAACCTTTTTGACCTCACAGTATCACAGCAGGAGACCCATGGGAGCAGTTGTAAAAAAATGTTTACGTTTCTTTTAAAAGATCTAGTGGATAACAACTGACCCACACACAAAAAAAGTGTAATGATGGCATTGAAGTGCAAGATCCATGGAAGCTATTATCATCATCATCATCATTACTACAACAACAACTACTACTACTACTACTATTTACAAATTTGGGAGGCCTTGGGCAAGTCAAAGAAAGTTTTAGGGTTAGCCACTGCTCTTTTAAAGACTGTATATACCAGTGGTGGCGAACCTATCCATAGCTGTCAACCCTCTCTTTTTTTGCGGGAAACTCCCTTATTCTAATGCCGTTTCCCCGCTGCTATCCCGGATTGTTGATATCCCTTAAATTTCAAAGGAAGCAGCTCCTCTCCCTCCCTGCCGGCCAGGGAGGCTCCTCAGCTGCGTTGCTCGGCTGCCAATAAGGCGTCTGAGACCGACTGGGGGCGGAGCTTGCATGCCTTGTGCAGCCAGACCCTCACGCCCAACCAGACAGACAGCCTGCCTGCCGTCTATGCGCTCACTCTTTTGCTCACCCGTTCACGCGCAGCCTCTGGAGCGCAGGGTGGCGAGGCTACTTGGTGCCATTTCACCGCCCTCGCGGCATCCCTTATTTTCAAATCCAAAAGTTTGAAAAAATCCCTTATTTTCAAATCTGAAAGTTGACAGCTATGCCTATAGCACGTGTGCTAGACTTGGCACGCAGAGCCCTCACAGCTGGCACATGCGCCATCGGCCCATCTGCACTGTTTCCCTCCCACTCCACACCCCCACGCTACAGCTTGCGTCCGCTGTTGAAACCCAGAACCCCCCCTTTTTTTTTTGCTAGTCCCCAGAGATTGTGTTCCGCGATTGGTCTGTTTTTCAATTTGCTGCACCAGTGGCTGTTTCTGATTGGGCGTAGCAGCTTTCATTTTTTAACCCTTATTGTGCTGGGGGTTTTTTGGCGCTTTCGCAGACAATGATATCGGTGCTGCATGTTAGTTCCAGCAAAGGTATTATTCATAATTTATTTCTGTTCTCTCTTCCCCCCCCAAAAAAAAAGCTCAGCAGCTTTGGGGCATCCCCCCAAAAAGCAAAGCAACTTTTATGCGACCCCCCCAAAAAAGCTCCCCCCAAAAAGCTCAACAACTTTGGGGAGAAAACCTCAACAAAAAGCTCAACAACTCTGGGCACTTTGTGATAAATAAGTGGGTTTTGGTTTGCAGTTTGGGCACTCGATCTCTAAAAGGTTCGCCACCACTGGTATATACTTTATTCCCAAACTGGTAATTTTAGAAACCAACACTTCTCCAGTAATATAGTATTATATATAATATTGTATTGTATAATATCCCTCTCATAACCCATGAATAACTTTTCTTCTCAACTGACAATAGAAACCATTTTATGAATGGATGTGCCATGGACATTTCACACTACAGGTGGAAATCCACATGACCGTAATTTTAAAAGCACTGACAATGACCCAGTTTGCATAGAATGCTAAGCTGCCAAATCGTGGCTTAGAAAGAACTAGCAAATGTGAGGGTTCCCCAAGTGAATGTTGCAGTTGCAGCTGCCACACTCCTCCCTTGGTCTAGCTGCTTCCACACAACTCAGGTTTGGCTTAGGGTTACATTTGACCTTGAGCTCATGGCTGGGGAAACCCAGCCAGATGGGTGGGGAATGAATGAATGAATGAATAAAATACCATATTTTTCGCTCCATAAGACACACTTTTTTCCTCCTAAAAAGTAAGGGGAAATGTCTGTGCGTCTTATGGAGCGAATGTGTGGTCCCTGGAGCTGAACTGCCCAGGGGCAAAAGCAGATCGTGCTTTTTAAAAAAAGAGAGAAGGAGAGAGAGAGAAGGGGGTGTTGAAAGGAAGCCCACTGAGCAGCTGCTCAGCAAACGATCGGGGAGAGAGATAAGGGAGAGAGATTCCAGCCCCGCCCCCTTGCAGAGGGAGGCTGTTTCCCCAGCAACATGTGACTGGCTGATTAGATTATCTGTCTGGAAACTGTAGAAATGGCTCCCTTTACTGAAGCTGCAAAACTGAGTTAAACCCCATAAAACAGGATTTTTTGCAAAGTCAGCTCAACAACTTTGACCTGATCCTCAAAAAATGGGGCTTTTCTCCTTTGCAAAAGAAGCTGCAGAAATTTGAGCTGATCCTCAAAAACATGGGGCTTTTCCCCTTTAAAAACTAGGTGCGTCCTATGGTCAGGTGCGCCTTATAGAGCGAAAAATACGAAAAATAACCATAATTATCATGGTTTCTCACAGTCCAGACATATCACAAGGTGCAAGCGAAAGTTTGCTCTTGGTTTATCACATGTGGATTGTCTCTAGTGAGACAAACAACAATCCTAGGTTTGGACATAATGATGAAGATGAGTCAAACAGTAGCTTAGTCCAAGGTAGCCCAAGGAACAGCACAGCAGCTGCAGTCTTCACTCTAGATACCTGTGTGTTTGCTTGTTCGCGATAAGCCATTGTTTGGCTTAGCATTATGTGCAAACTGGGCCAATGAATGGCAGTTCCAATGATGTGGAAGCCAGCACACCCAAAGAAGTGTCCTTGGAAGTATGCCATGGACTAGTTTAATATTGACTCATAAAATAATGCAATTTAGGGAAGTTTGCACTATTATGTTACAGTACATTACATTTCCTTTGGTAGTTTTCCGTTTTCCAAGGTCAGACTAAAAACTAATTATTTTAATTTTATTTATGGCAGGATTACACCCTTGAGTTGTCGGACTGCAGTGTTTAACAAAGACTACAATGATTGACTAATATTTAACTAACATTTTATTACAGTGTAATAGTTATAAAGTACATGGCCACCCTAATTCCAAACAAATTAGTTTCGATGTTGCATTATACTGAAAAATTAATATCGGGGACATTAGAGATGGTTCATTACTCCCAAGTTCTGTTCTTGGATACGTGCAGAATAACGTTTTGGAGCTCTATACGTCAGGGCTAAGTTGAGGAAACAAGAAACCCCAGAGGGCAGCAAAATCTTTCATATAACCATAATAGCTGCAGAGTCAAAATGGTTACAATTCTGTAAAATGGCAATCCCTCTATTTTTCTCTTTTAAATGCCTTTTCAACACTTTGTATCCACAACAAATCTTTCCTCACCCTGCTTAAGATATCTGGAGAGCTATTCTGGAACAGATCGTAATCTTAATCACCCAGAGCAAACATCAGTGCTGAGCAAATCCACAGAATCACATTAGCTACTGGATCAATAGATTACATTTTGTAAAAGGAACAAAAATAAACACCTATTCCTCATAACTTAGGACAGATCCGCACAGGCACATTTTATGCCAGAAGGTGACTTTGTGCATTCATGTTACAGCAGAGTTCCATATGGCACCTACTCCTGTGAGCTCAGAGTGTTCAGGTGGCTCACTACCACATTTACGGCCAGCTTAGTTTTGAGCATTGACTCCCCTGTGGCCATAACCGTTGGAATCGCTACCAAGTTAATTAATAAACTGACTACTCTGTGGGATTTTAGAAATGAGAAGGGCACACACTTTTCTGAGCTCCTTCTTTCTCATGTATACATGAGCCTAATGATTCATTCCCTCTTAGGCAAATGAGTATATTATTTATGGATAACATTTATGGGGTAAACACTACTTACTCAAACGGATTTAGGCAGGTGGAACCTCCACCAGCCCCTCTCATTTTCGACCAGTGTGTCCTTTTTAAGGCTTCACATTGGCTTGGCAACTCTGGCTGTGTTCCCTTAGCTTAGCACAGTAACTCAGACTTTCAAGCTTATCGTGATTTACTGTAAACAAGCAGCATGCTGGTGTACACTGCCCAATTGCTCCCCCGTTGTTCCACCTCTAGCACAAGCAACATAAACAATTTTCTGTTATATCTGAACCAGGGATCATGGTTTCTTGCTCCCTTGTTGTTGTTGGCATTCATCTGCCTTGAGAGACAATGGAGTGCGCCTCCAGGGGTGAAGTCAAACCATTGTGTTAGTGGCACCAAAGTGACCTTCCTGGGGCACAAGCCTGGGCAGTGTGTATGGAGGTCCTGGGCTGCCTAGACAACAAGACCCCTCTCCTGGCCTTGCTGTTGTGGAACAAAAGAAAGCAAAGCAATACATTTAGCAGCAGCTTGGCTGCAGGAGTTGCCAGAAGGAGGCACACAAAATGCCATCCAACCGTCTTAGGGACTCCATTCCAGATTTCTGTAGGGTTTACTGCTTAGCCTTTTCTTCTCCTGAAGATATCCCACAAGGTAGTGGTGGATTAAGATCAGAGTTTTCCTTCTAGATGGGCTACCTTCATAGGTTGATGAGCCCTATCTGCCCCTCACCTCTCTCTACAGCATGTGTAGAAACTGCCTTCTTAACCCCTGGACCCAGCACTGGTCTCGTCCACTCAATCCACTGGAGCCTGTCTTCTCATACAAGGGAAGTCCCTAACTCATGGAGGATCGAAGACTCTTTGGTTACCCTCACCTCGTTTAGCCAGTCAGTTGAAGCCGTTTCCCTGGGTGTGGCTGCTGATGCATGCTGACAGCTTCTAGGAGTCACAGGTGAGAGCTGAGTGTAGGGTTGGGACCAAAGGTGGACAAACTATCCCACAAGGAGTATGGTGTGTCCACCACCAGAGGTACTACCCCTCCCCTAACACCCCATGTGCCCCTAACAAATCACAAAAACAGTGTGCAAGAAGAGAGCAAAGCATACAAGCCCATGAGTCCTTAAAGGCTAGTTCACATAGCACCAAACCATGATACGCCATTATGTCTGAACATATGTGAAATTTATTACATTGCTCATATGACACAGTGGCACAGTTTGCATGTGATGCCAAGTCAAGCCATAGCTAAGCATGAACATACAAGTGCACAGGCATTCACAATAAACATCATGGCTGCTTTGCTGCCATCACCTCTCCCTACCCTGCCCACTGAGCATTACGTCTGAACATGAACTCATCGTTGGCTTCCCCCAGATAAACTACAAGCAGTAAGCCAAGAACAAACCTTAGTTATAGGCAGTGGGTTGTCTGGAGAGAAACAAACGACATGCCGAGGTTTGGACATGACTGCAAACTCCAGGTAGCCCCAGGAGAACCAGGGAAGAAGCAAAACAGCCATGATTTTATTGGGACTACCCCATGTGCATTCATACTTTATGTTGCAAACCTGACCAATAGGGCATTACATGCCACAAAAGACCACCTGAACTTATGTTCCAAATGAAACCCAAAATATATTTTGCTTTGATTAGAAAATGAGATCCTTAAGGCTTAATTCTCTAGGTCTGAACTAGCACAAACCTAGGTGTTTTTTTTTTTTTTTTGCTATTACCTAATTTCCCATGATTGCATATTGCACTTCTTAACAAATTAACCCTGCAATCCAATGCAAATTTACTTCTAAGACTTATTTCAGAGCAAACATTCAAAACTGAGCTGTAAATATAATATATTGTCTTTGGGAATTTTCACTTTGCTGTTTTTCAATTCCTGCTGTTTGCTAAGATCATTTTCAACCTTACTTTGTCCTTTGCCTCCCAGTTTTGTTTTATCTGTAGATCTGGAAACCATTTTCTTCTTTCAAATCATTAAGAAAAATGTGCAAGCCCCATGAGAAACAGAACTAGAGGATCCCACATACAGGTGAAACTCGAAAAATTAGAATATCGTGGAAAAGTCCATTTATGTAAGCAACTGTTTTCATTAGCTACTGGAGTTTAATATATGAGATAGACTCATGACATGCAAAGCGAGATATGTCAAGCCTTTGTTTGTTATAATTGTGATGATTATGGCGTACAGCTGATGAAAACCCCAAAGTTGAAATTGTTAAGTTGGGGTTCTCATCAGCTCTACGCCATAATAATCACAATTATAACAAATAAAGGCTTGACATATCTCGCTTGGCATGTCATGAGTCTATCTCATATATTAGTTTCACCTTTTAAGTTGAATTACTGAAAGAAATGACCCTTTCCACAACATTCTAATTTTTCGAGTTTCACCTGTATTACAACCTACCTGAGTGACACAATAGCATTATCTGAAGAAGTGTGCATGCACACGAAAGCTCATACCAAGAACAAACTTAGTTGGTCTCTAAGGTGCTACTGGAAGGAGGTATCTGAAGAAGTGTGCATGCACACGAAAGCTCATACCAAGAACAAACTTAGTTGGTCTCTAAGGTGCTACTGGAAGGATTTTTTTTATTTTGTTTTGTTTTGACAGTAGCATTAGTAATTGCTCTCTGAAGTTTTCAATCAACACCTAATGGGAGATACCTTGTAGCCCACATATCTCCAGCTTCCACAAAATTATAGTTTTATTTTGCATTTTAAAGAAATCATTCTATTAATGACCAGAGCTTTAAGAGAAATGCAAGCTGTGTTAATGTGAAATTAAGAGGTTTTCTAGAATAACTTTATTCTGTTCTAGTGGAAAACTTTTGGCAAATTTACCGTAATTGGTTTTAAAGACATCAAGTTATCAAGGCTGGGTTGCTTTATGGTAGATTGGGAGATATTATCTAGGTACATATAGAGAAAAGATAAAGGAATTGTACATAGTTATTTGTTTGGAAACGAACTTGGTACTTGTTCAGATGTAACAATCAGAGTTCAGTAAGTCATGGAAATAAGTATTTGTCCAAATAAAAGCAATTACCTTACAAAACGTATCTAAATGTCCAGAGTTGGCTCTCCTCAATCTTATCACGGGAGATAATACTAACTTAAACCTTTAATAATACTCATAAAAACAAGATGCTGGGACAACTTAGAAGGTGTAGCTTGGACAAATTGGTACAACAAAGAATGGCAAATAGCATTTGTAAAACAAAATGTAAAAAATAAAATTAGCACAAGGCCAGAAACTAACTAACTTCCTTCCTTCCTTCCTTCCTCCCTTCCTCCCTTTTCTTTTTGTAACCAGCTTCAGAAAATTTATCTTACAGTGCAATCTGATATATGGCTGCTCAAAAGTAAGCCCCACTGAGTTCAGTGTCAGATTTACGGTCAAATAACTGGGCGAAGGATTGCAGTCTTCATTTCTTAAGCCATACTTTCCTTTGATGTCCGAACCAGGAAGCTGTACTTTAAGGGCCCCAATGAGCCAGAATAAGAAAGAAGGATCTGAGTCTGGTTTGGAGGGTGTCCTTAAACCAGAGTTTCCTGTTTTGGATGTCACAGGAAACTGTGGCTCGAATGATTATGATGGTGGGAGGAGGGAAGGGAAGAGATGAAGATGCCACAGATTTACCAGAGTGGAATCAATACATCTGAACTGGCCCACTGCTTGCTGCTGAATTTCTTAAAGAATAATGTAAATAAATATATCTGTATAGCTATAACGGATGGCTTCTGCACCCATGTAACTGGTACAAGATGCTAGCAGTGAATCAAGCCCCTATGTTGCTGACACAAGGGATAACAGATTCAGTGTGGGCAGTGCTACCTACCCACATTATATTTCAGCTATGACATATTTGGCACAAAGGAATATGTAACATTCTGCTGACATAATTCTTCTGCATTATAATTTTGCCTTAGAATGCTGGAGGAACATCAAAGATGCCCAGAACCTGTGTGATAATGCAACATACAGTCACACCAAAGTCAGGGGTGCAAAAGAGACCTGTGAACAAGCACAAAGGATTTCCACGCAAGCATAACCTTTGCCTGTTGTTCTTTATGGCATGCCACCATAGACCTTTCCTTAATGTTTTGTTGATGTGGGAGGGGAGGGGATATGGGATTCACAGCCCAGTGACTTCTAGTCAAACTGAGCATAATACAAATACGTTCCAGACACTAGGGCTCTGAAATCTATAAGGTGCTGCACCTGACGCCTCACCCACCCTCTGAGACTGGCTTCTTACTCATTTCAAATGAAGGATTTATATTTAACCGGAATTCTCTATGAAATGTATGGGAGAACACACTAGTAAATAAATAAATAAATCCAGATATACTGAGTTATTATTGAATGGCGGCCAAATTTTCCACCCCATTCATGCATGGCAGAACAGGAGGGTTACTTATTTTCATACGGTTATTTTCATGAATCATTTTAAGGAGGGCAATGTTCCAGGGAGAGAATAATGGGGAAGAAATGTGAGTGCTTGGTGTGGATATTGTAGTATTCTTGATATTGCCAGCACACACACGGCAGCAAAACAAAACAAAAAAGGCTTCAAGAAGAGTGACCTTCAGCCTTTGGAAACATATACTTTGCCAGCCTATGGGTATGTATAATTTGCTCTCTCTCACACACACCCCATCCACTTCCTAGATCTGAGCACCCATTTAATCTCCAAATAAACCTTTGGCGTGAAGTCAAAGCTGCAGTCTCTGTTTTGGACCAGTTCCAGTGTACACAGGTCAGTTGAATGGGGGCAGGTCTGCCACTGGCTAAAAACCATTACGCTTGAAGAATAGGTGAACTCCTCGTTCACTACAGCCTCTTTCAAACCTTCATAAATGTGCTGATTAGTTGATTTAGCCAAATATGTGTATGTGGCGGATGGGCTAACAAGCAGGTCCCTCTCTTCTCCCTATAAGTTTAGTGAATATAAATGTGGGAAACGTCTGAAAAGAGTTTTGGTAGCATTCTTATAATAGTAAGTTGACCCTCATTAATGAAGAGTCCATGGAATCTGTGTATCATTTCCTGTTCCAAGCGTCACATGAAAATTGTGAAACTAACACAGAAGGGGAACAGAGTGGTAGCAAGGCAAAAGACAACTACTTGTTAGGTCAAGGAATTGTGGGTATGTGATAATATCACATAATTAATTTTGAATTAAACAAGCAGTTCTTTGGGAACAGGTTTCAAGGTTAAAGAAGCCTGGGCTGCTGAGTCTATGCAACGGTTAGCCAAAAACATTACTGTCACCTTAAACCCTAAGAAAATGGTGCTGTTTTGGAAGCAATCCATCTAAATTTTATGTGATATTGAATATACTGGATATATGCCAAGAACCATTTCCGAAACTGACAAGTAGAGCAAGACTACATGGTAGACACAGATAAAAGCCTGAAGGCTTCTTCTTCTTTGCAAAGCAACTTCTGGAGGGGGCAATTTGTAACAGAAAAGTACTTGGGGAACGCTTAACTCTTCCCCTGTCCGACACTTTTCTGCTGCTACCTCTGCTAGATAATCCACCTCCCCATGGAGGTGAAGGAAAAGAAGAGCTGTTGTGTATGATTGGGCCCAGAGCATACGTATACTCCTGCTCCTTATGCACTCTTAATTGTCGTATCTGCAAGCTACTTAACCTAGAAGCAACTATCAGGAGTTTATTGCATATGCCTGTGCAATGCATGCAGATTTACAAACTTTTTTGAATAAGCCTTTATGTGTGTTTTCTCTCTCAAAGTAATTTAAATGAGTGTGTTTTCTCTTAAATACATATTTCCATGTGTGCGCAAGGCAAGAACTGCCAATAATTGCAAGGAAACATTCAGAGAAGTGAGAAACTAGGGCATTTCATATAGAAATGTGCAAATATTGAATTCCTCCGTTATCCTGACTTTGATTAGGTGAGCCAGTGACATAGCCGAAGAATGTTCATGGTTACAGAATGTTCATGCACGTTTCAAAGGTCAGGGAACAAAGTTGTCAGAATGTCTGCAGTCCAGTTTCTCTTAAGTCCTGCAAAGAAAGTTGTCAGTTTGGGTTGCATTAGAAACTCACAGAGCTAGGGACAGGAGAGTTTAGTAGATCAGGCTGAAAACTTTGAAGAAGCAGAGAAAATAGGAACAGGGAGCCAGAGGCAAACAGTATGAAGGAAGGAGCAGAGAAGGTAAGAAATTAAGAAACAGGAACTAATGAACTAAGGCAATAAAGGGCTAATAAGTGAAGGGGGTATAGGGGCTAAATTTCAGACATTGATCTGAACCAAGCATCCCATTCTTTGGATGCAGACCTGAAATTTCATGCAGGACAAAGCAAGTTTCCATTATTTGCTTCATCCAGTGATTTCTTAGAGAAGTAGGGATACCAAATCATCCAGAATTCCTTCATCTTCATGGGGTGCCTAATTTATTTTAATTCTAGTAGCAAATCAAACAGCAGCTTTCAGTTGCCTCCGCTGAAATTAACAGAACCTGCATCCACCAGAGTTCAGCACACACAACAGAGCGATTGCAAAGCAGCTTGATCAGGCTGACGTGTCTGTTATAAAAGGAGATTGTACCATTAGGCATCAGACATTAGTGTGTATTGTGGTATTGCCATTTCAAAAAGGTTGTCTGTGCCTTCTTGTTGTGAGTTGCCTTGGGTACCTATTGAGGTGGAACTGGATATACATTTTTTTAAGAAAAAGAAATAAATGACTGCATTCCTACCCAGTGATATAAGAAGCAACTCTTTGCATTTTCTGATGCCCATTTTCTACACAACAGATGCTCTTAGCTCATTTATTATGCAAAGTGAATTAATTCAGAGACAGTTTCTCAGCTGTGAAAGGGTAATGATATATATGGGAAAACGTTGCATTGGAAGAACAAAAGTGGAAACCAGATAAGGAACTCATTGTTCAAAAGGAAAGTCCTGTAAAAAGAGAATAGGGAGGGGAATGCCACACAATACATTTAGCTTTACGAGAAGTATTACACGTAATAGTTTGCACTACTCCAGGTAAAAAGAATAGTCAACAATTTCCTTTTTCTACGCTCCAACATTACAGCGGTAATGAGGGGCTAGGAAATATAACATTCCATTCTAGAGGCACAGCTTTCTTATCAACAAACAACAGTTAGATCGATTTGCTTCAACATATTTCATGTCCGCAGTGTTCTTCCAAGGACAGGCATAATGAGACTCCACATGAGAATGAATGGTAAAATAAATATTTTTTTAAAAAAAATGTATTACTCAAATAGAACGAAAGAACAAAGGAAGAAAACACCTGGGATGCGATAAAGGGAATGCACTTCAACCGATTCTTAGCAAAGGGGAATAGAAGGAGAATGGTGAGGTGGCACTTACATTCTCATATTGCTGGTCTTGTTGATAATTACAGATTTCCCAGTCTGATCCACGTTGTGATCCATGCCAAAGTAAGCTGCCACTCTGTGCACTAGCATTCGCTGATATGACGACATCTGGGGGAACTTTTTATAATGATTACTGGAACAAAACGTCAAAGGGCTCAATATGATGCAGCCTCTGACATGATGGAACAATAGCAGTCCACTTTTTTAAAAAACAACCACCACCACCACCCATGATCTTTTAAAACATTAGTTAATGGGCAGTTGTCAGATCTGGTATGCAAAGTCTGTAATTTTCATTAGTTTCTTTAACAATAACTCTCCCAGTCATCCATCCCAATATTCTGCATGTGTCAAGTCTGTGTTTAAAATATAAATATGCAAAATGTTTCAAGTTATTGCTTTTTATGAGCAAAACAACCTGCATTATCTTATAGCTTTATTGAAATTGTTGAAGGGAAGAAATTGAATTGTTTAGTGAGATACTGGATCATGTTTTGCCCAAACAGGCAGGTAGGTATATTCTGACTAGCATCAAACAAACAATTCCATCAAACAATCTCTTTTTATTTCAAATAGCTTATGCAAACTCCTTTGATATTAATGGTAACTGTACATGAGAAATAATTTGAGCAGTAGAGCTCATAAACAAATATTTAGCAGTAATTATTTAGTTGTATCCCGTTCTTCCTCCAAAGGGCTCTGGTGGGTGTATGTGAAGTTATCTCCTTTGTCTTAATTTCAACCCTGTGGGGTGAGAATGCCCAAATTTTGCACTGGGACAGAGGAGCATTTTGAACCTTAGTCTCTGAAAAGTCTGTAGGTCTGGAGCAATTGCTGCCTCCAGCCTTAGCTCTGAAAACATAGGACTGTCTGGGGGCATTTGCCAATGAAACCAGTACAACACAATTAAGGATCCATACTAAAGACGTTTATCTAGGGATGAATAATTACTAAAGACATTCATTTTGTTAAAAGCTTTGTATTTTCATATTGCAATATTGCTGCTCAAAACATAAGTCTATGAGTGCCTGGTATAGGGCAAGAGTCAGCAAACAAGAAATCAATACTGAAAATTAACTTACCTGTTGTCACTGATAAAATCAATAATTTCCTGCTCCAGTTTTAACAGTATCATTCTATCCCTGTTAAGAAAATAATAAGAAATTCACTACTCAGGGGTTTTTTTGGGGGGGGGGCAGAGGACTACAACTACTGAAATAATTTTGATGTCTCTTTGCTCTGTCCCTTTACAACAAACCCAAATACTTTTTCATGACATGTAAAGATATTACAGTTCACATCCTGATGGCGGGAGGCTGATAATCCTTTGTCCCTTCAGGAGCTTTTAGAGTACAACCCGGTTATTTCTGACCATTGGCTATGGTGGTGGTGACTTATAGGTTGGGAATCCACCTTCGTGTCTCATGGTGGCCACCCATGTTGTAATGCAACCCCTGACATATCATAGTTTCTCAATACCTCTTCTGCAGGAGTCCATAGAACAATGCTACTGCATTTTCTCCTTATGTGCATAGTCCTTTGCACCCAAGCCCTCATTATTTTGATTCTGAAATAATGTATTACAGCCGGGGGGGGGGGGGAGCTAGTCTATGGCTCTCCAAATCACTACTCACATAATCACTGACCACGGCCCATGCTGACACCGATAGGAATTACAGTTCAGCAATAACTAGAGGGATTATCCATGGGATAATGCTAATGATAGTAATAGTGAGGTTCAGATAATTGTCAGAAAATGAGAACTAGATATTGTTTTCTAATCTTTCTTGGATGAGAAATTGCAATCTGCATCAAATTAGAAGCCATCAAAATTATTTATTCATTCATCATTGTGCATTATGATATTCTATAAAAATGTATAGTACTATTAATAAAGTAAATAGTGGCTACAGAGTTGTTGTTTTTTGACTTGGATCATATATAAAAGTAAGGCAGATTGGTCTTTTCTTTGGATGTAGAGTCATATGATATAAGATTTTCTAACTCACTGGAGTTCTACAGGACTGTGATATTGGGGGGCGGGGACAGGGCATTTTACTCTTCCAAACAAAAAGAGGAGCTTTAAATGCAGGGATACCTGATTACCTATGTCAGTGGTTATCCATAAAACTGATGTGTAAGAGTGTCTAAGGTGTAGCAGTTAGGAGACTGACAATGTCCACAGGACCTAGTCTGCATTGCAGCCCGCAGCCCCACCAAGTGAACAGTATTGTATTCTATTTCAAGAGCTGGTACCAGGCTGAAGCATGATTAACCGTTTCAATGGCAGAAAACATGCTATGCTAAGCCGTAGTTCAGTACATGAACTTGTTATTCACTTCCCCTACGCCCACCCCAAAAATCCTTATCATCTTGTGTGACCACAAGGAGACTGAAAGCATTTACTTCTATTTTCAATGAATCACAGTTTGTCCTCATGTCCAAAATAGGAAATGTTGGGTAGAAATAGTTGTTGCTGTTAGTTTTACCTATGATTTGACCAAACAGGAAACAAATGCTGTACTGAGGGTGGGGGTGTGTGGTGCATGTGCCCAAGACTCATTCCTGTAGCACTAAACCAGAGTTTAGTTTTATGACAAAACACAGACAGCATAAGCCTAGTCAGTATTTCTGCTTATCCTGGGATCTGAAACAAATATTTGAAGCTGGGCTCCTCCTTATTGGGTATCTGTATTCTAAACCTCTCTGCCTGTCCCCACCAGGTCTCTGAATCCTAACCACCAAACACACAAGCCTTGTATAATTCTGTGTTGTTGTTTTTACTTGGCTCCCCATCTCACCAGCCGTTTATGTTCACTGGGCTAATACATTGTCAAAAATGTGTGATTTCAGGCATCCCCAAACTGCGGCCCTCCAGATGATCCCTAGCTAACAGGACCAGTGGTCAGGGATGGTGGGGATCAACTCCCATGATCCCTAGCTAACAGGACCAGTGGTCAGGGATGGTGGGAATTGTAGTCCAAAACATCTGGAGGGCCGAAGTTTGGGGATGCCTGGATTACATGATCACAGAGGGTTGTGATAGATGCTGATTTTGGCTAACTAATGACAGAGCATTGAGGAGCTGCCACGACAGTGCCACATCACATCTTGCAGTATGGCTATATTTGAGAAACATTGACATAGATGGCTGTGGGTTTTTAGATGCTGTGTTGCATGTCTTGGAAGAGAGGTGTGTGGATGGATGTGGCTAACTCCCTGAGAAAGAAATTAAACTATGGGGGAAGGGAAAGCATATGGAGTACTTATAGGGGTTTGTGCTAAAAATCAACACGCTTTCATAGCAGCATAGGTATTATTTTCCACACCATGACCACTCTAGAACTAACACCACATTGCTCCCAATTGCTAAGATCTCAAGCCACACACACAAAAGGCATACTTACCTGGGATTATTCTTTAATGTGTTAACCAGAAATTCGTGCAAATCTATGCCTGTTGAGTCTGTGTATTCTTGGCTGCAGTCTGAAAAAACATACATTACTAATAGCTTCATTTTTTTTAAGGTAAAAAAATAAAATTAAAGCCATTGTGTGGAGGAAAGTTTTATCCTTCTCCAGCTGTCTGAAAGAATACCTAACACATGCAGGCTGTGACTTGCATCAGCAAAAATACCCCCTCCCCAGAACAGTGGGAGGGTACCCGTTCTTTATGTTCACTGAACCAACAGCTACAAGCACCAAGTACAAGTGGATATTAATTTAAAGTGCTGTGCTTTAGAATAATACAAGGGATGTATAGATCCACCTAAAGCCTTTCCAACTATTTGAACTGTTAATATTGTGCATGTGTGTGTGTGAAATACCAGGCAGGTTTTGGACATAATTAGTTTTGTTTGGTCAACCATGAGTGAGATAGAAAATCAAAACAGACGTGAAAGACAAAATGGTAAATCAGAGCCACAGTGGCATCGCAAGGGAGGATGGGGGCGGGCGGTCCCTCCTGGGTTCCAGGGGAGGGGGGGGTGACACTTGGGCCCACCCCGCCCGCGGGCCCCGAGCAAGCCGTGGAGCGAGGCCGCTCTGCCCTGCGGCCCGCTCGGGGCCCGCCCGCTTGCGATCGGCAGCTCGTGGGGTTGCCCTGCCGCTGCTGCTTTTCACGCGGCAGCTCACAAGGCCGTCGCGGAAGCAGCGGTCAAGACGGAGTGCACATGCGTGAAATGCCGCGCATGCGCACTCCGCCGCCAGGCCGCCGCCACGCGAATAGCAGCAGGTGTATGCTTCATTGGTGAATGCAGTAAAATGAATCAGTCTGGCTGAAGCTGAACAGAATATTAAAAAACACCCTGCTGTCTTTGGGTATTTGGGGATGTGCAATATCCCTCTGAGAAATGTGCTATTCTTTTAAAAATACTTCTGTTTTCTTCAAAATTCAGTTCCTTAAGTACAAGCCTCCACATTCACACTGAAATTTCACCTCAAAGTGGTTCTGCAGGGGCGGAGGAAGCCTCCTCGCTACTCGGGGCGGCGATCGACGGCTCGTGGTGGTGCCCCGCTGCTGCTGCTTTTTGCGCGGCGGCTCACAAGGCCGCTGCGGGAGCAGCAGTCCAGCGACGGAGTGCGCACGCGCGACATTTCACACATGCACACTCCGTCGTGACATCGCAACGCCCCGCCCCCAGGGGGATGCCTCCGTTCACCGCCCCAGGTAGCGAGGAGGCTTCCTCCACCCCTGCAGAACCACTTTGAGGAGTTGATTGAACACAATGTGGGATTTTCCCCCTGACCATCTTATAAATGTGTTCATCTAGAACTGCTGATCTAGAACTGTACTGAATTTCACTTAGAGCAAAATTTCAGTGTGAATGTGGAGGCATCTACTCAAGGAACTGAATTTTGAAGAAAACAGAAGTCTTTTAAAAAGACTAGCACATTTCTCTGAGGGATATTGCACATCCCCAAATACCCAAAGACAGCAGGGTGTTTTTTAATATTCTGTCCAGCTTCAGCCAGACTGATTCATTTTACTCCATTCACCAATGAGGTATACACCCTTTTTGACAATCCATAAAGCACCCATTATAATGTCACATGATGCATTTAAACGACATTACACTGGCAAAGAGCCTTGCAGACTGCATTCCAAGCCACTTGTTGCATGGTGTCAATAGAATGATATTGGATATGAATAAGAATCTGCATCGTGCAACACTGGGAAGCAGTGACGTGTGTGAATGTGTAGATAGCAATGAAGTGCACTTTTTTTAAAAAAAATCACAATGAATTTCTAACATTGTCCATAGAGATGAGAACAAAACTTCATTAAAAAAAAATCCTATTGTAAATAAGCTGGGCAAGATTGGATAGCCACAAATAAACCAGCCATCTGTTGATAATCTTGCACATTTCATGCATGACATTTAAAATGCGGTAGGCAATTTAATTGTATATTAACTCATATTTAAGACTTAAGTCAATTTACGAACAAAATATAAAAAAGACAATGGCTCTGTTAGCAACAAGTTTCTGTGCTTGGATCTCACTCAACACATATGGAAGACTCTGCAAGAGCAGTGATAACTCCCCTCCAAAGAGCAACTCTGGTTATTTGCAGAGATATAAATATCTGCAGTTGCAAAAGCTCCCACCCTTCCCCTTTCCACTTATTGGGAAGAACTCATTGTAGGCACCTGCCCTTCCACCCAGCTGCTGATAATGATCATGGATCCGAGTCAGCATGAAAATATGGACGTTGGCTTTAGAGTGTGGTGTGCTGCTAACAACAAATTATATGGCATGGCATGTGTTAGCAAAATTGGGTAGCTATTCTTGCATCCATTTTCATGCAGTATTTTAAGCGGGCTCCTTGCAATCACATACAATAATTGTGTACATGCACCACATACAAACACACACTGCATGAAAGCTGCCCCTTGTGGTTGTGGTTACTTTTTCTCTACAGTGAAGTAGGAGAGGGAGCGATTGGCCAAATCCGAAGTCCAATACTGATCTCATTCCAGGGACACGGGGTGGGGGTGGGGAAAAGAGGTGAGTGAATAATAAGCAGAATAATTAATCCTCCCTCTTAATGCAGTCACTTATTCAAATTTGAGGTTAGCAGTATGTGTGACCCTCCAGTCTGAAAAGAGACCACTGTCCACATATTAGGACCAGCAGAGTTCTTTACAGTTCCCTTGCTTTTGCAGCTCCAGGCAGCAAGTCAAACCAGAGTGTTTAATGAAGCCCGCTGGAAGTCTAGCATACATGGATTTGAGTTTGTGGGTCAGAAACTGTGCAGGCTCGTTAGATAATAGAGACATACTGCATATATTCCACAAACAATGTATAAACAAATACATACACTACAATCCCACAGACGTATACAGAATATCAAATATATAAGCAACAACAACAAGCAAATACATTCTTGCATTCAAAAACGTCTTCATACGTGACTATGATAGATGACTAAATAACGACTTAAATATTTTTGTTCACCTTTTGATAACATTCTTATCTTGGGTTTTTCACTGTTTCTATCTTTCTCTTTGTTTTTATTCTTTTCTTTTTCTTTCTCAGAGTCATCTTTACTAGATTTATCCTCTTCTTGTAGGCTGGGGAAACTTGAAAGCTGCAGTTGTATTGATTCCTGTTGAAAAAAATATAATAATTTAGGGCCAGATTCAGGAAAATTGGCTTCCAAAATGCATTAGGAATTGCATGCTTAGAAAAGCTGAAGCCAAACTGTCTTCTGTGAACTTAATATTAGGGGGGGGGGGGAAATATTGTACTCTTAGGGACAAATTTTGCTTCCCAATATTTATTTTGCCTCCTGCTACTATAGTTTATGTCGTTTATATACCTCAGAGGATTAGGATTTAATTGTGAATATATCCTAATTTATTTGCTTCAAATTATAATTACCTTGAAGCAGATCCCACTGGACTCAGTGGGAAGCACTTTTAAGTAAAAGTGCCTAAGAAAAAGTACTCAGGAATTGAGGGGGTTACAACTAAAATCTTCAGGATCAAAAGCTTAGGCATAAAATATGTTCCACTGGAATCAAGGTAATGTCTTTCAAAGCAAATGGACTGAGGACTGAGGCACCTAAAACCTAAGCACACTTAATTTATTTCTGTTTAAAATTGAAATAAGGAAATTGGTGACGCCTACTTAGAATTAAGAAGTTAGAACTTGGTGCTAGTCAAGTGCAGCAGTTAAGTCTGCATATTAGATTAAAAAAACCTCAAATGTCCACTACTATAAATATATGTATTACTGATGGGGTCCCAATAACGTTAACATTAATCTCATATTGCTAGATCCATCAACTAGCACATTGAAATATATCTGAATGAGTTCTATCCAATGCCAGTCCTACTTAGAGTAGACCCATTGAAATGGACCTAGGTTAGTCATGTTCATTAATTTCAACGGGTCTACTTTGAGTAGGACCAGCATTCAATATAACCCAAAGTGTAGTTCTTAGGGAATGTGTTATAAAATATGAATTATATAACGGGGGGAGGTTAACTGTTTTTGAACTCAATACAGTAGACAATTATGTACATAACTGTCATTGAAATCACTGGAGCTTAAGTGGACATAATTTTATGTTAACTTACGGTCCATGACTCTGAAGGTATAGTGAATTGAACTGAAGATTATTGGGGAGAAATACACAGTGAAAATGCTTGATTTATAGTTAGTAGCTCTGTCTGAATTTGTGATAAACTCCCTGCAAGTAATCTGGCAAGCTGATAAAAGTGCAATTGTGTTGTTCAATTAAGGGAAACAATTAGAATTGCTTCTGCTATGTACACTCTATTATCCTGAAGTCAAAATGATAGTTATAGTGCACTTGCATTTTTAGAGGGGATGGAAAGGAAGACAGACTTTACATATAGTCTAAAACAGACATGTAAGCATACAGCAAATATACTTTGTGCCATACATAAAACATACCATTTCTACATATTCATTGCATTTGAAATAAACACACACAGAAGTGCTGCAGAGTCGTAAAAACAATCTATTGTTTGTTTGTTTCTTATATTCACTTTTTATTGATATTTTTACTCAATAGTAAAATTACAACGTTGATAAGTACATTCATACAGGAAAAGTTTAGCGAACAACAGGAGATGTTCAGTTTGCAATAATACACTGATAAACCAATATCATAACATTAGAGGCAACATTCCTTTAAAGTAAGGACAAAGTGTGCGATCAGATAAGCTTTCATGATCAAGTAATACAGGTAACAAGATTTTTTTTTTCCTACACAGGAAAATCAAGGCAGATTTTTAAATATAATACAAACATTAGGTTTGTAGTACAATCTGTAGTACTGGCAATGTACCATACATTCTCTGATAATTTAGACCCTGTGCTTTGTAAACAGCTAAAATAAACTAACAAAGAAAAAAAATCCAAGTTAATTTAGAGAAAAAGAGAGAGAAAGAAAAACAATTTCCATTGGCCCAACCCTTCCAGTATCCTCCAGTCAGCTTAAAAAGGAGAGCACAGCTCTAACCTTCCTAGTGCAAAGGTAATCATTATAAAGTTTTAAATCAAGTATGCTTCCCATCTAATTATAAAAAGCCAATAATCCTTAAAGAGGAGACTTTGGTGGCAGAAAGTATTTTAATCCCTGCGTTCTTTACATTAGACTCAAATCGTTCTCCCTAGTACTGGACGAAACAGTGTCAGGAACCAGAAAAAAATGTGAATCCCAGCCTTGTTCTGCCTTGCATTGTGGGCAGTTTAGGCTGAAATCCTAAATATACACTGAATCTAGAAGTGACATCGAACTCAATGGGATTTAGTTTTGAGTAGGCATGCATAGGATTGCACCATTAGAAGAGGTATCTAGTCTTTACCTCCAAACCTGCTAGCCTCTGAAGTGTATAAAATTCCTTTTTTTTTTTTGCAGAGTACATCAGTAACTACCATGCAACACTGAATATACTGCGATATATTTATATTCTCTTCCTTTCAGTTTCCATTTAAAACAATAGAAAACACAAATTTAATGCAGAACAAAAGCCATACATTTCTTTTTTGCAAGTTGTGTCATAGTATTGTTTTTCCCCCCTCTCAAAATGTTTACCCACAACTCATAAAATAATCTATCTAGTGTCCTACTGCATAAACTGTCGTTGCAGAGCAGCGAGAAAGTACAAAAACCCCACAGCGCAATAAGATATGGGGTGGTGGGTTTTTTGGTCTTTCAAAAAAATAAAACTCTCCGTAGTAAAGAGTCCAAAGAGGAGAGATTGATTTGTTTCGTTTCAAGTTAGTAAGCGGAAAGTCTTAGAAAGTACACTTAAATGTGAGAATTATTTTGTGCTAACAAAAGTTCATCTTTCGTTTTCTGTCTCCTCTCCCTCTCTATGGCTGATCTCATTCTTCAAATAATGTCTGAGTCTTCAAGTAAGAAATACTGGCAAGAAGCTTACTTTTTTGGTTTACGTTCTTGATAAATTTGCTTTTATAAGCAGACAATGTAAGCTTTTCTTTCCTTTTCGTTTCTTTTTTTTGCAGTAAGTGTAGAATAAAGGTTTTGCGATATTCTAAAGTCTCTTAGATCAAATTTTCCTGATTTGATCCATATATTTATTTCTTTGGAATAAATGGTATACAACACCAATACAGACTAAATCAAACACATGCTTTGCAGTTGGAAAGCTGGCACCAAGAATCAGAAGAATGAACCATATGGAATACAATGCACTGTCTTTTAGATCATTCTGACTTAAAAGTGTCAAGAATTTGGATGTTACTATGAAATAGGTTCCGGGAAACTGATACACGGACCTTGCATGACTTAGATGCCAGAGTGAACTCAGTACTATGTCTGGTGTAGTCTTACAAGAGATAGCCTTAGAGAAAATAACAATTCTATATATATATTTTAATTTTTTAAAAAATAATTAATCTGAATTCTTTTGAATTCTTTTCCATTTGTTGAAATTTTCAGGGGGTCTGGAAAAAAGAGAGAGCAAATAACACCCTGTGACATACTGTAGAGCTACTCATTTATTTCAAAATAAGTACACGCTAAAAACCAGACAACTTCTAAAATAATAATTATAAAGTATGCTCTTGTGAAAGGTGATTTTGGTTCCCCAAAATCAATAAATGCAGTTCAGTTAAAGCCCAAATATGCCATCATGCACATGAAAAGTTAACCATGCAGTTAATGGCTTGGTCTTAGATACCTGGTTGTCATTCTCTGTTTCCAGACGAGGGGATGATTCTTCGCAGACAGCGAGACTTCGGACCAGTTTACCCTTCCCTCCTGACTGAAATAGAGAAGAATAAGGAAATCACTTTTGAATACCAGTATATGTGTGTGTGTGTGTGTGTGTGTGTGTGTGTACTAGCCTTCCTCACTGTGTTTCAAAAAATAAAAAGTAAAGAGATAGACCTCAAAAGTAGGGAAAATATTGTTTCACTGACATGGGGTTCTGTGTTGCTAGCATGGCACGAGGTAGAACACAGATATAGCGAAGGTTGCAAATAATGTAATCCCTATGCAGAATTTAATATAAAATGGAAGTTCGCACCAAAATGCAGGTGTTCAAATGAAAATGTAAATCTTAAGCATTTACACTGTATAAAGTAAATAGCTAATAACTCTAGGAGGTCCACTAACCTTATTGTAACTAACTATTGCACGAATGAATAAAATAGGAATGCGCTTTCATAATATATACATGCACCTTTCCATCCCCAGCTAGTTTATCGTGACTCTGAGAAAGTAGTCAAAATCTCTACCTTGAATCTCTTTTTCTGCTGGTTCTGGTTAGCACCTCGTTTCTGCAAACAGCAAGTGACAAATTATGCATGTCTATGGGTGGAAAATATGCATAACAGGAATAGCAGCAAGTTCATTAAATCATTCATGAAGTACCAGTTTCATGTGGTGATTGTCAGATAACTTGGTAACTTGTGGACCTTAGAATGACTCCTTAAGGAGCCTTAGCATTAATATCACTGGTGGTAACTAGCCACAATCATTTCCATTTTTATATGCACATAAAAGCATTATTTTTACAACGTAAGACTAAAGAAGCCCTCTGAGACCCTTTTGTTTTCACCTCTCCTTGAGAATTCAAAGCAGTGTGGCATTTTATTGTTTTTTTTTTAAAAAAATAATATTTCTTTTCATAGCAATCTGAAGCCAGAGACAATAGGCACTGCAAAAGTTCTATCTATGAACAGTGGTGCGGATAACTATTTTCTTCCTCCTCCTTTCCACTTTCATAAGTGTTTCCCAACAGGTTTCTTACAATATAAGCAGTTTCCTCTTTTTTGCATAGCTAGGAACTGATCTGATATGCATTTATTTGTGTTCATACAACACAACAATTTTAATGATGAATGCAGTTAACAGAAACACAGATCTTCCAGAATTGAAAGGGAAAATCTAAGACATGCAATACCTACTCAAAACGGGTGTGGAGAAGGTCTTTAAAAATTAAAGAATGACAAAATTGTTTTTAAAAAGTCCAGTCACTTTTTGTTCTTACCTGGTCTGATTTGCCATTTTCATCTTTTTCATCTACCTCTGAGTTAAGGATGCAATTCTCTTGTTGGGAGATGGCTGAGTCTTGCTCGTTTCCAGCGTCTTCTGTTTTACCTTGCTCAGACATTCTCCCAGGTAGAAATTAATAGAACAAGATTTGATGACCTGAAAGGTCAAGACATTAAAAAACAAAATAGTAGGTGATATTTGCCATCTGATTCCCATGAGAGATATTCTTATTTCCTCCATGATGAACTAACAAAGCACAGCGAGAAACTCAAGAATTAGGGCAATGCAATTCAGCAGACGGCAATGGACTGAAGTATTCTAGGTGAACGTTGAATTGCGTAAAAGCTAAGAAGTAGAACAGCTTGCTTTCAAGTACTCATTGTGGCAGAAAATACGGACGTGAAATTCCTCCCCCTACCCTTTTTCTCCCACAGCTAGGGGTGTGGGATGGAAATGCATTCTTTTACCACGTAGGTGATGGACGTGATGGACCAAATAAACGGATAACCTATTCGTGCTTTTCTGTTAGGGAGGCGTCAAGCAGACCAGACCTTCTGCTAGATTGTCAATGGCTTTTTGGAAAGAAAAAAAACCTAATCCACACCTCTACCAGTCAGTCATCTCTTCCCCCCCCCACCCCACCCC
The DNA here is from genome assembly GCA_034642065.1 of Darevskia nairensis. Classification (NCBI taxonomy): domain Eukaryota; kingdom Metazoa; phylum Chordata; class Lepidosauria; order Squamata; family Lacertidae; genus Darevskia; species Darevskia nairensis. Next base: position 1,235,265 of record JAWWNI010000811.1, on the reverse strand, counting down.
CTGTACACACAACAAGGTCATAAGCACTCCCTACAAGAAAGGGAGAAATTAAGCCCTGGATGAAGAGGAACTCAACATAAACATTAATCCTAAATTTGGCAATAAAACCCTCATTGTCACCATTTCAAGCCATCAAAATTGACAGCTCCATTATAAAAACCGTGAGCCTCCTCCAAACCCCATGTCACTCTCCAGCACAGTAAAAATCCTCCTAGAAGCCCTTAGCAGGGAAGCTCTGATGAAGATATCTTAACTGCGTTCGTCTCAGCTCACATTAGTGTGCTGCAAAGGAGCTCAACACGGCTTTTCAAAGTTAAAGCCTATTATTATTTTCCCTCTTCCTCCCTATGAAATATCCCTCAGCTCCGAACACCTCCGCTACTGATCAGTTGTCAGATGTATCTCATGAATAATTTAGCACTTTTTGTTCTTCTCTGTAACCCCCCCGCCCCAAATTTGCCTTTTTATTTTACTTTTTGGAAAGAGAAATCTTAAGAAGAAAATTAAGTGTGGTAGAGAAGAGGAGTTATTTCAAAGCAGGTTTCAGTATTTGCCCTTCTCACAATTTAATAACGGTTATTAGATAAATCGAGTCTTCATATTGTTTCTTTCACAGGTTGCAATTAACACTGAATAGATCTTTGTAACGCCGCCTTTCTTTGTTTATTTCAAAAGGAAAATACAATGTGCATTGAGGGGTTTTGTGTTTTTTTTAAAATAAAGAAAATCAGAAAACTGGGTATACATTTATCCTGGCTGCATTTACTTTGTCAAGTTGAACAGAAAGATCACAAAGGGTCTTGTTCCATAATTAAATTTTCAAGGGGAACATGATTTGTGAAAAGAATTGAACAATGAATGAAAAACCCAAACAAACACCAAAACTTACAAGATATTCTGTTTCTTTATATGTGAACACTGGGGCAAAAGTTGCATGATTTAGAGAGGAGGTTGGTAACAATCAAACAAACCCATTCTTTATCTAGGCTATTGTGTTATACTGTCATGTTATTACATTTTCTTTTCTCAGAACACACACACACTTTCCCCTACAGCTGATCCGTTTATTTGCAGAGCATTCATATCTGAAATTAAGCCATTCTTTCTCATAAATTCAAATATAACACCTTATGTCACCTGAATCTTAACCATTATCCCTGTTGCTTGGTATGTACTCCAGAGATGCACAAGTAAAGCAACATGCTCACAGACCTGATGCGGATGTATGGGCATGGCACGAATCCACAGAAATTATACCTCCTTCTGCCAATGGGTACGTAACAAAAAGAAGCTGTTTACCTTCAGTGCTGTGTTAATTCTTGATGCTTTTCTATCAGTTGCTGATGCTGCTCCTCACTGGTTAAATCCACACAAGTGATCAATGACAATGTGAGTCCCATGACCCCATTTAACAGTTCAGAGTGCCAATCTCCATGCTGTTCCTTTAAAGAGTTTGACAGATCATCGTCATCAACCTGGCGGGGAGGGGGAGGGAAGACAAAAAGTAAATACCAATAATAATAGATATAATCATGGTAGGGTTAAAAGATAAAATAGAGACCAGATTTCTAACACTAATGACCAGCTTCAAGCAAATCAGTTTCACAGCTTGATCCAGCTCCACCTGTCTCAAAAAACTGTGTGCTTCTCCTCTAATGAAGGCTAGAGCCGGCTGTTCAAGTCATAACAGCTCCTACGCACGGAGCTAAAATTAACAATTGCATATTATGTGCCGAAGATTACTCACTTCAGTTTTAACCTTTTTAGTGAATTCTGGCACTTTGCATTTAAAAAAGGCTCATCTTTGCCTCAATGGGAACCAATATTGTCACTAAAGAAAAAATAATAATGTCTCTGCTGTAACTAAAGCTTCAATTTTCAGAATTAATACTATTCCTTTGCTTTCCTTTCCTAAAGTGACCTCAGCAGCAGGTATAAATGAGCTGATTGTAATAAGATAGAGCCATTAAAAATGGCTAAGAGAGAGTTAACAATTCCAAGCAATGGAAATCAGGGGAAAGTCAGAATAGTGTGGGCTGTGAAGGGGGGCAGATTGCTTAGGAGAGAGACAGAAGGCACAGTTGCTTCAAAAATGCATTACACTGTGTTTATACCGAATGTTGCTACCAGATGGGCATTTGGTTAAAAAGAAAAGTGAGAGGTTAACAGGAAAATAGAAACATTTACAAAGTACTTAAATATCATGGCTGCCTTTTCAAGAGCTGGGTTTGGCAACTGACTGAAAATCTGACAACCCAACCACTTAAACCTTCATTAAATCTTTAGGAAAGGAGATGTCATGAGCCAGGTAGTACCCTGTTTCTCCTAAAATAAGACATAGCCATAAAATAAGCTGTAGCAGGATTTCTACACATTTGCGAAATACAAGCCATGCTCTGAAAATAAGACATAGGGATGTGGCGCCTCTCCCTTAAGACCAGGCATCCCCAAACTGCGGCCCTCCAGATGTTTTGGCCTACAACTCCCATGATCCCTAGCTAACAGGAACAGTGGTCAGGGATGATGGGAATTGTAGTCCCAAATTGTAGATGTCTGAGGACTACAACTCCCATGATCCCTAGCTAACAGGAACAGTGGTCAGGGATGATGGGAATTGTAGTCCCAAATTATAGATGTTTGGGGACTACAACTCCCATGATCCCTAGCTAACAGGACCAGTGGTTAGGGATGATGGGAATTTTAGTCCAAAACATCTGGAGGGCCGAAGTTTGGGGATGCCTGCTTAAGACGGCCTGGATAGGCGTTGCTATGCTGCGTACCGACGCAGAGCGGTTAAAATAAGACATCCCCTGAAAATAAGCCATACTGTGTTTTTTTGAGGAGGGAAAAAATAAGACGGTGTCTTATTTTAGGAGAAACACGGTAATAATGCACAGCAGTTTCTAGAGCGGGATTAAATTGTGAACAGTGTCAACAACTGTAAGATGCACCAGTTCTGTTGTCCAAAGAAAGCACCAAAAATTATTTCAATAACTGTTACAAAGAGGAGTTTTTATTCCCCCCCCCACAATCCATATTCCTAATCTCTTATTATGCCGAGAGCTGCTCAGACAAATTGCCATGAAGTAAATGCGTTCCTCTCACCTCTTCTGTTTTATATGCAACAACAGTATAAATGTTATCTACTCCCTCCTCGGCTGAAACTTATTAGTAGCAACACAGTAATTGTCCTTGGAGGGGGAAAAAACTTAATGCAGTTGCTGTTGAAGAAATGGGAGTGGCTGCAGCACCTTGAGAACAAACCAATTACAGATTAACTCATCACTGCTTATCCTTTCTCGCTTAAAAAAAACCCCTACCAAATAGGAAGAAAATGAACTGGAAACATTCTAAGCTCCAAAGAAAACAAAATCAAATCCGCATTGTGCTTCCCTGATTTTATGACAAGAGGCAAAGAAAAATAATTGCGAAAAGCACAATCCATCAAAATACTTCCATGCTGGACCGGAATAAGGAGTGTTTGTTCAAGAGCCGTTTAATAAACCAATCCAAGATTCAAAGGTCTTTGTAAAAGTGCTAGTGCCTACTTATAAACTCACAAAGACATTACAAGCTGTCGATTGTTTGCTGCGGAGGGCGCCAAATAAAACAATCCTGTTTTGCTTGAAAGAAGTATAATAAAACATTAGGACTGAATGAGTGCCGAGCCATCATTGGACTACAAACCCAGAGTACACTGCCTTATAACAAAAAAGACTTGTTCAAAAGCATATAAAATATTGGAGAAGAAGCAAACATTCTATTTTGGCATTGCACAGATCCATGTAAGTGGAAACAAATGGAAGTGGTGCATCAGGTAAAAATATTACTAAGTCTGGATACCTGTACGTGTTTTGTTTTGTTTTGTTTTTTAAAGATAAGACTTTATTAAGATTTTCAGGGCCCAGTTTTCAAAATACAATGAACCCTGTTACCTAAAACAACAACGATACACATGTATTTCATGATGGGGAAACATGCACTGCTGATATGAACTGCATTTCAACCTGCATTTAAATGCTTTGATCATGCAAGAAACAGATTTCTCATTGAGTTTTCAAAATATACACTGTTTCATGTGAAAATAATATGTTATTTCCACTGTGGCTATCTTTTCCCAATTCTCACTGGAGAGAAAACATAGACAGTAATGAGTATCATGTATAAGAATCATATATGAAGCATACATTCAGACATTGCTTGTAAAATCTGTTTTAAGTGAACTAGCTTTTTTGACTATCCAGAAACTCAAAGCTTAATCTTATGGTCTTTCCATATAGTTTGGTTATCAAGCAGCAAGTACAGAGTTATTCCCCGTTTTGTAAGGGTCAATATGCCATCCTTCAACACTTCTGTTTCCATGATATCCTATCCCTAGTGCTCACACTTCTGCAGTGTGTCACTTTCTCTGGCTAACAATTTGCTTCTACTTGTGCCCCAGGAGCTATAGGTGGGGTGGGCTCAAAGTCCTCATGAATTTTGGTACAACCAACCATGCAGAATGATCAAATCCATCTTGACCTGGGAGTAAGTCCCACTGTGCTTATTCCCAAGTGGTGCTTACAAACATCAGATTGCGCCTCAGTTGGAACTAAACTCTGTTAAACTCAATAGGGCTTGCTTCTAAATAACGAATTTAAGATTAGGATATTAAATTGCGGTTTTAAAAACGACATAAGGCATGCTCTAGTTATCTCCCGCTTGGACTACTGCAATGCACTCTACGTGGGGCTACCTTTGAAGGTGACCCGGAAACTGCAATTAATCCAGAATGCGGCAGCTAGACTGGTGACTGGGAGTGGCCGCTGGGACCACATAACACCGGTCCTGAGAGACCTACATTGGCTCCCAGTACGTTTCCGAGCACAATTCAAAGTGTTGGTGCTGACCTTTAAAGCCCTAAACGGCCTCGGTCCTGTATACCTGAAGGAGCGTCTCCACCCCCACCGTTCAGCCCGGACACTGAGATCCAGCGCCGAGGGCCTTCTGGCAGTTCCCTCGCTGCGAGAAGCCAAGTTACAGGGAACCAGGCAGAGGGCCTTCTCGGTAGTGGCGCCCTCCCTGTGGAACACCCTTCCAGCGGATGTCAAGGAAATAAGCAGCTATCCTATTTTTAAAAGACATCTGAAGGCAGCCCTGTTTAGGGAAGTTTTTAATATTTAATGCTGTATTGTTTTAATATTTGACTGGAAGCCGCCCAGAGTGGCTGAGGAAACTCGGCCAGATGGGCGGGGTAAAAATAATAAAATAATAATAATAATAATAATTATTATTATTATTATTATTATAAGCAGGCATGCCTGCCCAAAAAACAGTTTAAGTGCCATTGAATTCTGTTGGTCTGGAGTAGATACCACTTTGAAGGCAATTCACACAAGCATTTTTAAAAATGTGGTAAAGTTATTTATAGCTTACTTTTCAGAGAATTTTGCCATAGCGATTTGGTTTTGTGAATCTGGACTAATGTTCAGTTATTTGCAACCTACCAACTTTCCCCCCTTTAAAACTCTGATCTAATCTATCTTCCAAAACCACAGCATTACATCCATCTGCCTTTGTACCTCACTGAATAGAGTTTCAATGGGTCACAACTCATCATCATCATCATCATCATCATCACCACCACCATCATCAATTCGTTGCTGCTTCTTCTTGATCCCCCTTCACCATTAGTGCACCAGGGTGAGTTACAACAATATAAAAATAAAATATTCATATCAGTTAAAAAAATATAAATAATCTCCACATTTATTTTAACAATCCTGATTTTCCCAGCACTAAGCTCATTAGGGTATAAATCACTGATTTAAATCACCAAGCAAAAAGGCCAATTTAAATAATTGATTTAAATAAAAAAAAATCCATTTATTATTTAGATTCTTACTAAATAAAAGTGCAGACTAATTGCTTGCTATAAACCTAAAACACATTTATTTAAAGCTTAAAAGAGCATTTATACAGCTTCAGAAAGTACACTACAAATTTGCTAAATACTTATCATTATGTTTACTAATTTTGAAATAAATATATACAAAATACTGCTCAGTTTTAAAGCAATCCTTCAAACTCCTGCTGAAGGCTGGCTGGGGGGAGCTAGAATGAGGCACATCTGGGGAAGTACTCTGCCAACAGTACAACCCATTCACCCCAATGGCCACCGGTAGACCCACAGAAAGCTTGATAGGCACAGCTTTGCTTCTAGTGGTTTTCCTACAGGTGACACGGACCACAACATTCCAATGGGCCTATCCATCTGGGGTGGCCTTGAATCCAAAATTTCCTTGATAACCCCAACCATCTTCTGTCCTGGCCACAGCAAACTTGAGAAGTGGTAAATCATCCACAGACTGGGGATGTGCCACAATCCTCTTTCCCTCTTTCCTGGGAGTACGTCTCATTGAGTTCAATGGGGCTTACGTTTGAGTAGACATGCATAAAATTGCACTAGTAATGCTAATGATCATGTCAAGCTCCATTAGAATGGCCCATATTCATGCCATGTATGAAGCAAATAATAATAATTGAATTTTTATTAAATAATGTTTTTGTCATACAACTGCCCTGTCTTGCCTTACCTCAAAAAACAGGTAAATTATCTCAACTAGGGTTACTAGACATTAATGGGAAGACTACTTGTCTCCATGAGATGGAACATAACTGTGTTGTCTAGGTTCAGGTAGTTCAGGGTGACAGCCGTAGGGACTTGCCCACATAAGCAAATAATAATAATAATTTAATAATTTTATTATTTATACCCAGCCCATGTGGCTGGGTTTCCCTAGCCACTCTGGGTGGCTTACAACATATATAAAAACAAAATGAACTGAACAAATGAACTAAAGTCATACCTTGGAAGTCAAATGGAATCCATTCCAGAAGTCCGTTTGACTTCCAAAACATTCAACTTCCAAGGCGCAGCTTCTGATTGGCTGCAGGAGCAAGCGTGTAAATCTGAATATGCACAAGTTAAATGTGTGCAAGCTTCAGGCTTACGGTATATGCCATTCACTCTACAAGTTTGAGATATATCTATATCCTGCTATTTGTACATGAGTCGCGGAAGGGAGCCTGCTATTCCTAACTTTCAGTACTGTGAACTTTATACATATACAGGCTATATTACATCACAATACAACATAAAGTATTATCCGTATTTTAATACGTTATGTCATACAACCTAATAGATATTCTTTATTGCAGACAAAACTCCTCAACAAAACCCTAACCCAAACATTGTCCTTTAAATATTTAATCTGCCAATCCTATTAGCAAATTCTCCTGTCATTGATTTTTATAACTGAAGGCCCTATAACTGTTTAGGGAAGTTTTTAATGTTTAATACTGTATTGTGTTTTTAATATTTGATTGGGAGCCGCCCAGAGTGGCTGGGAAAACCCAGCCAGATGGGCGGGGTATAAATACCGGTAATAAGTAGTTGTTGTTGTTTCAGCCTTGGAACATAGTATGTTCAGATATACACTATAGCCTTATTTTGGACATGTTGCTTGCATATAAAGGCTGAACATGAGCAAGGATGAGCAAGCTGTGCTCCAGCCCCACCCATTTCAACTGTTTGCCATGGCTTGGAGAGCAAAGTCTAAAGCAGGGAGACTCCTCTGTGTGAGGTTTTTGAGTTTAACAAGCTCAGTCTGTCGCCCGGCTTCACAGGGATGACATGCATGGAGCCTCTAGGAATAAGAAACAGCTCCCCACTTCAGACTTCTAACAATGACTTGTGGGGAGTGAAAAGCAGAGTGATGTTGTGAAGGAAGGATGCAGAGCTTAGCAAGCTCACCTCCATTCACTCTGCTTGCTTGCATGACCAAATAGAACTAATATTTGTTAGGTATGTCTAACCCAACACAGTGAAAGAAGATGGCTTTTGTCAAAAAAGACAGCTGCACAAGTTGGCGTGGCTCCCAACAAGTTTGAGTAGATGCTTTATCAGGGGAAATGATTTTATGCTATTTATTAAAACAAAAAACACACCTGTTTGATATGAAGCACAGCAGAGCTCAAGGTTCGGTTGGTATGGTGTGGAACTATAACACAGCCACTGAAAGTAAAGAGATACTCTTTCTACTAGTTCAGCAGTGGTTTGCAGATGGTTCCTCAGCCAGCTGAACGACCAAGCCCAATACACACCCAAAGAGACAAGAGGGGAAAGAATCAAAGGCAGCTGCTTGAAAAACTACACTCACTTTCCTCATTTGAACTTCCTGAATTATATTACTATATCAGCTGGACTGGATACCAGTGTATTTCTAAACCCAATTCAAAGTGCTGGTTTTGACCTTTAAAACTCTCACCAAGCGATTAATTGGACCACTCATACCCATATTATCCAGCCTGCACTTTAAGATCTTCTTCAGAGAATCCCTTGGTATGTTCATCCCCTAGGTTGGTGCAGGGGGTTGCCACAAGGGAGAGATCCTTCTCTTGATGGCCCTATTGCATTAGAATTTCCTTCTGCTGGGCCTAATCCAAAGCTCTGTGCTGCAGGCTTTCAGAAGACCCTAAGGCTAATTTGTCATCTTTCCTTCCAGGCATGATGGTTGTTAGTTGGGTGACAGCCTGTCTCAATTATATTCCTCCTGGTTCTGTATTTTTCTTTTTAGTCAAAAGTTGATTTGTAGTATTCTAAAGTTTCAAATTTTGGACTGTTGGATACCTTTTTAAATCTTTTGTTCATTTGTAAGCCGTTCTGGGCAGATAGTAACCCAGAAAAGTGGCCTAAAATTAAAAAGTGTGTGTGTGTGTGTGTGTGTGTGTGTGTGTGTGTGTTTGTTTGTTTGTTTGTTTGTTTGTTTGTTGGTGTGTGTGTATGAATGAAAATTTATTCACATCAAATACATTTAAAGAAGTTGAATTTAAAACTCATAGCGCACGGTAATTCAGCTCCGTTCTTAATCCATACAATTTGGTGCAATGCAAATAAGTCTGCACTGTCAACATCCACAGAACAGTAAATATTCAATGATTAGGAATAAATGGCAATTTATATTCTATTATCAGAAATATATATTCCTGAGAGGTTTTGGGCTCCTATCCTAGGTTGAGTTTGCCTCTTTCCACTTGACACAGGCTAACAGGGATACCCTTGAATCTATAGTTTCACTCCAAAAGCAGAGGTGACAAAAAGGGGTGATGTAATATGTTTCTATGGTTGCCTCCTAGTGGCCAAAAGGCAAAAGTGGTCTCTCGAGAAATAGTTGGAGCTGAGCACCGTCGAGACCTGTGTTCCTGGCAACAGTTCCAAGATAGATGCCAAATTGAAAACTGTGAACCAGAAAACAATAAATAAAACCAGTTGTTGTCCATATTGCTGGTGTAAAAGGTAAAGGGACCCCTGACAATTAAGTCCAGTCGCAAACGACTCTGGGGTTGCGGCGCTCATCTCGCTTTACAGGCCGAGGGAGCCAGCGTTTGTCCGCAGACAGTTTTTCCGGGTCATGTGGCCAGCATGACTAAGTCGCTTCTGGTGAAACCAGAGCAGCGCACGGAAACACCGTTTACCTTCCCGCCAGAGCGGCACCTATTTATCTACTTGCACTGATGTGCTTTCGAACTGCTAGGTTGGCAGGAGCTGGGACCGAACAACAGGAGCTCAGCCCATCATGGGGATTCGAACAGCTGACCTTCTGATCGGCAAGCCCAAGCGGCACAGTGGTTCAACCCACAGCGCCACCCGCGTCCCATATTGCTGGTGTAGCCAACATTTATTATAGGTGCACCCACTTCTATTCAAATGCAGAGAACCTGGCAACCACCATTTATGACATCAACTGCCCATCGTTAAGTAGATAAGTAGATAAGATAATTTATTGTCATTGCACAAGTACAAGCACAACGCTATACAAGTGCAACGAAATTGCATGCCGTCCCATTAAAAAAACAGAAAGAAACAAAAAGCAGCACAAACACACACACACCAAAAAGCCACACATACACCCATCATAGCTCTCCAAGGTCATATTATCTGGTTACAGCATTTAAGATGGTTATAGCTCTTGGGTAGAAACTGTTCTTCAATCTATTTGTTCTTGATCTAATTGTTCTATATCTTCTACCCGAAGGCAGTGGTGCTAAGAGACTATATCCTGGATGAGATGGATCCTTTAAAATATTGTTAGCCTTTTTAAGGCAACGGGAACTGTATAGTTCTTCCAGAGATGGGAGAGGATGACCAATAATATTTTGGGCTGTGGTTATGACCTTCTGAAGTATCTTCTTCTCCCTGGCTGTGCAGCTGGAGAGTGTGATGCTATCTGGCCTGTGATGCTATCTGGAAGCTTCAAGTTTTGTAGGACACAATGTAGGACGCAAACGTACTACATTACTGCTCCAGCACACAGACTGCCACCCTGCTGTTTCAAGGCCACATATGGATCTTACCCAGTGCTGTTTTTTTTTCCTAGAAAAGGAGGTGCTGGAATTCACTATGAACACTCATTCTCTTGGAATGGCAATGGCGCCCACCTGAGAGCTGCCAGAATTGAGTTCCAGCAAATTCCAGCTGGGGGAAAAAGAAGCCCTGATCCCACCTCCCTCTTGTGTCCCATTGCAATTGCCAAAACCAATCAGTTTTGCCAAGTTCTCACTACATTGCAACGTATAGAATTTTTCCTCGAACCCTCAACAGGATTCCAAACTGGCATATCATTTCGGAAGTGTCTAAGAGTTGGGCCAAGCTTCAGGTGTGGGCTGGAGATCATTTTAATGTTGCTGCTTTAAATATATATATATATATATATATCTTCACACACTCTTGGCTGTATGCAGATATCAGATAAACCTACCGGTATTTATTTAAATAACCTCTGCCTGAAAGACTGCATGACTAAGAATGTTTTAAAAACTGTTCGTTAGTCATAATTCAAAATCAGAGTGAGTTTTTTAAATTCTTCACAACAAATAAGTAAGAACACAGGGAGAGCCGGAGAATCGTGATGCCAGAGATGTGATGACACATCTTTGACTGCGAGATGGATTTCTTCTCTTATAACACAGGCTTTAAAAGGTATCAATGGCTACTAGCCAGCCACAAGGGCTATGCTCTGCCTTCACTGAATACCAGCTGGGAATAGCAGGTGAGCAGAGCACTGTCGTATTCATGTCCTGCTTGCAGGCTACCCACAAGCATCTGTCTGGTTGGCCATTGTGATAACATGATGCTGGAATAGATGGGCATTAGCTGGATCCAGCAGGCTCTGGTTAGGTTCTTATCAATAGTCAACATGCATGCAGGTGGGCATGAGGTACTGAAGAAAAAAATGGGATGTGCCAAGAATTATAGAAAATTGGGACACCTTCAGATGTGCATTTACTACACCAAAGTCTGTATGTTTCTGTGCAGAAGGTGGTCTGTCCCAGGGTGGATTTGATTTAAATCACTAGTCAGTAAGGCTTGATTTAAATTTTTTTTTTTACAGAAAGACTCATTCTTGCTGGTATAATCTTAATATTTACAACCATATGAAGGTTTCATTTTTGGAATAATAAATTTTCAGAGTAGTTTTTACAGTTATATCAAAAATTACTGATTTGGTTATACTACTAGAAATACATAGACAGATAATTATGAAATTATGGTGAGGTTTAATAAGTTAACTGTTTATATTTGTACAACTTTTCTGCTGTACTTTATTGGAAGGAGAAAAATAATCATTTCCTTAATAACCATTTAAACAATTTATTTAATTAAAACAATAACATGATAGCATATGTATCCATGTTTGTTAACTGATGTGGTTAAACATTAAAAAAAAACTTAGACTGAGTTTTAGCACACTTGATAAACTTTAAAAAAATCCTTATTTCCTGATTAATAGCCTTTGGACTACAATGTAACTTAAATAGAAGACTATATTTAGAAAGATTTTTCCTCCAAAAACATTTTATTTTAAAAATCCAATTTAAATCAAAAAAATTTGATTTTTTTGATTTTTTTTTAAAAATCATTGATTTTTATCCACCCTGGTCTGTCCCCAAATGAGTGTGTTTGAGATCATAGCTCAAATGCTTATTGACATATTATATTAAGCTGGGGGGATCATATAGTACATCTGAGCATGTTAAGGACTGTCAATTTATACACAATGTTTGAAGGTTTCAGAGGAAAAATTATTTGCAACAAAATTATTGAGTTAGTAATTGTCAGATATACCTTACTCAGTTTTCGTAACATAAAATTTCCAATTTAAGGCAAGGCAAATCCTGCAAGGTCAGTTAATTCAATAGTATTTTCCCTTATTTTAGACTATATTCAGATGATTGCTGCAGTGCTATATTGAAACATCAAATAAGAATAGTAAGATGAATAGATTTGAGGTTCTCAGCAGGCTTCTTCCATTTGAGGCAACGTGTATGGAAATGGCTTTCCAGAGTCATGTGTCGTAAATTCTAATTTTATAAAGACATTTTGAATGTTAATAATACTAATTTTAAAAACAGGTTTAAAAAAATTCACTTCCCTGGAGGTGCCACCTGGAGACATTAAAAATGCAAAAAATATTTTCCCACTATTATAGGATTGTTCTCCTACCACTCAAACACAGTAATAAGGAAATAGGTCGTACATTGCCTTCCAGTTCATGGGCACACAATACGTAACAAATTTGCTAAGTTACCATTCCATTCTATAAAAGATTTGCAAGCAACTTGTACAAAACACTTACGGGTTCGTTCTTATTTTAATTTTGCTCTAACCTAATTTAAAGATTATTAGGAAATGTCAGTAAGCTTTTTTGGTTTTTTCCTCCCCTTCATTCTTTGGAATATATGCACAATTTTTTGGAATTTGAAGGTTATACATGATTAATAACCTTGAACAGAACGGAACACCAAACAATGAATACAACACAATGCTAATAGCTGAGTTTAATCACTCTTTTGGAAATAGGTGAGAAGCAGGAAGTGCTTCTGACCACATGTCGCAATTTCCTAGGGTCTTGCATATGATGCAACCCACACCATCAGCAGTGCATTCCCCCAATTACATGGAAGAGAACAGTTTGCTGTTGCTAGTATTTGCAATGGTGAAAGCCCTTTTTTCAAGTGTGTGTATGGGGAAGGGAAGACATATTTTTTCCAGGCACCCACATCTGGAGATGCACATATTCTTCAGGTGACAGTGCTGCCAACTATATGAACCAGCTCTCAGAGTTTACGAAACCATAAAGCTGGCTAACACAAGAAGGGCTGATCATCCACCAGCATCCAAGAAATCAATTCATGCAATCCAGACCAATATGTACCACAATAAGAGAAGAAGTGTGCTAGAAGAAATAGAAACTGAATTGATCATATCCATATTTCTGTTCACTACTTACAAGTGGTGAATGGCTTGGTCTGTATACTAAGGTTGTCACTGCTCAAGTGATAGTACTAAAATATAACAGTAGTAATGAACAAAATAACTAATAATAAAAGAGAATCGTTTGGCTCTCATTGAATTTGCAAAATAATTTAAAAAACAAACAAACCTGCATTGGCCAGATTGGAGGGAAAAGTACTGAACATGCACTTCCTCTGTTGCCTTTTGCTCACACTTAATGCAACAAGTGATAAATATCGCCAATTACAAACAGAAGCCTTCACTGCACACCCACACAACCGAAAAATCACAATAGGATGAAAAAGCATAGACAAGTGACGATAATGCTAACTCATTGATAAAATATAGCAGCAATTATAGGCATGATTCAGAAGCAGTTGGAGCTTGTTGCGTTGAATACCCTTGCGTCACTTTGAATTCTAAGAGGGTTCTCAGCAACTGCCTGAATGACGTTGACTAGTTTCACCAATCTTTTATACTCTTCCTCATACATTCCTCCAACTAGTCAAGTCAAATCCTTATTACAGCCATAGGCCAGCATATGGTAAAAGCATCTACGTACATAAATAGAGCATGCTAAATAGGTGACAGGGCAACTGTTAAAATAGAGGGTACACATACACATTCTCTCAATTATGATAGACAAGGATAAGATAACATATAAGGCACATAAATCATACAAAACTTAAAATTTGTAGATGTAAATTTTCAGTTTTAGACCTGCTGTGTGGTACATACCTTCCTCTGATGGATGCCAATCATAGCAGCATAAATAAATTCAGAAAAAGATGCCCCTGAAATAATCTCTTATTTCCCCCTTAGATACAAAACTAACCAGCTGATTTTCCACTGCTAGTGTTTAGGGGCCTTTTAATATAAAAAAAGAAGGGTTGCCACTAAAGCAGTCAATAGGGAGGAACTAGACAGCATCTTAAAAAGCAAAGACATCACCTTGCCGACAAAGGTCCGTATAGTTAAAGCTATGGTTTTCCCAGTAGTAATGTACGGAAGTGAGAGCTGGACCATAAAGAAGGCTGATCGCCGAAGAATTGATGCTTTTGAATTATGGTGCTGGAGGAGACTCTTGAGAGTCCCATGGACTGCAAGAAGATCAAACCTATCCATTCCGAAGGAAATCAGCCCAGAGTGCTCCCTGGAAGGACAGATCCTGAAGCTGAGGCTCCAATACTTTGGCCACCTCATGAGAAGAGAAGACTCCCTGGAAAAGACCCTGATGTTGGGGAAGATGGAGGGCACAAGGAGAAGGGGACGGCAGAGGATGAGATGGTTGGACAGTGTTCTCGAAGCTACTAACATGAGTCTGACCAAACTGCAGGAGGCAGTGGAAGACAGGAGTGCCTGGCGTGCTCTGGTCCATGGGGTCACGAAGAGTTGGACACGACTAAACGACTAAACAACAACAAAGATCTCATCATTGACACAACTAGTGGCAAATGAACTCTGCCGGGGATCAAGTGTATGTACATAATGGAAAGAAGCCTTATGGCAGAATTGTTTCATAAAGCAACCTTCAGGCCTTGATCACACAACAGTATTCATCCCACAGTATTTAATTCTTCTGCAAGGTATTATTCTAAACGTTGCATATAAAATTTGACAGTGACTCAAGGTTTCCTTGACTAAGGAAAGCCCTCTAATATTGAGCAAATTAATGCAAAGACTCTATATCAGCACCACGCTCTAACCAACGGAGCTACCCAGCTGATGGCCGTGTTGCACTTGTAATGAGGAAGGCTCAGACACCAATTGGCTCAGCTGCTGCGAAGGCTTGGAATGTCCACAAACATGCCAATTGCCAGCGAACAAAGCTGTCAGAATGTTCGCAGTCCAATTCTGCACCCACACACAGTGAAGCAAATCGTGCAGGAGCAATGAATTCAATAAGGCTGGCATGGGTTTAAAATTGGCCGCTTTATTGTTTACAGCTTACCAGAGTTTGGCACGGCATAGGGCAACTGTCCCATTATCAGGCAGCTCAGTTGCTGAGCAATGGCACCCTCCCAGTTAAGAGTGCTGGATCGATATTCATGGAGTCACCATGGGCGCTACGAGCAACAAAGGAGTCTAGCAACCACACCAGCCCCCTAAGCTGGGCCTGAGGCATAGTGCGTCACCCTCCAGACCACTTATGGGGATGTCTCAGGCAGAAAACAGATTCCTCCTCCCCACTTACCCCAACTATGGATTCTGCCTAATGCCCACCCACTCCACTTGCAATGAAATTCTGATATAGAGCTCCATCAGGTCCAAATCCTGCAATTGCTATAAGGATAGCAGAACCATCACAATTGTATTTGTGTGTAAAATTCCTTCCTGGCCCCAGCAACTGTTAGTTAATTTCTGACCATAGCAATGACAATAGTAAGATATGGAGGGTGAATATGGAAGTTACTGACAGCCGTGTCAAAGCTGCAGCCCAATGCCTGAGCTTTCACCCCCATTTGCAGCCCAAAGTTCTCTCCTCACCACACGAAACCAAACCTTGGCTTAGGGTTTTTCTACACTTTTTCCAGGCAGAGCTTTATTACTCTATGTCTAAGTCGTTTTCTCCCTGCCCCAAGATTTCCCCCATGAAGAACCACTCTTTAAAACTGAATCAGTTCGGGTTTTCCATGGATTGATGTTTGCTCCGAATGAGCTTTAAAGAGCGGGGTTTTTGCAGGAAAAGCTCCAGAGCCAAAAAAAGGGGTGCTCAGACACAGAGCTTTAAATGGCAGACCATGCCTGGAAAGAGCAGAAGAAAGGTAAGTGTGGATAAGGCCTTAGTTTCATGCTGTGGCCTGGCATCAAAAAGGATCAGGAAGGAGCGACGCAGCTGTGAGCTCCTCTCTAGGAGCCTGCACAGCCCACTGTCTAGCCAGCTTTTCTCATAAACAAAGCCAAGGTTGGTGTGAGTAAGTTCAAGTGACATTAACCTGACTGAATTAATGGTTCTGTGCAAAGAGGTCTTGAAGATAGGTCACTGCAGAAGAACAAAGTTTGGCATTACTAAAATGATTCATAATGGTCAAATACAATGAAGCATGCTTACACCACCAAGGAAAAAATGGGCAAACGTATAATATTTCATAGACAGGTGTGAGTAATGTTCATAGAATAATAAAATCTTAAGAGTTGGAAGGGACCCAAGGGTCATCTAGTCCAACCCCCTCCAATGCTACATGTTTTTAGGTCTTCGCTGCTAATAACAAACACTCATATCAACAAGGACATAAGACAAGGACTGTGGTACTTTGAATGAAGGCACTTTATATTATTGAGATTTAGCTGTAGTTTGTGGAGCAAAACTACCTGAGTTGTTAAATAGTGTTGCAGTTTCCCAAACCTAATCCAAATAAAACTTTGACGAACATAATATTATACTGGAAGCCTTAACAGGTTTAAAAAGAAAGCTTAACAAATTTGGTCAAATGGCTACTCAAAGCACCTCTGGGAACTTGGATATGCTGCAGAAAATTGGGAAACGGAAATCCAATCAACATCCCCAAAGGGATTAATTCTATCTAAGCCACTGAAAATTTAACGCATAAAAATATCCATCTAGTTTAAAGGGGAGAAAGAAAAAACATTTTAAAAATATTTTAAATCTTATTACCTGAACAGAAACCTCTAAAGCTTCAGCTATGGTGTCAAAATAAGGGAATTAAATTATCAAAACTTTGTTTACTTTCTGTGAAACAATCTGTCTCGTATTAAACAAGCTAACTGCATCAAAGCATCTATAATGCTGAGATTTAAAGTGTAAGAAACACACAGAAAGAAACTTAGGTAATCCACAACATTCCATTTCTATGTGAAATAACTCGTATCATCAATAACCGTGCGTTGCTCTTCTAAGTATATCAGATCAAGCATCAATCCAACTGCAAGGTGCACACTGCAAAAAGTCCTTTAACAAAGTTATTGAGAGGCAATCAGGAAAAAGTATTGCCACCCAATACTTAACATGGTCAAGTAAAGTACATTTAGGTTGCAAAAGAGGCATCTGTAATGCAAGGCTATAATGACTACTGTTTGAATTGCAGTAAAAATTTAGTTTTCAAGCCAAATTCTGTAAATTGTAACATACGGTGGTGTACTCTGAGGGCGAAGATACAAGAACAAAACACAAGTATAGGCATTGCAAATATGAATTTCCCTTAAAATATGCACAAGTAGTAATGGGAAAGGACGGGGCCCTATTCACAAGCATTTTAAAAAGAAAAAGCAGTGATGTATGCATGCATGTACCATTCATTACTGGCCCAATTTGCACGTGTTTTGTACTTTTAAGAACGTAAGAAGAGCCTACTGAATCAGGCCAATGGCCCATCTAATCCAGCATCCTGTTCTCACTATGGCCAGCTAGATCCCTGTGGGAAGCCTGCAAGCTAGACATGAGCGCAGCAGCACTTTGCCAACCTGCGATTCCCACCAACTGATGCCTCTTACAGGGAGGGGAGAACATGACCAGTGGCAGAGGAAACCTCTCCATCACCCGGGGTGGGACGCCGAGGGGCGGGTCAAACCGCCCGGTGACGTATGCTTGACATCCGCATAGACTGCGCATGTGCAGCAGACCGTACAGTCGCCACACGAGCGGCAGCCCATACAGATGCCCATATGGTCGCCACATGAATGGTAGCCCATACGGATGCCCGTACAGATGCCACACACAAGCGACAGCCCGTACAGACGCCCATATGGACACCGTGTGCAAGCGGCAGTCCGTATGGTCGCCGCGCAAGTGCCGCCCACACTGACTGTGTGTGCGCCCTCTGCCGCTCTACAGCTGGGGGGAGGCAGCGGGCTATCTTGTCACCCCCCGGGCAGTGCCCAGGGCGGCCCGCTGCCTCCGCCCCCCTTCATCCGCCCCTGAACACGGCCATTGTGGCTAGTAGCCATTGTCCTCTATGGATTTGTCTAATCCTTTTTTAAAAACCATTCAAGCTGGTGGCCATCACTGCCTTCTGAGGGAGCCAATTCCATAGTTAAACTATATACTGCTTTGTCTGTCCTTACTAATTTATTATTTGTACCCCACACATCTGAGTGGGTTGCCCCAACCACTCTGGGCGGCTTCCAACATATACGAAAGCATAATAAAACCTTAAACCTTAAAAATCTTCCCTATACAGGGCTGCCTTCAGACGTCTTCAAAAGGCTGTATAGTTATCTATCTCCTTGACATTTGATGGGAGGGCGTTCCACAGGGCAGGCGCCACTACCGAGAAGGCCCTCTGCCTGGATCCCTGTAGCTTCACTTCTCATAGGGTGGGAACTACCAGAAGGTCCTCAGGGTGCGGGCTGAACGATGGGGGGTCAGGTATACAGGGCCGATGCCATTTAGGGCTTTAAAGGTCAGCCTCAACACTTTGAATTGTGCTCGGAAACATACTGGGAGCCAATGTAGGTCTTTCAGGACAGGTGTTATGTGGTCACCAGTCTACCTGCTGCATTCTGGATTAATTGTAGTTTCCGGGTCACCTTCAAAGGTAGCCCCTTCTATATTACTCTCATTTTCTCTAAACTAAAAAGCCTATGGTGCTGTAAACTTTCCTCAGACTTTCCTTTGCTCCAGCTCCTTGATAATTTTGTTTGTCCTTTTCTGAACATTTTCCAATTCCATGACATCCTCTCAAAGGTGAGTTGACCAGAACGGTACACAGTGTTCCAAGTGTGGTCACACCATAGATTTGTATAATGACATTGTGATATTGGCAGTTTTATTTTCAGTTCCTTTCCCAATGATCCCTAGCATGGAATTTGCCTTTTTCACAGCTGCCACACACTGGACTGACATCTTCATCCAACTGCCAATTCAGACTGTGTGGACGTATATGTGAAGATTCTTTTGCCTGACATGCATCAGTTTGTACTTCGTTACAACACTGAGTTAGTCTGGTCATTTTACCATTCATTCAGTGTGGAGAGGACCTTTGGGAGTTATTCACAATCCCTTTTCATTTTAATGACCCTGAACAACTTAGTATCATCAGCAAACGTGGACACCTCACTGCTCAACCCTAACTCTAGATTATTTGTGGGAAATGTTTAAAAGCACAGGTCCCAATCCTTGGGGAGACTTCATTTTCTACATCTATCGGGAGAAATTTCATAATAGTATCCTCTTGTCCCTTGATCAATTTCTGAGCCACTAGATCTGCCTCTTATTTCCAAGACTACTAAACTTACACAGGAATTTTCAGTATGGTACTTTGTTAAAAGCTTTTTAAAAGTCTAAGGGCTTTTCTATATGTCTGCTTGTTCCATGCATAGAAAGCACAAGTCTAAGCAGTTCCCCCTTGCTCCAATCCTTTCCCAGGGAAAACCTGCTCTTTAGCTTTAAATCGGAACAAACAGCAATTCTCAGAAAAATAGACTGCCATTTGCTCCAACTGAACACCAGAGAGTGTTTTCCCCAGGGGAAAGCTGTGGGGCAAGAGGAAGTGTGAATAAGCCCTAAGTATACAGTCATACCTCGGGTTACAGATGCTTCAGGTTGCGCGTTTTTGGGTTGCACACCGCGCCGAACCTGGAAGTACCAGAACGGATTACTTCTGGGTTTCGGTGCTCACACATGTGCAGAAGCGCTAAATCACACTTTGCACATGCGCAGAAGCCCCGAATCGCAACCCGCGCGTGCGCAGACGTGGCGCTGCGGGTTGCGAATGCTGCAGGTTGTGAACGCTGCGGATTACCTCTATCAATACGCTTGCCAACATTCTCAGAGAACTCTAATAGGCTAGTGAGCAGGACTTACTCTTGCAGAAGCCATACTGATTCTGCTTTAGCAAGGCTTGTTCTTCTCTATTATTGGTGATTTTTCTCTTTAACAATACCTTTGACCAGTTTCCCCAGGACAGATATTAAGGTAACGAGCCTGTAATTTCCAGGATCCCTCCCTCACCCAATCCCCACTTTAATAATAATAATAATAATAAAAATAATAAGGTGTTACATTGGCTACTTTCCAGTTCTCATGTATGGAGGATGGTCTAATGGAGATGTTACATTTTCTTTTAGAAAATCAGCAATTTCACATTTGAGTTACCGGTAATTTGAGTATTCTCAGGTGAATGCCATCCAAACCCAGCGACTTGTGGATCTGAACATAACAAATGCAGGCATCAGCAGTAGTCCAGAGGGCATTTCAAATTCCCATTATACCTGCCTGTCTGCTAGAGACCTTAATGGGAACTAGGCTAAGCAACACCGTTTATCTTTTGAATGGGAGGAAAAGCAACCACACTGGAAAACAGTCATATTCTGCATGTGCAAGTGAGGAATACTAAAGCAGCATAACCAACTGAAGCATATGGCTGCTGTCTTCTTGAATGCTGAGCCTAGTAAGATCAAGAGGAAACTTGGAGACACCTCACTGAGGCAAGACCTAGTGTCAGATTCTGTAACATCATTCCTTCCCATCTTTAGGACTGAACATGGGTGATCCATAAACAGTTCTAACATTTCAAATTTTCCTTGAAAATTGATGTGGTGGACTTTGAATTGGACACTAGGGAAAAGTGGAAATTTAACTCTTTCCCCCATCACATACAGAGTTATGCTTCCTCACACTGCTCCAGGCAGGATAAACAGCAGCTATTTGGGTAGATAGTGTAGCCGATGCATATTTAGGCAGAAATGCGTATCCTCAGATAAGTGTGCATTGGATTGCAATCCTGAAGATAGAAACCAGTGCAGGAGAATAGTTAACTCTCCTCCTCCTCCTCCTCCAGTCCAGTTTGCCCCCATGGCTATTAAATAAGATAATGAAAATTTAGGGAGACCCAATAGCAGATTGTCATGTAGGGTGCCCTTATTTACAATTTCCCAAATTAACTCTTAACCCTACAATAGCTGACTCAGATTTCTAGAACTAAAACTCAGAGCATCTGTCTATCAGAGTAAATGAAAGAATATTATGTCAGATGCTTACCTGCCATTTATGTTATGTCCATCAAACCTCCTTACACAATTTCCTCCTGTTAATGCTTTATTGACCTCTTTTCCTTTCATACAGCTGTTTGTGTACACGGCCAATTTACTATCTTAAAGCACAGAGGACTGCGATACTGTAGGGATTATCATCTGTATTATTTACTTGCCGCCTTGAGGCTAATGAAGGTCTCTGAAAACAGGCTCAGAAGTGAACTTCAAGTGCCCATTAAAGCTCACCTCAAATGAGACGAGGCTGTTACAAATACCAAAATTCTTCTACAGCTAGGGTGAAGATCTGAGCCATGAAAAGAACACGTGGCGTCTGCACTACCCATCCCCACCACAACCCCTCCACACCTCAAACCCCAAATACATCCCCTTCCCTTTACTTACTAGCCATGTAGGAGTGATGGGAGTAGCAGCAATGATACACAAGAGAGAAAAGGGAGGGTGCTCCCCCCTATTCTCCTTCATCGTCATGTGCTGATTAGCAGTATACAGGGTGCAAAAACCTGGGGAACAATGGATTAATGACATCTGCTGTAGTTACCTAGGCTTTTGCACCCTGACATACTGCTAATTGGCATATCAGAATGACAGACAAGAAGGAAAGGCAAGAAATGGGAAGAAGGTAATACCGTATTTTTCGGTATTTTTTATACACCCCCATGTATAAAATAGATACCCCTTATTTTTGGGGATTCAAAATTAAGAACATGGCGGGGGGAGAGATTGCCCAGAGTTGTTGAGCTTTTTTTTAGGGGGAATTGCCAAAAAATACTCACCTGCATGGCAGCAACCAATCCCAAGTCCCTCCTATGCACTATCCGTGTATAAGTCGACCCCACATTTTAAACATAATCTTTTAGTAAAAGAAAACTACAGTATGTTTGGGGCCTGCAATGACTGGCAGGATAATTTTTTTCTGAGCCATTCAGTTGAGATCTTCTACGTCTATACAGGGTACACAGAACCTGTCACTCGCCAAAGTGAGCAGAGATCACCAGCCATGTGCTGAGGACTACCAGGTGTTTGAGAAATTCTTCCCTTGGATACGGCAATCCCAAGCAGGCAACAAAACTAATTTAGTGGGTGACTGAGTTGGCTACACAAACTGACAGAGAGTGTGAAATGACCTGGCTCAGGGAGTAGATTTTGGATCGTCATTCAAAGGATAGCAGATTGTCTTTCTTTTGAGGGAGGGTATTAATATATTATTATATTATTATTAGTGGGGACCCAGGTGGCGCTGTGGGTTAAACCACAGAGCCTAGGGCTTGCTGATCAGAAGGTCGGCGGTTCGAATCCCTGCCACGGGGTGAGCTCCTGTTTCTCGGTCCCTGCTCCTGCCAACCTAGCAGTTCGAAAGCACGTCAAAGTGCAAGTAGATAAATAGGAACCGCTCTGGCGGGAAGGTAAACGGCGTTTCCGTGCACTGCTCTAGTTCGCCAGAAGCGGCTTTGTCATGTTGGCCACATGACCTGGAAGCTGTATGCTGGCTCTCGGCCAATAATGTGAGATGAGCGCCGCAACCCCAGAGTCGGACACGACTGGACCTAATGGTCAGGGATCCCTTTACCTTTACCTATTAATATATTGTATCACCACTGGGGTTTCAGGGTGTGGAAACAGTTGGATTTCCTGCCTCAGGCACCAAAATGTCTAGCGCTCTCTCTAGTGGGCTGCCATATACAGTATGGCTAGTACTTTTGACCAATGGCAGATGATATGGCATTGAACTCCAGGCAGTTGTGTCGCTGCTGCTTACTGGAAGGGAAAAGGAAGTGGGGAGTTTGGTACAGTGCAAATGCACTTGTGGGAATGCCCAGGGTATGTGCACTGCACTGACTTTGATACCACCTCTGCTTCCAGGTAAACAGCAGTGTATTTAGTATTTCTATAAATACTAAAAGACAAACCCAACAAAACTGTTTTGCATATTTAGTGCTCATATGTTAGGGGAAGTAAAATAATTAATGGAGCTTTTTTCCAAATTATTATAACTATATACCTTGGGATTTACTAATTATTGCATCTACTGAATACAAACAATCTCACATGTATTCTAATTCAGCAAAGAATACACAAAAGTAATCATACACTTACAACTCAGAGACTCGTTGGGCTTTAATAATGCATGACATTGAAATGACACCTCTTGATTGAAGGAGCATTTGAATTTGTCATTGAATCCTTATCTAATTTTAACAGATTTCTCTTGTTTAAATGCCCTAGGAATGAGTGATAAGGCTGACAGTGGAGAATTATTACACTGTACCTTCATAAAGCAAAACTGGCACTTTCAGTGACAGATTTTTAAAAAAATCATTATTATTATTATTATTATTTTGCATTAGCAAGCAAGAAGCTGAAAATGTTTATCACATTTTAAAGCAGCTACGCTATTCAAAATACGGAACCACATTAAAATGTTGGATCTTTTGTGTTGTTAAGGAGAACACTGCAGTGAAATGGAAGCATTTTCACACGAAATAAGTTTGTAGTGCTTGGTGTAGACTGCGGTCCCAATCGCAGTGCCACCCTCCCCATGCAGTGGCTATAGCTAAGGAGTGGTGAACAAACTCAAGCAGACATTGATCTGCGATAGGAGTGGCCACAACTTTATTGATTCCAGATGTAGGTGGATTTTGGCTCAGGCTGGCAGACCAGAGTGGGAGCAGCCAACTCACAGCCTCCAGCGAGGCTCAGCCAACTGATTGGCCTTTTTAAATTAAAGATTTTTTTTGCAGACAGTCCTGACTTGCAGCAGGGCAGGGCAGAAAGATTCTCAATGGCTGGCTAAGCCTGCTTGTCCCAGCTGCCAGGGATGGTTGCTAATCACAAGAGGCCTCAACCGCTGCCCACCCAGGAAAGCAGGTAAGCAGTCACTCCTACTCTCTCACACCTTGCTCACATCATGCCTAATTTTCGAAAGCTGTTGTGAGTCAAACTACAGAAATCGAAGTATGCTTTGACTATAGTCCAGGGTCTCTCTAAGCAGCTTACATAAAGTAAGCTGTGCCTGTGAGAATCTACAATTTCATTGTATGGTGTTGTAAAAACTGCACGATGAACTGAAGAAGCTCCCGTGAAACCTAATTATATCCGGGATTCAGGTCTTCAGATCTACTTTTGCTGAGGGACGACGAGGAGGGCCTATCTGCGATTACCATCACACATGACCAGGTTTTCTTGCCTGACTGTGACCGTTCCCTCACAAAAGACTTTGTGCATTCAGTAGAGTACCATTTGCAACACTTTTGCGTAATTTAATTACGCTAGGACATTATCATTAGCCTCAGTATTATGCCATCAGTTTATTGAGTTTTTACAGACTTGGATTTGCACGTTGCACCTTAATGTGTTCATTTTAACATGTTTGATTGAGTAAACTCTTCTCAATATTTATTAGCCAATTTGGTGTTTTGGAGTTTCGGTTTTGTTTGATCACAATTATTATAACACCTGATACTTTGTTTGTATACTATGTTGTGTGTGTCTCCACCCCCCAAATCGCCCACAAACTGGTGCCTCTGACCCTAACTGTTCCTCTACAAAAAAATTTCACTCTACACCACTGATCTGTTGCCTCACTCCATGATGAGTACCTTTGTCTGACAATAAGATGTCCCGAGTGGTTGGGCCTCTGAGAATGTGACATGGGTCTTTTCAGTAGAAACTCATCATCTGAAGTCACCAGATATGAATGCTATTTGACTTACACTCTAGTCCTGTACCCTGCAGTACAAACGCTCTGGCAAAGTCACAGTATGGCTGGGTGGGGTCATGCAGGTAACTTTTTGAAGTGAGGAGAAGATGGAGAATGGGGAGGCCATGAGATTTTTTTCACTGCATCCCAAAAAGTGGCCTCATCCTCCTAGCACCAGCACAGCGAAGTGAAATCTCTCATAAGGAGATTCCAGCTGCTCTTTAGAAGCAATAGGACAAGGAGCTGGGTATGGTGCTGATTTAGCTGTTGCAGCACAAGCTTCTGCAACAGAAGGAATGGCAGAGAACAAGTCCCCATGTCTAAAATGCTAAAGGTAAAGGTAAAGGGACCCCTGACCATTAGGTCCAGTTGTGTCCGACTCTGGGGTTGCGACGCTCATCTCGCTCTATAGGCTGAGGAGCCGGCGTTTGTCCGCAGACAGCTTCCGGGTCATGTGGCCAGCATGACAAAGCCGCTTCTGGCGAACCAGAGCAGCGCACGGAAACGCCGTTTACCTTCCCGCCGGAGTGGTACCTATTTATCTACTTGCACTTCGTGCTTTCGAACTGCTAGGTTGGCAGGAGCAGGGACCAAGCAACGGGAGCTCACCCCGTTGCGGGGATCCGAACCGCCGACCTTCTGATCAGCAAGCCCTTGGCTCTGTGGTTTAACCCACAGCGCCACCTGGGTCCCATGCTAATTTGTGTACAAACAACCGATTTTGCTCTGGCTAGTAAAGGCGAATTGTAGAACGTCCTTGTACAGTAGTTGCCTGCAAAAGAAGCATGAAAGAAGCTGGGATACATTGAGCCTGTTTCTTCTTCATTCCAGTCCTTTAAATTCTTAACTACAGCTACGTGATGGCAGCAATCCTTCTAGATTTCAGGAGATAAAAGTGAGTGCAATACAGATGTTACTACTGGGTGTGTTCAGAGAATTCTTATCCATCAATGATCAGCAGCAAAAGATGAACTCAGATTGCAGGAGAGGAACTAGTGTTCCAAAGTGGAAACCGATGCAAGCCTTGAGCGGTGATGAAGTGATAAGAAGTGCAGAGATGAAGAGAGATTAATAGTATTGGAGGCTGGTAAAGCAATTCAGGTCTTGTGATAAATGTCTTAGATGGACACGTCTAAGGAGCTAATTTTTAACTTGAGGGTCTGGAAAAATGGATAATCCTAGTATGAAAGATCACTTGAGTGAAGATATAAAAATCATACCTAATTTTTCACCTGTGTTATTTACATAAAGTGAACTTTTTAAGTAAAAGCAACTCTCCCTTCATGTCTGGCTGATTTGGTTCCTCTTAGCAAGATTAGGAAAATGTTGTTCATACACACACACACACACAAGCACATTTCAGTGTAACCAAACATTGCACTATACACCCAAAGAACTACCTGCACATGTAACAGCACACATGTATCTAAAAATGTAACACATGAATTTTATAAATGCATGTTTTAAAGTACAGGTATGTGTATCATAGGGATACACTCATTGTGAGGGTGTTTGCTGTCAGCATATGAATGAAGCGGTAGAGAAAACATGGTTGAGTAGGAGGCACAAGCTCTTGTTCAAATGTTCGCTTTTTCCTTTAATCATCCTCTTTTCTATCACTGCAAGATTGAACAGTATAGATCAATGAAAAAATAAAGCCTATTTTTATTACCTTTACACTGAAATTCCCTCCCAAATGATCTCGCTTTCATCTATCATCCTCTAGGGCACAGATTCCTAAGACTTCGGACAAGGATGTTAGATCAACAGATTTCTGCAAGCAGGTTAGTATTTTCTTAAAGCAGAAAACAAAGTTGCAATTCAATTCCATTTTATAGTTCAGAAACAGCTACCATATCAGCCTATAATTGGTAGGGAATACATTTTGCACTGGAAAACATTTGCCACTTAATTGTTGAGTTTATTTATGTATTTTCTCTCCTATAAATAAGCAACTTGGTTAAAGGGCGCCATTTATTTATTTATTTAAAAAATCATGCACATTTGCCAAAAATAGAACCACAACAGCATTATCTGTTCTCTCCTCTCCATCATGTATTCACATATATTCTTACATGAAAAAGCTTTTATCTAAAATATCTGCTTTCATTAGGGCAGCAATTTTCTTTGTGTGGCTTCCACACCCACAAAATGGTTGTAGCCACAGTAACCAGTTCATATTAAATGGTTTTGCACTGTTGTGTACCCAAGTCTATGATCACATGGCAAAATTAGTGCTGCTTAGTTGTATTAACTTAGTTTAGTTGTGGCCCTAAGAAATTCTTCAATGACCTGAGTATCTCTTTGCATAGAGCATCATGTTACTTCCTCCCCCCTCAGCTTTTGATACCCTATAATAGGATAATGTGTGCATGTGTGTTGGGAAGGGGAAGGGGAAGGGGATGTAACGTGGGTACAGATTAATGTGAATTGATTTGTGTGAGCTAGAAGTTGGAGGCATGATGGTTATGGTTCTACTTGCATGGGTCACTTTCAAACAGGTGATCAATTGCACATCTCCTGTCAGATTCGCTTAGCGGTTGCTCATGAGTAAAGACCAAGTCCGTCTTGTCTTTCAACTATTTTATTGTGCAAAGTATGTACAGTGCGGAGCTATCCTAAAACATGACCACCTAGTCGCTAGCAGAATCCGGAAGTGCCCCCCTCCTGTTGCGGCGCCAACACCAGAGTCTCGGCACCCTAAAGTGCCGCCTCCTTTCTCCCCTGACCCTTCTGCGTAAAGCAGGCGCCGGAAACGGTGTCTCCCCCTCAGAGTGGGTCTGCTGAGCGGTGCTGGGTCTCTCTGCATCATCCCGGAGACCTCTTCCCACCTGGCTCCTTCCTGGTAACTCCTCCTCCCCCGGGGAGGAGTTGGCAGACTCACTGGGAGACGTGTCCGCTGACAACAGAGGCTGAGGCTGCCGGTACCCACTCAGTGCCGGACTGGCAGGGGAGGGCACGTCCCTGACATCTCCAAAAAGAAGGAAATGCAACACACCCACACACCCATGGATTTCAATAAGCTGATTTGTAGTAATTATTTCTAAATATAATGTGAATAAAAACAGAATGCATCACATTATACAGTGGTACCTCCGGTTACGAAATTACCGTATTTTTCCATGTATAAGACTAGGTTTTTTCCCTAAAAAATAATGTCAAAATTTAGGGGGTGTCTTATACACGGATACATCTCCTCCCGTTTTCTTAGATCTGAGTCTTCAAAAATAGGGGGTGTCTTATACATGGGGGTGTCTTATAGATGGAAAAATATGGTAATTCGTTCCGGAGGTCTGTTCTTAAGCCAAAACCGTTCTTAACATGAGGCGAGCTGTTGCTAATGGGGCCTCCCGCTGCTTCCGCTCGCATCCCAGGGCAAAGTTTGCAACTGGGGCACCTGCTTTCGGGTTAGTGGAGCTCGTTATCCAAAGCCTTCGTAAGGAGGACGGTATGTAACCCGAGGTTCCACCGTAGTGGGAAAGCTGTGATGAAATGACCTCTGTGCCAGCTAAGCCCATTGTCCAAGTACTAACTGTTCCTATGCAACTTCAGAACAACTTCTCTCTCTTTTTGTGGTTGTTTATCTTTAAAGTAGACTTGCATCAAATAGCACTTCAAACAGAAAGATGCCTTCAAATGGAGAACTGTCCTCTGCAAAGTAGGTCATTTCTCCATCTACTGCTTGGCATAGCTGTCAACTTTCGGATTTGAAAATATGTGTTTTTTTCAAACTTCCGGATTTGAAAATAAGGGATGCCGCGAGGGCGGTGCAATGGCACCAAGTAGCCTCGCCACCTTCGCTCCAGAGGCTGCGCGTGAACGGGTGAGCGAAAGAGCGAGAGTGTAGACGGCAGGCAGGCTGTCTGTCTGTCTGTCTGGGCGTGAGGGTCTGGCTGCACAAGATATGCAAGCTCCGCCCCCAGTCGGTCTCAGACTCCTTATTGGCAGCCAAGCAACGCAGCTGAGGAGCCTCCCTGGCCGGCAGGGAGGGAGAGGAGCTGCTTCCTTTGAAATCCGGGAAATTTAAGGGATATCAACAATCCGGGCTAGCAGCGGGAAACGGCATTGGAATAAGGGAGTTTCCCGCAAAAAAAGGGAGGGTTGACAGCTATGCTGCTTGGGGTCTTCTGCTCAGCCCCACAGTCCCATGACATCTTCTCCCATCTTGCCTCCTTTGTTTTTTCTATAGCAGATGGAGTGAAATGTCAAATGAACACCTGGCTCTATGATCTGTTTTCATCTAAATTAGGTGAGGCAGTAAGTGAAGTGCTCAACAGGTACTTAGACTCAAAAATGGGAAAGATGAGGGCCAGTAAAGTAAAACTCAATCCTGGGAAGATTATACTTCTGTGAGTAGAAAGTTTCCTAGTTTAGGGGGACGGTTTTCAGTATGCCTGCACAGGGTCTGAATCACTCCAAAAGATCAGCTGCGCAGCCTGTGCCTGCTCCAAAATCCAGCTTTATCACAAGAGGCCAATTACCTTGGCAGCATAGAGCATCTTGTACCAGCTTAAGCTGCCATGTCTTCTGGCTGCCTATGGCATCCAGGCTCTGACAACTTCCCATGTGAACCTATCTGAACTACTACCAAGTATTACTCATGGTGCTGCCTTTGAAGACTGTTCAGAAATTGCAGTTAGTACAAAAAGTGGCAGCAGATTGCTCATATGAATCACACATTGGGACCATATATCTCCAGTAATAAGAGCTTCACAGTCTACCAGTCCATTTCTGGGATTAATTAAAACTGCTGGCTTGCCTAAAAAAAAGGCCTCAGTGGTTTGGGACCTGGGTACCTAAGGAATGCCTGTCCCCCTAACAACTGGCCAGTAAACTGAGGATATCTACCTATACCTTTCACAGAGTGTTCCCACTATGAGCAGTGAGATGGGTTGCATTGAATAAAAGGGCATTTGCAGCTATCACCCCATCTGCAATATCCTCTTTCCAGTGAGTTTTGAGTATCATCTTCATTACTGATCTATTTAGGAATCACCTTTTACATGTGTATCAACCAATTTACAAACATATAATAACTAAAAATGGTTTATGAAGAGGAAAAAATAACCGAAGATAGGTTTAAAAACGAAAGGCATATTTTCATCTAGCCAGAATAATCTTGTCAATTTTTTTTTAAAAATCAATTTTATTCAATTGTTTCTGGAAAGTACAAATAGGAATGCTGCTCCACAAAATGGGGCAACCACAAAGAAAGCCCTGCTTAGAGTTACATTGGAGTAGGTTTCTGATAATTCTCCCACAGCATTCTGTGAGCTACTAGGTATATAAGAGATAAGGCAATTTATCAAGTATCCCAGACCTGAGCTGTCTTATGTGTTGATACCAACACCTTGAACTTGGCCAAGTAGCCAGTGCAAATCCTGAAAAACAAGGTGTTATATAAAACAAGGTGGTGGGTGAAGTTTACCACACACACACACACACCAGCAATTTAGCCACCACATTCTGCACTAGCAGCAGTCTCTATACCAATCTAAAGGGTAGTCCCACAAAGTTGTTGCTTAGGCACAAGTAAAGACTTTTTCATTCATCAAGTGTTTCAGTTATTTTGACTAATTTCAACTGGACTCTATTCTGCTGTTTTGGTGTGGTTGTGGAAGTTTGATTCTATATTATGTAATTGTAAACTGCCCTGAAACCAATCAACAAAGAATGACATAAAAAAATGAACAAATGCATAAATTAAACGTGTAGGGCAATTAGTGACCTACCAGGAGGTACATATCCAACCAGCCAAATTTGTTGGCTTACTGGCGCTCAGTAAATGTCCTTTTGTTTTGCTGCCTGTTTCAATCTACAGCACAAGGGCAGTCAAACACCTGGCAGAGCAAACAGGCTGCATTCATCTTAATTGGTTCTAAGTTGTGGAGGTGCAGTGCAGAGGATCCCTGCCAAAGGGTTGGACTATGTGTACTTTGTATGCCATTCAACCATATTGTTCTAAACAACATTAATTATAGAGCTCCTTGCTATCATAACAAAACACGAACCTTCTGCTCTACTTTGCAGCTAACCCATCATATCTACATAAGTAGAGGATCTTCATCGCTGAGTCAATGCAACAATCCAAATAGACACTTCCCCTACTTGCATGTTCCATTTGCAATGAGAATCCACCTTTGCAGACTTCCTAGTTCAAATATGACAGCAGGCAACAGTTGCAACAAGAAATTCTACCAGAACTTCCTACTGTCAAGGGTTGCAGACACTGTGTGAATGAGACAAAATAAAATAGGCATACATAATATTCAGCCAAGATAATGTATTTTGATATATTTTAGAAACACTTGCCCTTCATAGTAACAAGGCAGCCTAGAAATCATCTCAATCACAGAGGTTACAATGCAATTCACGTTTTTCCTTCCACGAAATGAGCTTACCGACTTAGAATGCCCAAATAACTACTTATTCTCCATTCTGCTGAAATTAATTTGTGTTTTTACTTTACAGGCAATCAATATACTCAAGTAGTGCCTTGCAGGCTTAAACAGTGCCTCTGCAGTCAGAAGCTGTTCTCTTCTATCACATTTACTTAAAACCTTAGGGAGATGTTCGCACAACATTTGTTAAACCGAGTGCCATACCTCTAGGAGTTGTGGAAGCCCAGAAAAGAACACTGAATCTCCAAGAGACTAATAGAAGAACTTCCAGACAAGATAAAATTGCTGAGAAATAGCCTTAGAAACACAACGAAATGGGCTATAAAAGATTGCTAGCATCAGTGTCATGGAACAGTTTTCATCATGAACAGTTCAAAGTGTGCACTTTTTATACTGGAACAGCACTGTAGACACGAAGATCAACAATTTACTAATATGGGGTTGTTTACCACAGGCGTGGTGCTGGGTTCAGATGCCTCTAAAAGAACAAGGTGCATACAATGAATCTCCCAGGATGGCGTCAGCTCTGCTCTTAGCCGTGAAGGCACTAATGCAAAAGCACAAATGGAAGCACCTCAGAAAATGTTACCTTCTGTTTCAAGGGCTTAGCAGAACTCTCTCTGTTTTGATTCAACAGTTGCAGTGCTGCCTATGCTCATTATATTACTCTGTGTTCATAGCAGCAATTGCCACAGTATTGATTCGCCCAAGCATGTGATCCGGAGAGGATCGGTGCACTGATACAATGCAGATCATTACAAAACACTGGTCTCAGTTGAGTGTGATATGGACATTATTAGATCCTGGTCTACATGTGCTACAAAATAAGGTGGTAATGATGAAGAAGAATCCCGAGGAACTAGAATGGACTGTACCACTTCAGCCTAGAGGTAAGGAATAGTACTTTTGAATGTAGGAGAAGGCTTGTTCAGTTACTTTACCTATGCAAGTCTTATCAAAGCAAACAGGGATTCCAGCTTGGGAAATGCGAAGTTTCATTGTTGTAGTCTGCAAATTTTTGGTAATCACTCCACCCTACCATTCCAAACTACTAGCTTAAACTGCAAAGAACTAAAATGTAAAAAAATAAATACAGAAGATAGCTGTCATCTACCCTCCTTTTTCAACAGTGTTTTTACTCTCTATTTTTAATGAGCATTTGCTGCTTGGGCTGATGCAGGCTCAGATATACCATTTATTTCATACTGATAAATTAATATATTTACATTTAATAGCTACTGATCACAATGGTACAATAAGATACTAGCAGTTGGTACTTCCAGGAGGCTGAGGAAGAGACTTACAATCACTGCTCACCCCAACATTTGCCTTTTTGTGCTGTCAGCCTCCTCTCGAGGAAAGATGTGGGAGCCAGGCCAGGTGTATCTCATCTACCCTTCCCATCCGAACTGTATTTAAGTCAGGCTCCTTGGCGTGTAGCAAGATTGGTACTGTTGTTGTTGGTTAATTTTCATTTTTTTTCCTTTGTATTTATGTATTTAAGATTAGAGGTGGGGGTTTGTGTGTAGTATTGGATTTATTCTGCGCTTGTGAATTGTCGGTTTTTGCTATTTTTAACATACTAACGTGCTTTTGTATATTTGTATTTCCAGTGTTCTCTATTTTGAAGTTTTGAATGTTTGCTGTAAGCTACTTTAGGCACAGCTTATTGTGGGAAGGTTGCTGAAATCAGTCAGTCAATCAATCCATCAATCAATGGATCTGTGCAATCTCCAGGATACCAGTAGCCAGGGAACAACAACAGGAGAGTGCTATTGCACTCATGTACTCCTTTTGAATTTCTGAAGGACAGTTGGCCATACCATTAGGGACAGCAAGTCATCTGGCTCAGGAGCCATGGAGGATTTATAGGTATGTGCAGAAGTGGGCTTCTTTGCAACTGAAGGCCCCTTGGGTCAGAGGCATAGGAAGGTCAGGTGGTACCCGGTGCAGAAAATTTCTTGTCACCCCCCCCATTGATTTTATTATTATTATTTTATTTTTTGCCTGCAAAAATGGTTTTACATTATTTCATATTATATTACAAAGGAATAATAACAAGTAATAATAATAAAAACTTTTATTTATATCCCGCCCTCCCTGGCCAAAGTCAGGCTCAGGGTGGCTAACATCAGATACATAACATTGGTATAAAATCAAACAATAATTAAATTACCTCCTTAAAAAATGTCAAAATCAAATTCAAGTCTAATTAGATGGATTTCCGCAGGGTTAGGGTTGGGAACAGTAAGTGCTCCACTGAATTGAAATTTCAGCCTTCACAATATAGGAAAACAGCCAAGTAAACAGCTATTTTCGTGGAGAAGGGTCAATATATTAATTGATATGCATGAAAGTTCATATATAGCTATATAATCCCTAGTATAGTAAGATAAGACCTTTGGAGCAGGTATTTTCAAAAAAGAAAAGTTTTTTATGAACCGCCCTAGTAGGGCAGTAATTGTTCCTTGATAATTTGTCACCCCCTCCATGATGGAACCTGGGGCGGCCCGCACCCTTCATCGTCCCCCTTCCTACGCCCCTGCCTTGGGTTATGGGTATATATCAGGAATTGAGAGGATACCTTATAAACTTAACTACAAGCAGTGACTTGCCACTGCTGAATTAGTATTTTAGCTTGTTCTGTATCAAAATAAGTTTACAGCCACAACCTTGGTTAATTTTCAGTTACTTTGATTTGTAAGGACCCAGATCAAGCTATTCAAAATCAATCTAAAAAGAATTTCTTTTATTACAGCATATATTTTCACTGATGCACACTTGTTTGTTTTTTCCTCATCCCTTAGGGTTTACTCACAGAGCATAGGCTTTAAGAATTAATGTTTCATACAAAGTGCATCCCTGTTTTTTGACAGCACACTCAGTTTTATATGAGTAGTAGGCTTCTTCAAAAATTGATGCCAATCACTATTTTATATCAAATGTTGTAAGAGCCACAGGAATCTGTACAAACCTTCTTCATTTCTTTAAATATTGTGTGACAGTTACTCCGTTTCCACATCTCAAATTTTATCACTACACAAGAATGGCAGAAAAGCTCCTTGTGGACCAGGATGTAATTTCAGAATGTACAAACTTTTTATTTCATGACCCTTGATACCACATGCGTGGGATAGCCCCATAGTATGTGTGTAGGCAGTCTCGACAGAGCATAAGAAGCAAAATTAATGCATGGGCCCTGATGTACTGGCAATCGACTTTGAAGATTTCTCAGAAACCTCTATTAGTAAAGAATACAGCAGTGCTCTTCTTGTTTCATTGTGAATTTGAATTCTCATTTTGTGGTTTTTTTATGTTGTGAACCACCCTGTGATCTTTGGATGAAGGTCAGTATTATTATTAGTATTATTATTAATAAAATAACAATATCAAAACTGGATGCTAAGAAGCAAAGTGTGGACCACCAGACTTCTACAAATATAATTAGAAATATAATACAGTAGTACCTCTGGTTACATAAACTTCGGGATGCGAAAGCGGCAAACCTGGAAGTATATTACCGGGTTTTGCAGCGTGCGCATATTGGTAAATGACTGACTCAAGCAACTTCTTTTTTCTTTTCTTTTTTGAAAAGGATGCTCCTACTGCATACTTATCAAGCTTCAAATACTTCACTCCGATTTGGATTATAGTTTGTTTGCTTAAAAACATCTGTCTATCAAAACTGAGTCTAAGGGGGTTGATCAAGTGTTTTCCCCCCACACAAATAACCACAAATAAATGTTGAGGCCAGTACACAAAAGAGCAATCAAAACTTTTAACTAACATGTGCTTTGAAAGCCTGAGAAGAAAAAAGTGGGTGTGGTGTTTGGTGCCTAAAAGCAACCTTTGCATCAGGTGGTCCTCCCATAACCAGA